>JAEIGQ010000032.1:0-1200000 GCA_018904275.1 Lordiphosa clarofinis | reverse complement strand
ATAAATCAATCAATGGATTAATTTTAATTAAAAAAAAAGATTCTAAGATAAATGTGTTGAATTGTCGATATCTTTGACTCATTCCAAAATCCCTTCAGCTTTAAACGAAGCTCTAAAACCAATTTTTAAACCTCTAACTTGGGCCGTTTGGTCTGGGGGTTGATGACTCAGTGAATCGGTCAAAATTAAAAATGTTTGAAGCCTTTCATTTTTCAAATCCGTTCTTAGTGCACAACGACATATTTTAATCACTAGTTCAAGCCGTTGGGTCTGGGCATTGTTGACTCAGTCAGTCGGAAAAAAAGGGGGATTGATTTTTTAATAAAAAACACCCACTTCTAATGGACTCAGAAAGAAGTGAACCACACCAAAATCTTTAGTTTTGTAAAAACTCTGCAAAATCAGGGACTCAAAAAGGAACCGGAACCGTTTACCGATAAGAACTGATTAGAACTCGGAACCAGAACCAGAACCGATATTTAAAATTTTTCGTATCACGGAACCGAAAAGACCGAGAGAAACCTAAACGTTGTACCGGTAAAGTTTCGGTTCTGAGCAACAACTAGACTGCAAAGCTTACTTAGTTTTGAGGGACTTTTAAAAAATTTGGTTAAATTGTATGCATTCAATAAAAGATTCTGGCTTAACAAATCTTTTGTATTGGGGCTTCTTTAAAAATATTTCATCATATATTCTTAGATCCTCATTATAATATCATGATAATCTTTGAACAAAAAGCTCCGACCAAGACTGCAAAACTCTGAAATTCTGAAGAAGGTTCGGTCCGGGGTTTAATCTTCATGGAAAGTGTTAGGTTCGCTTCTTAAACCCGTTTCTTTACTTTTCAAACCTAAGGCTATGGTCCAAAGCTTGGTTTATGAATTCTGATATTGATGAGATATTTTTTTGATAAAAGTAAATAAAATATATTTTTAGTAAGAAAGCTTTAAGCTAACGTTTATCAATGCCCGAATGGACCTCAATCATTATAGTAATTATCCATTACCATTTAACAATTTGAATTGAATATACGGAAGTTGTTATATGCACTTTGGAAATAATTTTAAAATGAAAATGCTCCGATTCAGCACTATCGGCCATGTTCTCAATTCCACTTCCACAAAAATTTTGTGATTTGGAGTGCAAATTTAGTACTAAAATTTTTGTGGAAGTGGAACTGAGAACATGGCCGTATATAATTATTTTTAAACGGTCAAATATGTGATAATTTTAGAAGCTCTGAAAAAACTGACTAAAGACATTCTTCGAACCGAACCTTTTTTAAACAGAAGAGGAGGAAGGAGAGATTTGGGTCCAGGTTTGTAAGATTATAATTTTTCTTGATAAATAACCTACTGAACCGAATACCGAAATAATGTCAGAACCAAAACCAAACCTTTCACCGATCCATAAGTTTCGATACGTAACAGAACTGGAACCGAAATACGATTCGGTTTGATTCTCTGCTCAAAATAAAACTCAACAATTGTTTAAGGCTTCTGTGTTAACCTTTTCGCCGATATGATTACATCTAAAAAATTTGCTTTTATGTGAAAAGCACAAATGCTTTGCAGAAATTTCGTAAACATAAAAAAAAAATACTTCAAATGTCGCTAAGCGAAAATTACAAAAAATCAGTTATTATTTGTTGTTGGGGAAGTGGTGCACCGCGACCAAATTTGGTCTATTGTGCCCCCCCCACTGAATTTACAACTTCCCTAGCAGCCCTAATTCCTGTACAAAAGTCAGGATTTTTGTGGGTTCTAAGTTTCTGATATTGCTTGGGTGTAGAATGTGTTTCCCAAATCTGCTGAGTCTGCGCCTCGCTAGGACATTGCAGTGTGCTAGTATATGCTCAGAGGACTCCTCCCTCTCTTCACAGTATCTGCAAAGTTGTACATGTGGCTCCGCAGTCTGCAGTGACCCATGTAGAGCCCTGTCGGAATTCTGAGGGCGTTCTTTCCTTGTTAGATTAAATTTTGGAACCTTTTGAGTTCGTGGCTCACCATTACTGCTTTGGCTTGTCTCATCCCCCTGGTGTTTACCCAGGAGGCTGTTCTAAGCGTATTCTCTTCCTTTCTTAAAAGTCCTTTTATTGTGTGTTGGCCATTGCGGTGGCTGCACCCTTGCGTGCCAGTTCGTCGGCCAATTCGTTTCCGGGGATGTTGTTGTGTCCCGGTATCCATCGTAGGGTCAGGTTGTTCCTGCTGCCTAGTTGGTCCAATTTGTTCTTTGTCTCTAAAACTAGCCTAACTGCTTGGCTATCGGAGAGGATAGCTATTTCTCTATTATGGACAAATTTACTCCATGGTACTAGAAGGCTCTTTCATACGGATGTTACAAAGGCAAGCATAAATATGCAAAAGGATTCAAAACCCAAAAGCAATGCCGTTCATCATAAACGAGCTTATTGTATACTAAAGCCCAGTATAAAAAAGGTCCAATACAGATCCCGAATACATTCAATGGGATAATGACTTTGCCTGAGTTGAACAACTTTCGGCCAAGGACGTTGTTAAAAGATAATGAAAGTCCACGAATGTTATGATCAAACTGCTTGAAAAAAAAACACATCCAAAAAAAAGAGACCCTACAAAATCTAGATTCATTACGAGGGAACTTTTCTGATAAAACAAAAATTTTTTAAACTGAATAAAAAGAATATTTTCTGACGCAGTCATCATAACAGAAATATAAGTGCCGAAACGCGTAGGAGAAAAACTGAGTGAAAAAGTTACACAACAACTAAAATTCGACTCATTTTAAGATTGGGGGCGTACTTTAAACGTAAATGCAACTAGGCTTGTTGGAATAAGACTTAAATTCGAAAGTGGAACATTTTTTGAAATCAAAAGTAATGAATAAACTAGGTTTTTACCCTGATCCGAAAAGAATCGTTCAAAACTCAGAAAACCGGAGTTTCAAGATAAGAAAACGAGCCTTCGATATCGACAATTCTTGAAAGAAAAAGTATATCACATGAATCTCTATTTATAAAGATTATACAAAAGTGAATAGAAAAGGGTGGAAGGGTGGAAAAGTTAAGGAGAGCAAAACGATTGAGAATAAAGCGCACAAAACATAAGCCAGCACGATCAAACCCACCTGTGGGGTAAACGCAAATATGCGATCCTTGAGCGAGTACAATTTGCTGGTACTCAAGATGCCCACATCACGCGATTTGCGTCCACTCAATCCCAGCTTGCGATTCCGTCCCAAGTATGTATACAGATGACTCAAAACACGGGCGGGTTGCACCTCAATGGGCGCCACTTCGGCTATGGTCTGCACATGCAGATCATGTTCGGCCAATTTGTCACGTATTTCATTATCTTCGGCTATGATGACCACCTGGACCACCACATCGGGTTTCTTTTGGGCGCCCAAACGTCGATTCAAAGGATCCAGCTCGCCCACCGCCAAAAATCCCTGCAAAGACCAACATGTTATTTAATTTCTAGTATTTTTCTCCACCTTACCTCCTGCAGCAGGCGTCCCAGTATGAACAAAGATTGTCCCCACAGGAAGGGACAGCGTCCGACCACTTCGCGCATCTGGGAACCCGGCTTCTGATACTCAAGTCCCACCAAATCCTGCGGCACTGCATAACTCTCCGGCACCAACAGTGTGCCATCCTCTGAGCGCACCATTATCTTCTCCAGCCTATCGGAATAGTCCTGCACGGCACGTTTATCATTTTGAAAGGCATGGAACAGTATGAGATAGCAAAAGAACAGCGGCCATTCGCACTCAATGTTCTCGAACATGCGCAGCTCCCAGCGCTCGTAGTAGAGCCGCGAGGGATCCTCCTTGGGTGTGCGATAGCCATCGCGCAGGAAGCGCTTGCAGCCATACTTGCCCTGCAGACGGCTCAAAATGGCATCCTTGGTGTTGCGTATCAGCTGGGCATCGTCCACCGCAAAGGCGGGAAAACCAATCACACAAAGCAAGCCCGAATCTAGCTCTTTGCTGTTGGATTCACGCGGCAGCATGGACTGAAGCACGGCCTGACACTTGTGGGCCTCATCGGCCAGCACGTGAATGACACTGGCAGGACCACCGCGTGCACCAAACAAGTCCAACTCATTCATGGCCTCCAAGGCAGCCTTGGCCATGCCAATGGAGCTGGCATTTAGTTCGGGTTCGCCTGGAATAAGGTAACAAGGTAATAATCCGTAGTCCATTAGATGATTCACTCACCATGATTGGTTTTATCGCCACGCTCCCAGATGCCGTAGTCGGGTATGGAGTAGGCCGACTCTATGTAGAACACCAAATTCTGTATGAACGACACCTCATCCAGGGAGAACACAATCTGCAGGCCGGACGCCGTCATCTGCGCCAGAATGAGCAGGTACAGGGACACGGCATCGATTTGCAAATGGCCCCACTCATTGTCGCCCACCACGGGAAGACCATTCTTGCTCGAATATTTGGCATGCAACGAATCATACGGACTCTGGGTCATCTTGAACTTCTCCACCTTGTCCTTTTGATTCATCATGGCCATCAGGAGGCCACGCATTAGCTTCACACAGCTCTGCTCCAGTTCATAGCATTTGGCACGATCTTCATCCTGATCGGCTATCTTTTTATAGGCCATGGATAGACCCCAGACGGCCAGTATGCAATAGACATTGTCGCGTATCCAGGCATGCGAGTTGACATTCGAGGCGGGAAACAGGCCAGTGACCGGCTCCTGATGGGCCAATATCAAGCGATGGACAATCCGTTGATAGTAGTCCAAGCGGACGCCAGAATTGCTACGTGAACGCATCTTTGGCTGGGATAGGAGATCTAATAAGTTTGATGGCCGGCAAGTTGTTTACATGATGCACTTACATAAGGTTCTCCTAGTTGCAGTGGCCCAGAGAGAGAGGATGCACTTGCTCCTTTGGCCTAGAACTGGCTGCTGTCCGGGTTAAACACACTCACAAGCCGGAGCTGTAGCTCCCCCCAGGGCAGAAGCAGCGTCTTAACTTAGGCTAACTGTGTTATTTAAACAAATAAATCGTACTTTTTAATTAAACTAAATAAGCAAAAGTCAACTCAATGTCAACTTAAGCTGCCACCTCTAGCAGAATTTCCCTTTAAAATACCAGTATGTTACAAATTTCCCTTTAAAATTAGTTGATGGTATATCGATAGATTAGTAAGACCACATTCGACTGTTTTTGGTATTAGTGCGACCATCTTCGAGTATTGTCAAGATTAGTGGGACCACACTGGATTATTCTCAACTCAATGACAACTTAAGCTGCCACCTCTAGCAGAATTTCCCTTTAAAATCCCAGTGTGTACGAAATTTCCCTTCTGAATTAAAATTTCCCTTTAAAATAAATCGATAATTTAGTGAAACCACATTCAACTATTTTTGGTATTAGGGCGACATCCCTCGGCTATTTTTGGTGTTATTGTCAAGATTAGTAAGACCACACTGGATTATTGTTGAGATTAGTGCGACCACAGTGGACTATTGTTGAACGAAAAAGCTACAAAAACATCAAGCTACGCGACACACGCACTTTGCAAAACATGTCGCTGTCAAGTCTGCTGCCCACACCCACAAATGCGGTCTGGGATCGCGAGGACGAGCGTCGTCTGGCCGCCAAGGGTGCACCAAAAATTGGTGCCCTGGTCTCAGCCAAAATAGCAGCTCCACCCTATGGCCAGCGTAAGGACTGGGTGCCCCGAACCGAGGCAGATTTTGGTGATGGTGGAGCATTTCCGGAAATACATGTGGCCCAATATCCGCTGGGTGAGTTTGCTAATCCCTAACCTACCCAAGCTCTAAGTTTCCGTTTCCTTCCAGGCTTGGGAGCGCCTGGAAATCTGGGCAAGAAGTCGGATGCCCTGGCCGTGCGCTTGGACGACAAGGGCAAAATCAAATACGATGCCATTGCCCGTCAGGGACATGGCAAGGATAAGATTGTGTACTCCTCCATTTCACAGCTACTGCCCGCCGAAGTTCTAGGCGAAGATGCTGACGAACTGCAGCGTCCCGATGAGGAAACCGTGGCCGAGACCACCGAAGAGACTCGCCTGGCCCTGGAGAAATTAACCAATCAAAAGATTACCTCAGCCCTGCCTGTGCGCCATGCCCAGAAGGCGGGTCCAGCTCAATACATACGCTATACGCCCTCGCAGCAGGGCGATGCCTTCAATTCGGGTGCCAAGCAGCGTGTCATACGCATGGTGGAGGCCCAACTGGATCCCATGGAGCCGCCCAAGTTTCGTATTAATAAGAAAATACCCCGAGGGCCACCCTCACCGCCCGCACCCGTGCTCCACTCACCCTCGCGTAAGGTCACAGTGAAAGAGCAAAAAGAATGGAAGATTCCGCCCTGCATATCCAACTGGAAGAACGCCAAGGGTGAGTTAGTACCACACACACAGCTCTTCCATTAACTGACGCCCCCGCCTTTCCTTTTAGGTTACACCATTCCCCTGGACAAGCGTCTGGCGGCCGATGGTCGCGGCCTGCAGCAGGTTCACATCAATGAGAAGTTTGCCAAAATGGCCGAAGCCCTTTACATAGCCGATCGCAAGGCTCGCGAGGCAGTCGAGGCCCGTGCCCAGCTGGAAAAGAAACTGGCCCAAAAGGAGAAAGAGAAAAAAGAGGATATGTTGCGCCTAATGGCCCAGCGAGCGCGCGAGGAGCGCGCTGGCCTACGCAATCCCGAGGCGGCCAGCAGCTCAGATCCCATCTCTGCATCCGGTGGTGGTGGTGGTGGGGCCGAGGCCCGTGAGCGCAACGACCTGCGTGCCGAGCGTCAACGTGAACGCCAACGAGATCGCAATCTGCAACGTGCTGCCCCCGAAAAGCGTTCCAGACTGCAGCGTGAACGTGAGCGCGACATTTCCGAACAGATTGCCCTGGGTCTGCCCGCCAAGAGTGCGGGCAATGGTGAAACTCTCTTCGATCAGCGTCTCTTCAACACCACCAAGGGCATGGACTCCGGCTATGGTGATGACGAGGCCTACAATGTATATGACAAGCCCTGGCGTGACTCCAACACCTTGGGTGCACACATCTATAGGCCCACCAAGCAGGCGGATAGCGACAATTATGGCGGAGATCTGGATGCCATTGTGAATACGAAACGCTTTGTGCCGGACAAACAGTTCTCGGGCACCTCGCGTGACCAAGCGGCGGGAGCAGCCGCCGGTTCGCGCTCGGGCCCGGTGGAATTTGAAAAGGAAGAGGATCCCTTCGGTCTGGATCAGTTCTTGAACATGGCCAAGAAGGCCCCAAAACGAGCCGACGAGAAGAACAACGAACGCAGCCAACAGCATTCCGAGCGGAAGCGCAGTCGTCGGGATTAAGCAGAACTTTTTCTTAGCTAAATCTTTGGGCAAAATTAAATATACAGACAAATTTGACTTATTTATTGCGTTCTATGAACTATTCGAGGACATGGTGGCCACCAGCCACGACGCATAGTACTCCACTCGCGTAAAGATCATGGGGCGGCCACGATTATTACAATTCTTCGAGCCCAGGGACACAATTCCAGCCGCATAGTAGCTGCTGCTGCCCTTATTGTTGTCCCTCAGCAACATCAGCGGCCCACCCGAATCTCCGTGACATGTGCTGGCCAGCGTCGAGCCGCCCGCACACAGCTGACCCGGATTCAACTGATCATAAACGCTGCGGCAGCTATCCTGGGCGACTGCATGCAGCAGGGTCCTCCTTTTGATGGGACTTCCGCCGAAATGGATGTGCTCCGTATTACCCCAGCCGGCTATGTCCATGGCATAGCCGGCATAATTATGATTGGTATTTCTATTGGACGCCAAGAGGCAAATGGGCTGTATGTAGTCCGTAAAAGTGACCGTTTTGGCCAAACGCAAGAGGGCGATGTCGTTTGCATGATTGCTCTTACTTGTCCCAGTGGGTGAATACTCCTCATGCACAATGGTGCGATCTATACGAAAATCCTGATGTGGTGGGGCACAGATACGGCTCTGTGTGAATTGCTGGCAGTCCGGATTGGAGGTGGTATTCCATTCACCCAATCGCACTTCCAGCAGTTTGGTGTAGCTACCCTCCGGAGGCACACAATGGGCAGCGGTAAGGACCCAACGGGAATGTATCAGAGAACCGCCACAGCTATGCGAGAACTCCTCACCTAAGGATTGGGAAGTAGAACAGGGGAGGAGTTAGGGCACAGGAAAGGGAGTGTATTTAGCATAGAGATTTAAAACTACAGAATCCAAGTCCATCTTTCACGTCCCATTTTCAGTTCTATGCCAAAGCGTTTCTAACAAATTTTTTATTTTATTTGTTTTTGCATTTTCCATCCGTTCCAATCCCAAAACCAAAACTCGAACGCAATCCTGTACTGTTCCAATCCTTAATACAAATTATATACCTTTCCGTTCCGATTTCTAAACCAAATTTCCGACCCAATCTCGTTTCTAGCTCAATCAAGTTACGATTCGACTCCCAATTCAATTTTTCGGCTAAATTCCGTTCCCAAAACCAAACTTTGAACTCCATCCTATACTTTTCCGTTACGCAAACACAATTTTTGACCTAATTCCGTTCCGTTCCCAATCCGAACTTAATTATTTAACTCAATTCCTTTACGGTCCAACTCCCAAATCAAATTTTCAGCTCATTTCAAACTTTGAACTTATTCCTGTACTTTTCCGACTTACCAACAAAATTATTGACACAATTCAGTTCCATTCCCAATCCTTACATAATTTTTCGACTTAATTCCATTTCAAACCGACTTTCAAATCAAATTTTCAGCTCATTTCCGTTTCCCAAATCTGGATTTTCCAAATCACAAACACAATTTTTGACCCAATCCCGTTCTATTCCAAATTTGAAAAAAATTTTTAACTCAATTCCGTTACAGACCCACTCCCAAATCAAATTTTTTAACCTAATTCCGTTCCCAAAACCAAATTTTCGACCCAATTCCGTTCCATTCCCAATTCTAACACAATTTTTCAACTCAATTCCGTTACGTTCCAACTCCCACATCAAATTTTCAGCTCATTTCCGTTTCCCAAATCAAACTTTAAACTTAATCCTGGGTTTTGCAAATCACAAACAAAATTTTTGACCCAATCCCGTTCTATTCCAAAGTTGAAAACAAATTTTTAACTCAATTCCGTTACGGACCGACTCCCAAATCAAATTTTTTAACCTAATTCCGTTCCCAAAACCAAATTTTCGACCCAATTCCGTTCCATTCCCAATCCTAACATAATTATTCAACTGAATTCCGTTATGGACCGACTCCCAAAATTAAATTTTCAACTTAATTCCGTTCCTAAAACCAAACTTTGAACTTTTTTTGACCTAATACCGTTCTATTCCAAATCCGAACAAAATTTTTCAGCTCAATTCCGTTACAGATCAACTCCCAAATTCCGTTCCTAAAACCAAACTTTGAACTCAATTCTGAATTGAACTTCTCCGAATCACAAATAAAATTTTTAACCTAGTACCATTCAATTCCAAATCTAATTCCAAAATTTCAACTCAATGCTGTTTTGTTCCAAGCCCCAAATCAATTTGTCGACTCAATCCCATTTCGTTTCTATCTACACACCAAAATTTCGACCAATTCCCATTCTATTCCCAATTTGAACACAATTTTTCAATTCAATACTGTTATGTTTCGACCCCCAAATCAATTTGTCGACTCAATCCCATTTTGTTTCTATCAACACACCAAAATTCCGGCCCAATCCCTTTATATTCCAAATCTGAACACAATTTTTCAATTCAATACTGTTATGTTCCGACCCCCAAATCAATTTGTCAACTCAATCCCATTTCGTTTCTTTCCACACACCAAAATTTCGACCTAATCCCTTTAAATTTCAAATCTGAACACAATTTTTCAATTCAATACTGTTATGTTCCGACCAATTTGTCGACTCAATCCCATTTCGTTTCTTTCCACACACAAAAATTTCGACCCAATCCCTTTATATTCCAAATCTGAACACAATTTTTCAATTCAATACTGTTATGTTCCGACCCCCAAATCAATTTGTCAACTCAATCCCATTTCGTTTCTATCCACACCCAAAAATTTCGACCCATTACCGTTCTATACCAAATTTGAACACAATTTTTCAATTCAATACTGTAATGTTTCGACCCCAAAATCAATTTGTCGACTCAATCCCATTTTGTTTCTGTCCACAAACCAAGCTTTCGACCCAATCCCTTTCCGTTCCTATTTCGAACTCTAATATTTAATACAATTCCTTTCAATTCTTTCCCGAAATCAAATATTGGACCTGATTCCATAACGTTCCGATCCTCAAACACAAAGTTTTCTAATGAGTTCCGTTTCAATCCCAAAACCAAATTTTGTACGTTCTTTCAGAAACCAAAGTTTCTATTATATTTCGTTTCGTTCCGATACACAAACCAACAATTATAGACCCACTTTCGTTTCCGAACAATTTTCGACTCAATCTCGTTTCGATGTTATTCAGAAACCTAATTTTCTCTTTTATACCATTCCGTTAGGATTCACAAACCAATTTTTTTAACCCTATATTTTGCTATTCCGATTCCAAACTTAAAGGTTAAGTTTTATCCCATTTCCTTCAGATTTCAAACACAATATTTCAGTTCAATACCATTATGTTCCCATCCCCTAATCAATTTTTCGACTCAATCCCCTTTCTTTTTTATCCATAAACTATACTTTCGACCTCATTCTTTTGTTCCTATTTCGAACTCGAATTTTTAATTAAATTTGTTTCTAATTCCATTCCGTTTGCTTACCGAAATAAAATTGTTGGACCTAATTCCTTACCGTTCCGATCGTCAAACATAAAATTTTTCTATTAATTTCGTTCCAAAACGGAAACCAAATTTTGTACTCAAATTTTCAATTCTAAACCGTTCTTTCAATAACCAAACTTTGCATTATATACCATTTCCATCCATTTCCGACCCCTCACTATTCAATTTTCGACTCAATCCCGTTCCCTTTCGATACCGATTTCCGATTTTGAATCCAAATGCCGTTCTGTACCCCTCCCTTTCAATTCAGATCAATTTGTTTTACCATTTACCATTTGTGCTATAGCGCAGCAGGGCCATCCAAGGGAAATCCCTGATATCGGCCACCTGTCCTTGTATGATGCGATCATCAAGCGAATCGCCGCCACATTCCCCCGGTTGTGGCAAGACCAATTTGGTGGCCGACACTTCATTTGTTGTGCGTTTTGGCCGGCAGCATACCAAGCCCAACTGTATTTTGCTCGTACACTGACTGTTAATCGCTGGATCCGTAACACGCAGCTCATCCGTACACGCCTCGTGAGGTATACAGTAGCCCAATTCCAGCAAAGAGACATTACAGCGTCCAAAGTGCTTGATGGGCTCTGGAGGAAAGGAATTTTGTGTTTGCTTGTTGTTCCATTAAATGCCGCACATACCCCCCCCCCCCCTTACTTGCCCCGCACACGGCCAGCATCGTCGTCATCAGTAGCCATGTATTGGCCCAGGCCCAACAGCTGCCTCCTCCGCCGCTCATATCGGTGACGCTTCAAGTGCAAAACTGATTTTCACTTCCATTAAAATTATAGAAAATAAATCAATGAACTCGGAGGCCTTATCACTACCAACAGGCACACTCGCTGCTCTCTCCCTCGTCTCAATCGCATCGCATCTGCTCAGATTCTATCAGTTCTCGACTTCCAGTTGCGTAGTTCAAGCAGGAAAAACCAGATTTCACAGAGTCAGTCGTTCCAAGAGCAAGAGCACGGGCAATGCAAGGTTGTTTGCATAAAATTAAACATTTATTTAACAATTCGCAAAGTTGAATTCCGCTCAGGGAGGGGAAAGCCCTGCACAGGTTGGCGCTCAAGCTTAAATGTTAGTGTGACCATGCTGGGGCATTTCCGTGTGAAACCATTCGGCTATGCCACGCTCCACCGTCAATTCGTTTTCCATAAGCGGCTTCGGTGGCTTTGCCCTGGACAATTCCAATGCGGAAACGGGTCGCTGCTGTTGACGTAGAGCCGAGCACGAGCGACAGGGACGCACAAAGGCAAAGTACACACACTCGGCTATGGAGAGGAAACTGAAGCCCAGGAATAGACCCATAAGACCACCAACATTGGCTGTGGGAAAGAAGGGAAAGAAAAAAGTGAAAGTGGCAACGGCGACTGAAAAGTTGTTTGCTCTCTTGGCAGAAGCCTTGGCAAGCGTTCGGCCCGTGTCGGGGTGTGAAAAGCAAAATGTGTTCGACCCCTGCGGGCTAGGCGTGCCTATTCTAGTCAAAAAGCTTTTATAAAATGTAATCTTTTAGTACAATCGAGTATTTATTTTTAGAAATAGCCAATCCAGAAAATCCCTCTTAACATTTTGATGTTACCGTAACGTTTACTACACACAGTTCACTTTCCTATACTGACATAGTTGTAACTGATGACTGAACGGATACCCTTGGGAACTTTTTATTAACAGACCAAGTAAAGCACTCTTTATTTTACTCTCAGAACATGATCCCATTTTCCTGACTCTCGAAATAAATATTAATTAAACTGACTATTCTTTTGTGTATTGTGATTTTAAAAATATTAAGTTTATTGACCTTGTTAACGATCTTAACTCATGTTTATGGGATCCAATCATCTGTAAATGTACAAATAGAAACACTAAAATGCAATGTTGATTATCTTTATAGTAAATTTGTTTTATTAAGATACAAAAGAAAGAATCTGAATCAAAACCCTTGGTTCTATGATGTAATTAAAAGAGCTATAAGCAGAAATATAAGGAAACGTTACAAGATAGATTTTCTGAAACAGGAGTACACAAAGCTGCGAACTAGTCTTTGTGAATCGTCAAAGCGAACATATGTCTGGAAAAATATAAAATAGATAGAAATTGGGCGACAAAGACCTAATATACTGACAAAATTATATTTATTCAATCGTAAGTATCTAAAAATCTTGACACTTCGTAACTGAACTGTCTTATAATTCAGTTAGTTGAACCTGTCGCGACTTTGTCCTCGTCCAAGATTTTAAGAAATTTTGTTGTTTTATCTTGTAGACAGTTTAGAGTTGCCCGTCATCCCGTTTTAAAGGACGCCCAAAAATTCCGGAATTATATTTTAGTCCCTGGAAGTCAAGTGGATGCTGAAATCATACTTCTGCCGCTCTCCACTCTTTCCCCTTTCCCCTCATTCTAACACATGCAGCAGCTGTCATCTATCTCAGAGAGCCAAGAGATGAAACCAAAATTGTGTGAGTGTGTTCCCTTTCATGCTCGCTCTCTCTCGCGCTCTTAGAAAAACAGTTTAGTCCAAAATTATCTAAGCGCTTCAGTTTCGTTACTTTTCTTTGGCTACATATATATGTACATTTTTTGGCTGCTAGCTTTGTGAAATTCCAACTTCTTTATTTTGAAATACGTCAACATTTTTAAAGCCCGGGCGGAAAATTTTTAGGGGCGGCAATTTTTGGAGGCTTTAAGTTTTAGGGGCGGGAAGTTTTTGGGGCGGCAAATTTTAGGTGCAGCAAATTTCGGGGGCGGTAAATAATTACAAAATGTATATTAATTATTCTCTTAAATTAAAAATTGATTTAGACTTTGCTGTTGTTTCAATATGGAGAACGTTGCAAGATTCTGCACTTCAAGATCTAGTAATAAAAGAAATATTTATTGAATGCATTTATAAAAGCTTACGAATCAGTATAAAGGGATTAAAGAGCAGAGGTCTACAATGGACAGAGTCAAAAATGCTGCAGTTTTTAGACCTTGTGTTTGACTTAATCAAAGATGTTCCGGATTTCATATATTGATTATGTTCTCAAGGGAGTATGCAGGAGGGTGCAGATTTGTAGTATTCCTTGAAAATTTTGTATGAAACAAAAGTTGTGTCAACTGAAAAATAATTTTAAAAAAATTGATTTTAACACAAAAAATAACCACAATTTCCATATTAAAGTCCAAAAATTTCTATCCAATGAGCAAAATCAGTAAGTTGTTTTCAAATATAATTTGATTTCAATACAGAATGAGTTCTTTACTAATTTGTTACATGGACAAAAAAAAAAAACAATGTATAGTGTCAATTATAAAAGAATAATTATCAAACAAGAATAAATTATTTCGCGATATTTTCCGAATTTTTAGGGCTTACAATACTATACTGCCATTGAACGAATGGATTATGTAATGTTATGTTTCCAAAAAGCGTAGTCCAACTCGTCCAATTATATCAGCCTCCAGTAAAAACCTCTGCAGGCACCCTACAAGGAAAGTTTTTTTGGAGTAAAAAATTAATTTCGAAATGCATTTGCCATCAAACTAGAAAACCAAGTTCGACCTTAAAACAATTTTTGTTTCGGCCCATCGAAGTCAATTTGTATCTAAATTTTGGTTAAGAAGGTATGTAAAAAATGTTTCCGCGGTTTTTGCGAAAATTTTTTTTATAATTCCCCAAGAATTTTTTTCAATAGTCATAGCAACTTTAGCAAAATAATACTCTCCGAAGAATTTAGGTCTTCGTCATCCCTAATCAAAATCCTGCGTACGTCCCTTTATGTTACATAAAAAATTTTGATGTCATTAATGGAAAATGACTATTGACTATTCAAGGGGAAAGGGGGCGGCAAAGTCGACTTCCGCCCCGGGCGGCATAACTACACGCTACGCCATTGGGCGTATAGATTTAAATATATAGATAACTGTTATAATAGATTTAGTTTTGCATGTGTCAATCAATGTGATGTTCTTGAGTCAATTCTAAAAATTAAATCAAAATGCCACTGGACTAGATGACAAAATTTTTAAAAATAATGTTACCTCGAATCTTAGTACACATTAACCACATCACAACCGCTGCTGTGAAAAACGGCCAAAGTCTTACCAATTTCAAAAGGCAATAATGAATTTAGGCCCATCTCTATGCTTCCATTTCTTTCCAAGGTACTTGAACAAATTAGGGCCTCACAATTAAGTGAATTCAGGGAAAAAAATGAGGTATTTATTGATTGACAGTCCTGGTTCAAGAAATAAAGAAGTTGTACCACAGGATATTCGCAGAAAATCGAACAGTGACAATATAACGTTCTTAACCCTTTTAGACTTTAGTAAAGCAAAAAGTTAAGAGTACTATATAATTTTTCAACAGCGCTACCTTAAAGAAAGAAGTCAAGTCCTATTTACCCAAACAGACTTTTGTACTTTTCTTAAAACTAGAACAGGTGTACCTCAAGGGTCTGTTCTAGGACCATTACTGTTTTGTCTGTATATAAATGACCTTTCCACTTTGTTGTCCAACTGTAAGTAAAGTGTCAGAGTGTATTAATATTTGTTGCAGTGTAATGATTGGGCACAGAGAATCGGGTTAAAAATGAATTCCAAGAAGTCAAAATGCTTCGTAATACAGAAGAAAATGTACAACACTGATGCCTTACAATAGCTTGAAATAGATATAAGTTGATCTTGAATATGTGGACGGAGCAAATAATTTAGAATTTATTTTGAACAAAACGTTGACTTTGGAGGGGCATACTTTCAGAAAAAAAAACGACCGGGATTGTTCTAGACCGAACGGGATAGAATTTATGCCGTTTGTATTGTATTGAATGTACTTAAATTAAGTATGAAACATACTAGAATGGAAAAAATGAACAAACGTTTTTGAATCAAGTACATTTCGTACTTACAGTTAGCCTAAAAATTTAAGAAAAGATTGTACTTAGTTCAAGTACAAAATTTCTCGGATTAAGTACAGAATAGACTTACTATGCAAGCTCCAAAAAGTGTGCTACGAAAACTGCGAATTATTTTAAGTTGAATCTGTTCTTGAAATTCCCTCCTGGTTCTAACACTTTGGTCATAGAGTCAGGGCAGATTTCCGACCTACAGGATAAACATCTTGGTCTTTGGTTAATTCATTTCCTTTGGATTTTGTTTTATATATATATAGAGACCTTTATAGGCTTAGACCAAGAACATTTTGTACTTATTCTTTGAAGTATTATTTTGCTTCAAGCATGGATTGGGGTTGACTTTTGAATTCTTCGATGAAGAACCTTTTTGCACTTATTTTGAGAGTAAATAGGGCTGTATTTAAGACCTTAACAAATTAATAATGCCACCAAAAAGATATTATAATAGTTCGAAATGTTCTTAAAATATCCTGAAAGTCTTCAAACAAGTATTTTGGGATTGAAAAAATCGTTCTTGATATAAGGATTTTGTTCTTGAATTAAGTATTTTCGTACTTACCGTACTATTGACACCGTTCGGACTTGATTCAAGTACAAAGCTCTTGGTTTTTTTTTCTGAGTGTATAATTTAAGTTTTCCCCAATGATACTCAAAGTTACAAAAATTGTGATATGTATCTCGTTTTTAACTCATTTCTGTATCTAATAATTTTGTTATTTAATTCTAACTAAACCATTTGCTTTTGTGATACTTGTAATACTTGTAGCGCCAGGAAAAAGAAAAATGAACTAAACTAATACTCACACAAGAAATCGGTAATGCCAATAAACTCGGTCTGTTTGCTGGCCCTGAATGTCGGCTCCTTGTAGTACATATTAACAACTGCCACACTTCGTGCCACATACGCATGGGTAAGATTCTCCACCGTCGGATTGCTAATCTCGTAGCCATCGTGTGAGATCTTGGTGGCAAATGCAATGGCATTGAAGGTCAGATCAAAGCAACTGGGCAAACAATCATCTAGGCACGATTTGACCGCATCTATGGCATGCAGTCGAACGCTCTCCACACATGTCCACTTACGTATGGGGCACACGGTATCATTGCCATGTATCTGGGGCATATAGAAGCCCACACAGCCACAGTGACGGAGTAACAAGCGCGACAAACATTCCATCTCACAGTTCCGTTGAGTGTAGTGGGCGAAATAGTGTAGCCGTTGCACTCCTTCGCTAAAGAACAGACAGCGTCGATATTTGCGATCCACCGCACGCAGATCCTCCTCCGTCATTATCATGGAAGGTTCAATGCGCAATTTGGTCTCCAGACCGGGAGCCAACAAAACACCCGTCTCTCGCACATTGGGCGACTCGTTGGGACTATGCAAGGCGATTTTGAAGCCTATGCCATTGGAGGACGAACAATAATAGTCATTTGCCTCGACATCAAGTATTAGGGACAGACCCAACGATTCGCCGGTACCGGAGGCTGGACGGGGATAGAAGTACAGTTGCTGCCTACGTTGCAAAGTTAAACCGAAGCCCAGTTCGGCATGCCAATCGATGGGCTTATGAGAATTCGAGTTGGTTATGTTGCGCAAGGACAAAGGAACGCTGGCAAAAGATTTAAGAAATATTCCTCGAAAAATGATTGGGATTTACCTACTTTTTCTTGTACATAAAACTTGGATGCAGCATATTGAAAACACAACATAGACCCTCATCCGTTACTATGGGATAAAACATGCGTGCACAATTATAATCATCGGGCCCAAAACGACATCCAATGATCATCGAACGGCAGGGCTGGGAGTTCTAAGCGTTTGAAACCCCCTTATTATTTAGACCAGAGTCCACACATAAATTGTACTCACATTCAGTATAAACTCTTCCCAATTGTTCTCCTCTCCAATATGGCTTCCCAAGTCCACTTGACGATGACAGAGCAGCTGCAGCATGGCATATTGTCCGGTGTGGTTTGACAAATGTGACACCTTGGAGGCCAAGGCCTGATTTAGATTGCAAATGGTTACAGCCGGAAAAGGCTGATCGGTGATTAAGGTGGGCTCCGGATTGAGGCCCACTATCACAGGCGTTGTGTTCCATTTCTTAAAGGAGTCGTGAATTAAAAAGCCCGCAAAACCGAGCACCGCCAGCAAAGCGAGGCCAAAGAAAATTCTGAGAAAAACGGAAATAGTTCGTCAGTCAAGGATTTGAGTTCTATAACAGTTTTAATGATACATTTTTTATTCAACAAAATTTTAAAAAACTCTCGATTCCGCGAACGTGTTAACCATCATATTTTAAACATTTTTGTTCTATTTTGAAACGTCTTAAACTGGTTAATAAAAGCACTATTTTTAACCTTAAAATAAACTATCCCAAACTCTTGTACGATTTTTATAAACACAAAGATATATCATTTTGAATATTTTGAGTACAATGGATGTTGTTCATTATTTCAGTACAAATGCATAGCCTTCTGTACAGTTACATACCTTTGGGCAGTAGAAAATTATGTTGTTTCGAGAACATGTATTTAAATACATGAGCTTCGCTCAAAAAAATCGTACAAATGTTTGACAGAAGTTTTTTGTATAGCTAAGAAATAGTACTATACGACGGGTTCCACAAAACGACCATTAAAAGGGTTAAAAAGAAAAGTTTGAGCAACTTTAAGTTCAAAAATTTTGACGTGACGAATTCGTGAAAAAAACCCTTCCACCTGGCAAAAATGAATTAAAGTTGTTGTCTTTGTTGTCGTATCAAAATCAGTACTCGGTGGTTTTTGGGTGCTCTGATTCCATTTTGGGTATTATTTTGTCTGATCGGTGGTGAGGGGAGATTGCTTATGTAAGGAGAAGAGGGGTAAAATGTATAGGTTTTATTTATTTATTCGCCAATTAAACAATGTTTTTTACTGGCTACTTAAAAATTGTCCGGAAGCATCTCCGAGCACATCTATACTTATAAAACTGACATATGTATTATCAACCCACAGTCAAAACAGCTTATCCAGAGATCTACGACTTAGCATAGACCTTCGTTTAGTTATGCACTAAGAAAGAAAGTTTGCAAAATTTGCCCACGAAGTGGGTCAAAGAAAAGTTTGTATGGGGCACATACCCGGAACTGTGGCGCTCAGGCAATATTGTGAACTAAGCTGTTTTTCTAAGAGCGCGAAAGAGAGTGAGCATGAAAGAGATCTACTCACACTGACATAAATTAGGTATATTTGTATTACAAATATGCCATGCATCTTTTGGCTGTCTAAGACAGTTGACAGCTGCTATGAGAAACATGTGTTAGAATGAGGGGGAAGCGGTGGAAGATGGAAAGGAGGGTGGGGAAAAACGGAAAGCCAATTTGGGCGCGGGACGGAAATATCGGTAAGCCCGAAATTCACTATGTGGCCGAGCTTGAGAGTTATGTTTTTACCACTTGACTGGAAAGGATTACTAAATTTGGTTGGGTTCTTAAAGCTCCATTTACACGACCTGATCGCTCAGATGAGTTTTCGTCAGACGAACACTGTAACTCGATAAATGCCTCTCAGATGAGTGCTCAGGTCAAATAGAACCGGTTCATCGTCGATGGTATATAGCTCAGTCACCAGACGCCTTTTACACGGTCAGACACAAATCAGAGAAAACTAAGAGGAGGTTGTGTAAATAGAGCTAAGGGATGGGATGGGAAAAATGTAACACGTGTACAGGCCACACATTTACCACTCCAAATTTTAATATATTTGTATCAGCTCTGAACAAGAAACTGTCTACAAGCAAAGATTTATAGATATTGCAGATTACTCATGTGAAACAAAACTCGATTGTTTTTGGGAGCTGATTTTGGATCCCAATTTTTGCTTATCGCTGCCTTTACGAGGATACATATATTGAAATTTGCTATACGTGTTATAAATTAGCTATACGCCTAAGAGCAAAGACTTATAGATATTATGGATGACGCATGTGACGTAAAAAACTATTGTTCCTACCCTACCCTTACCCACACATGCCAAAGTGGACTAAACGATCTAATAAGAGACAAAAGAGAAAGAGGTGAGATTTTTCTCACCTAGCATTTGATTAGATTATTAGATGATTAGATGAGATTAGCATCATGTGCGATTTAGGGAAGACTCGAAAATGCTCAAAATCTGATTTATTTACAAAGAACTCAAAAAAACTCGCAAATGATTTAAAAAGGAGTCGAAACTGATTAGAAAAACAGTGCTTGGGCCCCAGGTTCTGATTCAGCGCACGATTTTACAAGAGGAAGACATTAAATTGAAGAGTATGAAACATCTTGTTAAATTGTGCTGTTGGGCCAATAAGCAATTAATTTTGATTTGCGTTTAGTGATTCATGATTTCCGATTTAACCTGTTGTTTCCTATTGGTTAATTAGATAATTATAACTGCAATCGATAGAAAAATATGATTAGTTGATATAGATATGAGTTTAAATTGAAATTTTAACTGTGAAGGTCGGTCAATAATATTATTAGCTGTTTCGGGCGTACAATCAAAATTTTTAACTGAAAATCAATTGTTACAATTGGAAAGCAATTTTTACTAAACAGAAATGGTTTGGGTGGTGAAGCCCTTAACTGAGACACCACAAAGCCTTCGTCGCGAGGCACCACACAGTCCTCAATCTAGGCAATCAAAAAGTTCATACAAACAAGTGAGAAAGTCGGTCAAGCCCGACAATAACATACTCTGTACCCAGGTACTTCTACTCCAGAGTAGAAGCTGATTGCAATGCTGGTGCTGCGCTCATCTCTAAGGGCCGTTTTCTCATGTTGCTGTTTTTGCAAATCTAGGTGGATTTGCTGTATTTGCTTTGCTCATGTTTAAGGTTAGCCATCTAGATGGTTTTTGTTGCCATCTACTTCATACTCATTGATTTCAAAACCATGTACATGCTTAACCAATTTATGTATTTTTATGTATGCGCGCATATGGTCACACTGAAAAATATTTGAAATAAAAAAACAACTGAACCCAAAAACGGAAAATGCCTGCAGACATTGCCGAAGAGACAGATCTGTATACTAATTCCCTTAGATCATTGCTTAAGCTAAGTTTACACAAGCAAATTATTTGGGCAAATGTTGTTTAAAATAGCCATTAATGAAGTTTTTATAGGATTTAAAACTACAACTACAGTTTCAAACGCAAATAATATACAAGTATCTATTATATTTTTAAAAAAATTTATCATGCTCTCAAGTTTAAGTTTATTTATTTAATATCCCAACACTTTAAGTCAGGGGAGACATAAATAGTCGCGTTAGTCACGAAAGTTAAAATAATACATTAAAAGTTTACAAATATCAAGACAAGAATCATAAAATAACTGAATAAATAAGCTTAAAATCTATGATTTTAGAGAAGAAGGTTTTTCCTTCATACAAAAAAAGTTACAGAATAAATAAATCTATATCTAAATGAAATTAATTTAAAACAAATTAAAAGGAAGAAATTTAATTTAACTCTTTCCCTTGCTTTCTTACTTAGGAGTTTACTACATTTTGCAGGTGTGCTATTAGTTGTAGTTTAAACTACGTGGCATTTACTATGGTTTTTAAATTATGAGGAAGATTATTCCAACTGCGAACAGAATATATAAAGAAATGTTATTCAGAACTAGCTAGCTTGTATCTCGGGCAAATTCTATTATTCGTTCTTCTTCAGGCACATAATTTCAACATCTCATATAGATAATAAGGTTCATTTGAGAAAATTATTTTTTGTAACATTATCAAATCTCGCAGGCTTTGTCCAGGATTGTGCAGAAAGATCGAAGATTTTTATAGCAACGTCAGATATTCTATTAAAGCGGTTACGATAAAAATGTTTATTGCAATATTATTAAACGCTACTTTGAGTTCGTGCTAACTTCTTGCGTCACAGTTACCTATGACTTCAATGCCGTAAAATAGTCTAGTCTTAATTCAGATGGTATGAAGATTTTGGTAATATACAATTGTCTGAGAAGTGCGTACATTTTTCCGACAGCAGCAGTAATGGGATCGTTTCAAGCCAACGTTTGGTTAAAAATGAATCCTAAGTTGCTTGCCCGCGCTACATAATCAATGGGCGAATTGTCAATTACAAGTTTTGGCAAGCCATAAGTATCAACGATTTTGTTACCTATTAACAAGCATTTTGATTTGACTGGATTCAGGCAATTTGATCATATATGGCCGGGAAGATCTGCAATTTGGGCTATATGGCCAAATTTTTATAAAAAAAATTTCCAAATTATTTGCCTGCATTGACTTAGCTTTATATTGGCGCGCAATGAATAAAACAAAAATTCAGCGAGTTGCAAGGCGCTGCCAACTTGGATTTAGTGACTTTTCAGCCCTCCCGGTGTGACCGTGGCGCAAATGCCCAAATTTAAAATCAATCTACATGAGACAACCAATTGCACAGGTGGATTTCGATTTGAGCAAAAACAGGAACATGAAAAAACGGCCCTAAGTCTCTTTCTTTCTCTCTCTCTCACTCCCTCTCTCTTTCTAAGATTGTGCGGTGTTAGTTGTATATATAATATGTATATATACATTTCTGCTTATAACTTAAGAACCGCTGATCCGATCTATATCATTTCTTTGGCAATTACTAACTATCTAGAAGGTGCGAATCGTCTATCTTCAAAACTGTAGGAGATATAACGTTTTTTCCAAATTGCGGGGGCGGGAGGGGGCGTGGCAAAAATTGAAAATAAACTTATTCTGCCTGCAAGTATAAGAAGCATTTGTCCCATACATGTCAAACCTCTATCTCTTACCATCTCTGAGATCTGTTTGTTCATACGGACGGACGGACAGACGGACAGACAGACGGACAGACGGACGGACAGACGAACATGGCTATATCGACTCGGCTGTTGATGCTGATCAAGAATATATATACTTAATGAAGTCGGAAATGATTCCTTCTCCCTGTTACATACTTTTGCACAAACTTAATATACTCTGTGTACCTTTGGTACTTTCGGTTGATGTACTTTAAAACTGCATACACAAAAAATTAATAGCAATGGGAGCCGGTTCCCCTACAAATCCAGCTAGACCCTTTGTTTGAAAGAGCTTTCTGTGTCAGCCCCGTATACAATCGATTCAGACTGGTTTTCCAGTTTCAAACTCAGCCTTAGGCTGCCTTCACACTGTTCGACACATGACAAATGATAGTCTAGTAGTCCTGCTTTTTGTTCTGTTTAAATTTGAATAGCTTGTCAAATTCATAGAATTTCATGGGGAAATGCGGGCCTACTAGATGTCATGGGTCATGTGTCGAACAGTGTGAAGGCAGCCTAACAAATTTTCTCAAATATTTTTTGGAGTCACACAAGAACCAGCTTTAGCTGCTAGTTCGGCATCAGTAAAGTATCAAAGCTTATAACTCAACTAATTTAAGAGGTGGTTTTAGGAATCCGCCGTGCCCCAGGAATCACTTTTTAAACGGATCCGTTGAAGCTAAGAAACCTTGATAAATTGTAAAACTCACCTATCGCTGGCACGCAATTTGCGGCTATTAATGTACTTGAGACCATGAATGCTGGTATTACGACAGAACTCATCGGTGTTTTGGGCGATTATATGGTGCCAAGTGGTGATCGATATGGCAGTAGGTTTTGATACCGAAAGGGGTTTACGGGGCGGCAGCTTACTGAAAAACTGGGCGCTAAAACGTTTTCTACGGCTGCGTTGTATTCGCATGGTTTGCCACTTGCCAAATGAAAAATGGTTAGAGAAATTTTTGCTCCGAGCTGGTCAACTGTGACCTAATATTCATCGGAATGACTTGACCTAGGTGTCACGGGTGGTGGTTTGGGTGACTTGACTTGTGACTCATATCCAGCAAATTTCACCTCAAGCTTATGCAGCAGTTCTTCAAGCAAATCCAAGTCCACGTCCTGCTCAACGGACGGTTTCAATTGTGGGCTAGGAGGCTGCTTAGACCTTATCTTCATTTGAGTTTTGAGTATCGAATTGGGCTTAGAACGTTTCTGTTTGTGATGTGTATGGAAGCCCATATGGAACGTTAGAGGATTAAATAGTCGTCCATTGTTAGAATCGTCAGGTGGACTGCTAAATGTACCCGAAAAATTGTTCAACATTTTGTAAGAATTTAAAGCACTTGAAAATTTTATATAACAATTGTGATAGAGGGAAACTGTTTGTGTGAAATGAATGATTGGTTTAGCTAGGCTGTCGGCTGTCTTTTATCCAAATAGAGAAAAACCCTAAATGTAATCAGGATTTGTCTACAAGAGCGAGGGCTCTAATTTACTTTATCAAATGCTAGCGACTGAAAAGCTGTTTGCTCTATTGGCGGCAAGGAAAAGCATGCAAGGCTTAAGATTTTATGGCTAGTTTCTGTCAGCATTTCAAATCCTTAAGCACAATTTCAGGGAATTTTGTTTGCAGCCTTTGCTTTAATTACATAATATTTGAGTTGTGCGCTGCAGTTGCTCATTAAGAGAGAAAGTAACCGAATCCATAGTGTAAGCCAAAAAGGAGCTCAAGTTTGTGCACAAATCAACATGCAGATTCGTTCCTTTCCAGGAAGCAAACCGCACTTGAACGAAAATCAAATTAAAAGCTTCAATGGCACAGACAGAGCAGAGGGCAGTGGCCAGTGGCCAGTGACCAGTTCAGGTCTGGTCAGACATGTCACCTGTGTGCACACACACACACACACGCACTTTTGTACGACTTCATTGGAAACAAGTTCATAAAACACTTAACCTGACCAAAGCCCAAGCCGACTGGAGCGCAAATCCCCCCATGGCTATGTGTCACATATTGGTAACTTTTGCTCCTGCCTTGACTTGTTACCAGTTACCACGGATGTATCCTCTACGGAAAGTTTTGCTGACCAGATGTAAAATGTTTGATTTTTCGCCTCTTTCGCTCTCTCTCTGTCTCTCATCAAAAGTTGCCCAGCAAATTGACCTAATCCTTGTATGTATCGTATGAACGAGTATGTTAGGTGCCGAGCCGCCATTAGAAATCGTTTAGCTAGGGTGGAGGGGAGGCGAAAACGGAGCGTTGTGGTGGGGGCGAAGTCGTCACGTTGCAATTTACGGCGCTCAACAATTCGATTGAATTGCCAGAACAAAATTTTTGAAGCAAAATGAATTTTGGCCTTACAACTCTCAGGCATCAGGAGAGAGAGAGAGAGAGATAGAGGGAGAGATGCAGATTTTTGGCGAAATCTTGTTGGATTTTTAAAATAAAGGAGATTATCTTTGAGTGTACCTTTAAAGAAGAAGGAACTGATTGATGTAAGTGCTGAACAGATCCAAAAGTAGAAAAGAAAATGGTTCGGTACGATTCGGTTTTTATTCTCATTTTGCTCCACAATTACTTCGCGTTGTGGTCATGACATCCAGATTGGGTCGATTGGCAAGTTTGTTAAAGCAGGGATGAGGTTGTGCTTCGTGGGGCCACTCATTGAAGACTTTTGTGAGCCCCGCGTTAAGGGCTTTGTATCGAGTTTGAGACCAGAGATTAAATACCCCGTCTATCGTCGACTATTCACGTGTGAGTCTTGCTTGTTATTCAGTTAGATATCCGTTTTTCTTAAAGGGGTAATCTTCATGTCGAGGCTGTTTTTTTGACCTTTTTTTTTTTTAAAATTATATTTAAAAGCGCAAAGAGTTTATTCAATTCCGTTTTTTTTATTATGTTAGAAACATATTAAAGTAAACAAAAAAATGTTACTGCTTCGATACGAGGGCTGTTTAAAAAGTTCTCGGTTGTTAAAGTGGGGGGGGCCAAAAAACCTAGATCTCAGAGATGGTAAGAGATAGAGGTTTGACATGTATGGGACAAATGCTGCTTTTATCTGCACGCAAATCAAGTTTGTTTCAAAATTTTGGCCACGCCCCCTCCCGGCCCCGTAATTTGGAAAAAAACGTTATATCTCCTACAGTTTTGAAGATAGACGGTTCTTACCTTTTAGAGATAGTTAGTAATTAGCAAAATAAATCGATTGAATCGATCGATGAAGAAATAATGAAGATCGGATGAATGGTTCTCAAGTTATGAGCAAAAAAGTGTTTGAATCATCAAAATCGGTTCAGTGTAACTGGAGATATCATTACCGCCAACTTAAAAAACGTGGTTTCGAGATAAATGCGTTTGAACTTTGAAGTAAATTGAAAATTACTTGTATTAGCGAAAACATTGTTCTTCTAGGTCGTAGTTAAAATCTCTGTAAATGAGTCTTTGAGAGCTCCTATCTGATTCGATCATAAAAGATGATCTAATTTCTGTGGCGCAAGATCCCTATTCTGAGTTTTTTTCTAGGTTAAGATTTTAGCAATTATTGGCTGATAGAAATGTTTCCAAATATAGCATTCTGTTTGGTGTATTTCTGGGGAATCAGAATAGCTTTTTTTCTCAACCTCATTGTACTGCATCCCTCAGACATGTGCGTCGTAGCAGCTGCCTCGAAAAGTTTGTATTTGGTGCTCGTTGGTATTTTTTTTCTGTTTAGGAGTGATTTCCAGGACTCCCGCATCCTTCAACTTTTCCTGCAAATGGTTTTTAAATTGTGAATTATGGTAGATCCACACTCCCAGGTATTTATAGGTTTCTACCACTTTAAGTTTGGTCTCTCCCAAGTACCATTTTTCTTTAAGAGCAAGTCTCCTCCAGTGTTTTTTGAAGACTAGGATCTTTGACTTTGCTGTATTTATTTTAAGGCCCAAGGTTTTACAATAGTCTTGCAAGGCATATATCATGTTTTGCATTTTTTTCGGTGACTATAATTTTATCATACATGCTTTCAAGTATGTAAAAAAAGCATACAGCTTACGTCCGCTATCAATATACTTTCTGGAAATACTGTTGGCGCTGAATATATTGTCGATAGTGGAGTATCTTTTCCGGAACCCTGCTTGGAACTCAGTAAGCTGGTCGGTTTAATTAACCCATCGGTTTAGCCTCTCAAGCAGCGCGGCAGTTCAGAAAATAAGTTACCTTTTACTTCACATCAAATGTTTCTGGAATGAGATTAACGCTAACCTGCGTAGCTGGAACAGAAAACTTACTTCTAAAATCTCATACAATTGTGGGAATTTTGTGAAGGACTCGAACCATTCTTTAAATAGGACAAAAAAAAGTTTGTTTATTTAGCATATAGTAGGCCTTGACTTGACTATTGACACTTAAGGTTGAAGCAGTTGGTTAGAGCTCTCAGTCTTGCTATGGCAGCTGTTGAAGCAACACATCTTTCAGCTTCTTAGCTTTTTTTTTAATTTTCTTCTTTTTATAATTTATTTTTTGAATTTTTGGGGAAATTGTTTTGCATACTGCATATTGCAACTGGTTCGTCTCCCCTTTAAGCCAAGTAAATTAAATTCAATAAGCACAAGTTTTTTCTTTTTTTTATATAGGTACTTAATCAAAAATTATTGATACACGCGCTGGATGCGTTTGCAGGTGCGTGCAAACTTCAGTTGATCCGCCAGCAAAATATTTATAAATTTAAATTATTATAATTATTTATCTATATATATAAAACTGTTCAACCTGACTAATTGACTGACTGGTGACCGTCGCACAGCCTAAACCATAAAAAGATAGGAAGATGAGATTTTCACAGTAGTTATATCTTATGCTGAAAGTGAGTACTAAGAACGGATTTTGGAAAATTCTGTCTGCAAATGTGGAAAATTCGCGGAAAACTGTTGTATGCAACTTTTTTGTTTTTCATCCGATCAAGTTCAAACTCATTTTTAAAGATCTATATGAAAATTCAATAACAACTGCATACCAATCTTCCGGAAAATTCACACCCGTGGGTGGAAAGTGGGTGGTCAAGGTTGTATGGGCGAAACTTTTGTTGCCAGCGATTAGCGGCAAATTCATTTTCAAAATTACACATAACAAAACATAAGTTGTAAGCATAGTACGCGAAATAATTTGACACGTGTTTTCCCGATTTTGGAAAATCCGCACACGAGGAAAATGGCCGGAAAATTCTGAATCCAAAAAAGTATTTATCATACGATTGGCTTGAAACTCGGTTTGTAAGTATAGAATACGAAAGAGTTTAAAATGTTATATTCCGAAGTTGGAAATTTTGACCTGACGGTCGACAAATTCCCGGAAAATTCTGCATGAAAAAACTATTTTTCATCCGATTGCCTTGAAACTCGGTTTGTAAGGACAAAATACGAAATAATTTGAAATGTGATTTTTCAATGTCGGAAAAGCCGCCCACGAGGAAAATGGCCGGAAAATTCTGCATGCAAAAACTATTTTTCATACGATTGGCTTGAAACTCTGATTGTTAGGTCAAAATGAGAATTTATTTTGTTTTTAATTTTCCGATGTTGGAAATACCGCCGGGATGCTCACTGTGAAGTGAATGGGATGTGGGTGGGATGTGGGTGGGATGTGGGCGGGAAGTTGGATGTGGGCAAGTGGTGGGATGTAGGTGGGAAGTAAGTGGGATGTAAATGGGAAGTGGGTGGGATGTGGATGGAATGTGGCGGTAAGTGGGAGGGATGTGGGTGGGATGTAAATGGGAAGTGGGTGGGATTTGGGCGGGAAGAGGGCTGGAAGTGTGCGATATGCTGGCGGCAAGTGGGTGGAATGTGGGTGGGATGGAGGTGCGAAGTGAGCGGAAAGTGGGTGGGATGTGGGCGGGAAGTGGGTGGGATGTGGGCCTGAAGTGGGTGGTAAGTGGGTGTGCGTTGGTTATATACTGTTGAAGGCGCAGCGAAGCGTGACGGGCTATTTGCTAGTTTCTTATAAAAGCTTATAAATAGTACCTAAAATTGAAGTCTAGTTTTACCTTGACTGCTTCGGCTTCAAAGTTGTGGTGAATAATACATTTGCAGTGTTTCTTGTTATTATTTATTTTTTGTTTTATTTATAAATCAGCATTAATTTTACTTAAAAACTTTTCGAGCTTAAATTTTAATTCAATTTCTGGCTATTCAAAACCTTTTACAAAAATTATATTTAAATTCGGATTTCTGGCTTTTCGCAAGCTTTAATACTAATCTTAAGGGGGTATTCTCCATATCGAGGTCGAGTATAGATGTCATTCTGGTTTGACCCTCAAAAAAAAAGGGTGTTTGTCATGAGACGCCCAGAACGAGCGAAGCTCTTTACGTCGATGAATCCGATTTAAGTGATGGCAAAAGACACATTAAATGTTAAATTATTAAAATTAGGTCATTGTTAAGTCACTGTTAAGTCCACCATATCCTCACCAGATCTCCACCAGATCACTACCTGATCCCCAGCAGATCCCCAGCAGATCTCCACCAGATCCCCACTAGATCCCAACCAGATCACCACGTGATCCCCACTAGATCCCCAACAGATCCCTACCAGTTCCCAACTAGATCCATACCAGATCCCCACCATATCCCCAACAAATCCCCACCAGATCCCCACCAGATCCCCACCAGATCCCCAACAGATCCCCTCGATTTCCATTTTGGGCACTTTTTTGTAGTTCAGTTTAAAAAAAAATTTCTAAAATTTCTAAAATTATGATTGAGGATCAGACCAGAATGTTGACAATTCTGCGTCGATTTAAGTTTGAATCATTAAAATCGGTTCAGTGGAACTGAAGATATCATGGCCGCCAGTTCGAAAAACGTGGTTTAGCTATAAATGCGTTTAAACTTTGAAGTAAATGAAAAATTATTTGTATTAGCAAAGACATTGTTCGACAAAAAAGACTTTATCTTCTAAAGTATTTAGAATTTCAAAAAAAAACTTTTGGGGCTATAAAAAAAACCCCTTAACCCCTGTATCTATAGGGAAGTGTTTGTCGTGCTACCAAATTAGATCGACAATGGTTTTATTGTCGAATATATTTTTACTTCCTTGAAGGTCACCCACTATTCCTTATCCTAATAGCTTAAACGATTAAGCCGCGCGCTCGCTCGCTCATAAACAACAAAATATCAACAAAAAACCACAAAATGATATAATGAAAGGGACCATCACCACCGACAGAACCAACCGACCCCTGTCTGCTGTGTTTAAAACAATTAATTATAAATTTATAGAGCAGGAGGCAGCGGCAGACATTTAAATAACTCAAACAAACAAAAGCCAACCAGCAGCAGCAGCAGCAGCAGCAAGCGCAGCACTCAACGCTCGACACTCTCGGCCGGCGTAAGTTTCCTCTCCGTTTTTATGAAAAGCGAGCAAAAACAAGCACTGAAAATGGATTTCCATTTAAGGCGGCATGTTGAGCACATTGTTTTTATTAAGTGTCGCATGATATGTGCGATATGCCCTTGTCCTGGGTGGGTATGAGTGTATGAGTGCGTGTGTGTGTGTGTGTGTGTGTGCGCTATTCACATAAACACTTCAAGTGGCAACATGACGTGCTACTAATCCGCTGCCCAAAAAATATGTTACAAGTGGGCAAAAGTAGTCATCGAGGTTGGTGGGTCAAAAGCGACCACCCCACAACACACACACACACACGATTGCCACTGTGGAGTCTCTAGCAAAGGATTTAGAATGATTTAAATCCAAAAGTTTGATACTTTTTAAAGCAATAGTTTTGTGCTTTTTGACTTAAAACTAAAGATTGATCTTCCCGAAAACCTGCTGGCTAACGTAAGCGGCGAACCTACTATACAGTGTAAAAGGAGTGCACAGTGGTTGTTTTTATAGGCCAAAAAAATAAAAAAAACGATTTCAAAATATTTAGACAAATTGTAAACAAACTGTTTTAAATTGTCAATCTTCTTAATGGCAAATCGGGTTTTCTTGGAATCTAACGGGGATTTCTAAAAATAGCAGCTAAGAAAGATTTTTTTCAAAACTAAATCGCACTTCAAAGTGTTCAACGTTTGCTAGAGCTCTCCGAAATAACTTATTGAAAATGAATTTTGAAGTTGAAAGTATTAACTTTAAATCCTGTTATTAATAATTGACATACTTGTCAAATTATTCTTGTGAAACTAATTTATTAATATTTTGTGAACGTGTTTTTATGTTTAGTTGATCCCACAAAATTCCACACTTGGTTGGTATTCCACTGTATTTGTCTGACTGTCAAGATAATAAACGTGTTAAGATTAGCTGCAGAAAATTGCAGATGTATGTATAATCAACTGATGCACTTAACATAATGTTACACCTTATGCCACTAGATCTTCTGGGAAGAGAAATCGCCAGTAACACCGCTCTTAGGCTAAGAGAAAGTGGTACCTGGAAAGATAACAACTCTGGCCACTCGTCTATACTACTACATCGAAGTGCGGTACCGGCCAAGCTTGACTACTGCATCTCAACAATTACGTACAAAGTCACCATACCGATTCGACTGGACTGGAACTTAATGCCTCACTCCAAACCGAATGCCATTAACTTCTACACTGATGGCTCCAAGCTGGACGGACAGGTAGGAGGAGGAGTATTCAGTCCAGAGCTTGGGATCAAAACTTCATTTAGACTACCTGATTATTGTAGTGTTTACCAAGCAGAGGTTGTAGCCATCCAGGAAGCTACCAACCATCTGCAAAACCACGCAATAAAAGTACGTAAAGTATTTATTTTCTCAGACAGTCAAGCTGCATTAAAAGTGCCGCAGATCTCTTAATGAGATGGCTCAGCACTTTGAGATTAATCTTGTTTGGGTGCCTGGACACTGCAACATAGAAGGCAACGAGATGGCCGACCACCTCGCTAGACTTGGCACCACCACTTAGCTCCTACCGGATAAGAGCAACATAGGGGTGCCTCTTGCGACATTTAAACTACAAACAAAAGAAACTACATATCAAATAACCATGAATCGATGGGAAACGACTCACACATGTGAAGTATCCAAGCTAACATGGCCTACTCTCAACATTAAAAAATCTAGGGCGTTAATCCGTCAGGACAGAAAAAACATTTCCCTTTTAGTAGGGGCCCTTACTGGACACTGCCTAATAGGAAGACACGCCGCTAGACTCGGCATCAGACACAATGACTTCTGTAGAAGCTGCAATTCAGCGGATGAGGAGGAGAGTGTACAACACCTCTTCTGTCATTGTCCAGCTCTCAGCAGAAGACGACTCACAACTTTGGGTCGTCCTTTCCTAAACGACCTGTCAGACATTTCTGAAATAGAAATTAACTTACTGCTCAAATTCGTGCTACTTTCTAAATGGTTTAACGGGGAAGACCCTCCCTCTGCGATCACAGCTTAGAAAGGGTTATATGGTAACACAATGGGCCTTTATTGGCCTAAGTGAAGAAATGGGATCCTCCCATTTCAACCATTGCAACCTAACCTATGTATAATCGTAAATATACTAACGCTGTCTTACGTTTTCCAAGGCCAGTTTTGTGTAGTATCTAACAAAAAGATTTAAGTTGAACATAGTTTTCAATTAACAATGGTAGATGGAAAAATCTATAGTGCTCTAAGTAAGTCATCTTTTTGTTATTGCTACATATTATATTCAGAAATGAATGATTTTTCAAAATGCTTAAAAAAAGGTCCACGCAGCACGGATAGGTTTGGGTTGTCTTCATTACACAAATACATTCGGTTTTTCGAATATTTTTTACTTGTATCATACAGATTGGATCTGGAAAATTGCCAAGTTAATCCCCCCGAAAGGAAAACGCTTATCTGCATAGAACAACTTAAATTCAAACTGACTTCCGTGCCAAAATGGGCTTAATTGTTGACAAACCGACTCGGCTGAGATTACGGGACTGGATGAAAATGTTCCAATCATGTAATCTGGCTACAATATTAATGCTGAAAATTTTGGGAATTATGCATTGACATCGCAAAAGAACTAATTAAATTGTACCCATGGTACCACCTTCCACCATCTGTATACAAAGTCTTAGTTCATGCTCCTGAGATAATAAGCTATGCACTTGTTTCGATAGGAGAGTTGTTAGAAGAAGCTGCAGAATCCAAAAACAAGAATATTAAAAAATTTTGAGAGCAGCACAAGGAAAATGTCACATATTGGAACAAATACTGATTTATTAAATATACTGCTCTTAAACTCAGACCCTTTTATTACTAGGCAAAGAAAATTGCCATGCACACAAAAGAAAATATTATTAAGTAGTGCATTCAAATTTTTATTAGATAATTAAGCTAAATAAGATCAGAATTTATAATAATTTTCATTCTTTCAATAAAAATAATCAATCAATATCTATACTAAAAGAATTTTTGGCCTCTAGCTTCATAAAAGCGCAACGTCTCCTGATTGTGATAGCGCCAAAAATTTCATTGTATGCCCAAGAATTCTGCCTTGGGGCTCAATATTCCACTATATTGAACGGCTCCATACAAGCCCAACCACTGTGGATTGGTGCGTCGTCAGATATCAATGATAGCTCTGACAGTAATGTAAGATGTGGCCATAGATTGTGTGCTTTCAAAAAGAAAAAGTGCAGATATCCAGATGATGGTTACCCTCAAGAGGTATTCAGCGGAAATTACCGCTCCTCTGGCTTTTCCTCTCATCCTATTTGGTAGCGGTATAAAGTTGTTCCAAAGATTAACGAACTTTCGAATCCCCCAATCCGTCATTTATACAGACTTTTCCAAGGCATTTGATAAAGTTTGTCATAATGCTCTAATCGCCAAGCTTTTTAGGCTAGGTTTTCATTCTTCCTTTTTGTCCTGGATTCAATCTTACTTGGACCGCCGGACCTACAGAATTAGAATAAACAACTCGCTTTCTATTCCATATGTGGCTACTTCGGGACTTCCACAGGGGAGTGCCCTCGGTCCTTTACTTTTTATCATTTATATTAATGACATTTGCGTGCATTTTCTTAATTCAGATTTTCTGCTTTATGCTGATGATCTTAAAATTTTTCGATCTATTAAATCCATTAGTGATAGTCGACTGCTGCAATCTGATTTAGATAGGGTCAGTTCATGGTGCGCTCTCAATTTACTCCCTTGAAATATCTACAAATGCTTTATTGTTAGATATAGCAAATGCTTCTACAATATTACGGCCACTTACTCTATATCTAACCAAACTTCATTGAGTCGGGTTGTGGCCATTGATTTGGGAGTGATATTTGACAAAAAATTTCTGTTCAATGAGCATAAAAATTATATTTTGTCAAGGGCCTATTCTATGTTTGGATTTGTCAAGCGCCATGCCAGCCAATTTAAGGACCCTTATACTCGTTTGAGCCTTTACTCAGCTTTTGTGTGTTCCAAGTTGGAGTATGCATCATTTATTTGGAATCCTTCTAGCGCAATTCATATTAAAAGGCTTGAAAGGGTACAGAAAAAATTTCTTAAATTTGCGCTCCTCCCGCTTAATTTCTCTGATTCTTTGCCGCCATATTTTGGTAGATGTGCACTGCTGCATCTCTCGACTCTTGATGATAGACGGGCTATTGCGTCATTGCTATTTCTAAATGACCTTGTTTGGCATGATAAATTTTAATGTACCAAGCAGAAATCTTCGAAACTTTCAGCCCTTCTCCAACCAATTTTCCCGAACCAATTATTCCCTTAACGAACCCATATCTAGGGCCCTTAAAAATTTCAACTCCTTATCCGCCAGCATGCGATTTGATTTCGATTTCAACAAAACTGCAATTAAAACTTTATTAGCAGAATACTTTTCCACTTTTAGGCATTAAGTTGAGTAATATAATTTAAGATATGTTAGGGTAGCCAGTAAAGAGCATTGTTCAATTGGCGAATAAATAAATAAACAATCCAAATCTTAGAAAGAGTTTTAGACGTATACGAACTTTTCAGATAATATAAAAATATTGTTTCTGTGCTTAAAGCTTGAAAAAGACTGCTTCAAATCAGTAAATTCCTTCTGCGGGTTTGATCGTAGTAGCTACGCGAAAGTTAAGGAAAAAAGAAAAGTCGGAAAACTTTTAACAGTTTTTCAGTTCAATTCTATTATAAGTAGTTGAACACATGGCGCAGTGGGCGGTCATTTTATTTGACAGATCAGCATATATTCTTTTTAATTTGTTTTGTTTGTCTTATAGCCTATTTCCAGTGAACAAATGAAGCTTCATTTCATGAAATGACAAGAAATGAAGAAAATGATATCATTTCTTCCATTCGAACTGTTTCTTGTTGTCAGAAAAGAAGTGCAAAGTTTCAAATGAGCAAGAACTATTGAGAAGAAGAGAACTTTGAGCTCTGCAAAGTGATGAAGCCAGATTAAAACGTACGTACTATTGAACGACAACTTCGGTAACAACAAGCCCGTCCCGTAAACATTGAATGTGATTGAATAAGAAGAACTCGATTTTCACTACTCGATACCCAGAACCTAATATTCAGAATTTGATACTCGGAACTCGATTCTTAGTGTTTGATACTTGCACTCGGCACTCAGTAGTCGATAAACATTCTATTCGATACTTGGCACTTCATTTTGGTAATCGATACTCATACTCGATACTCAATGCTTGATACTTAGAACTCTACATTCAGTATTCAATACTCAGTACTTGATAGTCAGTATTTGATACTCGGAACTCAATACTCCGTGCATGATACTAGGACTAAGTACTAGGTAGTCAATTATCAGTGCTCGATACTCAGAACTCGATACTTGGAATTCTGTACTCAGTACTCGATACTCAGTGCTTGATACTAGCACTTGGTACTCAGTACTCGATGAACACTACTCAGTACTCAGTGCTTGATACTCAGACTCGACACTCTGTACTCAATACTCAGTACTTGAATATCACTACTCGATACTCAGTAATCCATTATCATTACTCGATTCTCAGTACTCAAAACTCATAACTCGACACTCAGCACTCGAATCTCTGTACTTGATACTCAGTACTCTATTCTCAATACTCGATACTCAACACTCGATACTCACTTCTTTGGGCATTTGAAAACCAATCTTTAATTTCGCTTCCTGGATCGCATTCAACCCTTTCCACTGTACCATTTTTGCCCCCCTCCACCCCCCACCCTGTCGGTGGGCAAGCAAAGAGGTCACATCATAGTACCAGCTGCCAACGACCCAAAGAAAGAAGAGCAAGTTGATGATGCTGATGGCGACGACAACGATGAGTACGAGTGTGGAGTTCACATAATGCGCGCTAAATACATACATAGTTTGTAAATAGTTTTGAACCCTTTCATCAGGCCCAACAGTTCCCCCCGAAAGCTGCCGGCCGCAAACAAACAAAAACCCCTGGGAACTCGACTCGTGGCTTGGAGAGCCTCAGTGGTGACAGGGCCAGAGCCATTGGCTGTCATTTCCTTCTTTCTTTCTTTTTTTGTATGTTTGTTTGTTTTATTTGGTCATATGACCTTTTTTGTCATATTTTCGGGTAACATTTTGTCACTTCTTCTTAGCCATCATCATCATCTCATCAGCTGCGTGGTGGGTTGGGCAGGGGAGGGGTGGGTGGTGAGCGGATGCGAACAACTGCACTGCTTTGTGCTGATAAATGGACAGACGGGAACCCCAGATGCTGTGTCTGTGATGCTGTGAGTGTTGCAACTAAATGAATAAATGGAAATTAGTGCCACACAAAAAACCAGACAGAAGGGCAGGAGCAAATGCCTAGAAATTTTCAATTCAATGCGAGTCCTTTCTGGGGTAAAATTCGTGAGTTTCAACAACTTTAAACGATGAGTTTTAATTGCAGTTGAAGTGTCCACGATTCCATCCGCTGGCTCTTTGCTACTTTTATTTAAAGTTATGACTGTACCCCGAACACCCCCCGCCCAGACATATTATCGGGGGTGTTGGGCATTGAAGCGAACGCATATCTATCATTAATATCGCTGCAGTCAGCTGCTGTTGTGCTCCAAAAAATAAGGGGGTTTGGGGCTGAAAAAAAGAAAGAAAGGCTGCTGGAAAAAATATATATACATACATACATACATAAGCAGCCATGAATGCTAACACACACACACACACACACACATATATGCACTTGCACTGGCATTGTATGGCCCTGAGGTTTACTGCAGCTACTGACTGCTGCTGAACTACTGCCAACTGCAATTAATCATTTTTCTATCATTTTCAGATTTTTTACACACACACACACACACACACACAAGCGGCGCTGCATAAGTATGTGTGTGCATGTATGCATGCATGAGGCTGGTAAGTTATGATTTTTCAACGATGCTTTTCTTGTTTTTTTATTTTTTATTTTTTGTTCTTCTGCACTTGAAAATGTGGCTTCAAGAGATTAAGAATTTTATAGCATACTTTTTTGCGGCAAAAAACTTAAGCCAAAACGATCCTCACAAAGAAAACTCGTGGGAAATACTTGGACTGTAAAACTATTATAGAATATTGAGAATTAAGATTAACAAAGACTTTAAAGATAACTTCGACGCATTTTTATTTTATTTATTTCATTCGTTAACTCCAAAAGTAATTCCTTACTTCCTTCATCTTATAATGTTAACCCTCCCTGACTTTATCTGGCTAGTTAGGGCTCCCTGCACTACCTCACACAGATTTCATTAACAAACATTTAATTCATGAGTCGGAAGTTTTAGGGTGTCTTTCACCAGTAACCGACAAATCTTTTGAAGTTTACTAATTCAATTAGACGCGGCTTTCTTAGTCAAATACAAGGTAATTTCATCTTTACTGACTTTAGTAAAGCTTTTGATTCAGTCAATCAACGATTTCTTATGCTTAAGTTGTCTAACTTGGGCTTTCCCCCAAATTTTTAAAGAGATAATCGCATTAAAAGTTTCGACAACGATGAAATAAAAATTACTTTTAATAGATTTAAAATGGGATGGATTTGATCCATTTGGGTGTTAGCTTTCACCGAAAAAAAATGATCGAAATCGGTTAAATAGTTCTCCGGAAATTTGGATCAAAGTGTTCAAAAATAAATCTCCAAAAATTTCCAACTAAAATTTTTTTTTTTTTGGGTGATATTAAACATTTTAAAACTTTTTTGAAGTTTTCCGACCAAAAAAAAGGAAAAACTTGGGATTACTTAACATACGAGTGTCGATTAAAAATTTTTCATATAGGAGAGTCGGTAATAAAAATTGTTTTTATTTCTCTAAAACATATTTTCGGATCTGCTTAAAAGTTTTACAGGATGTTTATAAGACCCTAACAGAATGCTAAAGCAAGTACAAATAAAATCCAAAACAAAGGTATACAGTACTCTAAATGAGGTTATCCGTCTATTGTTCAAACAGAAAACAACGATTCATCTTTAATGATTTAGAATGTAGTCTTTTATTTTGGGCATAACTCGTACTTGGATCAAGTACTAAAACTCAAGAATATCGGGATCAAAAATTCACTTTTGGATTAAGAATTTTGCTCTTGGATCAAGAAAGTTCACTCTCACCGTACTTTTGAGAACGAATGGTATTGATTTAAGAGAAAAATTCTGTATTTGTCAGGGACCGTAACTGTTATAATTTTTTTTATAAAAATTACAAAATAAGAGTTATTTCGAAATTTTTTGAAAAAAATTTATTTTAATTTATATTTTTTTAATTTTTATGTAAAAATTGTTTTAAAAAATAATTGTTTTTAATTCTTACAATAAAAATTTAATTTAATTTTAATTTTTATTTTTAATTTTTAAAATAAAAATTATCAAACAATTTTTACTCATAAAAATTAAAAATAACAGTTATCCAACAATTTTTATTATAAAAATTAAAATAAAAATTAAACTCAAATAACTTTTTAACCAAGCGGCCAATTACAAATATTTTTACATATATGTGATCTATGGGTCACCAAGTATGTATACACATGACTAGAAGGTTCTGGAAGCATTCCAAAGGTACTTATTTCGCGTTTATTTCTCACGTAAGAAAGCCTGAGAAAATCTATGCGCCTGCTTAGTTTTTATTATGAACACCGAAAAACATAAAAATTGTTGTAGTAACCTTTGTGTGACTTTTGACAACGAGTCATTATCGGAGCATATGCCCAGCGGTACTGGAGCTAGCGCATAGTTGTAGAGAACCGAGTTCAAATCCTGTAATGGGGGAAAGGTTTTTTTTTTATTAAGTTCGTGACATGAACTCAATAGCCAAAGAAATTAATTTCATGGCCTACTTTAAACTTACTTATTTAACTAAGAGGAAACAAACAAAAAAAAACCTTTCCCCCATTACAGGATTTGAACTCGGTTCTCTACAACTATGCGCTAGCTCCAGTACCGCTGGGCTATATGCTCCGATATTGGCTCGTTAACAAAAGTCACCCAAAGGTTACTACAATAAGGTTTAAGTTTTTCGGTGTTCATAAAAACTTAGCAGGCGCATAGATTTTCTCAGGCTTTCATACGAGAGAAATAAACGCGAAATAAGTACCTTTGGAATGCTTCCAGAACCTTCTAGACATGTGTATACATACATGGTGACCCATAGATCACATATATGAAAAAATATTTGTAATTGGCCGCTTGGTTAAAAAGTTATTTGAGTTTAATTTTTATTTTAATTTTTATAATAAAAATTGTTGGATAACTGTTATTTTTAATTTTTATGAGTAAAAATTGTTTGATAATTTTTATTTTAAAAATTAAAAATAAAAATTAAAATTAAATTAAATTTGTATTGTAAAAATTGAAAATCATTTTTTTCAAAAAAATTTGTATATAAAAATTAAAAAAAAAAAATTAAAAAGAATTTTTTCGATAAAAATTGGATATATAAATTTATGCCCATTTTAAATAGCTGACCAAAAAAATTAATTCTGGTGCCTCCCCCGGTCATATAGGTCCTAAAGATTAAATAAATTTTTATAATTTTTTTTTTGTCCATAACTGTTATTTGCAGTCCCTGGTATTTGTTGTCTGAGTGAACCAGTGCTGCCACTTTAGCAATTTAGTTGCTAGATCTATCAACTTTTTTTTAACAAATGCTATTAGCCACTAATCTAGCAATTTTTAATTTTTCTTTAGCAATTTTAGCAACTTTATTATAAAACTAGCAATATTTTATTTTTCTTTAGCATTTTTGCCGTTTTGGCAATCGACCTCACAAATTACGTTCCCAAGGATATTGGATCTTGTAGTGATTCGATTATATGAACAACTTATAACGGTTTGCTCACTCTTTTGCTGTTTTTTGTGATTGGGTTAAGAAGCCAAAAGTTTGTAAGCCAGATTTTCGTGATGCCTGGCAGCAAGCTGAGGAGTTAAGGCAATGGATTTTTAGGGATTGCACTAGTCCAACGAAAGCATCTTGTGCGTATTGAAAATCCGCCAATGGTCGCACAGCTTTTTTGTATCCTGTCATGATAACCTTTCGTTCGAAAGTCAACAAAAACAGAGGAACAAGAAGCGGCACTGTGCCCAGGTATTGTCAAACACACGGCGATACCGACAAGTGATCATTTGCCTAAGTTGTGTGTGGAGCAGATTTCAGCTTACAAAGCTGCTGTGAATATTGAATTAGGCAGAACAAAGTGAACCTACATCAAAAATAAATAAATGTAAAAATGTACTTGCAATGCATTTCATGGACGACTTAAGCACCAATATCGGAAACGTCGCGTTAAGTCTTCTGTTGGACAAGTCCACTGACATTAGTTTTACAAAAAATCTAAATAAGCTTTTTGTAAAGGGTGATTTTTTAGCTATTATCTTTTTGGCAACACTGGTTTAAGCAGCTCACGCACGTTTCTTGTTTTGTTTCACTGTCAAATATCTTCAGTTTGGTCTGTAATTTAACCATGAATCGTCTTACGTTAAACGAACAACGCTTGCAAATTGAATTTTATTATCAAAATGCGTGCTCTTTTAAGAAAGTTCATCGCGCGCTTCTTCCATTTTATGGTCAGTTTAATCGACCCACTGAATCGGCTGTTCGGGCTATTGTGACTAAAATTTCGCAGCAAATTTACATTGTTGGACATTAAACCACCAACACGCTTACGTAGAGTGCGAACTGAAGAAAATATCGCAGCTGTATCGGCCTGTGTTAATGATGACCATCAATTATCCATTCGTCGCCGTTCGCAGCAATTGGGCCTCTGTTGCTCAACAACGTGGAACATTTTGCGGAAGGATTTAGGTGTGAAGCTTTTCGAAATACAGCTGGTGCAAGAATTGAAGCCGAACGACCTACCGCAACGTAGAATTTTTGGTGAATGGGCAAACAAAATTATGTTCCCTTTTAATTTGAGTACTATTAATTTTATTCTTAAAATGCATAAATGCATATTTGTTGAAAACGAAAATTTTATTGTTTTAGCAATTTTTTTTTGGCAATTTTTACATAATTTTTAGCAATTTTTAGCCAAATTTTTTCCCAAATTAAAAAAATTTTGCTTGGAAAATCTGGAAGCACTGGAGTGAACTGAGTCGTCAGTGAACACTTTTGGGTTCATTTTTGCGCACACCTTGCGCATGTTCAAGTGCTCCGACACAATGTCATGAACCACAGCTTTTGGTAAATTTAACATCTGGGCAATCGAACAAATACTTAGTCGACGGTCTGAGTCTAAAACTTTGCGAGTCTTCCGTCTTCCAGCACGGTCTTCATCGACGACCTCTTCTCTGCCCTCAAAAAAGGCCTTGTGACACCGAAACACACCACTTTTTGCTAAAGCAACATCTGGGTAAGCCGGTTTGATCATATCAAACGTCTCTATCGCAGATTTACCGAGTTTAACAAAGAACTTTATCGCGCTGAATTTTCGGCTTGCACCACTCACAGAAACACGTCGCCCGAAAATGCCTGTCTTGACTCTCAAGGTGCTCGTAGACAACTGACCAGCCGCTCGTTCGTTAGCTAGGAACGCCTTTTACCAAATCTAGTAGTAGAAAATCAGTCCTATTACTTTCCGCACAAACTCTGTATGTATTTAGCTTGTGATTTCTTTGCATGTGACATCTTACATCACTGCCAAAAAGTTTGGCTAATGCTGAGTTGTTATTTTCAGATAGAATTATGCTGTAAATCACAAAAAACTAACTGCTTGTTTTTGATCATACTTCAAAAATGTTAGAGTCATTTCGCTTTCACTGTCTACTGTCCACTGTCTATATCACAGCGTAATAGCTTGACATGGGCGTAGCTTGTCAAGATGATGTCGTGGCAGAAAATTTTTTTTTCCTTTTCATTCAAATTCATAAAAGGGGTGTTACTTGAAAAAGGCGCTCGCTCAAGGAAGGAAATATAAGGAAAGATGAGGAAGGTAAAGATTTTAATTAGCTGCGTTGTCTCTTTCTCTTTGTGCCCAATAGCAAGAGTGCGGCGCAAAATAATTAAGCAGACAATTTTAGTGAATAATACATTAGATTGCACCTGCTGCCTATGAAATTGTTTAAGGTCATGGTCTCATCCTCCTATCTTCTGTTCTTTGGTGTATAAAAAACGTAAACAAAAACAAAAGTAACAAAAAGTCGAGATTTTACTGGCGCGTTTAGGCTCTAAAGTTTTTGTGAATAACTCATACGCAGTGGTGCCCATATTCAAATATTTGTTTCATTTATAAATGAGTCGTATGGGTAATTTTTTTTTTTAACTTTAAGGCTCTACCGCGCCCATTTAAAATAATTATACAGTTTTTAATATTTTCCTTATTTTTAATTATACAAAAATCTTAGCTTTGGGAATGCTGAGACCTACATTGTTCCACTTTGCTGTTTTGAGGTCCGACATCAAATAAATTTACGTTGATCGAATTTTTAGCTACCGAAATTAAGAGGAAAACCAAAGTAAATCCATATATATAATGGTTAAAGGATGACGGTTATAGGAAACATAACGTTCCGTTTACGGTTTCGGTTACAAATTTTAAAGTGTTTTTAGCGGTTACAGCTTGCTACTTTAGATAAATACAAAAGGCTACAAAATCAATAAAAAAGAAAGAAATGTCTAGGTGGTTTACAAAAACAATTGTGCTGCTGGGGCAGTCTCTTTTTTTTGTTGTCACTGAGCCAACTCTGAGGCTTACCCTGGCAAAGTGACAGAATGTCTTATTTTAGGTTGGATAATAATTTGGTGTTGTCAAAACGTGCTTGGGCGTTCTGTGGACAATAAGGACTGGACGATTGATTGACTTAATGCTAATTCGCGACACAATTGTTTCGAATTTGGTCAGAAAACAAATGCAAGCTACAACTTCAGCCTCGTTATTTATTAAGGGGAACAGCCAACGAGGTCCTGGGCTGGCTAACAATGGGGCGGGGGCGGGGGGTGGTTAGAGGAGGACAATCGTCGCATCGTTGCGCTGTAATCCACTCAAAACGGAAAACGCCGTCGGCAATGGAGAGCTACTTAAAGGATAGCGACAGCGGCAGGCAACGTCCAACAATTCACAAAATTGTTTTCGTGACTTAAATTTTTGCGTGCTGGTTTGGACGTGTTTGGAAAGCATATGATGTGATTTGCCATCAAATTGAGTTGTCTCTCTTGTCCGGCGCAGTAAGCACTACTTCTGGCCCCGAAGACTAAGTCGGAGGCTGAAATGCAATTAAATTTAGAAAAATATCAACATCAGGCGGCGGCAGCAGCAGCAGCAGGCAGGCAGAATAATAGTTTATAACCATAATAATGGTGCGGAGTGGTAAAGTAGCTCGAGCAGTGGCTGGGGCAGGCAAAAGTGCTCTTTGTGTTGCCTTTAAATAAATACCGAGTTTATGTGCAAGTTTGCTTAGGCATCTATTCGTCTACCACTTGGACGACACTCGGAGCAACCGAAATAAGTAGAAACTGGTGCAAAGTCTTGAGTAAATTGTTGCACAAGTTGAAACGGGGGCGGGGGAGGGAGATACATTTTGTGTGGCAACTAAATTACACTATGCAAATATTTGTCAAGTAAATACACAGAGAGAAGAGTAACAATGCCTACGGTTTGGTTGTCTAATGTTTACCCGAATCCAGCTCACACTTCTGGCACTCTACCACTTGGCTATAAATGTACTATGTATGTGCATGGTACACGAAAAACTGCCTCCGCCCTAAGGGATGCGAAGTGGGTGAGATCAGCAAATACTTGGGAAAACAAAAGGACACACACACATAGATGTTATCAACAATGCACACACACACACACATACACATACAAGAAAGCAATCAAAAGCTAGGTGCCAGGTTAGAGGGTAGACACCTTAAACCCTGAGCCTATAAAAGGTCTCCAGAATGTGTCAATGCAATACTTGTTGTGGGTAATTAGAGTGGGAAGGTATTTTGGCATTTATATAGGAGAAAATCCGATCCCTCTCCTCTGGATCATCAATCCTATGTTTACCTTTAAGATATGCAAAATTTTAGAATAAAAAACTCCGATTGCACCCGATGCCTTATCTATATCCAAAAAGAGTTAGATCAGGGTTTGTCAAGAAAAGCGAGGCCAAAGAGTGTATTGGTGTGGGAAAGTCAGCTCTGACCTACTTCATCGACCGCTGGACAACGACTGAAAAATTGTTTGCTCTTTTGGCACAAGCCTCGGAAAGGCCTTCGCTGAATTATATATAATAGAAATTCGGGATACTCTTTGTTTAACATTAACTTAAGAAACTATAAAAAATACAAAGAATCCAAAATTTGTGTTGATTTCTCTTGCATCGCTTTAAAGGGGCCACAAATGCCAACCGAATTCCAATTCGTAGGTGGCACAGAAACTTATACTCGTTTTATTTTAAGCCTTCCGTGTTGTGATAGGAGATTTAGCAAGGTTCTTTTCGCAGTGGCTCCCTCTGTTTATGATGCCGCCCTCTACATGGCGGCTAGCGGATTAAGGGATGGAAACTTATCTAATAATTAAAACAGGATCCAACAACAAGATTACAGTCTGATAGACCAACTGTTTATATTATTTCCAAGACAGAAGAAAAAAGCTCACGACTAGTACGCGCTCCCTAGAATATATGGGCTCCCCAAAATCCAAAAGAAGGAACCCCACTTAGACCAATTTGTCGTCAAATCTAAACTCTATAAGAATTTAAGAAAACTGGTTCTCAAGTTGACTTACAGTATGTGTTGCTAAGTCAAAGTTTACGCTGCTCAACTCGTGCTACAATAATTATCTAGCTCGATGTAAAATGATTTTCGTGAAAACCCAAAACTTTCAACCTTGTTAATTCAAAAAATCTTCAATTTTCCTTTCTCTATTATAAAAACGAACTGCTATAATCTCGGACTTGCTCTTTGTTTGCAGACTTCTTCCAGTCCACATACCGTGATACCAATAACTCGTCTCATCTTATCCGTATGCACTCCCCACACTTGTGGTATTTTAATGCCTGTCATTGAGGAATGCGACGTTTATCAAAACTTAATGCTCGTTAAACCGTCTTTTCGCTCTGGGCCAGACAACATTCCTGGTTGTGTTTTAAAGTTTTGTGCTAGAGCTTTATGTAAGCCTTTAGCGAGTCTATTTCAAACGTCTCTCAATAAATCGTTTCTACCAACTATATGGAAGGAATCTTTTGTTATACCTCTCCAAAAAAAGGGAGTAAGGCCAACATCGAGAACTATCGAGGTAGTGCAAAATTATGTGCGATCCCCAAGCTATTTGAGAAACTCATCACTACTCAGTTGCAACACTTTTGTTGCTCCATAATTTCTCCAACTCAACATGGTTTTATGAAGCGCCGTTCTACATCAACCAATCTCCTTGAGTTTAGCTCTATAATCCGGCGTGGTTTTCTTGAAAAACAGCAAACTGACGTAGTTTTTACTGACTTTAGCAAAGCGTTTGATTCTGGGGATTCAGGGGAGTCATCTTGGCCCATTGCTTTTTGGTCTGTTTATAAATGACCTCCCCCAGGTAATCACCTCATCACACGTTTTGATGTATGCGGATGGTGTAAAAATTTCTTTATCCTTCAATGGTACTGACTCACATAGTCTGTTACAGAATGATCTTGTCAGCCTTCAATTTTTTTGCTGCACTTAAATCATTCAAAGTGCAAGCTCATGACATTTTACCGCAATAGACCTCATTTGTTTACCTACTCTTTAGGGCACAGCAATCTAGACTGACCTAGGTGTTCTATTCGACCATAAACTTTGCTTTAATGACCACATCGGCATAATTGTAAATAAAGCTAAGGGTGTTTTGGCTTTTATTAAACGCTGGTCAAAGGAATTGGACGATCCCTACATCACCAAACTTCTGTTTACCTCTCTGGTTCGACCGATCCTTGATTATAGCTCTTGCGTTTGGTCTCCTCAGTATGATAAGCATCAAGACCTTATGGAAAGTGTTCAAAAACAATTTCTTCTGTTTGCATTGCGCGGCCTAAACTGGGAGCCTCATCGCCCACTGCCATCCTATACTGACAGGCTACGGCTAATAAATCTGCCAACGTTGAAGAATCGGAGAACTTGCCATGGTGTCATATTTCTACATAAGTTGATCAATGGGGATGTTGATTCATGTTACCTTCTCAGCCTGCTCCATTTCATTGTGCCAACAAGAGTTACGCGGTCTTATCAACCTCTTGCACTTAGCATGTGTAGGACCAATTTTGTACCATTTGTTGTCAACTGAATGTTCTCAGTATTGTTTTTATCCTCTCCACGCCCTTAAACCTGCCTTCTCCATCCACCTGTGTGAGCCGGGGCATATCAATAAAAAACTGCCCTATCTGGATGGTGAAGCAGGTTTAACTCTATGTAACCCAGTTAATGTTGACAGACAATTGTTAACTATGTCTTTACAAATAAACAAATAAACAAAATTGGATGCACCTTCCAGAGGGCTATGTAGATACATACACAGAAAAAATTTCGTTGGTTGAATCTACCAATTCTTACAGTAAATTTTACTGTGAAATATTGTTACATGTAATTTGTTCTTGTATTGTTTACAATTTCTTCGGTAAATTTACTCCTTCAAATAGTAAATCTAGCGTAATTTCAGTGTTTGTTTTTTGTTGTTGTTTTTAAAACTGCGGCTTGCAGTAACATTTTACCATAGAACTAGTACCACGCACGTAACAGTAGTAAATATATTTTGTTGTTATTTTTGGTTTACTGGGTTGTTAGTAAAAGTTACCATAAAAATAGTACAGTTACTGCTCTAACTTTTGTTGTCCTATTTATAATTGAATATGGCCGAATTCGAACTTGGGAATTAGAAGTGGTCTCATCTTTGCAATGTGCAAGATTTTTTTTTGGTTGGCAGATTCAATAGTAGTAAGATTTATGACGCGTTGCCACATGCGCGAACGAAGCCGAGCCAGTTAAGATGTCGTCCAATTCGTGTTGCAGTCAATGGGCCCTGAGTTCGAGTCACCCCGGAGTAAGAAAAGTTTTTTATGAAATTATTAATTAATAATTCGATGTTTTTCAGAATTAGTACATATGTGGTATTTGCACTGTGGTGTGTGGTACTTATACTGTGGTATATATTTGTGGTATTTATATTGCTTCTGTGGTACACATATGAGTTTACTGTAAAAAATGGTAAACTAACTATTTTTGTTGGTCGGAGCAATTTCAACTGTCATTTCTGGTTGAAATTTACTGTGCTACCGTAATCATTACGTTATGTGTTATGGCACTTTTACTGTAGCTGACGGTTGGTTCAACCCATGTCTATAGGTTGGAGCATTTTAACCACAGAATTGGTTGAATTTACCGACAAAATTTTTTCTGTGTAGTAAATATATTGAGAAATATAACAGCTGACTCCATTTACAATGTGAAGGACTCTATGGACTTTAAACAACGGACCAATGACGTAGACATTTCAGACGATGAGAAATTAGTGTCATTCGATGTAGTTTCACTATTCCCTAGCATTCCCACAGACTTAGCGTTAAGGAAGAAATGGACAGCAATACAGGAATTCACAACAATACCAAAACAACTTTTTATGGATCGTTGAGAACAGATATTTTAAGTTCGAGGATCAGATATTGAAAGGCATGCCAATGGGATCCCCGGCTTCTCCAGTAATAGCTGACATTGTGATGGAAGAACTACTTGACAACACCATGAAGAAACTGACGCACCCTCCAAGACTACTCACTAAATATGTTGACGATCTGTTTGCAATAATTAAGGAAGCCGAAGTCCAAAATACACTTGACGCACTCAACTCCTTTCATCGAAATTTAAAATTTAAATAGATGGAACACTTCTCTACCTGGAAGGAAATAAACTAAAACTTAAATGGTACAAAAAACCCACAGCATCTGGACGAATAATTAATTTTTACTCCAAACACCCTAAGAATATGATTATAACTACATCGATAAGCTGTATTAACAGGATGCTGAACATAAGCGACGAGATATTTCACAATGAAATAATATCGTAGATTAAAATTATACTGATGAATAACGATTTTCCAAGGAGTAGTATAGAAACATTAATAGAGAGAAGCAAAACGGCAAAACCTAAAGAGACTAGACAACCCAAGTCGTATAGATCCTTGACCTCTCAGAACGTTTGGCAAAATCCGACTGCTTTAACAAAAATACCATACAAATAGCTCACAAACCAACAAATACAATGGGACATGTATTCAACAAGACAAAGTCGAAAATTGACAACGCAGACAAAAGTAACGTAATATGTATATAAAATACCATGTAAAGGGGATCCAATGAAATATACATAGGAACAACAAAGTCAAATCTTAAAACAAGGATATCGCAACATAAATCCGATTACAAACTCCGACACCAAACGACCATACAGAAAACAGCACTGGCGGCACACTGTATGGAGAGCGGACAATCACCAAATTTCGAAGAGACCAAAATCGTACAGCAAGAGAGTAACTACAAAAAGCGTTTCACTCTTGAAATGTTAAATATAATAAATACAACAACAGAGAAAAGAATGAGCTTTAAAGCAGACACCGATAACTGCGCGCACATTTACAGACATTAGCTTAGTATTAAACTCCACGTTAGGCGGTACAGACGTGTTAAATAATGTATGTTAAAAATGTTCAAGATTTTGTTACAAATGTTTTGTTATAATTGGTGAACTGTTCTTTGTTGTGTCCCTGCAGACGGATGCCGATGTGCATCCGAAATATATTGGAAACAAAACACAAACTGAGTTTTTTCTTCTTGACCTCGAGCCAGCAAGCATCAAATCCTACAATTAGAAAGGTCGCTTACCAACAACTCTCTACTAAACTTATCTTATTATCTATGTCGATATTTTTGACGTAATTGAAAAAGTATAAATTCGATATAAATATCAATATTATCGATATTCTTAAGTAAAAACCCGGATCCATGATACAACTTTTACAGGTAAGGTGCTCTCTGAGTGTGTTCTCTTTTCGGGACTCCAAAGTTTCACTCTGTTGTGCTGTCATTTGATTGAAAAGGTTGTGTGCGCACAAAATTTTTTGGATTTGCCGGCGGGATTTTTATTTTTTTTTGGAGCTTGTAAAAATGACGAGCCAATACAGTTGCGTATGTCGATATAAAGCAGTGCCGGCCCATAGCTACTTGGAATTGATGTCAGTCCTGGATTTATGCAAACGCGAGAAGAACTCTTGATTGTGTAAATCGGTGACGCCAGTGGACTGGAGCAGAGGACAGAAAAGTGCGCTTGTGTTGGTGAACAAGAGAACTTCCTCCAGACTACAGTAGTATAACTTGCAATGAAATCTTCAACGATTCACACAACCATAAGTTCGGCTCGTGTTTGCTTAAAAACACGACTAACATCGCACAGTGGTCCCAAATCCCAAAAAGACGGCCAAAAGTCGAAAAACGTATTTAATTTGGCTGAAAGTCTGTACTCGGGGGTTTTCGGGGTTGCAGATCACGAATCCGAAGTCACAACTTAGAAAAACAAAATGGCGGATCCAATATGGCGGACAATTTCTTCGGAAACGTACTTGATTTGGCTAAAACATCGAAAAACCCGTTTATCGATAATATCTCGATAACTGTTCGGAAGATTTTTTTTTCATGTCTATTTTCGTGCTCAGCGGGCCAAAATACTTTAGAAGAAGTTGGTTTGGTGAATTGGGGGAGAGTGTTGTCGAGCAGTGTATATTTGAAATGTCGCGACAATTGTCGCATAAAAATCACCACCGGGACTGAATCTGCCGCTCTCTGCAGCTAATTTTTGACTATGTTTTAAAGAATTGTCTAAATAACAATTTCTTATTCGTTTGAGAGTGGGATCTGCTGGGAGTTTTGACTTGTTGCTCTTTTAACACGATTTTTCAGAATGTGACCGAAAAAAACCTCAACTTTTATTAATGATTCAGTGAAGTAATTTTGAGCAATACGTTTAAATTGAACTGACTTTCTAGAGTAGAGTCCATTTTTCAGAATCCAAATCGGTTAATTTTTCGCGAATCTATACGCTTTTAAACGTTGTGTTATATTTGACGCATGACGAATAAACGATGAGGCATGCTCGACGCTCACGAACGAAGTTCAAACCTGAGCCAGGTGTGGACACTTTCTCCTTATTAACGGTCAGAATACAAACTAGATGTACCACTACAACTATTCCAATCATTAAAAGTCTTTAAAAAAAAATTTTTTTTTTCGACTTTTGGCCAGCTTTTTGGGTTTTGGGACCATAGTGCATCGGCTCGTGTGAGCTATGGATAGCCGCCTCTGGTCTGAAGAGAGCTCTCATGGCCGGCAATGAAGTAAAACAGGGTTCCCCAAGAAGAGAGCGCGAATATGTGGCTGTGTCTTTCTCTTGCCATATTGTTACGGCCCTGCATTTTGGGCTGACACCGGCTAGCAAGTCCTTTCAGGCCGGGATCTTAACTCCAGACCGCATCGCGAACAATCACTTCGACGTAGGTAAATTAAATGTAACTCTTCAGACCGGACATATAAGAAGCCACAATGCTGCTATGTCTGTTTCAGCGCTTTGCAAGATAGCGCACAATGCAAGAGGGTTAAAACCAAAACAGCTGCAGAAGAGACGTTTTCAGCGGCACATGGGAGAGGGAAGCTTTCAGAAAAGCTTATATTAGTTTTATGCTTTTGTTCTCATAAACTACTCAATTAAAGAGGTTGTTGAATTTATGCCACATACAAATTTGATAAGAAATAATATTAAATTGATAAAAGCAAGTATCAAAATGATACTTAAAGTTTGACAGCTGAAAAATGAAATGAATAAGACCTAGTATCAAATTGATACCACAAAGTGAATACAAACAAGTGAGAAAGTCGGTCAAGCCCGACTATAACATACTTTGTACCTGGAGTATGAGCTGAATACAGTGCTCCTGCTGTGTCTCGCTCTATATCTATCTCTGTCTTTCTCTCTCGCTCTCTCTCTCTCTCTCTAAGATTGTGCGGTTTTGGTTGTGAATGGGTGGGACGGGGGGTGGCGGGGGGAGCTTGGTTCACTTTTTTGCTCATAACTTGAGAACCGCTGATCCGATCTTTATCATTTCTTCAGCAAATCGATACATTTCGACAATTACTATTTATCTCTGGAAGGTACAAACCATTTATCTATAAAACAGTAGAAGATATGATAAAGATTTTTCTAAATTGCGGGGGCGGGAGGGGCGTGGCAAAAATTGAAAATAAACTTGATCTGCCTGCAAGTATAAGAAGCATTTTTCCCATACATGTCAAACCTCTATCTCTTACCATCTCTGAGATCTGTTTGTTCATACGGACGGACGGACGGACGGACGGACATGGCTATATTGACTCGGCTGTAAATGCTGATCAAGAATATATATTTATAGGGTCGAAAATGATTCCTTCTCCCTGTTACATACTTTTGCACAAACTTAATATACGTACCTACGGTACAGAGTATAAAAAGTTCCAACCTGACACGCAAGTATTAATTTGAAATCCTTGAAATATCATGTTAATACTTTCAAAGATATAAAATTGATTCTTGCAGTATTAAAGAGAATTTTATGGTCATTAGTTTCTAATTGATGCCCCAATTGTGTCATTTTGCTGACAATTTTTGTCTGGGTGATACTCAGTACTCGATACTGAATAGTAGATACTCAGTACTCGACATTCAGTACTCGAAACTCAGAACTCACAACTTAGTACTCGAAACAAAGAACTCTATACTCAGTATTTGGTACTGAAAATCCAGGACCTGTAAACTTTAGTAAGCTTGAGGCATCTAGTCTTTCGTTTATTTTAGATGACCAAGCGTAGATGAGTTTAGTTTTTAATTATTTGCTCTTAAAATCTGATTCAGACTTTTGCTACCTTTCTTAATTTCTCCATTCCGCTCTTCCGCTTAACCCAAACTACACATAAAAGACACTTGAGCAAACAATTAATTGCCATTAGCGGCTGCTGACGACACACCTACCCAATTCATTTTGCATCCTGGGGGAAGAAGTTTCACAAAAACGAGGCCGAGTGCATCTTTAGTGGACACAGCCCACAAAATTTCAATTCCCCTGCCCCCCACCCCAATGGAATGCCCAAAGAAGACAGCTGCCAAAAAAGGCGTTACGTCGCCAGTTTAAATGAAGAACCAGAAGCAGCAGAAGCAGCCACAGAAGGGTTATCATTACTTCCACATAATTTAATTTCGGCAGACCAAAGCGACGACCATTTGCATTTCAATACCCAATCGGGAGGGGGGATTGGCGGGGGTTTCGGGGGTTTCCATTCTATTTTTCAAAGTTTGGCTGAGGCCGTTCGTTGCACAAACTGAATTGAATCACCATCCACCACATTATGAAGGCCGTAGCTCCAAAGATGCTGCTGCTCCTGCCAGATTTTCCATCATCATTCATAACAAAGGCAGTTGGCAGTTGCAGGCCCCACCTAACCCATTTTTTCTGTGACATTTCCGTTTGCATTTGGCAAGCGGAAATGTCAGTACCCGCACTCCCCGCCGACTCCTTTGCCGAATGGACAATCAAGTATTCTTTTTTTTTTGGACAAGGACAAGGCAAGGGATATCTTCCATTTCGGTTTGTTTGTTTGTTATCAACACATTGTTTGGTGTTGATGACTGCTCATGAATAACAAATGCTCCGACCAGGTGCGGTCCGTCTCTCTCTCTCTGTCTCTCTCTCTCTGTTGTGTGGAAACTTTTCTATAAATTGCCTATTGATTTGTGTGAAGAAGGAGGATAACAGAAAAAAAAAAAATTGCACTAACCAATTAAATCATTTTTATAGCCAAATGCTGTACAAAATTTAGGCAATCCCGCCTGCTCTCCTCCCCCTCTCCTCTCCTCGCGCAACTGCTGAGTTGTGCTTTTGATTGATGTTGGGATGATGGAGACGACGACGACGACGACGACGGTCACAATAATCAAAGCCTAAACGTCAATTTCAGTTGGTTGGTTGCTTGGCGAGGGGTAGGGGGTGGCGATGAGTCAGTCGATGTCTCATTGAAATGTCAATTGCATTTTACAATTGCCTGACTGATACGTATAATACACTGAGCGAATTAACAATTTTGAAGTGCACCCCTTTCAGGGCATAAAGGGAAGCATTTCCATAAAGTATGACGAGCTGAGCTGAATTACCCAAGGATCAGTCTTAAAATTAGTTTTAATTTTTTTTTTTCTATATAAACGTCTCCAAACTGTATGTTATGCTAAATCTACAAAATCGTTGGACTAGAGCATATAGCTGATAGGTCGAGAAACTAAGTGGGAAAAACTTGCTTGAAACAAACTTCGTTATTATAAGTTTTCTATGCTTTTGTTTTTATAACTTCACCAAGTTTGAACCAAATTGGACAGCTATATAGTACAAATAGATACCCGGCGTGCGTTGCTGCGCCCTTTCGATCTTCACCATCCGTCTATTTACCCGTCCTTTTGTTTATAATCTAAACCAGTGGTGCCCAAAATGCCAAGAGCCTATCCCATGAGATAGGAACTCATAATTCTGCCGGCGTCGCAGCCGACATACGCATAGAGAGAGGAAGAGAATACGACTGATCTAAACTTATTATAACATTTTGCAAATTTCGCGAATTTTGGTCCGTTCGATCAACAACCTGTCTGCAAGTCAATCAGAATTCATATACAAAAATTTGCAAATATCTAATATTTTTAAACCGATTGATAGACACCTCCTATTTACCTGTCTTTTATTGCCAATCATCAAATCTTCGCTATAATCTAAATTCATTTTAAAATTTTGCAAATTTTGCGAAGTTATGGTACGTCAAACCTACACTTCATACTTAAGCGTCTATTTACTCATTTTTATGACAGTCAAAGCTCAACTTAGAATTTTTGAAATTTTTTTAAAATTTTTAAAAACCTTTTGACCGACACCTTTTCTTTGCCCATCTTCAATTGCCAATCTTAAGTTAACTAATTATAAAATTGTGCAATTCTCACCTGTCTATTTAGACTGTTCGGTCTTACCATTTACGCCTTTCACCTATCAAATCTTCATGATTCCAAAAACTCATAATATTTTGGCAATTTCGCGATTTTTCCTGCCATTTCGTCTACAATCAGGTACATTTTTGCTTTATAGCAAATCTTTATGATAATCTGAACTCAATATACAATTTATACAATTGGGTCTCTGCATGCCCCAAAGTTTCATCGGAAATTTAGCAAATCTCGCGGTTTTTTGACAATTTCCGCCCATTTCTACAGCTTGGAAATTTTAACTGGGCAAGTCTTTAACCAATCACCTAGGTTTAATTACAATCAGATGAACGGTTTTATTTTGCAAAATTTCGCGGTTTTTGAAACATTTTGCATCGGAGGAATTTGCATATATTTATTAAAATCAGGACTGCAAACCGGTTCGGAGTTGAACCGCTCCGGAGTCGGAGATTCCGGGATTTTTGGGAAGTCCGAACCGAACCTGAACCGGAGTAGAACAATTTTTTCTTCTCGAACCCGAACCTGAACCGGAGCAAAAAATAGTAGAAAAGGTTTCGGTTCAAAACACGTGTTCTATTAAATTTTTTCTAGATGCTATTAATGTCAAGAATGCCATTTCCCAGGCCTTGTAGGCCTTGAAATATTGCAGAATATTCAGAAAATCTAATAATCAAAAGCTTCAAAAATGATAAAGAAAATAATAATTAATAATTCTTAACCATGTTTATATTTGATAAAGATGAAAAGCACTCCCTTTGTTTTAAAGTTTTGAAAAAACTATTATTGTAAAGAACTTAAAGATGTCACATTTGTTGTGTCAGCTGTTCCTGCATCGCAAGTATCAGTCTAGCGCACTTTGCTACTCTATATTTGTTTTATCCAGCGATAGTCAGTAAAATTGAAAGATTGCTGAAGACACACTAAAATTAACATATACTAATTGTGTTAACTGGGGCGATAGAATTTCCTCCACTGATACAAAAGGGCCCAAATGCTGCTTATAGTAAAACCGGGAGGTTCTTGAATCAGTTGTACAGTATCAAGCATAAATATTTAGGCCTGTTCCCGTTTTCGATGGCGATCAAATCATGCAGAATCGGAACTGTTAAATGTTTTCACTTCCAAGAACTGACAGTTCTATTGGGCGTAATTCTTAAAGTCCCACTTATCATCATTCGATCCTCTTGATAGCAAAATAATTCGGTCGAGTTCTTTAATTTTTTTTTAGAAATCACAACATTTACCAATTCCGATCAATCGCACTTAGAAACGGGTATAGGCCTGATATAGACTGAACGGTGGCGCAGTCGCCACCAGATCCAACCTCGAATATGATATTATGAAGCCTCTCCCCGATTTCTCATCTGATGTTTCTTATAAAGCTATATGTCACATAACCCTGCAAAGAGCAGAGTAAATTCTAAGCTTATCTGACACATAGCAGCTATCTGAAAAATGAGAAATTGACAAAAAAAAAAAAAATTATTCCTGAACCCCGGTTCGAACCCAAACCTAGGTTCAGCGACCTTGAGAACCTGCTCCTTGAACCCGAACCCAAAAGTTTCGCGGGTTCGAACCCCGGAGTGAATCCTCCCCGATTTTTAGGAGGTTTGCAGCCCTGATTAAAATCGTTTTTTTTTAAAATAAAATTTTTCAATCTGTACACTTTCAAGTGTATACAAACATTTTTTGCGGAAGAGAATAAATACTTGCTCACGTGGGAACCCTAATTTTGTTTTGTTTGCACAATATGTTAGACCATAGTTGCGTCGATAGTTACCTCGCGTAAAGGGTTTTCTCGTTGAGATCTTTCGTGGTACCTCGCGTTGAGTGCTTTGCGGTGCCTCAGGTGAGGGTTTTCGTGCGGAGTTCAAGAACTTTGCGAACATTGAGAGTTTGCGTTTGGAGGGTGGACGATGTTGCCTCGCCTTGAGGGTTTTGTGGTGTCTCGATTAGGCTTTTGTGGTGCGGCAGTTGAGCATTTTGCAGTGCCCCGGTTGAGGGCTTTGCTGTGCCTCGGTTGTTGTTGTGGTAACGGCTGGGTCGACAGTATGTACGTAGTATGAAAAATATAAAAAGGAAGAGTATGTTAATAGGTGGAGTTAGAGACAGATCAGGTCCAGTTCGATTGGATAAGTCCATAGTGCAATGGGTGTAAGTGTGGTGGGGTAAAGAGGACTACGTTGGGCTGTAATGCTTATTAACCATAATTAACTGAGTTTTTACACAACACTTAGCCGCAAGTCTCCAATATCTCGAAACTGGCAGCCGTACTCCATTATTTTCTGCAGTGTATGTACCAAAAACTATGGCTGACTGCTTTTCTAGTAACATTGTGGCGAATACAATATGTGAATGTAAAAAGACACGGAAAAAGTCAATACAGGCATTTCCCGAAAAATGTTTCTTTATTTTTGTGGCATTTGAAATTCTTTCGCTTGGAAATGTACAATAACGTGGGAATACAATAAAGCCCGCCGCTCTGCCTCTCTCGGTTATTCATTATCTCATTCGCTGCCATGGCAATAAATGCAATCCATTGAGCCAGTTCGATTTAATAACTCGTGCGATTTGCAATACCCAAGGCCCGTGCAATAAGCGTTTCGCTGATAGATAGATGGCATCGTGGCGTAGGGGCTGCGGGGAGGGGGGCGGGCGCAAATTCGTATTTCTGCTAAGCGGACACATTTGTGGCCATGGGCGTAGCCCGGCTTACACTTACTTACTCCCCCTTTGGCTTGGCTCTGCAACTGAATTGGCAAATGAAAAATGTGCTCACTGCTGCAGTTTTTCCACTTCCCCCTCAGCGATTGTCAAGAGCACTAATAAATTTCAACATCCGCTGCCCCGGTTTGCCAATATTCTAAGCTCGAACGCAACGCGGCTTATTAGTCACAGCGGTGCAAGGGACTGAAAAAAAAGAGAGAGAGAACAACAAATTCATTTTCCATTTTGAAAAATTAATTTGTGCATCTGACAAAAATAAATCATTGAGCATAAGTGCCATTGGCATACAAAAACAAAAAGCAAAAAAAAAAATGGTGTCACCTGAGGCAGCTGTGGGAATTGCAATTGAAATTGGAACACAAAACACGGAAAATAAAACGATGCAAAAAGGCGGAGGAGAGGAAAGCTGGTAAATGTACCAGGATTCAAAGAGTTACCAAATACATGATCATTAGAGTAGATCGTCAAAAATGTCGAAAATTAAACAAAACTATAGAAAAATTACTCATACGACACGTACACCAATCGTAGTCTTTAGAACATTATAATCGTCTTCATGTTTTGAATTTCAAAAAGGTAATTAAATTTATTAATAATATGGAAGACATTTTGTTCTTAAGCCCAAATTTTTATAACATCTGTAATTTCGATTCGTCAGATTTGATTAGGAGTAAAATTTGATTTCAGCGTCACGTGACGCTGATATTTTGTGTTGTTGTGGCACACACTTAAGAGGATTGGCAAAAGGTGGGAAAGAGGGTGAAGAAAGATTGGATGGGGTAAAAGGGGGAACAGTGATTTGACAGTGACTAAATTATCACTAAAAAGTGACTAAACAATGTCTACAATGACTTAAAAGTGACCTGACAGTGACTTAACAGTGATTTGACAGTGATTTAACAGTGACTTAACAGTGACTATACAGTAACTTAACAGTGACTTGACAGTGACTAAAGATTGACTTGACAGTGACTGAACAATGACCCAACAGTGACTTAACAGTGATTTGATAGTGACTTAATAGTTACTGAACAGTAACTTGACAGCAAAGTGACTATACAGTGACTAAACAGTAACAGTGACTAAACAGTGTCGAAACGAGTGAAAGTGACTCATACACTAACAGTGACTAAACATTTAGAGTGGTCTAAAGTGATTTGACAGTGATTTAACAGTGACTTAACAGTGACTATACAGTAACTTAACAGTGACTTGACAGTGACTTAACAATGACTACACAGTGAGTTAGTGACTAAACAGTGTCAATAAACAATGACTTAACAATGACCTGACAGTGACCAAACAGTGGATACACTGTGACCTAGCAGTGATTTGATAGTGACTTAATAGTGACTAAACAGTGAAAGTGACTATACAGTAACAGTGACTAAACATTTAGAGTGTCTAAATGACTTGACAGTGACTTAACTGTGACCTAGCAGTGATTTGACAGTGATTTAACAGTGACTATTTAGTCACTTAACACTGACTTGACAGTGACTAAACATTGACTTGACAGTGACTGAACAATGACCCAACAGTGACTTAACAGTGATTTGATAGTGACTTAATAGTTACTGAACAGTAACTTGACAGCAACTTGAAAGTGACTAAACAGTAACAGTGACTAAACAGTGTCGATAATGACTAGACAGTGACCTGACAGTGCATAAATAGTGCCTACACTGTGACTTGACAGTAACTAAACATAACTGGCTTGAGAGTGACTTGACAGTGACTTGATGGTGACTTGACAGTGACTATACAGTGACTTGACAGTCACCTAACATTGGCTAAGCAGTGACTGAACAATGACTACACAGTGACTTAAAAGTGGGTTAACAGTGGTGGAAAAGAGTGTTTTCAATTATTTTCCTATTTAAAAATTAAGATTATTTTATCTGCCTTTTACTCTTTTAGTTTGTTAATTTTCTTCTTTTAAAAGATTTTCATTGCTGATTTCTGTATAAACCATTGAATGATCTTGTGATTTTGAAATTAAGCCATTAAATTTAGCATCATGTTTCACATCAAAGCCCCGTTAGTGTTAACGACACTTATACCTTCTTCTTGCTTCGCTTATTATACCAAAAAGCAACAGTTAGGGCAGTTAAACTCAGGGGGGTTACTCCAATAATGTGTAAGACACACACAGCTCTGGGCCTAGTATAAATATTAATATGCATTATTACCTCTTGAATAATAAGTATTCTACATTAAGGTTTAGTATATGACTCATGTTCATTATACACACATTTATTCAATTATAGACATTCCACCAATAACAACACTAATTTACAAACAAAGTGGAAGTCGAGGTGGTCATTCATTTATTGTTTTAGCACTCTGATTGAAATCATGTTCGACTTTACTATTCGTTTGTCTCAAGCGAGAACTTTCTTGTATTAATATGCTCTTGCAAAAACACATAGGCTAAGACTGCGCTGCTGAAACATATTTAAAAAGAGTTCTGTTTGATCAAAGACTAAAAAGTTTGCTCAACCGTATGATGCGTTTGCCGGTATGAGCTGAATATATTCAACGTGGTTATGTTGATTGATTAGATGTGATGAGATCATGAAAAAAGTGATTTTTGCAGTTCTCTGGTGGAAATCAAACCTGAAATTTATATTTCTCCTTAAAACTGTTCAATTTGAAGCAAAGTTGGCATTATTGCTGTGAAGTCAAACAACAAACAGAAGGGTATAACCATTTTTCAAACAACTAATCAAGCCTGAAGATATAAATATTTTAATAAAATGGGTTTTCTCCCCAATCTTTTGTTCTTTTTTTTTTGCGATTTCTTGAAATCTTTGGAACTTTTACAGTGTGGTCGAAATGGAAAATGCTTTAAACGAGTGTAATTATGTAATTTTATTCCGAACAAAAAAAAATTCACTGCCTTGATAAATATTTATAAAGTAAACAAGTATGACAAGTGCTATACTAGCGACCTGCACCAATGATTCCGGCATTGCACAGTGGTTTTTTTTGCCTTTTTTTGGCATAAAATCTATTTCTTATTTTATTATTATTTTTATTTAGGGCCCCAAGGACGATTTGGAAAATTTTACTCAATTTCGACCAATATTTGATATAGCTGCCATATAACAGATTTGGCCGATATGGTCCAACTATGTTGTTTTTTACGCTATTAAACTGAAATTCGGTTTGTACGCGTACTTTTAGCTCCTTATACGTTTTACCAAATCTTGTTTGCTTTGGACAACTATTTGTTATAGCTGCCATATAACCGATCTGGCCGATATGCACCAACTTCGTTGGTTTTAAAGATGTTGATCTGGAATTCGCTTTGAGCACGTATCTTAAGCTTCTTAAGCGACTTATCAAATATGGTTTGATTCGGTATACTATTTCATATAGCTGACAAATAACTGATACATCCGATTTCCTTCAACTTTGTTGTATTTTATGCTATTAAACTGAATGTTCCTCTTTTTATTGATACAATAAAAGACTAAAAAAAAAATTATTATTTTATGTGGATATGATACAAAACAAAAAACAATATACTATGACAATTTTTTGTTTAGATGGGGAGGAGGAAAGGGGGACAAGGGTAAAACGAAACGGGGGTTGGTGGGTAGATAATATATATATTTTTAATGTGTTGGGAATGATTCCTTTTTCCTTTTACATATTTTTTAATAAACTTAATATACTATTTTACCTTTAGTTACAGAGTATAAACAAACATTGAAACAAACAATTTTTCTAAATAAAACCAACTTTTCGACCGATAGTTTGTATGGCAGCTATAAGATATGGTCATCCGATTTTGACCAATACTCCCGAATCTGTGTACGAGTGTTTAATATGAATAATCGCTGAAGTGGGGGACGTTAACATTAAAAACAAAAAAGTTTTTCTCATAAAGACCCACTTTTCGACCGATAGTTCCATAGACAGCTATAAGATATAGTCATCCGATTTTGACCAAAACTTCCAAATCTGTGTAAAAGCGTATAAAACTAATACTTGCAGAAGCGGGAGGCGTTTATATTAAAAACAAAACTGTTTTTCTCACAAAGACCCACTTTTCGACCGATAGTTCCTATGGCAGCTATAAGATATAGTCATCCGATCCGGTCAGTTCCGACATATTTGCAGTTTGCAGTGAAAAGTAGACTCTGTGGAAAGTTTCAGCTCGATAGCTTTAAAATTGAGAGACTAGTTTGCGTAGAAACAGACAGACAGACAGACGGACGAACAAAGCTAAATCGACTCAGCTTGTCGCACAGTGGCCCAAATTACCAATCTAGCGGGACTTAAGTCGAATTTCAATTTTGGAAAATTCCAAATTTTTTGTTTTCCTTTAATTGACAACACTTTTCAAAGCTTATAAAAACGTTTATATGAGCTGTAAAGTGCTTATCTGATCAGCTGCGAACTTTCAAAGTGAACATATGTTTAGCACAAGGCCTGCAAAGATTTGGCAGCATTTTGTGGGTTTCGTAGGTTGACCCAAAAACCAAACAAATTGAAGTTTGTTGAATCAATATCTTTTTTTCTCATTCAGATAAGGTATGTACTAAATAAAAATGATATCTTTGTGACCCGTCTTTTTATATGTAGCAAAAAAATTCTGGTAGAAGTAAGATGTTTTAGCAAATATGATTTTTAAGCCTATACTGACATCTTTGGACTATAAAAAACGTTGTTCAATTGTGCTCAAGCTAAGTTTAGCATTTATGAAAAGTGTAGGTCCTTGTGGTGTAAAAATACCAAACATGATAACCAACTACTACCAACTGTTATGTCTGTTGCACTTTTTAGGTGAAATGTCGGTCATACATAAAAGCCATAAGCTGCATTAAGCTCAAGAATTGAACACATACAACACTGCAGAGCTTAGTAAATATATACTGTAGGCCGAATTACAGAAGCACACTCGCACGTTTTTGCAAATAATAAAAATAATAGCCAAATTTTTTCAATTAAGCCAACAATTTTTAACTAATTTACGATTTCCCATGTATTTCATGGTACCAAGCTGGGTCTCAAAACATTTAGCGTCCTTGCAGAAGTCTCTAAACATACATGTGGAATGTGTTGTTCAGTACCATAAAATATGAACAATTTAAGATTGGTAAAAAGTTATCCAGTTGATGTAGATCTGTTTATATATGGCTTAGCAATTCCTACGTATGGACTCGATTTTTGAATGTATTTAACATATACCGAACAGACGTTCAATTAAAAAATGGCAAAAATCCGTAAGAAGGATGAGGCAAAAATATAATAAAACAGATGCATTCCGCTTATATGCTATGGAAACAACTATAAATTTCTTCTGTGCACAATGTATTAATACATTACAGTACAGACATTCCCAGGTAGCACTTCCTGTTTGGCACAAATGATGTCCGAAAAACCCTTGATGCGCGAAATAAAGAATTTCGAAATTTACGGCAAAACCATACCCGTAAAGACAATAGATGGAAAATGCCTTGCGTTACTTTATAATCAGAACCGCTTGTAAAATCCAGATCCGCTTATAACCAGAAAAGATGTAAAGTTAGGTAAAGTTGAAGCTGGGTTTCTCGCTATTTCTAAAAATTCCGTCAATGATTCAGATTCATCAGATTCTGATAAGTTGCTTAATTTTTAGCACATTTAAATGATTTTTTGCTTCATATACTTTAACTAAATTAATTAGAAATTTAAATTGTTAAGTACTCCAAAATGTATATTATTCAGTTGTATGGGAGCTATGACATATAGTTGACCTAGAATATTGATATTTAGAGAATAAGTGATAGTTGCGTTAAAAACCTTAAGTTTAAATTTTCATTAAAATATCTATTCATTTACTCGAGTTATTATTTAAATTCCGCTAGCAAAGCTGTTTGGCCCACTGTGCATCGCCCTGATCAAGAATATATATAGTTTATAGGGTGGGAAAGGAATATTTCTATGCGTTGCAAACTTCTGGGCAAAATTATAATACCCTTTGCAAGGTTATAAATATACAAAATGCGAGGTCTATTAATCATTCAAACGATTAAATGATTAACTACTCTGTATCGTTAAAAATATTTTAATTTTGTAAATTCCTTCTGTAATGTTAACATGTTAGCAGTTAGCAAAAGTTGTGTTCCTTAAGGAATATCCGATAAGTAGGGATCGTTTTTTAACTCCTTCATTTATGGTCCGATATTTATGAAAATTTCAGAAATTGTGAATGTTGGAAAATTTGAGACAAACCAGATCAGAGTGCAGACAAAAGGAGTCTACAAGCAAAAATTGATTGCTGTAGCCTTTCTGGTCTCTAAGATATTGGTGCTTATACAAACATACGAACAGAGCTATATCGACTCTGTTTATGTTGGGAAATGATCAGTGGCGGATCTAGGAATTGGCTAAGGGGGGGGCTAAGGGCACTCAATGTTACTTAAAATTGCTCGGATCTTATTGCGCTTTTCAGAATAGATAGATATTAGGCCTAGGATATTATATAAAAAGATTTTGTGCGGTGAAAAACAAGTGCGTCACCAGATCATCTGATACAAAAAAGTCAATATACCACAAAGAACTTTTAATTTTTAGGTAATTTTTTTAAACAATTTTTGGCTTCAAAATTCAAATTGCTGTATGTGGTCAAAGTGACTTTGATAAGTTTTATGATTTAAAATTATTTCATATTTACAGCCAAAATATTATATTTAATTTCGTCCTTAATTTTCTGCATAATTTTGAAACTATTTTTGTTGAAAATATATAAAATGCAACAATGTAAATTAACTGCGTCTCAATTTTAATGATAAGGCGAAATCGAAACATTAAAATCTTAGATTGAGCACAACTGCCTTTCACCTCCTAAAAATGCTTAAAATGCTGAAGCAGACAGTGATTTTTGATTTATAAAATAATTTTCAAAGACTGTTTTTTGTGGTGAAAAAATCAACAAGAAATAGCAACAACCGACAAACACAAAAACATAGGAAGGGTCTGTCGCATTAAGAAGGTCGAATTTCTACAGTAAGACCCCCAAAAAGAGCAATATTTCACACACAGACTGTTTTCATAACATTTGATCTGGTTCACTGGTGTTTTTTTTCTCATTACTTGAGAACCGCTCATCCGATCCCTATTATTTCTTCGGCAAATCGATACATAATACTAATTTGCATCGTATTCGTATTTTGTTTGTATTTCTGTCTTTATCCCTAGTTTGGAGGTAAAATTAGAAAATGAACAAGCGCCGCAGGCAATTTATTTTTAAATCGCGCGTGAAAAAGAATGAATAAGTGAGTACCACAAACTGCTTAACCAATAAGTATTGCAGGATGTGTTGGGCATATTTGAAAATTTTATCTTTAAGTATAACATCTTTCAAATAAAAAAAAAACTCGTAGGTACACTTTACTTTGACCATATTTGTACATTAATTTGTTTAGCTTTTGGAAATGCTATTGCATTAAAGCATTGTGGTTTAGTTGTATTTTTTCTTATTCTTTTGAAATATGACGAAAAGATATAAAAAATTTTTAGTTAGAAAAGGGCAATTTTAAAAGCTTCATTAAAAAGGAACCCATGACCGCCTTGATGTTGTATAATAACTCTTTATAATTCGCGGTCCATCGAGGACATTTTTTGCAAAATTGTTGTTCAGAACGGTTGTATACTAAATATTAACTTATTTCTTCTTAAATGCTTTATTCTTTGTGTAGTATTTTGGTATTTTGAACTCAAATGGCATTTTGCAGATTATGATAATTTTTTTTTTTATTGTTTCAAGTTACAATTCAATCACATTGGCGGCGTGAGCACAGGCTGATGATATCTAAAGTTCTGGAGTCTGAAGAGTCCTACTGAGTGTCAGAATTACAGCATTGACGGCAGTAAAAACATGCAAAGAGATCAGAAACTCCGTTTTTATAAATCGCACTCATGAGATGGGCCGCCTTTGATGATCTCTTGCTGTCTCTATAATCTTAAACTTTTCTAATGCTCCAATAATGTAAAGCTTCAACTCAGCGAATGTGTACACACATTCATGCTTTTCGTGCATACAACCATTCTCATCAAGCGTCAACTGTTCGCTTAGTGACGCAAGGTGAATAGAAGATAGGAATCGATTAGAATGAATCTTCGCGCAAACTGTTGCCACTTATAGAATACCGGTTAATCAAAATTAATTCAAATATTTCACCGCATTTTCAACGATCGGTTATAATCAGAAGTATCCTGGAAATTCCTAGAGATTTTTGTATAAACGATTGCAATTCGAACTAAACTGGGACTACTTATTTGCGAAGTGCCAAGAATGAGACCGCCTACTAGATTATGAGGAAGGAAAACCGTACGCATCAAACCTACTTGGCTTTGAGCAGGCGGTTTCAAATCGCTTCGTTTTTGTGATCTAGTCTAGTAGTAGGGCATATTTGAGCCTCTTAACATATAAATTCAAACAGCTTTAATATGAAATGCTAACGTTTTTTCGAAAACCTCTAGAGATTTCTGTGTCACACCCGCATGTTTTTTCAACCCATATTCCAACGTACTTTTTACTGCTGATGCCTTTTTGACAATCCAAATATTTTCATTTTTTTCTAAAGTTCTTGATTACTAGAAATATTTTACCCTTTGCATATATTGGGCGAATTAAGATATTTGGGCTCTAAGGGGGGGGCTTCAGCCCCTATAGCCCCCCCGGATCCGCTACTGAAATGATTCCTTCTGTTACATACATTGGCACAACTTTGGTATACCCTTTTTACTCTCGCACTCTCTAATGTTAAAGACAAAGAAACTCCAAGCACACTTGTCTTTATTCAGTATTTCTTAAATATCGGCAAATATATCGGGGTGAACACCTTCGATATGCTTCGTAGCCCTGAACTCTACATACAACTCTTTCGTTGATTCCTAAGTACTGAAGCCCATCTCGAATGAGTGTGTCTATTTTTGTTTCAATTTAATTATTAAGTCGGCATTTACACGAAAAAGCAAACTGAATTGAATGAACAATTTCTAATTTTAGTTCTCAGTTTGATGACTTGCTACATTTGCTTTTGTTACTCAAATTATAAGCAAAAATCATTAATAATGTCGTGTGTTTATTTTGCATTTGAGCAAATGAAAATACCAAAGTGTCGAATTTAACACGAATCCACCTACCTAACTATCTGGGTGATTGAAGAGCGGAAAAAGGAGGGGGGAAGGGGCCATAATCCGATGCCTAGGCAAAAATAAACAGGCGGTCAGTCTGGTCTTGGCCAGAAAACTTTTCAGAAATTCGAATCATGTAACGAAATATGTACAAGGCAAAATTCAAAAGTTGCATCCTTCGTCCACCCCCCCTCCCCTCCCAGGCAACAAAATGTGTGAGGTGTGTGGACGCAACATGTGTTTATAATTATGTTTTCTGTGCGAGTGTGTGTGTGAGTGTGTGTGTGTGTGTGGCGCTCATTTTTGGATGCTGCAGCATTGTTGTTGTTCTCGGACCCAGACACGTGCAGCAGAGGCTCCGAGTGTGTACGCCCACTACGTGTGCATACAAATTACAATACCCAAAGCATACACAGGAGTAAGTGCAGAAGTACACTGAGAAATATGGGACATACAAAGTCAATTAAGTTGTTGTTTACATTTTTTGAAAGTCCCCTTCTTTGGCCAACTAACCTTAGCCGTTTGGGCTGTGCGTTGTTGCTCCAGCTATTTCTCTCACTGTATCTCCTGCAGAAAGAAACGAATCTGACCTCAAGCTGCAATTGTAGTTGCACTTAATTTGAGGTCAGAGCTACAAAATTTGTGGTCGCTACTTAAGGCCCAAAGAACATTCCCCAATTGCATAGTAGCAACTGCTCATTGCCTTCCCCATTCTCCTACCCCATAGAGAGAACCATTTGGGGCTTGAAAAAACCAAAAAAATGAAGAAGAACGACGCAAATTTACACCGTTTTGTGCCACACGCAAAACGCTTGTCACTTGCAGGCCAAATGTCCAACAAAAGCACACAAAACCCCGCCCCAACCCCAACCCCTGCCTGAATCCATTCAGCGATTTGTGGCGAAATGTCGACGGCGCTTCTTTGTCTTTTGTATGCGCTCAGTGACCTGCAAAAATGGCAGACGCTCTCCATTGTCGTTGGCTCCGGCTTTTTGGCCCTTTGCACCTGCTCTTCTCGCTTTCGTTTCGTTTCGTTTCGTTCCTCTGCATATAATTTTCATTCATCTGCTGCTATCACTATCTTTTTCCACTGCAGCATTTTCGTTTTGGCAGCGTCTCTCTGCTGGGAAGGGAGTATTTTTGTCACGAATTCAATAAATGATTTTTGAAGCACGTTTTTATTACATTTCATTTTTCAGGCCTTGCTCATCCCCCCACCCCTGGGTTGGGTCTATGATTCACCAAAAACTGTTCATTCTAGACAAGAAAATGCACTTTTGCTAATGAACCAATCCCATGCTGGAATTATGTAAATGGGGAATGTGAGATTGTCTTTTCTCACATCTCTTGAATAGGTTCACATGTGATTATTACTTTGTATCTGTTTCCGAACTTCTGTCAGGTTGACTTCTCTTTATGGTTTTTGGAGTTAATTTTAATGTTTTTAACAAATTTGTCTTTGTTTGCTTATTAAACAAAAATATTGGATTGTGTTTATATTTTAAGTTACAGGCTTCACCACACCAAAAAAAATTTATTTCCCTTACAGTATTTCAGATAAATTGTTGTTAATTGTTGAATTTTGATCGGATAATACAACAGTTTTCAGAAAATTTTACACATTTTCCGAAAGAGTTTTTTATAATCTGATCCAAGTACTCACTTTCAGCATAAGATAAAACTACTATTAAGAATGCAGCTTTCTATCTCTTATGGTCAAAGCTGTGCGGCAGTCAACAGTCAGTCAGTTAGTCAATTAGGTAAGTTAAGCCAAAGACCAATATAATCTCTAAGATGCCGATCGGCCATACATTGGTTTGGTTTTTGGTGGCAACGAAAATTTGTTTATTTTTTATTTATTTAAGGCTGTCAACTCAATTACACATACGTTATAAAATAGCCGTATTGACTAAGAAAGCCAATCAAAGAAAAACTAACAAAATTACAAAATAACTAATAACGACTCCGACTCGATGGGAGAGTTTTATTTGCCCGTCCGGCCAGCTATGCCCCGATTCACAGCCAACTGTAGTCAGAGACGTTCTTAGAGCTACCAAAAACCTTAATGATGTAGAGATAGAGAAGAGGAAAAAACCAAAACCTAAATAGAGGCAAAGGAAAAAAATAATAATAAAATAATAAAACTAAAATAAATCGGATATAAAGAGAAAAAAATTTAGGAGAAAACAATAAAAAAAAAATACTAACTAAAAGTGAAATTTAAAACTAATTAAAAATACAAAATTTATAAGCTATACTTAAAATAAAATAACTAGAAATCTCTGACCCGGTGGGGGAAGATTTTTTAGCCAGTCCTGCAAGCTATGCCCCTACTCACAGCCAGGAGTGGTCAGAGATTTCCCCTAATAGGCTTTTTACACTGAGCACATCTAACATCTAACACCCAACATCATGAGTTTAAATGCTTAATAACCATTTGCAATGCCAACATTTTTAAGCTTTTGTTTAGCAAAAATGTAAAGTGGGTCGATGTCTAATAGGTAAATGCACAAAGATAGCAAATTCCGCCTTGGTAAATATTTATAACTCAGGATGTTGGATGTAAGATGTTAGATGTGCTCAGTGTAAAATGCCTATAAGATAATTATAGAGATATGTTTTTAGAGAGAAGAGAAGGTAATAGAGATCGCTATAATTTTGACATATGACTCGAAATCGATTGTGCTTTGCATAATCAGTTGTGCATCTAGGCAATACTAATGGAAAATAGTTTCTGGTTGGCCTAGAAGGAACGGAGAAGTTAATGCGACCTAAAAGTTCAGATGAATCTACATCAGCGATAATTAGTTTATAAAGAAAAGAAACACCTTATACTGTTCTACGGTTAGCTAACGAAGGAAGGTCAATAAGCAAAAGTCTGTTAGAGTACGATGGCAGACGAAGGTTAGGGTCCCAATTTAAGCCACGTAGGGCAAAAAAGCAAGAATTGCTTCTGAACTGATTCGATACGCTTTTTTATACTGCGGAGACCAGACGGACGAGCAGTATTCGGTACAGGACGGACTAGAGCAGTGTATAAAGCTTTGTGGTATATGGATCATTGAACTCTTTCGACCAACGTTTAATGAGTCCGAGTACACCATTTGCTCTATTAACAATAGAGGAGATATGAGGATTGAAACTGGGGTCAATAAGAATTCCCAGATCAACGACTGAGAAATTCGTTCCAAGGGTTCATTTCCAATCGTATAGGTAGCCAGTGAAGGCTTGCAACGATGGAAAGTCATGAACATGCACTTGGAGCAATTAAGATGTAACTGATTAATCAGGCACCAGGACTGCAAGGAGTTTAAGTCATTTTGCAATACGATGGAGTGCATCGGGTCTTTGAAAGATAAAATAAGTTTTACATCATCGGCGTACATAAGTATCCGAGAATTCGATATTATTGTGGGAGGTCATTAATAAAAAGAGTAAAAAAAACAATGGGCCGAGGTGACTGCCTTGTGGCACACCAGAAGTGACAAAGACAGCCTTTGACGTATTAGAGCCAAGCAGAACTTTTTGAGTTCTATCTTTTAAATAGGACGAAATCCAAAGTAGAAAAGGGGATGGAAATTCTAAACGATCAAGTTTAACGAGAAGAAGATCATAGTTCACAGAATCAAATGCTTTACTGAAGTCGGTGTAGATGACATCAGTTTGTTTTTGTAAAAGGAAACCATCGTGTACCATTGAGGTAAATTCGAGTAAATTGGTTGCAGTTGACCGACGCTTTGTAAATCCATGCTGGATTTTTGAGCAGCTTAAGTAGCATGCAGTTAGCACAGAGCAGAGAAACGAAATTGACATAAAAATTAAAAACTTTAAGATTTACTTGAAAATAAGGTTGCAAAAAGCGCTCGAAATGTTCAAACATTTAAGGCAAAGAATTCAATATGGTTATCGTCGAGCATGGTATTCTTAGATAAATAGCACATCAACAATGAATCAAGTGGGAAGTCTACGTGTAGCATACAACGACGGTTCAACACCATATCTCGACTAATTAGGAAATTGGCATGTAATATGGCAGACAAGCAAGAAAACAACACAAATCTGCTTGTACATGCGGCAGCACTGTCTATTGCTAAAACGAGAGCGTAAGTTAAAGTCGACTCTTACTGACTTCGATATACCCGTTACTCATGAAAATACATGTTTAACAGTGTTCCTGCGTTCCTTAGGGTGAACACCTAAAAAGTATGCAACACTTTTAGAACTCGGCTATTTTTCACATTTTTGCTCATAACTTGAGAACCGCTCATCCAATCTTTATCATTTCTTCGGCAAATTTATTCATTTTGCCAATTACTAACTATCTTTAGTATAAGAAGCATTTGTCTCATACATGTCAAACCTCTATCTCTTACCATCTCTGAGATCTAGGTGTTCATACAGACGGACGGACGGACGGACGGACAGACGGACATGGCTATATCGACTCGACTGTTGATGCTGATCAAGAATATATATACTTTATATGGTCGGAAATGATTCCTTCTGCCTGTTACATACATTTGCACGACTTTAGTATACCCTTTTTACTCTACGAGTAACGGGTATAAAAAGATTTTTAACAGCAATTTAAGGCCCTCTTTTGGTCTTCTGATTCTATCAAATGTGCCAAATTGCAATGTCTTACTACATTTTCGAATTTATGCCGCCCAAACTGATATCTGGCCCAGTGTGCGCTCGCACAAAGTTGAAAGCGTTAAAGTCGAAAAAAAGAATGCACTTGCTCGTGTGAGTAAACACAACGAACACGTGAAGTATTCTCTAGTAACCGACCACCAACGCAGCGTCAACGAATCGTCAATGGCTTCGCGCATGCCATCGACGCTCGCTCTACTATTGTTTACCTTTAACATTGGCATGTCCCAGGAGGAAAAGAGTCGTCGACGTATAGGGTCAAAAAGCTTCAAAGAGAACTATATGGGTTTTAGCGACCTGTTTTTGTCAAAGTTTTTCATTTTGCGGGCTTGGGTCGGTGGAGTTACAATCAATGTAACAAAAAAAAACAAGAGAAACAAAATTAAACAAGGTATGTCTGTACAACGTCGGGTTTCAAAGATAACCACATCATCACAGCAGATTTTGTCATATTCACATCAAAGACACAATCCTTAAAATCTTCATATCGCCGAATAACGAGTTGGGGACTCCAATTTGCTGGGGGAGAGAAGAGAACTTTTGACGTTTCGCTAACGAAATGTCGTTGCTTTTGCGCTGCTGCTCTCCGTCGACGGTGTCTGCATACATTTGGTGTCGACGAAAGAATTGTCGCCAATTCAACAATGCAGCGTCGATGAACTAGAGGGTACACATACAGTCGTCGGCTGTCGCTGTATGTGTACAAGAGAGCAGCTGGCTCTAGAGCGCTCTCTCTCTGGCTTTTGAACAAAATTTCAAGAGAGCCTGGAGCCAGCTCTAGACCTAAAACGACAAAATCGTATGGCGTTGCTCATCTTCATATTCTAATGTCTTTTGTTAAACTCTTTTATAATGCAGCGAACCTGTGCACAACTCCGGAGTTATACCCCTAGACGTTGGTCACCGATTCACCGATAGCAGTCTAACTTGTGATCGGTACTGCGATCAGCCCGAAGACCCCTAACCAATCTACATCAATTCGGTGAAATGGTTCCAAGTATCGCTGTGCTTTCTGATTAAAGACATTCTGAATAAAAAGAACGGACATGATTGCCTTCAGGTGTGGCTTACTTAATACACAGTTGCCATTTATTGAACACGACGGACTCATGGTGAAACGAGAAAGCCCTCTTTCAGTTAGCAAGGCCAAAGGGCCAGTGCTGTGTGAGTGCTAGAAGCGAAAGGTAAAACACAAGATAAGACAAACAAATGTTCTGCCGTCTCTTTCTATCTCACAGGCTTACATACATGACGGCTTCACCTTGTTAATTCCACCATGGACAGACTGAACCAGACTCATTAAACAAAAATGAACAACTAAAGAAGAACAAGCTCACTTGTTCGGTTAAAAAAAAACATCTCACATTTTTTCACCCACTCATGGAAAACCCAACACTAATAGATAGCTATTTTAGGAAGGATCACTGGAAAAATTCACAAAAATTCGCTTGTCACTCCACAGGACTCTTAGGCAAAAATTCAAAATTATTAAAAATTTTGTTATTTTGATGTGTTATAAATTTGTCATAATTCATTCTTGTTAGCTTTGTATCATTTGGTTTATTTAACAAATTAATTAGTTTTGTATATGAAAGCCTCAAACATAAAATAAATATTATAAATTTTCATTTGAACTTGCGAAGTCAGCAATAATTTTTATATATCAAATCGAATATATATAATAGGAACGGATCGGTTAAAATAACATGTTTCTTTATACCGTATTGGATGTTAAAGGATTCTAAAAGGATTCTATTTCCACGCATGGCTTCAAATTGAGAAAGCATAGTGTGCATTTGAGGTTAAGCAATTTGCGTAATGAACCTAATCGTTTGGAACTTCTGTACAAGTATTGTTGGTTTTTGCCAACTTTAAGTAAGTCCGTCCGTGGAGACGTTGCACTGAAACTGCCGCGTCGCGCTCAATACGTAGCGGGCCATCAATAAATCATTGTGCAGACAACGACGGGACGGCGGTGTTAAAAGTACTCCTCGCCTCACACACACACACACACACGCTCGCACAATCTATATAGATATAGACGGCAGGCATATCAATATTCCGCATAGACGGATTGTATTTTCAATATTTGCGCAGAGCGGCGTTGTGGGGTGGCTGCAGCGGCAGCGGCCTTTGTTGGTTTTGTATTGCCAATGATTTAGCAGTTTTTCGTCTGTGTTTACGCTGTGGATAAGGTTTGACGTCAATGGCGGAGGAGCGGGAACATTCATGCGGATGCTGCGGATGCCAGTGCTCGGCGGCTGCATAAGAAATCAGGCAAATTGTTGTGTTTTAATCGAGGCAGCCAGACAATGGCTCCGCTGTATTAAGCCCTGTGCCTCAATAAGTATATATCAATGTAGCTATGCATCGCTGCTGCTGCAGTTCAGCTCAGTGGCTCAGTTCCAGTGTGTAAATAACTGTCAGCCAATTGTTGTTTAACCAGCAGCTTAGCCCCTCGGTGCGGTGCACTTTTGAGGTTAAGTGCTCCTCGCGGTTCTGCCCGCGTCAGCTGTACCGTTCTGTCTCTGACTTTAAGTTGGCTGCTACTTCTGCTCCTCCTCCATCTTCCAGCTAATTAGTTGCACATTTTACATTAATTTATTTTCATGGCTTCAACAAAAACTTTTGTCATAAGGCAAAAAAAAAAAAAGAAGAGGCATTAGGCGCATATGCCGTTGCATTTTTGTACGAAATGCACAAAAAAAAAAATAAAGAAAAAAACCCAAACCGAAGGAAGAATTTTGCTTTGATGCTTTTGCGACTAATTGGATTTGGTTAGCTCGAGAGCTAATAAAAACGTTTACAAAAGAATTTTCGTTTTTACTGCAAATTGGCCCAAAATACTTGTAAGTAATTATTTTGCCAGGCAACAATGGGCCAGCTGAATGGAAAGAGAACAGCATCGCATTGGGGTATACCCTGTAAATATTGGGAAATTTGAATCAGCGATTGACAAGCCTTTGACAAGAAAGCAAACAGCTTTTGGGTCGCTTTTCATGATAATCCCTGATTCAGATAAATCTACGATAAAACAAAAACGAACAATTAGTTTCGATCCTGCGTCGGTTTTGAAACGGACTTTTTTACTTACTCTGGGGGGGATTTGAACTCGGCGCACTTGTACTAAATCAGGATTGGAATGATGTTTTAGACGGCTCCGCCACGACGCGAGTTTAAGGCATTGGCATCTAAGTCAGTACTTGTAATGAATCTGAAGGCACAACCCAATATTTGCTTGCTTGTATATAATTCTCAAGTTCGAATTTATAGCTCTTCTACTACTTTTGGGTTACGGAAATCTTTACACGAAACGTGTAGATTTCTCACACTTGGAACTCAGTAATAGTAGCTAGATAAACTCACAATTTGCACTGTAATTTGTTAGTTTATGTGACAGATGAAGTGAACTGAAGCTTATTTTGGGTACGCCTTTCTCTTTGCAAATTCGGCGGCTTTTGCCATTTGCCGTAACAGTTGAGCACTGAGTATTGAGAAAGGCTAATTGTTTATCGAGTACTGAGTATCGAGAAATTAGTAATTCTTATTGAGTATACAGTAACACTTACAGACACATTACTGAGTATTGGGTAAGTGCCCAGGCAGCAATTTTAGCAAACGGTTTACAAACCAAACTTAAGGTAAGATTGCTTTTGCAAGCGTTGTCTTATGGCAGTCTCCGACATTTACAAAACACTTGCTATGGTAAGCGATTTGCACATGTTTCGTGTTAACTCTCTCACTGTCTCTTGCTCTCTTGGCAAATCTTGCGATTTTTATCTGCTGCAGGCGAATGCAAGGCTTCACTGTCGCCCCTGCCATTCGTCGTAAGTGACAATGCTTTCAGTCAACTAATTAAATTCTATTGCAGAAACTTTTACTTGCGAAAATGGAGGCAAGGCAGTGGACTTTGAGACAAATAAATCGCGCGATTTGTGTGCTTTAAATTTTTGAAATTGGTGTATTATTTCATATGAAATACCATCCCAAACTTGGGGCCTTCTTTAATTTTTTGTTTGGGCTTTACTTCATCGCAGTGGGGCCTTATAACATAACTTCAAATTGGGGTATTGTATTATTATGAAACGACACCCCAAATTTGGGGCCTTATTTCATTTAATATATGGGGGACTTATTTCCTGCTGCCTTAATTGAGCGGTTTGTTCATTAACATATAAACTCCTTACCACGCGCGTTTTAAAAAAAAATTTGCCTGCGGCGCTCTTTCTTTTTTCCAATTTTACCTCCAAATCAGGACTAAATCCGAAATTAATTTCAGTTTGAGTCAAGGCATCTATATTGGCCTAAAGTTTTTTTTAACTTGTACAGAAATCGGAACCGTTTTCTATAAAATATAATCGTAATCCAAATCGGACGAGTTAGACACCGCAACCGATTCGTTGACAAAATTTGTTGAAAAATTTTATGTATACAGTCTGTGTTTACGGAAACCGATTGTGAAATGTGGATTTTAATAAATTTTCGAAATATTGCTCGTTTTTGCAGCCATACGGGGGTGCCACAGAAATTTCCAGATATTTTGCCGACGCACAGTGGCCGGTTTCGCGAATTTAGCGTTGCAAAAATCAAAAATTGATGGTCCAGTTTTTTGACCGCTTTAATTTAATAAAGAGAACCCCAAATAGCCCGAAAGTGTTTAGTTTTTTGAATTTGGTCAATTATTTTGGATTTTACAGTGGTTCAAAGTTGAACAATTTTTTATACTGATAAATTTTTGTATTTTTTTGGTTTCAAATGTTACCTTTGGGAACGTATAAAAACCAAACGGAAGTTCCGATTGCAACAAGGTTTTTTGCTTATTAAAGATGCATCAATTCTAAAGAAAAATGAAAAAGACAATTTATTTTTTTTTTTTAGTTTTTGAGTTATTGTCGTTTTACTGAAGTACTACTTTTGTACCTCATTTTCCCACTTTGGTGGACTGCGAAAAGTACAGTCACGCTAGTTCACGCTTCTAGAGTGAAATTTTTTTTAAAATACATATTTCTAAACAAAAATATATTTATGTGGTCTTGCGCATAGCTGCGCCTTGCGAGCATGAGCGACTTGAACATATTAAAATGCATGAATAATCTACGTATTTAGGTGAAATCAAGCGGAGTGCCGTTTGTGCGTAGCAAAAATCGTAACTTTTGAATGGAAAGAGATATTTGAAAAATTCCAAAGGAAATGTGGTACAGAATTTCAGTAGCTTTCAAATAAGCTTAAGTTCATTATTGTAGGTCAACTGGGTAACCCAGGATTGGCCGCCAAACTGCAAATTGGATAAACTGAAAATGTTGCAAGATTTAAGAAAATCATTTAAAATTTTTTTTTTAAAGCGTTTTATTAAAATTATAATTGTTAAACTACTTAAAATTAACCAAATTTAATAAATAGCTAACTTTTAATTAGTAAAAATATTTATTTTAAAAAAAAATTATTTATTACTAAAAATAATTTGTTTCATACAAAATAAATATTTTTAGTAATTAAAAATTAGTTTCTTGTTAAATTTTGTTGATTTTAATTAGTTAAACAACATCGTTTTTAATAAACCGTTAAAAAAATGAATATGTTTTTTTATCGCTTGCGATATTTGCAACATTTTAAACTTTTCACTTTAACAGTCGATTCTGAGTCACCCGGTTCCTACAATGAAATCCTTACGCTCATATTAAAGTTATTGAAAGAAGTTGTGGGTTTATTTGATGATTAACTGAAATTTTTTGATTGTGTTATATGTTTTATGATGCATTTCTAAATAATAATTCAATTTTAAAGTCATATTCTCCATAAATATAATGCAAAATTTAACAATTTTGTGGCGCCAAACATGAGGTATAAGTCTATCCCTTAATACGCTAGCTGTCATGTAGAGGGCGCCACATCGACAAAGGGCGCTAGTGAGAAAAGAGCTTTTCAAAATCTCCTAACAAAACATTAGAGGTTTTAAACCAACCTAAAGAAATCTCTGTGGCACCTAAGAATTGGAATTCGGTTGGAATTTGGTTGGAAGAGGTTTCTGTGGCAATTCGCCTTCTCAGAGCCTTTCTATGTTTGGTGTGTAGAATTCAGTTCTTGAAAGAAAATCGCACTGGACTTTTGTTAATTCTTTTTGGTCCACCTTAGAATCAACCTCCTTGCTTTATCACTTAGTCTGACCCGCGATTCGGATGATGACTATATCATATAGCTGCCATACGAATGTTATGATGATTTGCATTTTGTTGGGAATTAGGGTTACCAGAGCTTGCAAAGTAATTTATAACACTACTAAATTCAGCATTTGTATGGCAGCTATATGATATAGTCATCCGATCCGCCTGATGTTAACATTTTTGGAAAGCTTGATGAATATAAAGCACAATTGCAGCTTTAAAACTGACTGCGTGGCAAAGCTTTCTTTAAGGGTATCTTTTAATTTGTTTATAACTTCAAAAATTCATAACTTTTAAACTATAAAAGTCTCCATCTTTTTGAAAACACCAAAATTTAAGTTATGTTTAGAACATTTGATTGTACATCCTCAGAAGCTATAACATGGTGGTTAACACTGAGAAAAAATTATATGTAATTTTTAGCAACAATTACTTAATATTATTAAATTATTTAAAAATCTACAAAATTATAATTTGAGTAGATACAGTGAAATTCTTTCCATCGTTATCAACTTGAGACCTGTCCGATGAACCAAACCTGAGATATCACGTTTTTAAAAAACCCTTTTTTTCCATTTTTTCGATTTTGACGATTTTTGAAATTGTTAATAAAATTAACAAAAAAATTTTGTGCAAAACCGCAAATTACGTTTTGGTTGGCATGTCGAGATATAATTTCGGATTTTTTTTTATTAAAATTAAAAATACAAAAATTTTTCGCTGTTCGGTTTATAAAAAAATGACCCGTATGCCCGATCACCGACTTCTAAAGATTATATCTTCGTATTAACTGCGAGAAAAATTACAACATTTTCAAGAGTGGAAAAACCTGGCGGAAAGCTATCCGTACCTTTACGTTTGGACGACACTATGGAATGGGCACGGTGGTCAGACCGAATTGTACTTAGGATGGGTGAGAGCTACAGGGACGAATTTATAAGGGAGGCGCAGTGCTGCTAAGAAGGGAACTAAATTACGAGCTTGGAGCAGTCAACTACTTCTCGGATGAATACACGATCGATCAAATCAGAAAATTGGGTGGCACGTGGTGAGATCTGGCAATTTTAGGGCGGGAATGCTTGTGATATGAGGGTGGAGTGGGAAATCTTGGGACATCCCACTTGGGAGCAAGTACTTGGGACATATTTAAGACATATTTGTGGGACATACGTGGGACATATTTGGGACATGACTTGGGACATATTTGGGACATATTTGGGACATACTTGGGACATACTTGGGACATACTTGGGACACATTTGGGACCCCCACAAAATTTTATTTCTCAAACCCACTAGATACACCAGATATCCGCAACGACTTTAACTCGGCTAGGTGGAGTTGCCCCCACAAGACTGAAGCTGTCCTTATTAGCAGTGCTTACCTCAAAGAGAGCACTGAGGTACCTAAGAGTAATGCTGGATACCAGGCTCAGCTTACGAGAGAACTTGGACTATGTAATCCGAGCGCTTTCAAAAATAATGCTTAATACCAGTCAACCATTTTGTGCGCTGCTCCAATCTGGTTGGGGGAACGGAAGGTGAAAAGTTACATTCGTCGTCCGGACTGTTCAAATTTAATCGGATGTCCTAACACTCAGTTGAAGTTTCTGGAAGAAGTTTCCTTAACATAATTTTGTCTCTCCAAGTTTGTTTATAATTCCACTTGCTCTTCTTTCGATTCCTCTTGATACAATTCACATTTCAATCAAACTCCTTGTTCATCATGATTTTTCCTCTTGATTTTACTTTCTTGCTTTATTTTCGTTTTTATTTTCTTTTTGCTTTCTTCAACTATTCATCTTTCTTTCTTTCTCACCTATTTGGATTCTTAGTCTCTCCATTTCTTATTTTACAACTTGTCCCAAACACCCCACTTCACTTCTGTCCACTCCAGGGTGTTCAGAGAAAAATCATAAAAATCGCCACGCATCAGCTTGGTGTTTAGGCCTAGAATTATCGCAACTTTGGCCTAATGAACTGCTACTGGCCGAGTGGCTGTGTAATTGCATTTGAATGAGTGGACACTGCGAGGGTGGGGGATGGGAGCGACGACTAGCAGCTGTTGTCCAAGTCCTAAATGGTGTCCAAGATGGGGATGAGAATGGGCATGGAGGTGGGGCACGCACGTCTTATCGACATATATCGATAAAAGAATTAGCTAAATCGTGACTGCCACTTTGAACATGTCGCTGCCATTAATTATGGCTGATGACATGACGCCATTCGTATGGATACTTGGCCCCGACGCATCTTTCCCATTCATGTTGTTGATTTTATTAGCGGACATAGCCCGGCCCTCTCCTGCCGTTTCCAAGCAGCATGTGCCAACTAATTAAAATCGACTTTTTGCAATTAATGCCTTCAAATCAAATTAGTAAAAGTTTTTAGCTCGTGCGGCTGGTGTTTCGATGATGTAAGTGTAGAAGTAGGCAGAGGCCAATTGGTTGACCATTTAACCTTAATGTTCTTAATTTAACTTTAGTTTGAAGTACAAGAAGGGCGACGTGATTTTGAGTGGCATCAACTACGATTTCAATATATAATATCCATCACTTGCTTCAGTTCGCAACTTCTACCCAAACTTAATATAAAAGAGACGCAGAGTGCCATGAATTGCTTCAATTTCTAATAGATTTCCTATCTGGGAAAAAGTTTTCCACACACAGAATAATAAAAGCCCAACCAAAAATGTAAAAAAGGCATATTTCATTGCCCCTAGGCCGCCCCATCAAGCATTAACAGAAAGTCAAGGCTCAAAATTGACACAAATAAAAAAATAAAATCGCACCCCACAACGCCACAGTTTATCATGTCCGCCAGGAATAATTCAACTTTGCTTATTTCACACTTCAATTTTGTAGGTAAACAAACTTTTGCTCAGAAAAAGCCAAAACCAAAGCCAAAGCCAAAGTCGAAGGCGAAGGCGAGTTAGAGTCAACAAAAAGTACTACGTCGATGTGGTGGGGGCACCTTTTGCCCAGCCAAGTGAAAGCAAACAAATAAAAATGATGAGCGGCAGGAGCAGCTTTTCCCAATCCTTGGGGCATATTTTCGTGGCCTTTTTGTGTGTGTTTATTGTGAAAAGTTTCACTCTTCTCGTTGCCGTTGTTGTTGTTGTTGTTATTGTGGCAAATTAAAGCACAAATTGTGTGGCCAAGTTCGGAATTCGGCGCAACTAGCCACCAGGGTAATTTTAGGTACGTCCGGCACATAAGTGGCCCCCACTCCAACTCCACTCCACACAGCCGAGTGTCCTTGAGGAGTCTTATAAATATTATTATCAACGTTGAGTGGCTCCGCCCCCAACGCTGCAGCTGCCACTGTCCAGTTCGTCTCGATGCTCTGTGCTCGTTGTGTTTGTGTTTGCTTGAGCTGTTCCTAGGCGTGTGACTCCCCGAACTGGGAAATAGTGCGAAATTGTACAAATTACGCATACTTCAAAACACATTAAATGCATAAAAGTACACACCATGTTCGGATTGGGTTCGAGTCCCATTAGTGAGAGGGAACCAGCTCTGACTTGCTTAATCGACCGCTGGCCAGCGTCTGAAAAGCTGTTTGCTCTCTTGGCACTAGCCTCGGTATGCGTTCGGCTGTCGTGGCTATTGTTGGCCTAAATTATCACTTTCTATATTGCACCTTTAACCTTAACCATTTCATTAGATTGTTTGGAGAGGTTTTTTTTACTAATTGGTTTATTTATTAAAAAAAATAAGATGATCGAAGTTCTAGAGCACAAAAATTAATCCAGGTTACCTCTGGAGTATCCCAGGTAGTCACTTGGATTCATTGCATTTTACTCTCTTTATAAATGATCTTCTGTCAGTCTTGTTTGAAAACTATGTAACATGTAATTATTTGGTATCCCGCGTTAATGTGTAGGCTGACTTGGATGCATTTCAGTCTTGGTGTAAAGATAATCCATTAAACCTTAACAGTTCCAAATGTAAGGTTATGACATTTTACAGAAGCTGTAACAATTGATTAATATAAATATAATTGTATTTTTCTTTTCTATTCTTTTTCTTCTTCTTATTCTCATTCTTGATCACCGACCTAAATTTGGAGTCAAGGAGTTTTCTTGCGTGTATTAAACGCTGTTCGAAGGATTTTGATGATCCACATATGACGAAGATTTTGTACACTTCTCTTGTCCATCTGATTTTAGATTACGGATCATGTGTGTGGTCTCCGCAATATTCGATCTATAAAGATAAAATTGAATCTGCATCTTTATTGTTTTTACTCTAGTAGATTTCTTTTGATTAACATTTCATCCCTTATTAACCGTTGAGTTATGCTTGTAGTAATTAAAATACATAGTCTAATTAATGGTGAAATCGACTCTTCTGAGTTAATTGGTCAAATTACCTTCAACGTTTCTATTAGACAGACTTGTAGTTTTATACTCCTATCACCTTTAACTCAACAGAGTAATCAACTCGAAAGCTTCTTTTCCTTCTTTAAAAACTAATTTTTATAGTTGATATTACTTTATGTTTTTCCTTTGCGATTTGGTATCACAACTTTGTTATAAAAAAAATAAATATATATTACTTTAAAAAGCTCGTTCGCTAGTCAAATTTTTTGTTCATACCATGTTTGAAATTTGAAATTCAAATCAATCGGGTAAGCATAAATTATTTGCTGACAAAATTTGTCGTTCTTTGATAAATAATTAAAGCCAAACATACATTTTCGGACATTTTTAAACCCTGGGGGTGAATTTTCCAGAATTAGTTTTGGAATTCATTGTTTTTCAAATATTTTTATACTCTGTTCCAAAGGTACATAGAGTATATTAAGTTTGTGCAAAAGTAGGTAACAAGGAGAAGGAATCATTTCCGACTATATAAAGTATATATATTCTTGATCAGCATCAACAGCCGAGTCGGTATAGCCATGTCCGTCTGTCCGTCCGTATGAACAAACAGCTCTCAGAGATGGTAAGAGATAGAGGTTTGACCATGTATGGGACAAATGCTTCTTCTACTTGCAGGCAGATCAAGTTTATTTTTTCAATTTTTGCCACGCCCACACACGCCCCCGCAATTCGGTAAAAACGTTATATCTCCTACAGTTTTAAAGATAGACGATTTGTACCTTTTAGAGGTAGTTAGTAATTAGCAATATGTATCGATTTGCCAATGATAAAGATCGGATGAGCGGTTCTCAAGTTATGAACAACGAGAAGGCCAAGCTAACTTCGTCTTTGCTGAAGTTTATATACCCTTGCAAATGTTTAAATACATCAGAGATTACAAAAATTTTTTTAAATAAAACCCACTTTTCTACCGATAGTTCCTATGGCAGCTATAAGATATAGTAATCCGATTTTGACCAAAACTTCCAAATCTGTGTAAAAGCGCATTAAACTAATAATTGCTGAAGCGGGAGGCGTTTACATTAAAAACAAAAAGTTTTTCTCACTAAGACCCACTTTTCGACCGATAGTTCCTATGGCAGCTATTAGATATAGTCATCCGATCCGGTCGGTTCCGACATATTAGCAGTGTGCAGTAATGCTAGGACTCTGTGCAAGGTTTCAGCTCGATAGCTTTAAAACTGAGAGACTAGTTTGCGTAGAAACAGACAGACAGACAGACGGACAGACAGACGGACAGCCGGACAGACAGACGGACAGACAGACGGACAGACAGACGGACGGACAAAGCTCAATCAACTCAGCTCGTCGCCCTGATCAAGAATATATATAGTTTATAGGGTCGGAAATGAATATTTCTGTGCGTTGCAAACTTCTGAGCAAAATTATAATACCCTTTGCAAGGGTATAAAAAGTACATCACCCTCCCCCACCCCCTCCCACCCCTATTACAACCCACACTGCTAAATCTTAAAGAGAGAGATAGAGAGTGAGATAGAGAGACTTAGAGATGAGCGCACCACCAGCATTGCATTCAGCTTCTACTCCAGGTACAGAGTATGTTATAGTCGGGCTTGACCGACTTTCTTACTTGTTTAAATTTATTTTTACTATGTTTTACGCAAATCGGACAACTACCTACATAGTATAGCTGCCATACAAAATATAAGTCTGTAAACAGTCTTATTAAGAAAAACTTTTTTGTTTTTAATGTTATTGCTCCCAAACTTGTTACCGATCAATATTATATATTGATGTACACAATTTCGGCAAGTTTGATCCAAATCGGTTGACATAAAGCATAAAGCTGCCATAGGAACGATTGATCGAAAGAGTAGTTCTAGTGAGAAAAACTATTTTTTGGATCAATTAGAGGCGGCGTGCTGCCTGTAAGAATGAGTGTCACAGAATGGCGAAGTTAGAGATGTAAGATACATAAAAAGGCGGGTGCATCGATAGTTGTTAGTGATGTGTGAACTAGTTAAATGAACTGCATCTGTAATGGAACTGGAACAACTGGTCAAAGTAGTGGCGCCATCTATTGATGAGTTTGGGAACACTTTCACCGAAGAATGTTCGAGGAAAATGATTTAAAACCTTAATTTATATAAATTATACAAGCTTCAGTAGAGCCGAAGTTAGCTTTCCTCTGTTTTTATAAATTGTTTTTCTTTTAAACATTTTTTTGTTTAACCCCAAGCATCGCAGTTCTTATTTATAGATAAAACAATTTAACACGATTTTTCATCAACTTCAATTCGATGTCATTCCTTATGTAAAATCACAGGTTGAGTCTGAATATGGAGTTTTATTTTCTGAGTAGAACAGAATTCGAGATTATCCGAAATTACCGTTTTTTGCATTTTTGTAAAAGGATTTCTTATTTAATTACAAATATCTTAATTATGAAATGAATAAGTCTTATACACTAAATTAAAGCTAGTAATATTATCTTTCAATCATTCATACAATCATGCAATCATTAAATTTCTTTTTCGGATTTAACGCGTGATTTTACATAAGAAAAGACATAAATGATTTTAGATGATTAGAAAATCATTAATTATTTGTAAAGTTTTGTTATAGATCCCTTTTTTTAATGTTCTATGTTCAAGTGTGCCCAAGCGCAGGTACCTGGACTCACAAGGCTCAGTTCAAATATGTTTGAAAAAGTATAGCTGGGAAGCAAGATTCATTTCATTCTTTACAAAAACTCTTTATCGTAATAGGTAAATTATATTTTTCGATAATATTTTTAGTCCTTTTCCATCCAATTCCAATTTGCTTTCCCTCGCTTAACTCAACTCTATGTAAAACTGATTTGGACTCTGCTCATATTTCGCCTGCGAATTACAGTAGCTGTAAATAATTTGTGCGTCGCCGAATGCCTTTCAAATGATTTTATGGCCGTCGGGCGCAAGAACTAAGAAAATTATATGGTATTAGATGTCCGCTCTCTTATATATTTTATGGTATGCCTGGTGGCAGAGTCCACTTAAACAAATGCACTTGGTGCCAGGCAGTCCGAGAGGCAACAGCCACGATAAAACGAAATAATTTTGCTTAATTCAATGCAATGTGCCTTCGCCTTCGCCTTCGCCTCTGTCTGTGCAGCGCCAGGCACAGGAAGGGGAGTACCAAAGACGATGGAGACGTTTCCTGTGACGCAATTAGTGCAACATTGTTTACATTTTTTACACAATTTCTTTGCAGTTTTTTAACTGATGTTGTTGTTGTTGTTGTCACCGCGCATTGCGCCTTTGAGTTTGCTTTATGACAAGGCGACATGCCAATGCCAGGACAGAGGACCGAGGACAGAGTCAAAGGGCAAGTTTAAAAGCCCAAGTTAAAGTGGGGATTTTTGAGTTTTTTTTGTGATGCGGCGCCGCCACATGAATGAGCCGTCGATGGGAACATCGAAAAACGGAGTACGAGTACCGTGGACGAGGATGAGTGGATGAGTTAAGTTAAGTGTTGGTCCTGGGCTGTGCTTCACTTTTAATTTCTGTTCTGGTCTGGTCTGGGCTTGCTTTTTGCAAGTGTGCTTAGTTGATGAGGCCATTGTGGAGTCCACCAACCACCCCACTTGGAGACCAAATCACGCGTAAAATGAGTGCGCTTTAAAAACATTGGAATTCCGCAGGGCTGCAGGGCTAGAAAGCAATCAGCTGCACAACAAAAACAAAACAAACCAGGGGGAAAGTATGTTTAAAAACTTGAAATCAAAAAACGAGACCTAGGCGATTGGGGAGGGGGAGAAACAACAACAGAACACAAAATTTTCATCGTTAAAATTTATACAAAAATTTTGTATCAAAAACTGAACAATAAAGAGCAATTAAAGCACACTCTTGTTCACTTTGAAGTGTCGTCTTCTTTTAAATAAATCACTTAAAACGCAGACAAACCGACGGACGGACGCTGTAAAGACAACTTACACTCAAGAAAACTGCAAACGGAAATAACTTAACTCAATTACGCTTAATTATTTCCTACTTGGCAAGGAATTTCCACACACACACACACAGACAATAAAACTTTCGTTTCGTTTCGTTTGCCAGCTCGGACCCTATGCCGGCTGTACACATGTGACTCTGTGTGTGCCTTCTGATTATTATTATTCACTTGGGCATTTTTACGAGCTGCCTTAGACAAAAGTTTCGCCTGCTCCGCCGCGTGCCCGACTATTCAACTGTCTCACGAGACGACGACAATGGGCATTCTTTTTGTTTTACAACGTCGAGTTGTAAGTATTTTTATGAGCCCAGCTGCATCTGGCCCTGTGCTAACTTTAGAGCCTTGAGAATTACAAATCAGGCTGCCAACTTGGCCAACCTCCTTCACGTCCATGCTTCAGCCGGTACCTATAAAAAGTGCTAATAAGTATGTGTGTTTTATTGTAGTCGACTTTATGGGGCCCTCTGCTTGTTGTTGTTGTTGTTTGTTGTTGTCTGACACTTTGACACAAGGTGGATATTCAGTTGCTTCAGCTGTAATCTATTTGGCTTTGGGGGCAAAGACTTCCAGTCTCTCGTGATAAAATATGTCCAATGGATGGAAGCAGCACAGCTTTATCCCTGATCAATGTTAAATTATATGGAAATTAAAATTGATTTAAATAGTTTTTGATGTGTGAGTGTCCCGTGAGAATGCATTAGTTTAAAACATTTGTGAACAGATCTGGGTACGTCTTATTACTGATCAGTGATCAGCTTAAAGAGATTAAGTTAAGGCCCTATTTTACTTCGAATATTATCCGAAAAATTCAAAAATTTTGGATTTTAAATAAAGTTTGTCATCTGGGTCATTCTTTTTCAAATCGACCAGTCTCAAACTTCAACTTTTTTTTTGTCAATAAAAAAAAACCGAAATTAGAACGTAATTTGCGGTTTATCTCTATACTAGCGATAGTCCTTGGTTCCTCCCAGAGGGCGAAAACATTTTGCTATTCACACGTACACGACCGCTTGCAAGAGTTCGAAGCGATTAGGTTTTTACACACCAATACTTTCTCTTTTGTTGGCCACGCTCTATATCTATAAAAAGAGAGTGTACTGACTGACTGACTGATTCACTGACTCATTGGCAATCATCGCACAGCCTAAACGGTAAGAAATAGAGGGCTGTAATTTGGACGGGAGTTCTGTTAGTGGGGAAGGTGCCCACGAGGAAAATGTACGGCAAATTCTGCACTCAAAAAACTATTTTTCTTCCGATTGGTTTCAACCTCGTTTTGTAATGATGGATTATGAAATAGTTTGAAATGTGGGAAATTCTGCATAAAAAACTATTTCTCATCCGATTGTCTTGAAACTCGGTTTGTAAGGACAGAATACGAAATAATGTTAAATGGGATTTTTCAATGTTGGAAAAACCGCCCCCAGGAGTGAAAATGCCCGGAAAATTCTGCATGAAAATGATCTATTTTTCTTCCGGTTTGTAAAGATATAATACGAATTAATTTGAAATGCGACTTTCGAATGTCGGAAAAATTGACCCGACGCACAGTGGGGCGAAAAGGCCAAAATCGCGCCATAATTCAGCGGAGCCCTGTAGCAAAAAACTGTTGATGCCATCTTTTTAAGAGGATTAAAGTATTGAATAAAAAGTAAAAAGTTCGAAATATTTAGTGGAAAATTTTTTTTTAAGAATTAAAAATTAAAATTTTTTTTATTGTTTCTGCGAAATAAATTTTTTTTTTTGAAACATAGGAAGCTTAAAACTGGCCAATACGATTCTTTTCTAATATTATTAACTTGAAATTATTTTTTCGCAGTCGAAAGAGTCTATCCTATAGTTTTCGTTGGAAAACTTTTTAGATTTTAGAGATAATTATAATAAAAAACAACATAACCAATTTCGTTTTATATTCAACAATTTTCTTTATTCCTCATCGCTACTTTCACTTGAATTAGAGTACTCCTCTTGAACTTCAGGTACATTTTCTAACAGATCTAAAGCTGATTTTGGTATTTGATTTATTTTTTTCCTGTCTCTTGAAATGCATTGATACTAGAGGATCCGAGGTAATGAACATTCTATTCAGAACATCGAGGTTGCACTCTTCCCGACTGCATTTTCTCGAAAATTGTTCTCTGTAAAGCTTGAAATCTTTGTTTCGTCCTTTCTGCGCCTCATCGGTTAATTGACCAATTGGGAGCAATGCATAATTAATTATTTCCGGGCCATGAATAAAAAATTTATGCAAAGTCGGCGTCATATTGTACCAAGGGTACAAGTTTACGAAATGCCAACCAGTTTCCAAGGCATAATTTTTAAATTTTTCTATATTAATATCATAGTTACAAGAAACAGCTTTTAATATAGTGTGCATTCTTTTAAGCAAATCGATGTCTATCTTAGTTATCTCTGCAGTCAGTTCTGCGTTTTGAAAAAATCGCCTAGCAGTGTTACCATCGATACTACCTTCAAATCCAGGTTTCGGGAGATCAATAAGTAAGCCTAATTTTTCCTTGAATTCGTTCTGAATCCGATTTTTTGTCTGGCCAACAATTTCTTTGTCCTCTACCGATCTGGCTTGCCACCTTCTTATAGGCATTTCACGTCAGGCAATAACATTACTTAATTAAACACTGCCTGCTTCATTTTCCATTTTCTATAAAATAAAAAAATTATTTTAAAGGGCATAGCAGAATAAGCATACAAAAACTGCGCCCACTCCGATCAGATACAGATTTAAATATGTTGTTACCATCAATGAGAAACTCACTCTCCTAAATTTGTAGTCATCTAATCGCTATTGGAGTAGAGTTATGAGGGCGGAAAGATAAATCAAAAAAGTCGTTTATCTTAAGAACCGCTTAACCGATTTGGATGGGTTTAATATATGTTGTAAGTGTCCACAACACAATTCAAAAAATAAATTTTGCACATTTTTATTGCCAATTCTTTGGCCCAAAAAAAATTATTGAAATTTTCAAATAATTCTTTTACGGTGTTAGCGTTTTACGACACCGACAGTATTTTGCTGGTTTTTTCATCAAGAGGTCCCTAACAACAATTAATTTTTGCAAACACATCCCAAGTGTACCTCATGGTGAAATACAATTAAATGTTAAATTAGTATTTTTTTATTAATATTTTATACATATTAGGCACACTGTAAATCAACTTAAAAAGGGGAAAAAGCCTTTTTCAAAAAGGGGGAAATTTTCTGTCAATTCTGTGTGAGTAGTTACAGTGTGCTCAGTATTATAAAATATATTTGTGAAACTGTTCACATGTTTTATTGGCATTCACTATGAAGATGATTCCCGATGACCGTGCAAAAATTTTACATTGTTAAGGATTTCTAATTGAAAAAACCAGCAAAAAACTATAAGAGTTGAAATCGATTTACACCGCGAAACAATTATTTGAAAATTTTAATAATATTTTTTGTGCCTAAGAATTGGTAATAAAAATGTGCAAAAATAATTTTCTGAATTCTGGGGTGGACACTTATAACATGTTTTTAACGCATTCAAATCGGTTAAGCGGTTCTTAAGATAAACAAGTTTTTTGTTTTGCCTTTCCGCCCTTATAACTCTACTCCAATAGCGATTAGAAGACTACAAATTTAGGAGAGTTAGTTAGAATTTGGTTCTGAACGGTGGGGGCAGTTTTTGTATGCTTATTCTGCTATGCCCTTTAATCTACTCCCAAATATCAAGAAAGTAAACAAACAAAACAGGTGTTAGAACAGCTGATTAATGACATTCAACATGCGCGCGAATGTTTCAGGGCTGGCAATATTTGAATTTAGAAAATGACTTCACTTACTAAAATTCTATTTTCTCAGAAAAGGCAAAAAAGGGCACGCTAACTTTTTCAGGACATAAAGTTTAATATTGAAACTTTTTTTTTAAGTTTATTTCAAAGAGCGATCGCGCGCGGGCGATTACTTTATGTCCAACAATAACCAAAAAAATGTAGTTTTTTTGGACCTTTTTCCAAAAATTAAAAAAAATATAAATTGTTAAATTGTTCTGGAAAATTCCGCGAGAAGAAAACTATTTATCATCCGATTGCATTTTATGAAGCTTTAATGGATGAAATTGAAAATGTGATTTTCCAATGTCGGAAACTCTGATCCACGCGAGTGAAAATGCGCAGAAAATTCTGAATGCAAGAAAATTCGGTTTGCAACGATAGAATACGAAGTAATTTGAAGCATGATTTTCAAACTCCTGGAAAATTTTACATGAAAAATAACTATTTTTCATCTTATTGACTTGAGACTTGGTTTGTAAGGATAAAATGCGAAATAATTTAAAGTGTGATTTTCCAATGATGGAAAATCCGACCCCGGGAGTAAAAATGCCCGGAAAATTCAACATGCAAAATAACTATTTTTTATCTGATGGACTTGAAACTCGGGACAGGGAAGTGGATGGGATGTGGGCGGGATGTGAGTTGTAGTTAGGTGGGACGGGGGGATTGCGGTGGGATGCGGGTGGTACGTTGTTTTGGAAGTGGGTGGTAATGGGAATGGGTGAATGGGAAGTTGGTGGGATGTGGGCGATAAGTGGGTGGGATTGGGGTATGTGCTAGTATAATATAAAACAAGTGAGAAAGTCGATCAAGCCCGAGTATAACATTCTCTGTACTCGGGGATGGAGCTAAAAGCAGCGCTCCCGCTGTGCTCATCTCTAAGTTTCTCTCCCTCTCTCTCTTTGCTTTTTAATACCCGTTACTCGTAGAGTAAAAAGGGTATACTAAAGTCGTGCATATATATATTCTTGATCAGCATCAACAACCGAGTCGATATAGACATGTCCGTCTGACCGTCTGTCCGTCTGTCTGTATGAACACCTAGATCTCAGAGATGGTAAGAAATAGAGGTTTGACATGTATGGGACAAATGCTTCTTATACTTGCAGGCAGATCAAGTTTATTTCAAATTTTGGCCACGCCACCTCCCGCCCCCGCAATTCGGAAAAAACGTTATATCGAGTTTGGATATTCCATCCTGAAATTTCGTTACTAGACTCTCGATAGTCGATACTCGACACTCAGGCCTCGATACTCCGTACTAAATATTCATTACTCGATACTCGGTATTCGATACTCATTACTCACAGTACTCGGTTCTCGATACTCAGTACAAAAGATTTAGTTATCAATACACAGTACTCGATACTCAACACCTAGTACTTAATTTCAGGGTTCGGAGTCGCTCTTTGCTCGCCAGCTCTTGCTCTCGGCTCTGAGCTAAGAGGCTCAGACTCTCTCGTGAGTCGTGGGCCATTAACCAGCTTACGGCTCAGGATCCACAGCACTCGGCTTTGAGCTGTGAGCCCCATCTCAATTAAGTTAATTTACTTTACTTTCGATAATTTAGTATTCGAAACCCTGTGCTCCATAATCAGTATTCGATATTTCATACCCGATACTCACTAGATACTTAGCCTTTGATATAACTACACGGTAACAAGTACTAGACGCACAGTACTCAATACTCTGTGTGTACGTTTTACTTTATTCACTATACTCAGTATTTGAAACTCAGAACTCTATACTCTGTAATCAATGCTCAGTACTCAACACTCAGTACTGTGTGTGTTTCGGTGTAAGTGTGATTTACTCAGATTCGATACTCTCTGCTTGATACTCAGTACTTGATACTTAGTATTCCATACCAAGTACTCAGCGGCTGACTTTGCAAAGACAAAGGCTTAGTCAGCAAGGCATATAGTTCTCAGAGATCGGCGCGATCAAACAGACAGACGGATGGACATAGCATGGAATCGACTGGGTACAGGGAATAAAACCGCGGGACAAGTCTTTTTGAAACTTAGATCGGATTATTTAAGTTTCGGCAGACCAAAATGGAAAAGAAACAAGTAGGAAAAAATAAAATCTATGTTATACCACAGTTTCTTTCTTCTTTGATATTTTTACTATCCTCACAACAGGTCCAGCAAACCGCATTATTTACCTAAACTTCTAAGCTAATATTCTCTCGATCCGAACCACCAACTTTTAAGACAAAGGTTCGTTTCAAATCAAAGAGGTGAGATAATAAATATTTTTCACATAATGACTTACTGACTTACTTTGTTAAGACTTTGAGAAGAATTAAAATGAAAAGTAGCAAACCCCATAGAATAGTTTATACCGCTCCGTTTACACAGAGAAGAAATCTTAATCTAGGCCCGAATAAGTTTTGCCCCAGGTTTGGAAGCAATATCTTGCATTTGATGCTTTCTTTAGCATTTCATTTCTTTCACAAAATTTGTATTTCTTTTTCTCTCAGTGTCGCCTAACTAGGAAATCATCATTTCCCAAACTCTGTGTATATCGATTACACTTAATGCAATGTCGTCTTGTCTGGCAAATTTCGTAATTTTTTTCTCTTGTTTTCTTTTGAGAATTTCCTTTCGGCTGCAGCTGTCAAATTGTACATTTTGCAATAATGGCAAAACGAGCAAACTTCATTACACTTTCTCTGTGGTTCTCTGCTTCGCGTTGTCCTTAACTCAAATTGAAGGCGAATTGCGAACCCTGCCCCGCCCAAAGAATTGAACTCGGCGTTTGTGCAATTTATTGTTTTTATGCGTTTGTCGTGCACTTTTTAAGTAGTTGTAGTCGTTGGCATTGGGCATTATTAGATTGCAAACTTTCTGCCCTCCTCACCCCGCCCCGCCACCGCCCAACACACAGAGTGCTTCAATAGTTTCCAACACTTTACAGGGGTGTGGGGCAAGGGGGAGGGGGTGGTGGAGGACTGCTGCGACAACCAATTAAAGTAATTAGCCTGTGACTTTGACTCCCACATGCGAGACAACTGGGCGAGAATGAGAATTCCCTTGAACGCCCGTTCACGTGCTGTTTGTCAAATACGTCAACGCTTGTCGGTTGCCTGCTTGACTGCCGTCACATTGACAAGTTGGCTTTAACACACACACGCACACACACACACACACATACCTTTACTCGGGTAGCCAACTAACAAGCAAATGCTAACCATGTGGATGTGGGTGGAACTGTCTGTCCGTTCAAGCGTCCATCCGTTCGATGGTTCGCCTGTCAATTCACTCAATGACTACACAAAAGCGTTCTGCGCGTCCTTCGTCCTCGACAGTACAAACATATTGACGGTGATGCTGACCAATTGATCCAGGCAAACTGTGATTTTTAAATGATTTGAATTGAGGAACGAAAGCTGCATTGCATTTTGGGTCCTTCGAGCTGGATTTAACCAATTGAATTAGTAAGTGTTTTTGTATGAAGCATTTAAAATCATTTTCCTTGGTGAAAAAGTTGTAGTTCAGGAATCATTAAAGGCTTACTTTATGAACCAAATTATGGGTTCAGTACCTCTCTAAATAGCAATCTGAGTAACAAGTTTTAAACTTTTCGACGGTTCTTAACCTTCGAACCTAAGCTTCTGCTTAATTAAGTTGGAACAGGGGGGAACTTCTCGCTGTGATGTATTTTGTTGGGATCGCCGTCAACAACCTTAGCTGAGTGTAGAAACTGATGAATCCGTACTTAAATCCAGAATTTTCAGTTTCAAAACTTCCATAAGCCAAAAAATTCTTGATTTAAGTACGAAATTTTTTGATTCAAGAGGGTTTTTTACAATCCATTAACTGTTGATTTCCTAAACATTTTGGATAGGTTAAGCACGATACGGGATTTTGTGGTGCTCAAAATATGTAGAAAACGTAGAGATTTTCACTCTTGAGTTAAGAGCATTTGCTCTCAAAAGTACGGTAGGTGTGTTGCTTAGAGACACGACCGACCCGATTTCTGATTCAATTTGAGACTGATTTACTTACTTTACTGGGCCTTGAACTCGGGACCTCCAAGACTGAACACACGAACGACGGCGCGTTAGCTCACTCGGCTATCGGGCACCAGCGATACCTCTCGCCCATATCAAACTTAAGAACATACGCTGTTTGTATTTGTACACTGAGAAAAAAAAAAGTATTGTTTTTGATGATCCTCAGGATATTTTAGGTATCCACTTGTACTGGAGTGTAGGTAACCACTATCATTTTTATGATCCATTTGATATTTTCGAAGTCAATTTACTTTCGCTTATTTTGATTCTCAGTGAGAGCGCGTCCAACGCTGTTCTATCTTAGTTTGCTCCCTTTCAAATTGAGAACGAATTTATCTCGATTCCAAGAGCAAAATTCTTTATATTCTATATTTTGAATTTTTAACGGTCAATTTCGAATTTAAGAACGATTCGTACTCAAAGTAAGAATTTCCAAGAACGAATCGTTCTTACAAAATTGTAGACAGAATCAGGATAAAATCAAGAGCGTTTTTTAAGGGGGCAATGTGAAAAATTTTTTTTCGATTTTTTTTGTGCATATTTTATTGCTCGGATATTTGATTTGAGAATACAGTGGACGCTCACAATTTAGAACTCTCGGAATTAAGAATCTTCCAGAAATTAGAACCAGTGTTTTTATTTCATTGAACGATCTGAAATTAGAACCGCGGTTCTAATTTGAAAGCGTTTTTTTTTTTTTTGAATTTCTGGTGAACTTTTATTTTGGTTTGCCTCTTAAAGAATTGCATAAAAAAAAATGGATTTACCCAACTGCGTGTGTTCCGATTCCATTTGTGTGTTTTTGTTAAACACACTCATATTCGGTCATTCACATGCAAACTTTTAACAAGCAGGCACATATTCGGGGATAAAAATTAGGTGAATACTAGTTTAAAATGTCGAATAAGTGTAAGAAAAACACTTTGTTTTTGGAAACTAAAGCAAAAATATTAAAACAACTCGATAAAGGCGTTCAAGAAAACCGTTTAGCCTTAGATTACAATGTGGCAAAATCTGCCATCAGTTATATAAAACCGAAAAAGGAGTTAATCTTGAATGCCGTATCAAACACATACCAGGAGGCATAAAATAAATCCTTACACAACGCTGAATATCCTAAAATGGAAACTCGTCTTTATGAATGGTTTTTAAATCGAAGGCAAAAGAAGTGCACTATGACTGGCCCAATTTTAAAAGCGAAAGCTAAAACTATCTTTGGTGAAGTGCATCCCAATAAGAATGAACAATCAAACAGAATAAAAATCGACATGGCATTCGTTTTTTAAAAATTTGTGGCGAGATACTGTCGAGTGATGTAATGGCGGTTGCTCCTTTTATACACAGATTTCGAGCAAAGGTCACTGAAATGGAGCTAAATAAAGTCACAAATATATAATGTCGACGAAAGAGGACTATGTTTTCGTTGCCTACCAGACATGCCCGTGGATGCAAATACAAAATCGAAATGTGGAATGAAGACGAGTTTGTGGAACAGGAAGTCAACAGCGAAGATGTGGCTTCAGATGACCAGGAAGACGCCGACGTCGATGGCACTCAAACACCTTCAGATGGTACGGCAATGGAAAGCGTCAATAATTTGCTTAAATGGTGCAAAAATAGTAAGACGCATAATAGTAAGCACATGGCTAATCTTTTGGAGCTCCTTAAATACATTGTGCTGTCTAATTTAAAGAAAACAAAAAAACAAACGAACATAACAGACTACTACAGAAAGCATGATAACTATAAATAATAAAAGAAAAATAATTCTAAACAAAAGTCATTTAACCCTTTTTTTGCTCAATTCTGAATGAATAATATATTATTTTTTTTTAATGTTGAAAACAAAATAATTTTAATTAAAACAACATTCCCTTCGAAGCATATTTAGCAAAAAAGAAGTCATTTCTTACCTAGAACTTTTCAGAAATTAGAATTACCCCAGGAACCAACTGGTTCTAATTTGCGAGCGTCCACTGTATCACCCCCATAAGGATATTTTGAAATTCGAAATACTTTCGAAGATATACAGGCCTGTTCCCGTTTCCGATTTCGATCAAATTATTCGGAATCGGAATTGTTAAATGTTCTCGCCGATTGAGTTATTCAACTTTTAACTTCAAAATCCCAATAACCTTCAATCGATCCTGGATCTGGATCCCATCTGGATGGCGAAACGATTCGGCCGAAATCTTTGATCGTTTCTTAGAAATCACAAGTCTTACCAATTCCGATTAATCGGATTCGGAAACGGGAACAGGCCTGATAGACTTTTTTGTCGAACAATGTCTTCGATAAAACAAGCCATTTTCAAATTACTTCAAACTTTAAACGCATTTATCTCGAAAACACTTTTTTCGAACTGGCGGAAATGATATCTCCACTGAACCGATTTTGATGATTCAAACTGAAATCGACGCAGAGTTGTCACCATTCCGGTCTCACCCTCAATTATAATTTGAGAACATTTTTTTGCTATTTTTTTTTACACTGAACTACAAAAAAAGTGCCCAAAATCGAATTTTAATTTTTCAATAGCCGCCATTTTGTCAAAAAAAAATATGACAAATTTTTTTTTTGAGAATCAGACCAGAATGACATCTATAATGACCGCCAGAACGCTACCCTTTTTTTGGACCCCACCACATAAAAATTTTTTTTTTTACTTTAATCTGTTTGTAACATTATAAAAAAAAAAACAGAATTGGAAAACTCTTTGCGTTTTAAAATAGGATTTTTTTTAAAAGGTAAAAAAACGGCCTCGGCATGGAGAATACCCCTTAAGACCGAATAGTTCTGCTTTTTATACCCGTTACTCGTAGGGTAAAAAGGGTATACCAAAGTCGTGCAAATGTATGTAACAGGCAGAAGGAATCATCTCCGACCATATAAAGTATATATATTCTTGATCAGCATCCACAGTCGAGTCGACATAGACATGTCCGTCTGTCCGTCCGTCCGTCCGTCCGTCTTTCCGTCCGTCCGTCCGTCTTTCCGTCCGTCCGTCCGTCCTTCCGTCTGTATGAACACCTAGATCTCAAAAATGGTAAGAGATAGAGGTTTGACATGTATGGGACAAATGCTTCTTTTATCTGCACGCAGATCAAGTTTGTTTCAGATTTTGGCCACGCCCCCTTCCGCCCCCGCAATTTGGAAAAAACTTTATATCTCCTACAGTTTTGAAGATAGACAATTCGTACCTTCTAGAGATAGTTAGTAATTAGGAAAACGAATAAATTTGCCGAAATAATGATAAGGATCGGATGAGTGGTTCTCAAGTTATGAGCAAAAATGTGAAAAATAGCCGAGTTAAAAAAATTTTGCATACTTTTCGGATGGTCACCCTAAGGAACGCAGGAAAACTGTTAAACATGTTTTTTCATGAGTAACGGGTATATCGAAATCGGTTAGAGCCGACTTTAACTTACGCTCTCGTTTTTGAGTGTAATACTGAGCATGTGCCCCGCCGAGTATAGATTGGCGCAGTTACGTCGATGGTTGACTGGTTTAGGTTGCCTCGCGTCGAGGACTTTTGTGATGTTTCTCGTTGAGCAGTTTCGTGGTGTCACACCTCGAAGTCTTTCAAGGTGCCTCTTGTTGAGGGCTTTCACAGTGCCTCTTGTTGAGGACATTCGTGATGCCTCTAGTTGAGGGCTTCTGAAAAAAAGTGAGTTACCCGCTAAAACTCACCATAAAGCAATGTTCAACAAAAAGTTAGTACCTTCCGGGTTGAACCACTGTCACCACTTGCCCTTTTCTGGAACGTTAAATGCTTAACGCGGAAACATTGTTGAGCTTTCCCCCGGCTTTCATCACTTTTCCACATTTGTTGGTGATTAAAAATCACTTCGCATCACTGCCTCGCGCACACACACCCAACTTCATATATATGCCTGCAAGAGTGTGTGTGTGTGTGTGTGTGGTAGAAAATCTCTTTTAATTGCCAATCGTGTGGAAAAATGAATTTTCCATCGAATTAGTATTCTGTGGCTGAAATTCATTCATGAAGCACTCATTAGGAAATCCTCAACTGCTGCCCCACTGCTTTTTTTTTGTTCCTTCGGCTTTGACGCCTTGCCTTCGTCCTGGTCCTCGCCCCGCCCCCCAACCAACACATTTCGTTTCGTGATGTTATGAGTTGAGTCAACATATTTTGCAACACTTACAGGCTGCTTATGTCCCAACTACCATCCTTCCCAACACCCCCCCAGCCCCCACCACCCCCCATGCTCCTGCTCAGTACTTGAAATCAAAATCAAGGAAGTGACTATAATTTTGGGTGTAGCATGTTGTCGGTACGTGTTTCAATATGTCAGCATCCGGTGATGAGTTTGTATGTCGACGTAAGCTAGCTTGTTTGTAGGTGGATGGTAACTGCTGGAGTGGGTGGGTGGGGGTGTGTGTGTGTGTGTGTGCGTTGAGCACTCTTCACTTATTTTATTGATGTTGTAAATTTCTGGTAATTGAGCTTAATTTTTATACAGTTCTTTTGTTTTATGTTGATTGCTTGGACACGGCCAAGCGAACAGCCAAAAGAGTTTTTTCAAGTGGATTGAAATGAAATAGTTGCAAGTTCCTTCTTTTTTTTTTTTTTTGGGTGTGTCAAAAGCAATTTCAATTAGGAACTTTGGCATTCAAATATGAAATTAAAATTATTTGCACACAGCTGCGTTTCCATATGGTCAAATATATAAACACGAGGTGTGCTCGGTGAATACTGAATGGGTCAAAAAGGAACCTACCGAAACGGTGTGGTTTCAACCATAGTTTCTGTCTTAACTTTTCGTACACACCTCGTACAAATACACAATGGAGACCAATGCGACGTCGTCGTGGTGGTCGCCGTTGCCGCTGTCATTGAAAATGACAACAAGCCCAAATAGAAGGAGAACAGGAAATTATGCAGGGGGAAAAAAAATATTGTGCAACTTTTAACGCCCACCGCCCCATTTGATCCGCAAAACCAACTTTAGCAATTCCATTTTCACAATCATGCGTTGGACTTTGAACTCATAGTTTGCATATGTGTGAGACTGTGTGTGTGTGTGTGTGTGTGTGCATTTTCAAAATATGCCAACAGACAAAAACTTTTCTTTCATCGCCTTTTGCCCTCCATTTGGTCGTTGGGGCCTCAGTTGGACGACGAACTGGTACAGTTGCGGCTGTATTTGGCGTTTAGTTGCGGCCATTGAATGTGCAAAAATTATTGTAAACTTTTCAGACACACACATCGTCGTCGTCGTCGTCCGCTCTCTGGTCCATCCGGACCAGCTCAAACAAAAAGAAATCGAGGGCGGTTGGGACTGAATTTTGGCATAGAAATCAATTAAAAATGTGCTTTTACTTTTAACTTTAACCCATTTTGTATTCGTTTTTCTAAATTGTGGAACTTCTCTCGAATCTCTGACTTGGATGGATCGCGTTGGTGTTCGGTTTGAGTCTTACGGTCCTGGCCAAGAAATCTCGGTTCAGAGGTAAAGTGGATTAAGATGTTTCAGATCAGCTGGGCAGGCAAAGAGATGGTTTGTGTCGTGCGGTAATTGCCCGTATTGATCACTACCAAACCCAGATGGGCAATTAGTTTTCAACATCGCTTATGGGAAAGGTCTTTCGTTTAGTTTGAGGCATGGATGGCGTTACTCACAGCGTTTGTGAAGATGAGGTGAAGGTGAGCACATCTGGTAGAAGGATTCTCAGGTCCTGTCTGCTGATTCGCGAAAGCAGTGAGACTTGTAGGGCTAGATGGTTTGGATGTTCAGTTTGTGGACAATTTGCAATGGTCGCGCGTATTTAAAAGTGGGAATTGTCCCTCCACTCCAAAAAATTTAAGTTCCCGATATCCCATATCATTACTACTAACCGTGTTAAATTCCCATCGATTGTTGGGAAGCTAAAGTCCAGGGCGAACAAACTGCATTGGCTTATTGCAGACAGGAGCAAAATTGCAATTGAGAACCAAAGTAACGCTATACAAGCAACTAATTTCCCCAATTTGGTCATATGCACTATCCGTATGGGAACTGTTAAGCGAAATTCAGTGGCCCAAAATCTAATACTAAGATCCATGGTATGTGAGCAACAAAACTATCCTCACAAATCTCAATGTCAAAGCAATTGAAAACATCCACACGGAGGCTTGCTCTAGATAATGAAAAAGATTGCTTCATCACCCTTAGAAGGAAGTTCGACAAATAGCACTGAAGCCAGTTGCGCTTGTTGGACACAGTGGACATAGGAAGAGATGTAAGGAAATGCTCCAAAACTGCATTCCTCATGCGCTACAAGTTCAGCATTAACTGAACCGCAACAACCAGCTTATCTTGGTTTTTCGCCTCTAAATTTCAGAGAGCAAATGTTGTATGTCAGCAGGAGAAGAGTGGCAGAGAGACAATGGCATGGCCCATCACAACAACGCCAACAACGATAGACCCAGATTAGCTCCTTTAATGAACAGCAAGGCTTGAGTGAAGATATCATTAAGCAAGACCCTGTGCCACTCCCAACAAGGCGCTCACTTACTTCAACTTGGAAAGAACAACAGCAGAGTAAAGACTTAACCTAATGTAAAGGTCCTTAAATTGGCTGGCCAAACGCGGAATAGGCCCTTGGTAAAATATACTTTACTAGATGAAACCGCCGCTACTTTGTCCGCTCTAAAGGATCAAACCAAATTTTCTAGGCACTCTAAAATTACGGAATTATATGTTTACCATCCGACTGACCGATCCGCAAAACAATATCAGAGCTTATACTTACAAAGGCAGCCATACGCCAGCGATATGGGCTTACCATCGGAATGGGCATTTCCGTTAACCATCCGGAAGTCTGTTAAGGATAACCATCAGCCAGCCCGATGCGTACAGTGTATACAGAAAATGTGAGACCGCGATTGTGTAACAGTTTTTATGGAAAGAAAACTTTTTATTAGTTGTTTCGGGGCAGCTTCGAACTTTCGACCTCCACACCCAGCCATATATATATTTTTGTTAACCTTCTGGCAATATCTTAAGTTCGCTAATTATATGTCGTTTTCCTTTGTTGAACCCCGAAGATAGAAATGAAGACTTTTACTGATTTTGCATACATTTTGACAGAAGTCAGGTTTTATTGTAGAATTTCTCATCTTAAAAAAAACTTGCATACGATTGGCGGGTTTTTTGTTGTGGTTTCACTTTTTGCTGTTCAAAATGATACCATCGTATTTCTGTTGGAATCATTTCATGGCATCGATGTCAGACGATGTTGGAAGCCAACGGTGCCGGACTTGCGTTTCCTGTGGGCCACATTGTAACCTGGACGTCCCAGTACAACGTAGAAGTCCAAGCCATAGATGCCGATGGAGGGATCGTACTTGATGCCCAAATCGATGTGGTCCTGAATGCCGAAACCAAAGTTACCAGTGGCAGAGGTGTATAGTCCATACCGCCCGCCATAAGGCTTACACAAACAGCCTGCCGCTCGGTTGGACACTTTTGACATCCCATATAAAATCTGGTATGAGAGCTGGTATGGGGGCCGGCAGCCGGAGACAGAATCCGGCTGACATTCTCTAGCCGGCCGGCGACCTTCCGAACTACAGGGTGCCCATGTAGGAAGCAGTCAGTTGGTTTTTCGGAGTTCGCTTACCATAGGGTCACTTTAGTAGGTTCCAGCAATGTCAATCGCCACCTCCAGAACTGCAGGATATTGACGTGTTTAGGAAAAGCCATAAGATTTAATTTAATTGGATTAGGCTATTTGTAAAAAAAAAATCACGTACACAGCACATACTATCACTCAGAGAGTCGTTCACTCTTTCTCGCGCTCTTATTAAAAATTATCTGTTGGCTTTTTGATTGACTTCGGGCCATAATTTTCAAAATTTTCTTAGTGCGCGCCTGCATAACTAAACGAAGGTCTATGCCAAATCTTAGATCTGTAGGATAAGCAGTTTTGGCTGTGGGTTGATTTTATCAGTCTGTCGGTCAGTCGGGCCTACCGATCTATAAGTATAGATACGTTCATTGAACATATTCTTTTGTCAAGCATATTGCAAAAACTCTGATTTCTGAAATTGCTTGCAAATGTCATTCTTAAAACAAGTAAGACCATTGCAGTCGAGTTAGCTCGACTTCAAAATACCCTGTACAATTGACAAACACACACATACACAAACAAACACACACGCACACATACACACAAACGCGCCCTCACACACGCGGGCGCAAGCAGCAAACGTCCGACCCGGCACGCAAGCGAAGGTTCGCTTCAAGCGAAAGTTTTGCGAAGAACATTATTCGAATTTTGTTTAGTTTAAGCGAAACTCTTTGTGTGTTCCCTTTTATTTTGCTTCTCTCTGCAGCAGGTAGAAAACGACCGAAAATGACTCCGCGTCGCCGTCGCCTGTTGGACCTTGACTTTGCACTTTTAGTGTACATTTGAAGCCTTTAAAATAAAGACGGCGTCATTAAAACTGCAGAGCGTCAATGAATAATTCGGTAAAGCATTATTGTGTTTTTGTGGTTTGATGTTTTATGATTCTTTTGTCTAAAGTGTTATTGTCTATGTGTTAATTATTTTAGTGTTAAAATCATGCCACACTAGAGGAAGCATCGGCATTATTTACGTGAAGCAAAGAATGTTTCCTTAAGAAAAAATTTCGTGGAAGCAGCTGCAATGGGAACTAAGTCGACGGTGGTGTCATGGAGGATGACGCTGATAATTGTGGCGACGTTGTTGTTGGCAATTTATTTTTTAACTTATTGAATTAGAATAATTAAAATGAATATTAATAAATAAAAAAAAAAAATTATTTGTGTTTTAATGTAAAAAAAATTTTGGAACGAGTGAAAATGAAATTCGTAAAACTTTCGCGTTGACATTCGCGCGCGAATTCGCATACGAATGTTCGCGTACGAATGTTTGGCTGCCACAAACTGAGCGACACAAGTATCATAAACGAACGTTTGGCGAATTTGTAAACGAAGGTTTTGTTCGTTTTTTATTCGCTTTGAGGTTCGCGCGCGAATTCGCGGGCGAACTTTTGGTCGGGTGGGGTAATGCGTAATTAGCAGAGCGTGGGGGGAGGGGGGGGTGCAAAAATTGTTTCGTTAATAACTTCTGTGTTTTTGCCCAGATTTCAATGTGCTTTTCAGAATAGATAGATTATAGGCCTCAGATAATATATATTAAGCGACGATGTTGTAACTCTAAAATTGTGGCTCTGACAGTTTTTTGCGGTTTAAGGGGGGAGGGGGGGGGGGAATTTTGCAAATCTGAAACAAACTTGATCTGCGTACGGCCTATACCTATGTACATGCAAAAATTTGTATCTCTATCTCTTATAGTCTCTGAGATCTACGCGTTCATACAGACAGACGGACAGACGGACGGACGGACAGACGGACAGACGGACAGACGGACAGACGGACGGACGGACAGACGGACAGACGGACATGGCTAAATCGACTCGGCTGTTGATGCTGATCAAGAATATATATACTTTATAGGGTCGGAAATGTTTCCTTCTCCCTGTTACATACATTTGCACAACTTCATGATCCCCTTTTACCCATTTTCAATGGGTACAGGGTATAAAAAACGAGAGCGCAAGTTAAAGTCGGCTCTAACCGACTTCGATATACCCGTTACTCATGAAAAAACATGTTTAAAAGTGTTCCTGCGTTCCTTAGGGTGAACATCTGAAAAGTATGCAACATTTTTTAACTCGGCTATATTTCATTTTTTTGCTCATAACTAGAGAACCGCTCATCCGATTCTTATCATTTCTTCGGCAAATCAATTCATTTTGCTAATTACTAACTATCTTTAGAAGGTACGAATCGTCTATCTTCAAAACTGTAGGAGATATAGCGTTATTTTCGAATTGCGGGGGCGAGAGGGGGCGTGGCCAAAATTTGAAATAAACTTGATCTGCGTGCAGATAAAAAAAGCATTTGTCCCATACATGTCAAACCTCTATCTCTTACCATCTCTGAGATCTAGGTGTTCATACAGACGGACGGACAGACGGTCAGACGGACAGACGGACATGTCTAAATCGACTCGGCTGTTGATGCTGATCAAGAATATATATACTTTATATGGTCGGAAATGATTCCTTCTGCCTGTTACATACATTTGCACGACTTTAGTATACCCTGTTTACTCTACGAGTAACGGGTATAAAAACGAGAAGGCCAAGCTAACTTCGTCTTTGCCGAAGTTTATATACCCTTGCAAATGTTTTAATACATCAGAGATTAAGAAAAATTTTTCTAAATAAAACCCACTTTTCGACCGATAGTTCCTATGGCAGCTAAAAGATATAGTCATCCGATTTTGAGCAAAACTTCCAAATCTGTGTAAAAGCATATAAAACTAATAATTGCTGAAGCGGAAAGCGTTTACATTAAAAACAAAAAGTTTTTCTCACAAAGACCCACTTTTCGACCGATAGTTCCTATGGCAGCTATGAGATATAGTCATCCGATCCGGTCGGTTCCGACATATTAGCAGTGTGCAGTAAAAAAAGACTCTGTGCAAAGTTTCAGCTCGATAGCTTTAAAACTGAGAGACTAGTTTGCGTAGAAACAGACAGACGGACGGACAAAGCTAAATCGACTCAGCTCGTCGCCCTGATCAAGAATATATATAGTTTATAGGGTCGGAAATGAATATTTCTGTGCGTTGCAAACTTCTGGGCAAAATTGTAATACCCTTTGCAAGGGTATAATGAAAAGTAAGCACTTCACTGTGGAAGTACCACATATGGAATTGAAAGCGAGTTATTTATTATGATTGAATCCAGCACAATAAGGAGGAATGAAACCCTAGCTTAAAAAGCTTGGCGAGTAGAGCGTTATGACAAACTTTATCAAATGCCTTGAAAAATCTAAATAGTAGTAGTAGTTTATTATTTGCTATCGTGGGCATGGCGTAGCGCCGTCAGCCTAAGCAGTTTCATACATTGAACATAAGTGATTATTTTTGATTTTACATTAAGATTTAGATTTACATTACATTAATACATTAAATTGTGAACAGCTATTTGACAATGAATTTTGGTTGGACCTGGCACATGATTTACAAATTACTAAAAAGATTTTGTTAATGTTTTAGATCTATATTTTAGAACAACCGCGAGGAAACTTCCAAGTTTCTCCCAATTCGCTCCGTTGCAGATCTTGTTTCCCGAAGTGTAATAATCTGTACTCCCGTTGAATTGGACACCTGGCTACAATGTGTTTGGTGTCTTCTCTTTCTGTGGTGTTGCAAAGCGGACACTGCTCGTTTTCGTTTTCAATGTGTGGGCGGTAGTTCAAATGCAGCATTTCTGCTCTCGCTTTATTTTCGCGATATTTTCGCAATCGACATGCTATCCTGGAAATAGTTGTTTGCTCCTAGGTCGTATGCCAGTCTGCTGTAAGTGATCCTTGTGAGGCTTTGTCGGGCTGCGTTCATTTACTTTGATTATCTAAGGATATCTGCATGTTGTATCGTGACGCAAGCTCTGCCCAATTCTGAAATAATTGTGCCTTATGTTGCAATAAGTAGTCTGCGACCACTTTTGGGTACCGACTATCTGGCATTCTGAGAGCTGTTTTTTGTAATAAAAAAAAAGGGGGGGGGGTAAAAAAAAGGGGGGGGGTTGTTCAGTTTCTAGATAGATGGCGTAGTTAGGTGTGTTCAAGGGCAGGACAAAAATTTTCTTGATAAAGAATATCAGGCTTCGTTCTACATCCTCGTATTGCTGGCCTCCCCAGATTTGTGCTGCATAGCAAGTTATGGCCTCGCCGTAGCCTGATACATCCTGTATTTCACGCTCGTGATTACGTTCCACAGTGTTTCGTGTAGAACAAGCTAGCTGGACAAAATTATTTTCTTAGCTTTTTGCATTAATTGGCTTTAGACTAAATTAAAAATGTTCTAGAGTTGGGGTCGGAAATGTCCCGTTAAGTTCTTATGGGGTCATGTATGCTAACTAGTAGTCTTTCCATGATGCAATGCATAACTTTTTAAGTACTAAAGCTGCACACACAAATAAATACATTCTAAAAAGAGAATTTAACGCCAAATAAAAATGTATTTCGGATTTTAAGACCTTGCGAAGGAGATAAAAGTCATAAGCCCCCAAAATAGGGAAACTTACGACTTTTACACTCTTATGGTAGAAAGTGTACTTGTTCTCGAAATCTATAAACAACATTTTAAATTAAGATTGAAACTTTTATTTGTTTGTTCATTCTTTAAAATTTTTGCATACAAAGTTTTCACAAGAACTAAACAATTAGTTTAATAAAATACATTTTCCTACCTAAAATTTGGGCGGTTCATATGAGTTCATAAAAAGTTATACTCTTTCAAATTTTTAATTCACTTAGAACTTGCAAAAATAAAAACAGACAACTTTAAAATGGTCAAAAAAAAAAACTTTACATATATATATTGACAAATTGTATCTCCATCAGAAGTACTGACCTTTAACTGAATTAATCATATTTACTTCAAATCAATCTATTTGTATTTAGTCCAAATATACTCCTTCTTTTAGCACGTGTGAAACTTAAATGTTAGATGCATTAAGCAGCAACAAAACAAGTTTGCACTTTGGGAGGCTATATTAAGAAATTAACGGTTCTTTTCCATCAAACTTTTTTTGTTTTGCTCTTTCCACATATTTGTTTACGATGTTGCATTGTTGTTTTTCCCAATTGTGAGAATCACTTTTGTCCAGCTAGCTTGTACTAGACGAAACACTGTGCGTTCTTTCGTTGCATTAAGTTCGACCATGTGCTGTTAATAGCTACTCGCGTGTTTTTAAGCTTTTCTTGGAGGTGGGTGTCAAACTTCATATTTGGTGTTAGGATTATTCCCAAGTATTTAAACGTCAAGCTTCTTCAAAGCCCTGTCTACTTTAGGTATTCCAACAAAGTACGTTCGACTTTGCATGATGACGTTGAGAAGTACGCAAAGCTCCGTCAAAATAGGAAAGAACCTCTCCGAACCATTTGATACCAAAAGAGGTTTTAGGCAGGGCGATACCTTATCGTGTGACTTCTTTAATCTACTGATGGAAGATATACTGCGCAAGTGCGAACATGCCAACAGAACCGGCGGATTTATTTATAAAAATCTAATGCTACTTGCATATGCCGATGATATTGACATTATCGGCAAAACCACACGGGCAGTAAGCAAGGCGTTTTCAGAGATTGAGAAGGAGTCTAGATTAATGGGTTTAGCGGTAAATGAGGACAAGACGAAGTACCTAGTAACCGCGGACAAAAAGTCATTGCGACTTGGGCAATCTGTTACAATGGAGGGGTACAACTTTAATGTTGTAGAGGATTCGTCTGACTATGGAGGCGGCAAGGTGGGAAGACCACCACTAAGATGGGAAGACCAGGTGCGGGAAGACATTGCCGAGCTTGGTGTGACCAACTGGTGGCAGCTCGCACAGAACAGAAGCGAATGGAGAGCGTTAATCGCAGAGGCCCAGACCGTCTAACGGTTGTAATGGCCATTAAAGAAGAAGAAGAAGAGATTTAAACGTCTTTACCACTTCTAACGGATTTCCAGCTAATTTCCACCTTTCATTTGAAGCTAAATAAATAATATCAACTTGACAACGTTTGTCAAAGGAGCTGATGCAATACTTACAGAAGACCGCTAAATTAGATGTAGTCGAGCGTCTTGGCATAAAACCACGTTGGTTTGGGTTAATCTTTATATCTTTACAAGAAAAGACATCTGTTTGGCTACAATTCGTTCAAAGAGCTAACATATGGCAAAGCCTTTCTTAATTTATTTCGAGTGTGTTGAATACCCATATTGGATCAAATAAAGCCCACTATTCTTTTTCTATCCATTCTATTCCACCTATGTACATACAAACCCCATTCGTCTGGTTGCCAATATTCCACAGATTTGCTGTGGGTCTCGTTGCGATATCATTTTGACTCTCGTTTGTTACTCCAAAAAATTAAAAGCTTCAACGAAATTATCCATTTGTCGTTGTTGGCATTTAACCCAATTTGGATCACGGCTAGATTTATGCATTACAAACACGTAACAGTCAGGACATGTCATATAAACAACAACAAAAAATACAGTGCAACCGCTCCAGCCACCCCATCCACTTAGTCTAATTGGTCAACGAATTTAAAAATTCCACTAGCGTGGCGTTTATTGACTGGACTGTTCTCTGTCTGTATTGTCCAAAAATAACAATAACAATAATAAACGAGGAGAAAAAGGACGAAGAAGAAGAACTGACTGAGCGACCTTCTTGGTTACTGACTCCTCTTCCAGGGCTCTTAATCGAAAATGCCATGCACGATGGGCTGTTCTCGCCACTGCGGTTTCAATATACAAACCAGATACAAATAAGTCAGTGCCACGCTGATCGACTAGCTGATACCCCAGCTGAGGCAAACAACAACATTCCACACTCTGCCGGCCCACCATCTACCCCAGCGCACTGTGGCCCCGCCACCATTAGCTCGTCATTTTAAATAGAGTACGTGCCCAATCCCAACCCTCTGGACGCCTGTCCAGCGTCTACTGTCTACCCCCAAAGCGCCAATAAAATGCGTCAAGAAAAATAGTTGTAAAACGTTTGATGCATACTAAAATCACTTGCAATTGAATTTGAGCCGAGGGCTATGTATTTCGCAGCTCATTACGCGGGTGGACAGCTGGGAGGATCTGGTTTGTCTTAATCGGGCGCCTTTGTCTTTTATGACCCACTTTATGCAACCAGCTAGAAAGTTTTGCGGCGAGTGATTAAGAAGTCCCAAGTTATCTTGGCGAAAGCTTTGCCAACAAGCGTATCGCCTGACCAGGTACAACACAGAAAACTTTTCCCTGTCAACTTTGGCGTGGGGAGAGCACAAGACAGCAATTAATAAACTGTCATTGTTTACGAGCGCCTCAAAGCTTAAGGACCGGGTACCGCCATGCACATGTGGTTACTCCGCCGCCCGTTCCAGGTTTTTTTTTCTTCTTGCTTCTTCCTTTGGCCATAATTGGCTGGTGAGCATTAAACGAAAGTGAATTATTGATAGCTTAAGTGTGGGCCACCCTGCCCTGCCCTGCCTGTTCACCAAAAAAAAAAGTCGAAATTCCTTTTTAAATATGATCGAATATTGGGGGCAGGGAGGAGCAAGCTGTCGATACCCTTCGGGCGACTGAGGGAGTGGGTGAGAAGGCAGTCATTTATGACGAAGCAATGTGTTGGGGTGTTGGGGTGGTGTACTAATGAGCCGAATGCAAGGCGGCACCAGGAGGGATACAGTGTGAAAAGTGGAACACAGAAACAGACTACCGCAACAGCAAAAAAGAGCAAAAAACATGGCTTTAAGTGCGAGCGGCACAATGAACAGTGGTTCAAGTACGTTTTAAGGAAGACAAAACTCAGAAATGGTTTTTCCATTGGACTGATTTTTCCATCCAAAATTGTCCATTAAACGGTTATCATCGTTCCGAGGTAGACAAAGTCCTCTACAACTTTAAAGTTGTACTCTCCCATTGCAACAGATTGCCCAAGTTGTGTGTACTTCTGTTTCGAGGACACTAGGTACTTCGTCTTGTCCTCGTTTACCGCTAAACCCATTAGCTCAGACTGCTTCTCAATCTCTGAAAACGCATTGCTTACTGCCTGTTCGGTTTTGCCGATAATGTCAATATCATTGGCATATGCGAGTAGCATTACATCTTTATTAAAGATGGAGCCCGATCTGTTAGCATTGGGCACTGGCGCTGTATATACTCCATCAGCAGATTAAAGAAGTCACACGATAAGGTGTCACCCTGCCTAAATCCTCTTTTGGTATCAAAAGGTTTGGAGAGGTTCGTTCCTATTTTGACGGAGCTTTGAGTGCTTCTCAACGTCATCATGCAAAGTTGAACGTACTTTTGCTGGAATACCTAAAGTAGACAGGGCTTCGAAAAACCTTGACCTTATCGGCGTGTCGAAAGCGGCTTTGTAATCGATAAAAAGATGGTGATTTTCGATGTTTCTCTCATAGGTCTTCTCCAGAATTTGGCGCAATGTGAATATCTGGTCTGTGGTGGACTTACCAGGTCTAAAGCCACACTGATAAGGTCCAATCAGTGTATCAACAAGCGGCTTTAGACGTTCACAAATAATGCGAGACAGAACCTTATATGCGATGGGGAGGAGACTGATCCCGCGGTAGTTGGCGCAAAATGCAGGGTCTCCTTTTTTAAAGATTGGACAGAGAACACTTAGATTCCAATCGTCAGGCATGCTTTCATCAACCCATATACGGCACAGAAGTTGGTGCATGCACCTTACCAATTCTTCACCTCCAGCCCTGAACAATTCAGCGGGCAGCTCATCAGCGCCTGGCGACTTGTTGTTCTTTAGCCTTCTTATGGCTAAACAGACTTCCTGTTGGGTCGGCGGCTCTATCTCTGTGTTGTCGATTGGTGGCATCGTTACTTCTCTAAAGGCGGCATCATGTTCGTCATCACCTCCCAGTAGGTTGGAAAAGTAACTTCTCCATTTGTTAAGCGCCACTTGCGGATCTGTGACCAGATTCCCCTGTTCGTCTTTGCATTGAGCGACTCTGGGTTTGAAACCTTCTGTTAATTGCTTAATCTTTTGGTAAAATTTTCGAGTCTCACTCATGCCGAATAACATCTCGACTTCCTCGCGCATGCGCCTTTCCTGCTCAAACTTTTTTCTTCTAAAAAGGCGTTTCTCCTCTTTCCTTTTCTCCAGGTATCGCTATTTAGCAGCCCGCGTTACTCTCGACTGCAGAGTTCTCCTGTAGGCAGCGTTTTTCTCTGCAATAGCGCGTCGGCACTCCTTGTCGCAGCGGTCCAACCCAGATCCCACCTAGGCACCACCCAGATCACACCCATATCCCACCCGAATCCCACCCAGATCCCAACCATATCCCATCCATATCCCACCCAGATCCCAACCACGATTCGACTCTGATCCCATCCATATCCCACCCAGTTTCAACTTAGATACCACCCAGATCCTACCCAGATCCCAGCCAGATCCCAGCCAGATCCCAGCCAGATCCCAGTCAAATCCCACCCAGATCCCACCCCGATACTACCCAGGCCTGCCCATATAAGACTCCACCCAAACCCCTCTCAAATACCACCAGATCCCACCAAGATCTCTCCCAGAACCCACCGAGTTGCCCCTCTTCAGCATCTTTCCTACCTCTTCGCTTCCTCCCTCTGGCCATAATCTTGTGTGTGTGTTTGCCGGGAAACTCCACAAATCAAAACAACACAAAATATGAATGACGTCAGCGTCACGTGACGCTGAAAACCAATTTTACTCCTACTAAAATCGTCCGTACCGAAATTAAAGATGTTTGATGTTTGTTTATTGAGCCAATCGTTACAATTCTTCGATGCATCGCTGCCAGCGCTATTTCCAAGCATTGAAGGCGTCACGAAAGGCATTCTGCGGAATAGCCTTGAGAGCCGCGTTGCATGCTGCTTGAATCTCATCTGTTGTCACAATATGCTTGCCTTTCATTGGCCTTTTCTGCCGAGGGGGCCACATCTGGGCTGTAGGGCGGTTGCGGAAGCGTTGGGATGCCAGCCTTGGCACACTTCCACTCGCCGAAATTTCTGGTCTTCAGTGAGCACTTTTGGGACCATCTTTGCGCATGTTCAAATGCTCCGTCACAATGTCACGACGGTTTGAGTTCTAAACTTTGCGCACACGAGTCCAGTTGTCGGTGTTCGCCGCAGCACGGTCTTCATCTGCGACCTCTTTCCGGCCAGGTGCCACCGAAACACACCACTTCTTGCTAAAGCAACATCTGGGTAAGCTTGCTTGATGATATCAAACACCTCTGTCGCTGATTTACCAAGTATCACACAGAATTTATTCGCTTTGCGTTTTCGGCTTGCACCACTCACAGAAACACGTAGCGCGAAAATGCCTGTCCTGACTCTCCAGCCGCTTGTTCGATAGCTAGGAACGTCCTCTACCGAATTTTTCCGAACAAATTCTGTGTATCGAATTATCGTTTTCCATTGCAAAAATTATTAGGAAGTTTTGAAGTCATAAACACCACAGCATTTTCTATTTTGAAATTTTCATAATGTTCAGGTACGAGGGCTGGCTTCATCTTTATTTTGGGCATATCTGTAGCATCACCCGATCAATCCCATTAGGCGACCTATCGATATTAATCGCAAACTGTCAATACAACTCTCGACTCGGATCTCGCCGCCACGTCACATATATTTCATCAATAGAGAATAGTTAGTACTTAAGTTATATCAAATCAATTTAGTTACATCAAATTACACTAGTTTACAGCCAAAAAGACCCATTTCTACTGAAAATTTTTTTTAGTGTAGTTTGGAATGGTGATCTCAAAAATCAATTTCAAAAATTTTTTCATGGCTCCGTTTTTGAAATACAATTTTTTTATTTTTTGGTAGGGGCACTTACATTTTAAGCCATATCTCACTTTATAATTTTCAGATAGAGTCAAGCAAGATAAGAATCGAAAAATTATTTCGCTGCCGGTAATCGAGTAAAACATTGTTTTTAAATCGGTTCATTAGTTTGACTACAATATCCAAAAATATTTCGAAAAAATGGATTTTTTGCTCGAAAATTAATTTTTGGTCGCCTGGAAAAATATAAAAAAATCCAAAAAAATTATTTTTATTTTTTCTACATAAGAACCACACTTCTACGAAGAAAAACAGATATCGACGATCAAAATCTGTGAACAAACACAGGAGCTGTAAGCAATTTAGCGCAAAAAAATTTGATATTTTCCTGAATATTTTAAAATAAATTTTCGTTTGCTTCGACTTTTGTTCCGTTTTTAATTTTTATTTTTGTTCTGGCTTTTCGTTCACTTCATAAATTGAACAAAAAACGAAGAAAAATGCAATGTTAACTTTTGAAAACGCACAAAATACTCAAATTTGACTGTTAGTTCCTCTACTCAATTTGATCCATCTACGGTACGTGTTACACGATTTTCCTCACCAATACCTTATTTTCTTCGTAAAAATGCGATTCTTAAGTAGAAAAAATAAAAATAATTTTTTTGTATTTTTTTATATTTTTTCTAGTCGTTTAAAAATGAAATTTCTTGGATTTTGGAGCAAAAAATCGATTTTTTTGAAATATTCTTGGTTGTTGAATTCAAACTACTGAACCGATTTAAAAACAATGCTCCACGCAATTATTGGCAGCTCTATTACCTTTCGATTTATTTCTTACTTGACTCTATCTGACAATTATGAACTGAGATATGGCTTAAAAGTAAGAGTACCTACCAAAAAAATTTAAAAAATTAATATTTCAAAAACGGAGCCATGAAAAAATTTTTGAAATCGATTTTTTAGATCACCATTCCAAACTATACTAAGAAAAAATTTCAGCTGAAATGGGTCATTTTTTTTTTTTATTTTTGTAAACTAGTGTTATCACAGTAACTAAATATCCTACTTCTAATGTGACCAGGATCGATTTAGAGCGGACACCTGTAATGAGCACTGAATAATTCATCAAACTTGCGCATTGATTAAACAGACAAGTGTAAATTCAGCTTAAGTACAAAGCGGTGTCAATTGTATTTCGACCTGTTCATTACGAGTACGAATGATTCTCTAATTCAATGTTCTTAACATGAACACACTAGTTTACAGCATTTCCGATCCCGACCATTTGGCAGTCAATTCATATGGTAAGTCCCTGTGCAAATAATTTTTGGTGGGGCCGTTTTCGAGAAATCGCGTAATAGCTAGTTTTTTGCTTCTGAAAAAAGTACCTTTAGAAGTATGTGTATATCTTCAGTATCGATTCAGTCATTAGGAAATGGTAATGCTCTCTTGGAAGGTAGAAAATGTTTCTTCAGAGTAGGGTTTAAACTACAGAAGAGAGCCTGAGAATGGGGATGATTTTGCCTATTTTCGAAATACTTGGAATGTACATGGACTTTATACACAGCTTGTATTTATTTGTCATACATCACACAAATTGGCTATTAAAGGCTGATGTACACTTGGTAAAAGTAGTTTGGAGTACTTGTCGAAATGCATAAATTTCTAAAGTCCTTCTGAGTTTGAAACAACTAGCATCTAGTCTAGTTGGTTAGGCGATACTCGGCCTTTTGAAGGTGCTTATTAAAAGATGTTGCAAAGATCCGATGACTCCTTCATTTTCAAGTTCAGCAACATCGTGTCAGGTATAGAATTCTTAAAATTGACACAATATTTTTGTATCCTACATCGTTTCAGTGCTTCGTTTGCCAATTTTCACCCATGGTGGACCCATTTATTACCCAATATGGTTTGAGGCGGCAGTAGCTTTTGGCTCTAAACATTTGAGCACATTCCTTTCAAATTATTTGCGCATTCGAGCAGCTGTAAACGATTACACCCACACAGCGCTAGAGTGAAAGAGACAGACGGGGACCAGGGTGTCGCGACTTGGAAGTTATCAGCAGAAAAGGGCTACTTGCATGTGTGTGTGTGTGTGTGTGTTTGTTGCCAATTGCCATTGGACGCATTTGTATTTTGTGTGTTGCATGTCTTTAAGCTCCTGCTCCTCTTCTGGCACATTATTGAGCCGTCTATGCGCCACATTGCCCTACTTTGTGTATGGCAGCCACATGCGTACCCACAGGCCGAGCATCTTTTTTCCTTTCCTCCTGTTTTTGTGTTTCTCTGGGTGCTTTAGTTCGACAACTCAATAAAATGTGCTTTATGGGTAAAAAAAAAAGGAGAAAAAAAGAAATAATAACAGTGGCATGGCGCACTGGCTGCCAACCCCGTCTAGGCCCAAAGTAAATGTTGGCCCAACGACACAGCTGCTGTACTCCGACTCCAATTCCAGTTCCAAGTGTGCCAATTGATTTGCCATAATTTAAGTTTTGCTCTTTAAGTGAGCAAATCGTTTTATGATAACCTGCCAAAAGTTTGTTGTTTTCTGTACCATGTTTTTCGATAAAGCGCGAATATTTTATGGCAAAGGGCATCTGGTTTGATTTTTTTTTGATTTGGAAGTACTTAGCTTTTCAAGGGGTACACCAAACTTTAAGCTTATGTCCCAAAAACCCGCTTTACACTCATTTTTCCTTAATAATTTTCGAAGTTTGAAGATTTGAAAGCTCTCATGGTTCAGTGCCAGAGTTGTGGGACTTTGTTGTAATTTTAGCCTTTTTTTATTTCAAATTATTTCTGAACCGGTTCAGCCGACTGGTTCGGAACGGGGAACTTATCTGACTTCATACTACCAACCTACCCCCAAATTTCCGGCTTATAACTGAATTAATTTTCGATTTACGGCTCTGAACCAACTTTTGAACCGGTTCAACCGGCTGGTTCGAGAACGCGAAAGTATCTAGCTTCATACCACCAACCTACACCGCAAATTTTCGGTTCATAACTCAAATAATTTCTGTGTTATGGTAATGAACCACTTTTTGAACCGGTTCAACCGGCTGGTTCGAGACCGCGAAAGTAACTAGCTTCATACCACCAACCTACACCGCAAATTTTCGGTTCATAACTCAAATAATTTCTGTGTTATGGTAATGAACCACTTTTTGAACCGGTTCAACCGGCTGGTTCGAGACCGCGTAAGTAACTATCTTCATACCACCAACCTATACCGCAAATTTTCGGTTCATAACTCAAATAATTTCTGTGTTATGGTAATGAACCACTTTTTGAACCGGTTCAACCGGCTGGTACAAAACCGCGAAAGTATCTAGCTTCATACCACCAACCTACACCGCAAATTTCCGGTCCATAACCCAAATAATTTCTGTGTTTTGGTAATGAACCACTTTTTGAACCGGTTCAACCGGCTGGTTCGAGACCGCGAAAGTATACACTAACCCGCAAATTTTCGTTCATACTCACTAACCGGTAACCCCCGCAGCGCCCACCAACCTACACCGCAAATTTTCGGTTCATAACTCAAATAATTTCTGTGTTATGGTAATGAACCACTTTTTGAACCGGTTCAACCGGCTGGTTCGGAAGCAGAAAAAAAAACTTGCTTCATATTACCAACCTACCAGCCAAATTCTCAGTTCAAAGAAAAATAATTTCTGAGTTATGGCCCTGAACCACTTTTTAAACCGGTTCAGCCAACTGGTTCAGAGCCCGAAAAATATTTAATCTTCATTTGAACCACCTACAACCCAAATTCCCAGGTCATACCTCAAATATTTTCTGACTGAAACCTCTGTAGCACTTTTTTGAACCGGTTCAGCCAGCTGTTTCGTAGCCGGGAACAATTTTAATATCACTCCACCTACCTACAACCCAAGTCCCCGGTTCTTCTTTTCCACTTTTTAAAGTATCGAATTTCCTCTAGTTCATCTCAATTAGATTCCCCAGCCTGTTCCAAATGTGGCTGCTAATCTCAGGGACCGGCCACAGCTAACTTTCGGTGATCTGTTTACCCTTGCACGGAACAAAGCTGACAAAAAAATATATATTTAGGAACTCGCGTTTTACTAAGCACTCGTGGGCGAATTTTGACACGTATCACCTTGCTGGCAACTCCAACCACTCCCTGCCCATGCCTTTGCCGGGAAAGTGTCAACTATTTGCAGCAGCACAAAAGATGGCACTGGCAGTGGCAGTGGCAAGTTTTGTGCGCTTTGTGGGCCGCGCAGATAAGAAAACTTGCGTCGTCGTTTGTTGAACTTGAGACTTAGTGGGTGCGATTGCTGGTGCTGCAGCGGCGGTCGCTTAATGTCAACCGGGCAAACTTCAATTCCAAGGGTAATTAATCAAAATGCGCGTGATTATCGCACGCCCGGCCAAGGTTACGTGCATGTGCGTGCAAATATGAAAACATATTTTAATCTAGCAAATGCTACGCGCGTCGTTGTAGTAAATAATAAATTTATCATTTGTCAGCAGTTAAATGCTCCAACGCAACGTGCACGAGACCCAAACGAATTAATAATTCATTGCAGGGAGCTGTCACATGGCATATGGCAGGAGCAGGACAGAGGACAGAGGACAGGACACAGTCAGCCGTAATAAATCGTCAAGTTTATGTTTGAAGTGTTTATTGAATCCCAGATATTACACGCCGCACATCATCGACGACTCTAGCAAATATTTGACCCTCTGACGGATCTGACGCAAAAAATGTCTTTTCTCTCGCCCTGTGCAAATCCTTTCAACGTGTCGTCGAAATGTCGGAAACGTTAAAATATTTGCACAGACAACCGGCGGCAAGCCATTCTCCCACTCCCACACATCCACCCCTTCGTGTTGGATTTTCTCCACTGTGATATGCCTGCGACAAATATTGACACAAGTATTTATGTATGTATATGCTCATATAACTGACACGCAGAGACAGCGGGACATTCGGCATGAGCCGCTTAAGTGTCAGCTTTATTGTTTACCTAAGCAAGTGATTGCTGTTTGCCTTTTTGCCACCACCGGACCCACACAGCCAAACCTGCTTACTGCTGGTGCGAGCAACAGTTTAACGATTGGATGGGTCAATTGTTGCACTGAACAAAATGACAAAAGCCCGAAAAAGTAGGCAACACTTAATAAGCTTATGCAATTCCTACGGACATACCAGGCGATTGCCTACTTATTGGGGCAGCTCTTGCGCCATCTTGTGCTATACAAAAACAACCCAAAAAGTAGGCAACACAATTTTGGAAAATCTAATAGAATGACCTAAATACGTATCTCTCAAAGGTAGGGAGATATGACGTTTTTTTTTTAATTGCGGGGGAGGAAGGCGCATGGGAAAAATTTACAAAAATCTTTTAAGAATTATTTGTTCAAGCAATCTCAGAAGGCAAACTAGGATAGAATGTTGGCCATTAATCAATTAAATTTTCAATCAATTGATCACTAATCTCAGATCAAAACCATAAATATAAACAAATGTAAATCAGCAGTGTACATTAAGTCGGACCTCAAACCGGTCAAATGGCATGCCCAAAGCTTATATTTAATAAATAATTGTAAAAAAAAAAAAAATTATTTTAGTTTCTAATGGGCGAGACAGGGCCTAAAAGTTAAAAAAAAGTACTCAATAGACACATTCATCGTGCGTGTCTACGCGCCTTTTAAAGTTTTAAACATAAAACGAAGAGCTGACTCTTTCTTCTAATCTTAACTTAAGAGAAGCTTGGCTTGGCACTTTGGAAGCTGTAAAGCCAATTTTGCATTACAAACACATAACAACTTTTTTTAAAACTTCACTATTTTTTGGTCCGTTTTCTGTTTACCCATCTTCATGTCAATCCAACTTCATATAAGAATAGTGGAAATGCTAAAATTTCCCTACCTCCCATCTTTAATTACCAACTATTAAATATTCATGATAATCTAAACTAATCATAAAATTCTGTGTATTTCCAGATTCTTTGCAACGTAATATTTATCCGTCTACTACTGCCGTCTCTTAAGTCTTCATAATAATTTTTAGTCATATTAAAAGTTGCAAATTTCTGAATAATTTTGACTCTAATATACCAACGCCTGTTTTTTCTTAAATATTCAAATTTCAATTCAATTTATTTCTCTTTACTTAAACTTAACAACTTGTGAGATCCTAGCATTACAAAATTAAGAGTTACAAGCAATTTTGCTTTTTCTACTTAGACTACGGATTTCTTTTGGAGTTGAATTTGAACATATCTCTTTGTTTCTAATTTTATATGAGGGGAGAAATTATTTACAAAAACCCCTGAGATTTTATTTTTAATTTTTTTTTTTTTTTTCTTATATCTAGGACTTAAGCTATGTTAACAATATGCATCCTCTTAGATTTGGAAAGTCCGAGGTAAATATATTATAAAGGATGGGTGAAAGACAGGAGCCTTGGGGGCAGCCTGCATTTATATTACATGGTTGGGACTTAATCTTTCCAATATGAACTGCAAACGATCTGTTTTTGAGGAAGCTTTGAATTATTTTTGACAGTTCAGTGGGAAAGTTCATTTGGTTCATTTTAAAAAGAAGTCCATCATGCCATACAGAGTCGAACGCTGCTTTTATATCTAAAAGCACCATTCCAGTAGACATCGATCTTGAGAAATTAGTTTAAACGATTTTCTTTATTCTGACCAGTGCACTATGGGGAATTTGACCACTTTTGGTGACCAAAACCCATTTTCTGAAAGTCGGAAAATTAAAAAAAGTTTTAGTGCAATGCATTCACAATACACCAATCTTCAGTGTTGCATAACAGAAATTTTTATAGAGGGCGCCACAACAAAGGAATCAGCTGATAAAACAGCTGTTGCATTTGCAAAGCACGCGCGCCTGCCATTTAAAGTTTTGTTGCTCAAGTTCAAGTGATCAGAATTATAAAACTAAACAATATAACTAAAAACGCTAAAATGAGTTCGAATCTGTGTGGTTTGTATTATGTGTTTGTGAGCGTCATTTGAAAAAAATCGTGTTGTCCCCTTAATAAAGCAGAAATCTAAGTAGCCCTGCAAGTGCATATTCTGGATAAAGTCTCATGTTCCGTAAGGGATTTAAAGTGAGTCCAGAAGAGTCCATCCATGAGATGTATTGTATGTTGTAGAGGATTAAATGTTTGTTCAAATAAATGTTATTAAAAATATCACTTTTTACGATTTTGCAATAATTTTTCATTTTTAGGACATAACCTCAATTTGGCAAACGCAGATTTGTTTGGCAAGTGGCACGAAGCGAGGGGAAAAGTCGCAAAGGAGAATGCTGTGTTTAATTTTATGAAAGATGCCATATCAGAAGTAGATTTTGAAAAGTACAGCGATATTATAGACCAAGCGAGTAAAAAATTTTGCTACCGCTTGACGCAAATGTGGAAGAGTTGCTTTGCTAATTTAAGTCAGTTGCGCCGGAAGCATGCAGTTTGGCTGGATTCCAAAACTGTGATAAATTTTGCGGAAACCAAGAAGCCAGTAGGGCGGCCAAAACTGCCTTTTAATGCGAAGAGCTACACATCTCGCAGAAGGCACGCTGCAGATCTGGCCAAGTCAGGAAAAGAAAATGTAAGTTTGCTTATTCATGCAGCAAGCTTGGCCGCACGAAAAAAAAGCAATATGATCTTGCCAGTATTCTCAAGCTTCTTTCGATATGCCCCGAAAAAGCTAAAAACATGCGTCAGGCAATTACGGCACCGATCAAAAAGCCAGAAGCTTTGTCCCCTAATGAGGCATTAGCTTTTCTTCTGGACCAAAATTTTACAAAGGGGCAATACTTAGCTGTACGGGACCAATCAAAAAAAAACATTGCGATATATATCCATTATACAAGACCGTTGCTGACTTAAAAAAATTGTGCCGACCTAATGATTTTTCAGTAAATGATATCAAAGCTGAAGTAACGTTGCAGAGTCTTGTAGTCCACACAGCAAGACGAATCGTTAATTTGCAAGTTGAGGTTGTCGAGAAAATAATGCAGGATCAAGGCACAGAGTTTTTATCGACAGAACTGATTTTGAGCTACGGCTTTGATGGAAGCTCGGGGCAATCCAATTACAATCAGAAGCACTCGGGAGGACTATACTTTGGCGCGAATGTATTTGCTACAACAGTCACACCCTTACGGCTTATAGATGCTTCGAAAAATGTAATATGGAATAACCGCACCCCGCAATCAATTCGATTTTGTAGGCCGTTAAAATTGGAATTTGTCAAAGAGAGCAAGGAGTGCATTTTTAAAGAAGACGAATATGTTAAAAACCAAATCTCCAACTTAATGCCTTGTAAAATTATCTTGGAAAGCGGGAAGCAAGTATATATTAAGTTTAATCTGTATTTAACGGTGATAGATGGCAAGGTCTTAAATGCGCTGACGGGCACCAACTCTTCTCAAGCTTGCCCAATTTGTGGAGCCACACCATCTGACTTTCTCAATAACAGAAATTTCAAGTGTGCCAAGTTTTTGCCCATCGTCAGCCATTTGAAATACGGTTTAAGTCGTCTTCACAGCTGGATTCGAGTTTTCGAATTCATTTTGCACGCAGGTTATAAAAATCGTGTGAAGAAATGGAGAATTTATGAGGCAAATGATAAGGAAGAGGTTCTTCAGAGAAAGAAGGAAATTCAAGGCCTATTTTGGGAACACCTTTCGTTGAGAGTCGATCAACCGAAAGTTGGAGGATTTGGCAGCACCAACGATGGAAACACTGCTCGGCGAGCATTTTCCGATCCCCATGTTTTTTCAAACATCACTGGCATCGATGAGCAGCTCATTTCCAATTTTCGAACAATTTTAATATGCCTTTCATGCCAGCTGCCAATTGCAGTTTCAAAATTCCAAGCCTTCTGTTACAGAACTGCTGATATGATCATTGAGAAATACCCCTGGTTGCCAATGACAGCCAGTGTTCATAAAATTCTAATTCACGCAAGTGATATTATTGAAAACACTGTGCTTCCTATTGGCTATTTCGGAGAGGAAGGAGCGGAATCTCGCAATAAATTTTATAAATCTGATCGTCTGCATCACGCCAGATAATGTGGGAGGGTTGAAAACTTAACAGACGTGTTTCAGCGAGCTACAGATACTTCTGATCCAATTATTTCTTCAGTGAATTTGGATAGAAGAATTCAGCGACAGAAAAGAATGTGTCTTCCATTAGAGGTTTTGGACCTATTAGAATGCCCATTAAATCCCGATGACACCACCGCGGGTGAGGATGAAAGCTCTTTTAATGTTGTGGACTTCTTACATCAATATAATATTGAGTTGGAGAACGAAGAGCAGGACTTTTTCTAAAAGGTGTGTAGGGAAATTATATGTCTTAATATACATTGTTAATTGTCTTTCATTACAGGGCCACAAGATGCTTTAGATGGGCTTTATGTTGCTTTAATGTTTACTTTACTTATGTTACTTTACGTTGTTAAAGGCGTGCCACGCCCACTATTTTCCAAAAATTATAACCTAATACTGTCACAGAACTTTTATTTACTTCTTAATTAATTCTCTAAAAACCCAAAAAAAATTTACATTAGTTAAAAAAAAATGGGCGGTGCCACGCCCACTATTTTTCTACTGATAAAAGATATTGGTCAACTTAATCCGATGCAAAAAACAGAAGTCAAATATCTTGCTCCGTTCTTGAGTTATTAATTTTGGTCACCAAAAGTGGTCAAATTCCCCATAGTGCAGTGGATGTATTGTGCTATTGGGATGACTTTTGACAGTATCCAAGCCTTGGGAAAATAGCAGAGGCGCAAACATTCGTTTATTAATCTAGTGAGAAATATTACTCCCTTGCGGGGAAGAGCCTTAAAAATTATGTTTTCAATGCCATCGAGACCGGGAGATTTCCTAGTTTTTAGATTTTTTATTACGTTAGTAATTTCTAAAGGTCTTACAAAATATGACTCTTCTAGGCTGGGAGAATTTAAACAAAGTGAAGTTATATAGTTGTCAACCTCGGCCACAGTAGCTGCATCGCTAAGACTGTTAGTTAACATGTGATTGGAAGAAAACGTCTTGGCTAACAGTTCTGACTTTTGTTCAGGGGTAGAATAAAGCACAGCATTGTCGCTTAAAGATGGCATATCAAGTTACTTCTTCTTTATGACTTTTGTTAGTTTCCAAAAGGGGGAAGAATTTTTGTCTAATGAGGATAAGAGATTATTCCAAGACTCATTTCTGAATTGGAAAACCTTATTTGAGATGAACTGGTTAAACCATTTGAAGAGAACTAAATCCGCTCTGTCTCTGTGTATCTGCCAGTTGCGACGGTGTTGGTTTCTTCGTTTGATTAAAGTTTGAATAACTCTAGGTAGTGGCTTCTCTGTGAACCTAATTGCTTGCTTAGGGATGCTGTCCCTTTTCGCAATGTTAATGACTTCGTTAAAGTCACTAATCAACTGATCGACTTCGTCAGAGTTATAAACTGTAATTAAATCATTGCTTGGGAGTAATAAGTTGATGATTCTTGCAAACTTAGCCCAGTTTGCTTTTTTTATATCATATCGGTACGAGTTGACAATTTCAGGACAAGTATCTAGTGTGGTTAGTACTGGTAGGTGGTCGGATTCTAGGTTGTTCATAACAGTAGTGTTCGATAACAATTGCGCTCTGTTAGTCAAAAAGATATCAAGAGTGGATCCTTGGCTTCTACTACTAGCAGGGATATGGGTGTGGTCTGCAGGGTAAGATATATTAATGTTAGATGATGCTAGGATATCATGCAGAGCATTGCCATAAGAGTTTGCTATACTACAACCCCATAGTCGATGGCGACAGTTAAAGTCGCCCCCCAACACGAAATTTCCATTTATGTTTGACAACTTTCGGATGTCTGCCATAAATATTTGTTTTTCCCTGGGTCCGAGCGTGCCCCAGGGAAATAGCAACAATATACTGCAGTCTCAATGCCACCTGGGCTCGTGATGTTAATGCCAATAGATTCAATAATTTTAGTATATATTTCAAAATTGCAGACTTTTGGCCGCACCTCTTCTCTTTTCGGGCTAGACCCTTTGGCAAATTTCGCTGAATTCTACACCCCACTTTTATAAGGGTCTTTAATTGCCATCTATCCAATCTTTATAATTATCTTATGATCTTTAAAAGTTCGCTGTTTTCTGAACCAATTGAAATACACCTTCTATTTGTGTAATAATATAAACTCAGTAGAGAATTTCTGTAATTTTGCGTTGTTTTGTGGACCAATTGTTTCACACCCATCAAATTTTCATAATATTCTTAGCGTCAATGATGAGAAGCTTAGCTCAAATGAGAAGTTTGAAAATTTCACGATTTTTTGTCCTGTAAATCCTGCAAATTTTGCAATATTTTGGACTTTTCAATCTACGACTATATTCTGCGGTTTTTGATCTACACCTCTTATAAAAGCGTCTTCAATTTGCATTTATCCAATAACACTGTGACACATTTTTTAAACTCAAAAAAGTTAATGCAGTCGAGACCAAAAAATTCTGAAATTCCCTGCCTGGGTTTGGTCTGATTGGCTGTCGTGTTCTTTTTATTGACCTTTGAACTTTTCAGCTTCAAAGTAGAATTAACGATTCCATATCTCGTAAACTATTTTCAATTTTGCTTTTATGTCTTCAGCAAAGGTGTTGCTCTTGACTTGGCCGACAAAAAATTTTTTGAAGCAAATAAAAAAAAATTACCTCTTCGTACTTAAAATTACAAAAGATGTGAAAAAATATTTTCACAACTTTTTTCCAGTTTTTCATTTAGTTAAATTTTTTAAGTTATATTTTTTTCACAGCTTTATTCATTTAATACAAAACAATCATTTTGGTTAAAATTATACATACTTTAGGGCCCTTAACTAAATGAAGGACCAATCGAATGAAGTTGGTATGTTTCAACCGATTGTTTTAGATAAAGTAAAGAGATTAAAAATTTTGTGATTTTTTTTGACCCTCGGATCAGCAACTTATATTTACCAACTCCTGCAGGTTATCAACTATGTGTTTGTCAAGGTTTATCCCAATCCTTTTCAGTCATTTGTGTGTGAAAGCGCTTTCATAAATATTCTTTTAATAATTTTGCGCTTTTCGCGGTTATTTGGACCATTTAAGTAAAAGTTATATAGCCTATGTTAAAGTCCAGATAATGAACTATCTAATAGGAATTGTTAACGTGAAAGTAAAGGCTTTTTAGAGTAAGGGAAAATGTGTAGAATTTTTTGGACAGTGTGAGAGGAGAAGAACAATATGTACCAAGTACCTTGAAATTATTGAGTATTGGCCTTTTATTGGCCTTGGGTATTTAAACAAATTTCTTTCAGTGTAATAAAGCTTAGAATAAAGTTCAATACAAAAACCTAAGAAATTCCAAGAAAATTGGTTGCTTCAACTTTTTAGCCAAGTGTATGGGAATTGGCTGGTCTGGAGCAGGGCCACGGTGCACTACTGTGGTCAACCTACACACTACAAACTCGTATGTACATAAATCGCCGGCAGCAGCTGATAGCGGGTGGCGACTCAACACTTTCGCTTTCGTGTGTTTGCGTGTGTGTGTGTGTGTTTAGTTAACCGCATAACGGTGGCTTAGCTTTGCACTCGCCTCGCATCGTCTCGCGTGCAGTCTATTAAATGGAAACTCACTTCATATTGTTAGGCCCGGCCGAGCTTGTGTAGTAAATTAAATGATTTTCACGCCAGGACCAAGCCAAGCCGGGCGAAACGTGGCGCGGAGAGACCATGCCAGGCCAGGCCAGGCCATTTTTATGTGTTTGTTTGCGGGCTCCAGCCTCTTGCTCCTGGTGCCCACGCAAATGCCATGCCTTTTTGGTCATGTTTTAACGTTAATTCATGGTCGTGTTTTTATGTTGCACTCGTTGCGCAACGACAACGGATGCGGATACGGATGAGTATGCCAATGCCACGTCCTTTATTGGCCCACGGCTTGATGTGATGATGGTAAAGTGTTTTGTAAATAAGCAGATTTCTCTTGTCTGCCGCGCTTTTTGTTTTTGTTTTTGTTTTGTATTCTTTTGCACGCACAGCGGCGGGCCACGCTAATGGAATGGCTTTCGGATGGCTTACCTGCACGCCTGTACCGCCATGGGGGCAGATGACTTATTTAATTAAATCGGCTTTGACGCTGGCTTAGCTGCTGGCCTTAAAACCCACCGCAAAGTGGAAGCAGGCTGTGTTAAGTAGGCCATGATGGTCATTTATGGGTCTTATTGTGATTAGGTGGCGAAATTACAACGACTGAGGGTTTGGTTATATAATTCAAAGTGTTCGGGGTCACCAAATATACTGAAATTTTCGTGTCGCAATTGACTATTTGATTTTCTATTTCTATACCTACAAAAGAGAGTAACCGTTGGCGTTGAAAAAGAGTACTAAGACGGGGTTTTGGAAAAGTCGCAAAAGCGTCGAAAAAGTTAGTATGGCTCCCTCGTGTCTCTCTTTCTATTTCTTATAGTTGTTTTTGCCTGAAATATATTCTGTGCATTTGTATTTGTTTTCACGAGGCTGCAGCTCATTCTGGGCACCCCTGCTGTAGGGCAATCGCCTTTAATATCCCAAACACAATAATTTTGAAGATTCAAGGCTTTATTTTGAAAAATGATTACATAATTCGCTCCCATTGCGAACTGCAAATCTTGTGAGGAGATGCAAAAAAAAATAAAATAAAAAGAAAACAAAATTGGATCGAAAGCACACTTTTTTCGCTGTCGATTTATCCTATGGGAGTTGATCCGCATTAAAGGCGAGGTAGAATTTCTGTGGGAGGAGCTGGGATGGGCCAGGCAGTTCGTTATCGATTGGAAAGACTTTCTCCGGGAAGTATACATTGATTGGTCGATTCGGGACTCCCGGTAAAATGGTAGAAACCGATGAAGCCAAATCGAAAATTTTATGATTCCTGTCGAAGATCGCTCCAAAGACACCCTTCTGAAAATTATGCCGATGGAAGACATACAACTCTTGAGCTAGGAACGGTTTGTGCATCAAAGTGTGAATCACTCTAAGAATCACCGTGGATCCACGAAACTTGCGCTCACACACAAAATATTGAAAGACTCTACGGGATGTCTCGATGTATGGTCGAAAAAAGAGCACTATTAATGTTACTTGGCTAAATTCAGAATCACTAAGCGGTTTCCGAAACATACAGATCATATCCATGAATTTTTTATAACCGTAACCGTATAACCTTTATTTACATAACCGGTTATCAATACCGTAACCGAAACAAATATATGTGTTAATTTCGGTTTTTCGTACACAGCCAGGTCCATGGACTGGAGGCGGAAATGTTTGTAAATTAAATGTTTTTGTGTACTGGTGGTGGTATTGCTATTTTTTTTTTGCAAAGAAACTTTACCTTTGTGTTTAATTTTGACACGGAAGTTTTTGAATTCCCTATCACAAGTGCGAAGGCCATTGCCAGTTGTGGCTTTTGCGTATCACTTTGTCTAACTCTGTCTCACTTTGTCGTATGTGTTCTCATGGTGGAGTTAATAAGGTGAAGCTAGGTATACATATATTGGCCCTCAGCAGAGGCTGACGACTTCGCCTTGTTAATTGCACTTGATGCGTACTTAGTTAAACGAAATTGAACATTTTTTGATTGTTGGAAAGATCACACACACACTCGCACTTGCGAGTGGGTTTGGATCAATTGGATTGAATTATCTGGGGAATATTAACAAAATTAATCAGTTCCAATTTACAGTCTCACTCTTTCATTTAATATGTTTCTAAAACAAAGGAAGGTAGACATATTGGAATGGTGGGTGGGGGGGAAACATATTTATATATCTTTTTGAGTTATCTAAAGTTGTGCTAGCAGAACCGCGCACACAAGTAAGTGTTGAGAGTGAAAATTTATAATGACGCCTTGCAGGATTCGCTTGGATAGTCAAACTCTATTTGCTATTATGATATTTCGATGTGATTACAATCTCGATTTCTTAATCGAGAAATGGCATCTTTGCCATTTATATGAAGGTACATAAAGACAAATAGTATATCCGTTTAATGTCACTTCGTTAAAACTTATAATGTTAAACTTTCTAATAGGCGAAAACAAAAGAGACAATTTTGTGTAAGAAATTTGAGCTTAATCCATTTGTTATTGAATAAATTAGATTCTAAATGGGGCAGGATTTGTCGAAGTAATATTTATACTAATAACCGTAACCGTAGTGGATCAATAAACTGTGAAACTAGAGTCATCCTCATACCCAGTTTTTTTAGAGCACGTCAAGTTTGCGTTTAATGGGCATATTAATAATAGCAACACAAAGCTACAACATCTATTGCTGGTTAAAAGAAGATGAAAGCTAAAATTTTGAAAAATTCACCAAAGATGAAAGGAATCACCAGTATTCTAATATCAAATTCCCGCCTTCAACGGATAAACGGTTAGTAACATGCCCATAGAGGTCTAACTTAGAAAATGGAATTAATGGGAAACCTCTCGATAGAATTTATTAAGATTTTAAATATATTAAGATACTGACCAATTAAATGTGTCTTCAAGAGATGGTAAAAAGCATCGAAAATACGCGATAGTGGATACCACACAGAGAAAAAAAACCACGTAAATCCAAATATTTCATATTTGAATTAAATATTTTTACCAATAAAAGTGCACCACAATGTGTTTTATTAAATATAAAGTGTGTGCCACTTAAATCACACATTTAATATGAACATAATTGATTTCAAGTGTCCTGCTATTCCATTTGATGTGACGGCATATTAAAATTAAAGTGAAAACTTATTGAATTTAACTATGATTCATTTTAAAAAAAAATTTTAAAAAATATAAAAAAAAAGAATAGCAATTCGGGCTCTTAAACTCAAATGCTGTCGTCTTAGCCTACACGACTATTCACGGCTCGCGTGACGGTGCAGCAAGACTCAATTAAGAACACAGATAATTGTTAATTATGTTCAACATAAAACTAAAAACTTTTCATAGTTAAATTTAATTTGTCTCATATTAACCATTGGATTTTTTGATTAAATGTGTTTAAACTTTAATTTTAATATGATTACCTTATACTTCAAGTATGGTAAAATCTATATTTAAATATGAAAAATATTCAATTTACATTTTTGCATAGTACATTTAAATCTACTACGGAAACCTTTGATTTTATGTTGAACAAAATATTCAAATTTAATACGAAACATTTTTAACTTTACAACGTTTTCTTTTAAGTGTGTGCATAATATAAATGAATATGACGCAACATACAATTCAATATGACCAACTTTAAATTAACTGGATTACACTTCGACTATAAAAATTTTCATATTGACTAGATATTGCTAATATGATTTTATTTAAACTTAAGTCATTTATATTTAAATTTAATATGAAAACTGGCATAATAGAAATTAATATGTTTCTATTGAATTATACTATGCACTTTTTTTTGCTGTGCACATTTGACAGCTCGCATTATCGAGGCTATATAGACCACAAACTAGAGATCAAAATAGACTGAACTGAGTTTTCAGTTTTACCAATGATGCCTTATTAAGGGATTTATAGGCATTTGCATACTATCAATTGCCTTAGAACAACATGGACCAATTAAGAAATTAATCTTATGAGTAAAGTGCTTCATTACCAGCAGAATAACAGATTAAATCATTTAAATCAGGGCTTAATCCCGAAACGAATTTCTGTTCCGGTTCCAGTACCGGTACGTCCTGAAATGAATGTTTCGGTTAAAGGTTCTATATCGGTTTTCAATTAATTTCGGTTTTCGGTTTCGGTTCCGGGACCCGGATTTTTATTTCGGTATACCGGTACGTACCGGTACTCACCGATATAAGTACTAATTATTTTTAATACTGAAAAAAAACTTTCTGAGATAAATCTAAATCATTTTATTCCTGTTTAATAAAACGAATCAACACGTCCGTTAGATCAACACGTCTCATTAACTCATATAAGAATTGTTGCAAATTTATACTTTTATGAACTCATGTAATTTTGTAAATTTCCGATTTTTGAGACAGTTCGGTCTACACCACATATTTTTACCCTCTACTATGCAGTCTATCAAATCTTCATTAACATTTTGGGAATAAGAAAATTTAGCAAATTTCGCATTTATTTTAGTTGTTTCATTGTTTTTTGGTGTTTAATTTTTTTATCTACACCTTCTGTTTACCCTTCATTGACATTTCCAAACTTTGCAATATTTTGGACTGTTCAATCTTTTGTTTTTTTTTGTCTACATACATAATAATCTTAGGTCCTATGAAAATTTTAGAATTTTGACGATTAGTTTAACCGTTTGATCTACAACTCCTTTTGGACGAATCTGGCCACCAGTTAAGAACGTTTTAATGTTTTTAAATACGTTTAAGTACGATTTTGCTAGAGAGGACGAATGTGTTTATATTTGGAGTGCAAATGCACAATTTTGTGTACCTTTTGGCAAAGTATAAAAACAAATCAACAGTTTCACTAGCTTTTGCTGTATACATGCACTGGCTATATTGACACGGCTGTTAATGCCGATCAAGAACTTTGTAAGGTCGGAATTGATTCCTCTCAGTTACTAAATTTTGCACGTTCCTAACATAATTAGGTACAGCGTATAAAAAAAAACCGGTACCAAAGTTTCGGTTTCGTTCCGGTTTTATCGGTTCCAATAATAACGGTAAACGGTATTCGGTTCTTAAAAAAAATTTTGTATCGGTTTAGGTTCCGGTTCCGGTACGCGATTTGAAACGGTTTATTTCGGTTAACGGTTCCGGTTCTGGTTCCGGTATTGAGCCCTGATTTAAATACTTCAGTACAGGCACTTTGCGTATGAGGACGCAACTTTTTAATTTTATAGTGGAATTTTATTTATAGGATTTATTACATAATTTTGGAGAAGCTTTTGATATTCAAGTAATCAATGTTGCTCTGAGGCAACCCACAGCCCGCGTTGCCAGTATAAATATGCCCATTAAGGGGGTATTCTCCATGTGCAAAATTTTTTTTCCCATTTTTTTTTTTTTTAAAGCTTGGATATTTGAGAATATCGCCCCAAAAGGATTTTTGGAAATTCAAAATACTTTAAAAGATATAGCCTCTTAGGTGGAGCAATGTTATCGCTAAAACGAGAATAATTTGAGTAAATAAATTTCCAGTCAATAAAACTGTGATATAACGGCTGGTTCTTGAAATTGAATGGTAAGATATGGTCGCCCAGATCGATATCGATTATTAATCGGCTTTTATTCGATAATTATCGAAGGCTATCCTCCGCAATGCTACTATCTACAAAATCGTTCAGAAACTAGAGCTGCGGCCGCATCTAAAGAAGGCAGAATGGCACGCAGAGCAAAGAGAGCTGCTGCTGAAAACAGTTTTTTTTTTGAAAATGAGAAGGGTTCGCTGTATGCAGCTGGCATCGCAGACTAATATCTGTAAGTATACCTAATATTTGTATAATATTTGTAAAATTTTTGGTTTTACTTACTTTTACATACTGTTTCGGACTGCCAAGCCACTTTTCTCCAATTCTACTAAACCGATTTTGATAAAGTTATATGCAATCGACGCAGAATTGTCACCATTCTAGAACTGATTTTTTTTTTTTGATTTTTGATTTTTTATTTTTCCCAAAAAACGAACTTGAAACTTTAAACGCGTTTATCTCGAAACCGCGTTTTTCGATCTGGCGGCTATAACACAGTTACATTGAACCGATTTTGATGATCAAAACTGAAATCGACGCAGAATTGTCACCATTCTGGTCTGAACCTCAATCATAATTTTAAAAGATTTTTACTAAAGTCGGTTTTTTACAAAAACACAAACAAACAAGTCTGAAAGTAGGTCAAGCCTGACTATAGCATATGGTGCTGCGCTCACCTGTAAGTAAGCTTTCTCTCTTTCTCTCTCTCACCCTCTCTCTCTCTCTCCTCTCTCTTTAAGATTGTGCGGTGTTAGTTGTAAAAAGGTGGGAGGGGTGGGGTAGGGTTATTTACTTTTTCTTCATAAGTTGAGAACCGCTCATCCGATCTTTATCATTTCTTCGGCAAATCGATACATTTTGCTAATTACTAATTATCTCTAGAAGGTACAAATCGTCTATCTTCAAAACTGTAGGAGATATAACGTTTTTTCAAAATTGCGAGGGCGGGAGGGGGCGTGGCAAAAATTGAAAATAAACTTGATCTGCCTGCAAGTATAAGAAACATTTGTCCCACACATATCAAACCTCTATCTCTTACCATCTCTGAGATCTGTTTGTTCATACGGACGGAAAGACGGACGGACATGGCTATATCGACTCGGCTGTTGATGCTGATCAAGAATATATATACTTTTATAGGGTCGGAAAAGGAAAACCTAATATACTCTAAATATACATTTTTTAATGGCCGCCATTTTGTCAAAAAAAATCACAAAATATTTTCCGAGGTTCAGACCAGAGTTACATCTATTCTGATTATAACCCCGTTTTTGCTACTCATTTCAGACATCCTGGAGACCTGGAATCATGGCCGCCAGCACCCTTTTTGACACCCTTTTTGACGGCCGATAACTTTTGAAAAAGCCGAAGCAGTAAAATATTTTTTCTTTACTCTAATCTGTTTGTAACATAATAATAAAAAACAGAATTGGAAAAACTCTTTGCGTTTTCAAATAGGATTTTTTTTTAAAAGGTCCAAAAAAACAGCCTTGACATGGAGAATACCCCCTTAAACGCGAACTTGACGTGCTCCAGAAAAACTGGGTATGAGGTGTTGCTATCTGATGCCACTAGTTTCACAATTTATTGGTCCAAATCCCAGGCTATTTTGAATGTTTCACTGTGTTATATTTGAACGCCTAGAAAATATATAAAAAACCAAAAGCACTATTTTTAGTTTTTATTTTTGTTAGCTAGTGTTATTTTTCTACCCACCGAGGCCAACATTTCTCCATCACTTTAGTTCTCGGCTGCAATTGTGTTAAGGGTATTCGACCTTATGACTGCTCAAAATTCAACAACATTTTTGGTTCCTCTGAGAATTAATGTGTTGCCACTTAACAGATTGTCGTTGTTGTGCACGTAGGTGTATTCGGCATTGTGTGTGTGTGACAAAATTATGCACATATCCTGTAAATTTAAGAACATCATCAGGCAAACAACGTAGCTGAAGCTGAAGCTGACGATGACGACGACGACGACGACGACACAAAAAGGCAAAACAAATTGAGCCAAGGCATATGGCGAATGGAGGAGGCTTATGCGGATTGAGGTGGTGGGGTGGTCGGGGGTGGACATTTACAGTTGTTGCAGCCACATAAAAACTGTTGCAGCTTGCCAGTTGCGACGTGTTATCTCGGGCTGTGCGTCATTTCACACCAAACGACGTCGACGACGACGACGACCGCAAACACAAAACAAAATCTGACAATAAGTGTGAAAATGGTTCCAGCTTCAGCGCCAGCGCCCAGCCATGCAAAACTAAAAGAAAAATGTTTAAATATTTCCTGCTTTTTATTGTGGTTGCTGGGAATAGTGCGAGAAAAAAAATGGCAACACTTTCCTGCTGCTGGTGCTGCTGCTGCTGCTGTTTACTTTTTATTGTTGCTCCTGCCACACAAAAATATGAAAACTTTCGACAGGAAACAGGAACTGATAAGGCCATTTTTGCCAGGCAAAAGGCAGGCGCCCGTCGAGAATTCTGCTGCTGGCTTCTGTGTTCCCTTAGCTCGTGTCATTTGGCGCTTTCTTTTTTATTTTTTGTTTTTTTTTTTGTTGTAGCGAGATTTATTCTGCTGCTCCTGCTCCCAGTGTTAGTTGGCATCGTTAAGTTATTGCCACGCCCATGGCAACACGCCTGTGACAGTGTCACAATGTTGTATGCATTTTTATTCTATCTTTGTAAAGTGTTTTTTTTTCAGTTTTTCAGTTTTCTTTCTATTTTTGTTAGTTTTTTGTTTTGTAGTTTCTAGTTTTTGCCCTGTTTTCATCGCTTGTTGCTGCCGCTGTTGTCACTCATCCTGGGGCAACTGTTGCAAGTTGCACAATTTTATGAGTGCGTGCCACAAAACGTATGCGGTCACAATTTGCAAATGCTTTATGCTTGTTATTTGTTGCAAGGGTGGCTCCGCCGTTGATATAATTATTCCATAAGATTAGCACGAAAGCCAGTTGTTTGTTATTTTTTTAGAAGCGATATTCTGCTTGGCCTTGGAGCCTCTTTAGGTAATTATTCCTTAATTTTTAGGTAATTTTTTTTTGTTTTTTTGGCAATACAATTTATTGAATATAAAATTGGGAGGGTCGAATTTTTTTTCGCCCAAAGCGTATAGCAAAAACTAAATCTATGGTCAATTTTAAGAAAATTTCACCAAGAAACCATGGGTCTAAAATGAATTCCTAGTCCGCGCAAATCGACTTGAAATATTTATGTTACATTTTCCCAAAAACCAAGTTAGAAAGTCGGTGAAGTCCGACTACAACATACTCTGTATCCCCCAGAGCTTGCATTTATCTGATAAATTTTATATAGAAGTCACACAAAGTGATAAAGGTGTCAAAAAGTGAGCCCAGTGCTGCCCATCAATGTTGAAGCGGTGCTACCTATCAGAGCGAAGCTCTTTTACGGACGTCAGACTGGAGGGGGTAAATCTTGAAAAATGTTGTCTTTGCGACAGATTCTTTTGGGGTATGTCTTTGATTTTGTATTTGCAAAATCAGCTGCTTTTACAATTAACGCGCAGTAGCAGGTGGGTTGTGTGTGGAGGGGATTGTATGAGGTGGATCTGGGGGGGATCAGGTGGGGATCTAGTGGGAATCTGGTAGAGGTAAGGTAAGGATCTACTGGGAATCTGGTGGAGATCTGGTGGGGATCTGGTAGGAATCTGCGGATGGTCGGGCTGTGCATAGAGTGGCTGCATTAAAGTCAAGTTGTGAATTCTGTGCTAAAAACTATAATGTTCTTTGTTTGACAGTGCCTTAACGGTGTCTTAACAGTGACTTGACAGAGACATTACAGAGACTTAACAGTGACGTAACAGTGACTTAACAGTGACTTTACAGTAACTAAACAGTGACATAACAGTGACTTTACAGTAACTAAACAGTGACCTAACAGTGACATAACAGTGACTTAACAGTAACTTAACAGTGACTTAACAGTTACCTAACAGTGACTTAACAGTGACATAACAGTGACTTAACACTAACTGAACAGTGACTTAGCAGTGGACTAACAGTGACCTAATTTTTGATAATTTAACATTTACTTACACAGAATCCAAATGTGTCTTTTGCCATTACTTAAATCGGATTCATCGTAAAGAGCTTCGCTCGTACCGAGCGTCTCATGACACACACTCTTTTTTTGTTTTTCGTATAACTCCGCTATCGTTCATTCGATCTTCGTAGTTTCTTTGGCAAATCGATAAATAATCATGATTACAAATTATCTCTAAAAGGTACAAACCATCTATCTGCAAAACTGTGGGAGATATGTGGTTTTTCCAAAATTGCGGGGGCGGAAGGGGGCGTGGCAACCTGTGACATAAAAATTTATCTGCCTGCATCTACAAGAAGTATTTGTCCCATACAATTTAAACATCTATCTCTTACCATGTCAGAGATTTGTACTTTTACAGGTATTTGGACAGACAGACGGACATGACTATCTCTGGTATTACATTTTTTAACTTACCTTTTTGTTAAGGAGCTTTGGCGAATAGTCATAAGCTAAAAAAAGAAAATTGAACAAGAGAAGGCCAGAGAAAGTCCGTCGTTACTACGCTTATGCTATAAATTTCACGATTTCTTCAATTAGCAAAATCAAATTTCTTCCTGTTTATGCAGTATTTGTAAATTCACAAAATGGTCTGACATGAATTGACATCGAGTTCATAGTCATTTTTCGGCCATTTCTCCAAACGATTTTCAACATGTGACGGTCTTTGCACAACATGGCTAAAAATTCTGTATATTTTATGGAAATTTATTAAAAATCCAAAATCAGATATATTGAGGTTTGATGACCTCGAGAAGGCTTTAACAGTTCCAATTTCTCCTTAATTTATCTTTGAATTGTCAATGTAGACAGAGACCTTTTACAAAAGTGTCGAACAAATAAATTAAATATTTCATGTTAAATTATATGTTCAATGGTGTTGTGATAAGCACTCTGGACTTTTAATCAGGCGAACCGAGTTCAAATCTCTGTAGAACCTTAACATTTTTTTACAAATAGCTTAATTTTTAGTAAACACACTGTTTATATAATCTATTAGTGCATACATACAATACATATTTGTGTAGTTTGTAGACAATAAGGAAATCAGCAATAATCATGAATTTGGTGCAGTCCGATTGTGTTGCTGAATCAATTGTACGACATAATGAAATAATATTTTTCTTTACAATTTTAACAAAATTTTTGTCTACCTACTATGACGTTTCTAGCAGTTCAGAAACAAAATTAAGGGGAAATTTGAACTTTTAGAGCTTTCTCGTAGCCATCAAACCTCAATATATCTGATTTTGAATTTTTGACATATTTTCTATAAAATATAAAATTTATAAATAATACATTTTTTGAGCCATGTTGTGCTAAGGAACTAGACAAGGCAGGTACGTTCTAATATCCATAATATCTGACATGGTAAAAGATAGAGGTTTGAATTGTATGGGAAAAATACTTCTTGTAGATGCAGGCAGATAAATTTTTATGTCACAGGTTGCCACGCCCCCTTCTGCTCCCGCAATTTTGAAAAAACCTCATATCTCCCACAGTTTTGCAGATAGATGGTTTGTACCTTCTAGAGATATTTTGTGATCATGATTATTTATCGATTTGCCAAAGAAACTACGAAGATCGAATGAACGATAGCGGAGTTATACGTAAAACAAATTTTGATAGGTAGCACCGGTTCAACGTTGATGGGCAGCACTGGACTCACTTTATAACTTCTTTATCACTTTGTGTGGCTTCTATATAAAATTTATCAGATAAATGCAAGCTCTGGGGTATACAGAACATGTTATAGTCGGACTTCACCGACTTTCTAACTCAATTTTTGGGAAAATGTAACATAAATATTTGAAGTCGATTTGCGCGGACTAGGAATTCATTTTAGAGCCATGGTTTCTTGGTGAAATTTTCTTAAAATTGACCATAGATTTCGTTTTTGCTATACGCTTTGGTCGAAAAAAAATCACCCCCCCCCCCCTAATATACATGGACTCTAAAGATAATAAGACCCCCAATTTGCATATTTAGCCAAATTTTATAATGAGTTTTGATTTTCAAGTATTTCTATAAATGACAATTGTTAAGAAAATTTACCTTCTTAGTTTTATGTTTAAAATACTAAAGTAAGCATAGTTAGCACCCCAATAGATACATGGCGGCAAATTCGAATTCAAATATGGCGCCACTCCACTGACTACAAAACGCAGCATCTAGTAGGCCTTGATTTTTAACATTTTTTGACTTGGGGTAGCCCTCGAACATTTTTAATTCATTCCACTTTAGCTCTTGCTATCGTGCGGACGTCTTTCTTCTTTTTTTATATAATTTTTGTTCTTGGCATTAGTTTTTTCACGCCTTGCATTTAATGTGCAATATTTGAAAATGTCTTTAACTTCTGATTTATTACACGAAACTCATTGTGTAAATATGGATAAGTAATCCTTGCCGACAAAGGGGCTAATTTTTCAATAATTATTTCTTTTTTGAATTTGTAAAAAAAATTTGACCGAAGTCCGTGATGCGTTGCTGTCGCTCCAGAATAATGTTTCTTTTCTTTGATTTATTTCGAAAGCCTGTGTCGCTTCATCCAGTGAATTACGCTTGTGCTTCGTCTTACACATGCAATTCAGTTTTCTTTATTACATATGAAAAATTCAAATCGTTTTTTGATTTGGGAAACCCTGAAAACATTTAAAATTCTCGCAATCGTGCGGTCGTCTTTTTATTTTTCTATATATTTATTTTAATTATTACCTTAATTTTCTCATGCTTTGCATTTACTGTGAAAAATTTGGAAATGTCTTTGATTTATGCCATGAAAGTGATTATGCATATATGGGTGGGGAGGACAATTTTGAAATAATTATTTCTTTTTTTTTATTGTTTAAAAATTTCGACCAAAGTTCGTTATGCGTTGCTGTCGCTCCAGAATAATGTTTCTTTTCTTTGATTTATTTCGAAACCCTGTGTCGCTTCATCCAGTGAATTACGCTTGTGCTTCGTCTTACACATGCGATCCAGTTTTTTGATTTGGGAAACCCTTAAAACATTTAAAATTTTCGCAATCGGTCGTCTTTTTCTTTTTCTGTATATTTATTTTAATTACCTTAATTTTCTCATGCTTTGCATTTACTGTGGATATTTGAAAATGTCTTTGATATGTGATTTGGGCCATGAAAGTGAGTGTGTATATATATATATATGGGTGAGTAACCCTTGCCGACAAAGAGGACAATTTTTAAATAACTATTTCTTTTTTTTATTGTTTAAAAATTTCGACCAAAGTCCCTTATGCGTTGCTGTCGCTCCAGAATAATGTTTTTGTTTACCTTTGATCTATTTCGAAAGCCTGCTGCGATTTCTGCTGTGGTTTTTGTTTGAGCAGGCACATTCAATCCAGTTTTCTTTATTTCATACGCTCCAATTTCTTTCTTCATGTTGTAAATGTAAAAAGCGGACGAAAAACAATTTTAATGAAATTTATTTTAATCCATTACCCTAATTCGAAAAGCACATGCGATTACACATATTTTTTAAGGGCAAAAATGAAAACGTCAAAATGCATTTAAACAGAAAACCGTTGTAATGAGCGGTAATTGTCTAGTAAAGGGACCTTACCTAAGAAAACTTTAAAAAAAATTACCTTCTATAGATGGTGAATAATAAAGAATTTTTATGCAAAAAGATAAAAAAAATCGCTTTTGAACGAATTTTAAAATTTTAATTCTTTGCCTAATAAAACAAACATATCACCACACTTTGAAAGTAAAGTTCTAGGCGGGGATTTTTTATGTGTAAGAAATCGAAAAAATTAGTTTTGTTCTGCTTCCTCGACTCATCCTCCTATAAAGTGTTTATGTTAAAATAAAAGAAAAAATCTGTTTAACTAAACCGCAGAAACAGATCCAAAAAATTTAATTGTCCAAAAGTCCTAGATTTTTGTTTGGAAAACTGAATAAAACTACTGTCGGAAATAATTTTGAATACATATAGCTATTTGTTGGCAAAATTTGGAACCATGTCATAAAATGGCAGCCGTTCAAAATCGATTTATCTTAAAATTGATGCAAAAAACAAGTGAGAAAGTCGCTCAAGCCCGACTATAACATACTCTGTACCTGGTGTAAAAGCTGAATGCAGTGCTTCTGCTGCCCTCATCTCTAAGTCTCTCAAAGGCTTTCGTTGCGTCCGCTGCTTTTCCTTGGGAAAAACTTTGACATCAATTGCTGCAGAAAAACGCTTGATAAGCAATCGATTATCCAATCCGTCAATAAAACATTGCTGCTTCTGGATGCCTGGAATGGGCTTAGCACTGTCAAATCTAGTCTTCAACTCTGCTTTCTCAGTTTCGTGAAACCATCTTCGTACACATACACATAGAAACAAATACATCGAGGCAAACACTCCTTTCAGTTCTCTTAAGCGTTTTGCTTTTAAAGCCATGCACCCTTCGCGCACTCCAAGACCGCGGGACTACTGTCCAAATCTGCTGGCGTTCGGAGTATGACTGCAAATTGTGGAATATAATCTTTAAACCATCCAACATTTCTTACAATTCCAACTCTCTTTTAGATCAATACCGTTTTGATAGAGGCTGATCCTCGTCGGAACTGTCGGAATCAAGATGGTAAAATGCTCGTTCTGATCGCTCTGAATTGTCCATCGAATAGGAAAAAGAGCGTTCTTCGGGATTTGTAGAGGGCAAGATGATGGGCCAATGTAGCTTGCAGTCTTGGTTCGACAACGACTGCAAATTTTCGCAGTTAGTGGTACAAAGGGAAACTTTCGTAGATTTATTCCAATGGGCGTCCCCATTGGATTCGCACATCTATCGCTGTGTGGCATTCTACCGACCAAGCGTGAAAAAAGTCACAAATAAAATAAATAGTCTATAATATCGACTTACGCTATTAATTTAGGTTCAACGACAGAATACAGTTAGTTTTCTTTTTCAATATGGAAAATTTTAAACTCTGACTAACCATTTATGTGGGAGTGGGAATATAAGGAATAGTAGAAGTGCCCTTCTGGCTTAAGCAACGACGTCAATTATTGCAGCAGCCAAAGATGAATTTTTGAGTTTGTCTTCTTTTGTTTGTTTTCCTTGGTCAGAATTTGGGCTATTTACATGGGTAATAAAAGTTTTATAGCTCGGTGAACAAAATTTAACAGAAAGATTAATTGTTCATTTTTTAGAACATAATATTTGAAAAAACAGTCAAGCCGAAAAAAAATTAATCTATAAAAAAAATTATTTGCGCGCTGTCAGGCTGTCTTCCATCTTGAAATAAATTGTAAAATGTACATAAAAATATGCTCTTTCTGAGTAAAAATATTCGGATCAAATACAGATTGGCCCTCGCGGAGAAAAATACAAAATACTGATTTCTTTTAAGGAAAAAAATACTTTCGATGGCTTTGGTTGCAGTCTCAAATTTTCAAGAGAAAATAACAATAAACCGTCTTTGGTTGGATTAAATCCGATAAACCGTTTAAGAGTTATGACTTTTTAAAATTTTCATTTGTATCCGGTTTATCTTAAGAACTGAGGGTAGGTGAAAAATTTGTAGGGGTATTGTCATCTATGTATAGTACTTCAAAATAATAGCCAATAATAATTTTTTGGAAATAAAAAAATTGAGGTGGCCGAGTTGATATGGAATGTCCCATATCTGGTACTTATATACACTGATTTGCAAGATTTAAGTCAAATCCAATTTCAAGTTTTTTGTTTCGGAATTAAAAAACAAAAATGTTAAAATATTTTCCAACTTTGACTTGGATTATAAATATCTTATTAATTTTTTTTTCGTGCTTTTTAAATTATGTACGTCAAGTTCAATTTTTTAAGAGCAAATTGTAAAAAATTTCAGCTTCCTAGCTAGGCTGGTGTAGAAATGCCAAAAAATTGGATTTCATTGGCTATAATAGTTGTTATATTTGTTAATGGAAGATGTTATGAATGCAGTCTTTGTGATACGGGAGCTGTTTGTAAAGCAAAAATGTTGCCAAATATCCGAGATAAAAGTTTCACAGTTTTCTTAATTTGTTTCTATTCCCCTTTGTTGGAACAGGACACATTTGTCGGCAACTAAAATATATTTGGTTGCCCTTTACTGCGTTTTTGCAGTCAGCTCCATAATTTTCCCATAGAATACACTTGTGATGCTTTAAATAGACGATGACTTCTCCTTCCGATAAGGATAAAAATTTGGACACAGAGAAACATTGAAAAAAAAAATCAACTTCCATCTGAAAGCGACCACGTGCTGCTGCTTCGACTTAGGCCACTGAACAAAAGTAGAGTCAAAAACAATGAAGCGACGACTGCTGCTGCTTTTCGCCTTTTCTCAATAATCGTTTTTTGCTGCAGCCTTTCACTGCGGCTTCTGTTTTTCTTAAAAGCAGACGAAATCAAACTCATTGCAGTATTTTAATCCCTGTAAAAAATTTAAACTTTTATGGATTCCATTCAGATCTATAGCCCAAAGGATATATTGAGGGTTGAAGTCCCGTCATGGTCGAAACTTCTTCTTTTTTTTCCTGTCAATTTTGTCTGGGGCACGTATGGCCATTTGACGTTCTACAATAGTTATTGACGTATGCCTGTCTTCTGTGTGAAGATGGTGTACGATTTGGCTGGCATAAGTTTGAATCTTGTGCGTGTTTGCTTGTGTATGTAATACGAGTAACACTTATCAAAAGTTTGTCGCTAACACATGCAAATTGAAATGTGCGATTTACACCCATACCCACACTCGCACACACTCGCACACACACGCACACTTTGGCTGTACTCTGTTGTCACTTTTGTTTGTTTGGCACACGTACGCATGCATCCGGCTCCGGCTCCAGCATCAGCTCCTACTTCGTCGCCTAACTTTCGCCTGCTTTAACACCTAACAACCAAGAACAACTTGCGTTGTTGTTGTCGTTGTATACTTACTTATTATTGCTCCAGCAGGTGTTTTCAACCCAAAAACTACACAGAGAGAAAAGAGCAAAGATAATTTGTATAAAACTATTGATATGGTCAAAAATCTGCGCATCCAGTGGGTTTCGAACTAACGACTCTTACGCTCTAAGGTGTTGCCCTACCATCTGCGCCATGCGGCTTTTTGCAAGCTAGGTAGGGTAATTCAACGCATCAATGCACGTATGGACCGTGACCCTATGTCATTTTAGTGGTTTAGACACCGAAGAACCCAACTTACGCTCTCAATGCCACATCCATCCTCTGGGCGAAACACATTTCTACTACGAGGCTTGTGCCAAGAGAGCAAACAGCCGAAAATATTTTGTGTGTCAACGAGAGAAGAAATGAGCATCCAGAGGATGCTAAAAACATACCTTTTCCGCACGACCACATATTAAATTTTGGATCCAGCAATATTTCTGTCCCGCGGTCATTTCTAGTAAGTATATGAAGAAAGCCGCCTTCGACACACCGATAAGGTCAAGGTTTTATTAAGCCCTGTCTACCTTTGGTATACCAGTAAGGTACGTTCGACTTTGCATGATGACGTTGAGAAGCACTCAAAGCACCGTCGAAATAGGAGCGAACTTCTCCGAGCCTTTTGATACCAAAAGAGGTTTTAGGCAGGGTGATACCTTATTGTGGGACTTGTTTAATCTACTGGTGGAGTATATACTGCGCCAATGCCCAAATGCCAACAGATCGGGCACCATCCTTAATAAAGATGTAATGCTATTCACCCAACACAACAATTTAAAAATCCGTCAATTCAACACAAACAAATTCAACACAAAACAAAGTCAACACAAAACAATTTCAACACACGTCAATACATCACTAAGTCATTTTACCCAATACAACAATTCAACACACGTCAATTCAACACAAAACAAAACAATTAATTTATTATTAAATTTGGTTTGAATTGAATTGACGAAGTGTTAAATTCTTGTGTTGGGTGAAATGACTTATAGACGTGTGTTGACTTTTTTATGTGAAGACTTTGGTTTGTGTTGAATTGACGTGTGTTGAAATTGTTTTGTGTTGAATAGACGTGGAACCTAAAGTTGAGTAACGTTGACTCTTATTAGTGATAGTAAATAAAATGCAAGTGTGTAGTACCATCAGAGATAGAAGAGGGACACTAGCTGCCTGCGGTGCAATTTTTACACATTCGCAGCCTCCATTCCCCGCCGATTAAAAAAACCAATTCCCGGTATAATCAACACATAAATTTCAAAAAGTCAATTAAACATACGTCATTTCAACACATTACAAATTAAACACAAACAAATTCATCCTGGGAAAGAAGGGTGACACAAGCGGCAGGCAAAAATTTTACGACATTTACAACGTCTGCATTCGGATGAAAGTTATTCAAGTTGTGAACAAAAGAATGTTATCTCTGGTGCTTTCAAATGTGCGCACACTGACATTCGACTGACATTGCCACTTGTAGGATTGAAAATATAATTTGTTTTTAAATTGTTGTGTTCTATTTTCCTGTGTTGAAATTGTACTGTGTTGAAATCGTACTATGTGGAAATTTGGCGATGTTCAATTGCGTTGTGATTAAATTGATTATGTTGAAATTGTATATGTGTTGAAATATCTTGTGTTGAATTGACGTGTGTTGAATTGACGTGTGTTGAATTGACGTGTGTGTTGAATTGACGTGTGTTGAACTGACGTGTTAAACTTGTTTTGTGATGAATAGACGTGGAACCCTTCTCGCATTTGCCGATGATATTGACATTTTCGCCAAAACCGAATGGGAGGTAAGCATGGCGTTTTGAGAGATTGAGAAGCAGTCAGAACTAATGGGTTTAGCGGTAAACGAGGACAAGACGAAGTACCTAGTATCCTCGAAACAGAAGGCAATCTGTTACAATGGGAGAGTACATCTTTAATGTTATAGAGGACTTTGTCTACCCCGGAACGATGATAAATGGAAATACGAAGAAGAATCACGCTCGCAAACAAATGCTACTACGGGCTTAGTAGGGAGTTCAAGAGCAGGGACCTCACTCGAAGAACGAAAATAGCTCTGTAAAAGTCACTTATAGTCCCAGTCCTGCAATACGGCGCAGAAGCATGAGCAAATCAGCAGTTGTTTGAGCAAACCCAAATGGACGAACAAACTCCAGCAAAAATGGTCTACAAGAGGAATGCGAAAGATCTGGGACATGGCAAGGTGGCACGACCACCACTAAGATGGGTCGACCAGGTACGGAAAGACATCTCCAAGCTTGGTGTGAATAACTGGTGGCAGCTCGCACGAAACAGAAGCGACTGGCGGGCATTAGTATCAGTGGCCGAGACCATCAAACGCTTGTGATGGCCATTCAAGAAAAAGAAGACATGAAGATAGTGCATTTCACAGCAGCATCAGCACCGTATAGATTCCCAAATCTTTGACAAAAATTAAAGTGTCAATATTTTTTGATAAAACTATGAATGAATAAATACCAACTGAAGATTAAATCTAATTGATCTCATGGCAGCCACTCTTCAATTATAATTTAATTCAAATTTTACCATTCCCTTTTCCTTGTTCTCCAATTCTTTCCCTCCTCCTCTTCTTCCATAACTCTTTCCGCGCTCTTCACTCTTTCACCTAATTTGCGTGAGTGTGCGTCGCGCTCTTTCTCGCGCTCTTAACAAAAGAGCTTAGTCCAGGGTCTCCCAAGAAGAGAGCGCGAAAATGTGAAGCATTACTTCGGCAAGCATTCGGTGTAATTTGACGAGTATGTCCGTATGCTGGGTAACTCTGGCTTAGTCCACAATATTGCCTGAGCACAACATGAGCACATAGCTCATTTCTGTGCTCCATTTAAACTTTTCTTTGACGTTTTCACCCACTTTGCGGTCAAATTTTCAAATTATTTCCATACCAAATCTTAGATCTCTAGAGTAAGCAGTTTTGGATGTGGGTTGATAATATATATTACCCACTCAGTCGGGCCACCAGATTTATAGAAAGGATAAGAAATGATTCATTTCAACTGTTACATATTTGGTATCGAGTATCATAACACAATCGAAGTAGATTAGCCATTCTTCAAAATAACGTTTAGACTTTTCCCCAAATCTGTGTGAAAAGTGGTCTCTCCGGGCGTAAGAAAAAAGGCATTTCTGCTATTAGTTTGCTTGTTTACTTAACGATTTTCTTGAAGTGTATAACTCACACACTTGCATTCACAAAATTCAAAATTCACATACACCTGTCCTTAGACCCTCAGTTCCTGTTCCTATTCTTGTGCTCCTTAGCAAAAGTCTCTCCCTGTGTGTGTGTGTGTGTGTGTGTGCGGATTTGAACATGAGTTTTAGAAACAAAAGTTGTTGGTTTCTTTGGTTGGTTGGTTGGTTGATGCTTTTCAGCTCACTAACTTTTTTTTTCGTTTTGGGAACGTCTTTTGTGCTCGAGTGTTTTTTCTTGCTCCATTTCGGCGGATAATTGCAGTGCTAGAAAAGTTTTGCATCTCATCTAGTTTCATCTTTGATTTCTCGTACAGCATCAGCTGCAATTCATTTATACTAATTTGTGGCAAAAATTGCATAATTATATTGCCAACTAACTGCAGGCGGCGCAAATTGAGTTAAAGAACTCAATTCTGTGGCATCAAGGCTGGCTGACAGGTTTAATACCCAGCTCCTGCTCCTGCTCCCGCTCGCTCCCCAGACCACCAAAACGTCTATTGTCTATTAGATAATTAAGCCACTTTGTGGCAGGTTTGACAGCCTGACTTTGGCCCTGTCAGCAAGCAGGCAGGCAACTCCGGGCGCATCTTTTGGCATTCTGAGTGGGAAATTCGGTTTGTCACTTTTGAAAGTTCAAACGCAGAAGCAAGTGCACAGTTCGATGCCGTTTGATTTGTGCAGTTAATCAACCACTAAATGACAGGTCCTTCAGCTGCAGCAGGACCTCTGATGATTAGAAATGAGCAAAGGAGCAGAAGCAAAAAAAGAAAGCAAATCGCTCGTATCTTTCGCCCAACCGCCGCCTTCCAAGCCGCCAAATGCCGCCACAGCTTGTAGCAATTGTCGTACCATTTGTCAGAGGAACACAGCGACACTCCTCCCTCGCCGGCATTTGCGCATGTGCCGCCCGGGCCCCGCTTCGTACGCCCCACCGCCCGCCTCCACACTTGCTGCGTTCCACCACGTGGCCAGCGTGTGGAAGCCAACTGGCACATGGTGGACGCCATTCGTTTCGAAAATCCACTTCGACAATTGGCAACGATGTTTCGCACTTCGGCAAGTCCTTATCGTCGGCCAGCCACTCGTTAATGGCCAGCATCCAACGAGGTTGGGCACGAGGAGAGCTGCCGGAGTTCGGCTGTACCCAGCCGAGTTGCAAGTCCTTGGGAGGCTGTGCGTTCTGCCAGTTGATCAGCATCGTCCTTGTCGGCTGGTTGTGCTTTTTTTGTGTGTGGCATCCGTGTGCAGGTCCGACGGCTCCGCGATTGAAAAATTTACGCGAATTTCCAGAAAACTAACGCGTCAACGAGCAAAATTAGTGTTGAATGTGGGCAGAGTCTTTTTTTTGAGTGAGAGTGAAAGTTTAACCGATTTATGACCAACAAATGGAATTTGTATAATCTTTGATCCAAACCCACCAAATCAACAAATGCATTGCATATGGAAAGTGCTGCCAAGCGGCCCCGTCACGCGTAATGAGAAAATGCTGATCGTGCTGCTGCTGACGATGGCGCTGCTGGAAGGTACCTTCCCCTCTGCTTTCAAGGGTCATTAGTTTATAAAGATGAAATTATCATATTATTTTCACTTTGCCACCAAAAGCCATGAATAATATTTTGGAAAATAAATCAACTATTGACTTGTTCTAAAAAATGTTTGAATTTCAATGTGAAGTGACACTCATATGCTTGGTTTATAGATCAATTGACATAAGTTAAGCTTCGAAGTTGAATTTAATTATAATGATATTTCAATTGTTTGAGTTTCCTTCTCAAGCTGAGGAAAACTCAGACAAGTGCAGTCAACCCTTTATTATAATTTATATAAGTTTAGTTAATACGAAATCTTTAGAGATTTTTACTTAAAGCGAGTAAAAAGAAAAGAAATCTCTAACCATAGGATTTAAAAATTTCTGCCTTCAATTTCCAACTGTTTCAATTTCTGTTATAAAAGAGCAAAGTGTTTCAATTGTGATTAAGCTTAAACTTAACTGGGTTAAAAAAAAGTAGGGTAAAGCAAGACCACTTGGAAAAAAGGACTGGTTGGGTTCAGTGGTTCACACAGTTTTTGAACAGCCGGTTCGGTTCATTGCATGGTTTTTGGGGCTTACTGAACCGCGCTTACGGTTTGGTTCGGTTCGCTCTTTACTCATTTAATTAACTAAAGAAACATATTTGTGATACAATTATTCGGACTATTCATTAACAAAGACTTAGGTTTTCAGTTAATCGGGCTTGTACAAAATTACGAATTTGAAATCCTAAAACTTTACATATCAAGTGACGAAAACATCTTTGGTCACTTGATACTGTTTAGAAACTTTGACGGTTTAAAATCGACTACTGAAAGCCAAGCGGATCAAAATTGTCAAATAATTACAATTTTCTTTTGATCTGATCAAGTAATCTCTGACATATTAGGCACTTCACATATAAACTTAAGCAACTTTACCAACTTTAAACCGCAATGAACATTTAATTTTTAATTAATTCTAAATTTGCTTTGATAGATGTGACTGGTTCTTTTCATGAAGACATTTCCATTTCAATATTTGATTTTCAAAACAACAGGGAATAATATAGATTTTAAAAATCCTAAATTAACTTCAATATGATGGAATTTTAGTTAAGATTTAATAATAATATATCTCCTAGCATATTTTCATCGTTATTGAAAGACTTGAGAGCGTCTGACCAACCAAACTCCAATGTGGAAAATGTTCATTCTACTGACACTTGTGTGAGTAGAACTGCCTAAACTATTCGAGCTATGCTTAAGTTGATTTTCCTGATAACTATTCCAACATTTAATAATCTTTAGGTAAACGCTAACAATCGATATTTTACTTTTTCAGGGAATTGAATCCCTGTTACTGAGTTGTTTGGCAAGCATTTCCAACTCGACTTTACTTATCGAGTTCAAAGAACTATCCGAATAATATTATTAACATTAAATGAGTTTTAGCTACCTTTTTCCTTCTTCTGATAGCAAGTTTGATTCCAGGAATTTAAGAAATCGAATTCAAAAACAGCCGTAGCTCTTTTTCCCAAAGGGTTGACAATTACTGATGTCGTCCTCCCTTTTCTTTAACATGAATTTTGCAGGCCTACCAGCCATAGAAATACTCATACTCATTTTCTATTTCAAGCCAATCTTAATTAAAGATAAAAAATTAATGTTTGAGTTTAAAGTAAGTTGGCCACCAACGGAAAATACAATCAAGATTTGGCTTGTTACAATCTTGGGTCCCTAGCAAATTTAATAAGGTTGATGTTCTTAGTTTTTTTACAACTCTGCTTTTCCAAGTATTTTCGAAATATTTTAAAGCTAATTGCTGATTTGGCTTACTATTCGCAAGTAACTCAATACCTAGCTGAAGTGAACCGAACCGAACCATTTTTTTTCGGTTTTTGGTTCGGTTCAGAATTTTTGAAAACACACCGGTTTGGTTTACGGTTCGGTTCACGAGCGAAAAAAGCGGTTCGATTCGGTTCAGAGCCGGTTTGCATCCCTGTCTTAAAGTGTTATTGCCCTATGTTCAGAAGATGTTCTTTAAATAAAACCTATTGGGTTCTTTCTTTCGTTTTGCATATTCCATAGGACAGCCTTATTCACTTCAAGAGTCACACCAGTTTTGGCTATTAAAATCTTCTGAAAAAGGGAGAAGATATATAAAAATTGTTGGTTTAAACTGGGATTTGAACCCACCACCATGAGCACTGCATCTCATCACACAGCGATTGTTTCCGCATGTCTTATATTTTTTCGTTCTCGCTCTTTCATATATGAACTTCTGATCTCAAATCCACAAGTCCCAATTTATTGTTTGGAAAACTGAAAAAAAAAACAAATTTTCAAAAATGATTACGAATACATTTAGCTATTTTATGGCAAAATTTTGAGAATTTTTACAAAATAGTTTTTTGTTAAAAGTTGATTTTTCATAAAATCAAAAAATAATAGTTCGAATTATTAAAGCAACAGCTGCCGCAATTTGATTTCTTATATTCGACTTTGGACTAGATTGCCATAAAATATATAAAAAAGTTTTCATTCGTTAGCGTTTACATAAAAAATCTACTTTTTTTGGTTTTTTTTTCACATTGGGCAACTTTGCCTTAAGAGTGCCCAAAAGTACCCCTCTTAATCTTTTTTACCATGTGGCTTAATTTTTTCTTTGAGTAATGTACTATAGCTGGAGGTAATCTTCATAATATCGCTTTTAAATTTATATTTCCGTTTGAAATCGAGCATAAACTGTTAAACAGTCAGCCGAAAAGTATGCTTTTTTCTAAACTTCGGAATTTAGCCCATGTACACTGAGGTAAATTATTTTCATACGAATCCAATTCGAATGAGTTAAAATGTGTAGAATTCTGTTAGAAGCACTGAAGGAAAATTGTAATATATTACCAAAAATTTTATTTTTAATTAATAACATTTGTATTATCATTTTACTATTTTAAGTATTGAATCCAAAGAGCTGATCAAATAGATGGAAAAATCGGGAAGGGTAGTCAGGTTGTCTGAAACATGTCTTCAGGGTGGGCAGTACAAGTCAGTAACTGTGTTTGACTAACAAGCTTTTTGTTAGTATATTTTGGAATAAGTTCCAATAAGTAAGACTGTTTTGTTTCAATGTTTTTTGTGGGTTTTTATTTAATGCGAAAACTAGCGAGAGATGGGAGCAAATGTCCGCTACGAAATCCGAGATTACAGGAGTGGAACCGGCTGTCAGCTGGAACCTCCAATTAGCAAAATGAGTTAAGTGATCAGGAGAGTGGACCAACTGTCCACTGCAACCTACGATAAGCAACTAACTATATGTGTGGGCAGGCTAAGTCAGCGGCTGCCCAAAATGCAAGTGAGAAGAAGGAAGATAGATAAGCGAGAGAATGCAAGCCGTTAGATCGCGAATACAATCGAGAGAGAAATTTATGTATAAGCAAAAACCATGGGCAATATGAAGTCAAAACAATGCATTTAGTTACGTTAAGATGCACCATGGGACAAATTACGAAAGCTATTCACGAAATATCTGCTGCGTGACCCGACAAACTGTTTGGTTAAAAATTTTTTTAAAGTTTTTTTAAAAGTTGTTTTCTATAACACAGTTCTACAAATTGTGACCTTTTGTGAGTATCCCGAGCATCGTTAACTAATTCCTGCATGCCTACTTATGCTGATTACGAGATGGTATGTCAAAGCCATATCTTAGTTTCCGTTTCCAAGATATTCACGAAAAACTAAATTTCCGATCTTTTTCCGTTCTAGAATTTTTTGTGGGCCACACTAAGCAATAATTGCTTATTTTATGAAGCTTCTGGGATAGAACACATATCAATGCAACTGAGATAAATCAAACACGCCATATTACTATTGCCAATAGTGTCGAAATTGGCCTTCAAAGTCAAATTTTACTTGATTTACCATTTGAAACCATTTGCTACAAACCATTCTATTTGTCGGACATTTACTGGCGTCATATCATTATATAGTTCAACATATGAACTAATTATGGTAATTTTTTGCGAATGGGATAGTCGTGACAGAAAGGCACATTATATAAAAAAGTCGTGGCCCCTTCTCAAAAGTCTCCCTTTGCCTGTTGCCCATAAAACTGATGAAAAATTTCGTTCAAGCAATGGATTAATATGGCGATGTTTTCCAATATCTACTCCAGAAGTATTCCAGACTAAGCGATGCTAAGATACAAAAGGTGTTTTAACTTCGATCTAGCCATTGAAGGTAAACTCAATTTGTAAATTTATTTCAAGATAATTGTATATCTATTTTTAAGGAAAAGAAAAAAAAGCCTGGGACGACTTTCGCCTTGTTGCAAATAACTTCTTAGGAAATAGGAGGAATGACAACTATTCCGAACTAGTTAAAAATATGTTATCATCCTTTTAAATTCTGGGTTCTCGGCATGAACTAAGCATGAACAAGCCCCAGTAAATCATGTGAACAAACGGAAGGCGAAAGACTTTGGGAGACCGAAACTGAGATGAGAAGACCAGGTGCGGAAAGGCGTAGCCAATCTTGGTTTGGTGACAGAAACGACTCGCAAGCATTAATTGCAGCGGCGGAGACCGTTAAGCAGTTGTTATTTACATGCAGCGCCAACGAAAAGGAGAAGAAGACTATTCTTTTAAATACTAATAGCAAATGTTAACGTAGCATTCCATGAATGTTGTTATTTTACACTACATTAAATATTTAGTCAAGTTGCCTTTTTAAAACTCCTATAAACATTTGGGGTGGGAATCTAGTTTGCCTCCCATAAATTTTAATCTTAATTTTCGGATATCTGCGGTCTTGACAAAATTGCCAAAAAAATTACCATAATTAGTTCATATGTTGAAAGAAAGCATTACTATCTCATAATGAATGAACTGATACACATTTTTCTAAAGGTAATTTTTTCTCTAACAAAAAACTCGCTTTTCCGCGATTTCTCGAAAACGACTCCACAAAAAAGTATTTCGACTGCATTTTTGGACTCAGCAAAAGAATTTTCAAATGAAATTAATGCCAAATGGTCGTGATCGGAAATTCTGTAAACTAGTCTAATCAGTATAAATGTCATTCTAGTCAGAACTTTGGTGCTTATTTTTAACAAAATGGGCCTTTTAAGTGTAAAAAAAGAGTAAAATTTTTTTTAAAATTATGGTTGATATTAAGACCAAAATGGCGACAATTCTGCGTCGATTTCACTTTGATTCATCAAAATCGGTTCAGTGTAACTGGAGATATCACGGCCGATAGATCGAAAAACGTGAGTTCGAGATAAATGCGTTTGAAATTTTAAGTAATGGGAAAATTATTTGTTTTAGCGAAGACATTGCTCGACCAAAAAGGCTAAAAATATTTTTAGGGCGATATTCTCAAAAGCGTCGATCTCAGAGACTATAAAAAGAGATACAAAATTTTTGCATGTACATTAGGTTGGACGCCGATAAAAAAGTTAACTGATAGCATCTTAAACGATTACTTTTAGGGTGTACATAATAAATTTAAAAATCAAAAAATTTTAGATCATGTTTTAACCTCTGCGAAAAGCCTTCAAAGTTTCCACAAATATTACGTATACGACACGTTCACCGAATCAAAATTTTGTCGACGAACTCTCCATATCAAATTTAAATTTAATCGAGCAACAAATAAAAATGGAGCAGAAATCGAATGTATTTTTGGTCGGTAAATAAAAACCTTATTTTGTCAAAGCGAGCCCATTTCCAACGAGAGATGCGATTTATCCACGCTCTTATATGGGACTAAATGTTTGAGACTGTCATAAAGTGCGAGTCAGCATGGTCCACGAGTGGGGCCATGAACGCACTGCCCTTCTAGTCAAATACTACAGACATAACAGTGGAAACAATTTTTAGTGTCCATTTTGGCTACCCTGGAGATATTCGCTAAACTCAAGAGACCGTTCGTGGACACCGTTTTAAATCGATAAAGGAGATAGAGCCCCAAACGAAGATGAAATTAAACCCTATACCAAAAGAAGACTTTGCAGCATGTTCTTAAAATTGTCCTACAAACACAAACAAAATTGTAAAAAACGTTGGCACAAGTGTAATGCAGTAGGGGGAGGTTACTTTCAAGGGCATGAAATGAATTGCAATATTAAATAAAGAGTTTTTGATTTATGAATAATTTCCCTGTATTTTTTGGTCATAGTAGCATTATTTTTCGATCCTGAAGAAACTTAGTTATAAGCAGCCCAGTAAAAGTAGACTATTCCCAGGAACGGCTGCAACCGTGATGCGCAGCACTTCAGTTCAGTATGGGACCTGACTTCAAAGATATCCTGATAGCCTCTTAATGTACGGCTCAAACTAACTTTCATCTAGAAGTGAACAGCGCAAAATAGTAGAAATTTTGCCGTAATATACGATTTTCCATAAATATTATTTACATGTTGTCTGAGTCATATAAAAAACAATTTTTCAATGGTCATGGTACCTATTTGTCAAATGTTACGACTTCAAACCAAGTCCACGCCAACTGCTTAAAAATTAAACATATAGGCAAGGGCAACAGTACGAATGAGTGATAAACTTTAAATCCAAGTCGCAAAACCTTAAAACTAAGTTTTTTTTGGAAAATCTTTTTTGCTATGCCTTTTTTACACAAATAAGCATTGTTTAAGGGGGTATCAGTATGGTCTTACATTTTTCCATATATAAATAGTCCGACCTAATGTACATACATAGGTGTATAACCAGATCCAGGTCCTTCCCCCTTATACCGCAAAAAACTGACAGAGCCACAACCTCGTCGCTTAATATACATATATTACTTTAGGAATTAAATCTATATATTCTGAAAAGCACAAATTTCCCCCACCCCCTCCAGTATGCAAAATTATTTTTCTTAGCAAGCACTTTAATTAGTGTTAAAGTGTATATCAAGTGAAATTCGGTTTCCAAAAAAATGACAAAATTTGAAGCTATTCGAACGTGACAAAAACAGAAGTGCTTTTGGGGAGCAGCTATATAAAGACAACGTTACGCGATACCTAACACAATAACTAAGACCAAATAGTTTTATTATCATATCAATGCATAGTTCTTTGAAATGTTTATTATTTGATTTAAAAATCTTAAGTACATTTTTTGTAAAAAAAATTTATCTCTGTCGATACGTGACATGTCGAACGTGACATCATCATCTTTATGTGGTTTCTGCTATAATGCGAAGCAAAAACTTACAGTTAATTGCATTGGCATAGTTTCTCATGGTTTCTAATGCATTCTTGTATAGACCTTTTTACCATCAGAAAAATTTTAGAAAGCGAAAGTGCTTATAATCTATCAAATTTTATGTCAAAATGAGAAAAATCACGCTATCACCGCCGTGAAACCGAATATATCCAATTGAATTGTTAGTAAAAGTAAGATTAGCTTACATTAGTTTAATTTGATTGTTTCCCTATGAAAATTCGATCAAATATTGTCTTGGGTACTAGAGGGTTAATATATTCTTCGTACCTTTGGATGTGCAAGAGTGTCTGTTTTCTTGACTGCATGAATACTCGCTTAAAAAGCCTATGCGGTGTGACTGACAATCGAAATTTTGCAGTTCACCAAAATACTCGCTCGTTCTGTTATTGGAGTTTTTGCGACTGAGTGTTTTGGTTGAGCGTTTGTCAAAATGGTTGTCACCGCGTGTAGAATTCGTCTGCGTTTGCCAGTCGCACACACACACAGCAGGCACAGAGCTAACGCTCTCTTCTCTCTTGTTCGAAATAGCAACTGTGAACGCCGTAAAGTTGTTGTTGTGTCTCCTGAGAGAGATAGAGACAAATACAGCGCTCTCTGTTCAAATGAATCAATTCTGAAACAAATGATATACTAAAGTTTTAAAATGCTAAGTTTTAGTTTCAAAATGATGGGGAAAAGGGTTTGTCAGAGAGCTACTCTGCACTCTCTAAGCAGTTTTTCCTCTATTCACTCAGTTTCGTTTTAAAACCCAAAATGTGGTTGCTTAATTTGGCCTCGATTTTGCATCGAAAGTGATACGCTTTATGGGTTAAAAATTGTGTGCTGCTCATGGAATGGCATTTCACATGACATCGAAAACGAAAAATATTAATGGCATGTTAAATCTTCAACTTTCCCTGTTTGATTTAAGCCCTCCCTCCCTTCCCTTCCCTTCCCTTCCCTTCCGTTGGACCCCCTTTTTGTCACTGCTGCTGGCAATTAAATGTGTACCGATTTTATAATTTTTCCACGGCATAACGTTGTGTATTAACCAATTGGGCTGCTGCCGGAGTCCGCATCCGGATATACATTCCACATGCCAGGACTGCTTAATGCACTGTCATGTCTCCACGCTGTCTCTCTGTTCATGCTGGGCCACATCATTTTGCATTTGTTGTACTATTGTTGCCATTAAACCGTATAAATAACAACAAATGAATAAATATACATAAAAGTATGTGAATTGTGAAATCAAAAACAAGCAAAGCCAAAGACACAAACAGCGAACATTCCAATGGCAATTTAATTGACTCGCCCAGAGCTCTGGACTCTGGACTCTGGGCTCTGGTTTTGGTGCTGGCCCGGGTCTGAATGAATGCTCCCGATTCGATTCATTATTGTCTGCTGGACACACACACACACAAGCACACGCCACATATCTCCTCATTTTAATTACGGAAAAATTATGTTTTCAGCTACCTGCACATTGTTAGCGCCGGAGCTGCACATTTGCATAATTATAAAAAATGAAGTGCCAAGAGTTGATGTCGAAATGAGACAATGATCGGATAGGCATACGTATTTATGTGCATTATTTTTGCAAAGCCAGGGAATGAGTTACACACCTAGATAATTTTAGGGCTTATCAAAAAATGATAGAAAATATTGATGTGTAAACTCTTAGGCTGCCTTCAAACTGTTCGACACATGACACATTATAGTCTAGTAGTCCTGCTTTTTGTTCTGTTTTAAGATTGAATAGCTTGTCAAATTCATAGAATTTCATGGGGAACTGCAGGCCAACTAGATGTCATGGGTCATGTGTCGAACAGTGTGAAGGCAGCCTTACTTAAGAGATATTTTCTCAAAATAAAGTGCCCGTTCGAATCCTGAGGATAATTTGTTAAAATCACTTCAGCTCTATAACACCCAAATATTGCTTCGGTTACAAAAATTTGTAATTAACAAATAGAACCAAGCTGTTTTTGCCTGAACCTTTACACGAGCGGGGAGCATTGTTTTCAATTGTTTTCATTGCTCCGAGTGTTATTTTTAGGCAGCTGGCGAATCCATTACCTCTCTCTTTGAAGTGACTTACAACAACAAACTCCAGGTGTAAATAAGAGGTGTAGATAAAAGAAACCAAAAATATTTAACAAAACTTGCAAATTATTGGCCAAAAAATCGAGAAATTTCAAAAATTCTCATTTGAGTTTAGATAGTCAAAAAGACGGGGAAAAATGAAGAAGTAGATCAAATGGGCAATAAAATTGCAAAATTTTTCAAATTCCTAAAAATTATGGAGATGGCAATTGAAGACGCGTATATAAAGGGTGTAGACCAAGAACCGCGAAATTTGATGCAGGCGGAGAATAAACATTAAAAATTAGATTGCGATTTCGTCCGCGTTCAAGTTTTGAAAAAATCTTAGTAAGTAGAAAAAATTGTATATGGGCTAATCCTGGATTGCGGACGTTACATTTGGTCTATTATTATGCTTGTTTAAAGTTCCGTTGTGGGCGTGGAAGATGACCTGAGGTGAGGATTATGTGCGTTTCCGCATTTTTTGGCGAATTTTGCATGATAAACAAAAAAAGTGTTAGTACAAAAAATTAAGTGGAATAAATGACCATTTCTAACCAGCTTTCCCGTTATTAAAATATCTTAATATTTGTCTGTTGCGGACGTTACACTTTGTCCATTAAGCCAAATTGTGTAAAAAAAATTTAATTTTTCATCCGATTGACTTTAGACTTGGTTTTAAAGCATGGTACGCAAAATAATTCGACACGTTTTTATTCGAAAATACGCCCACATGAAAAATGCCCAGAAAATTCTGCATGAAAATTCTGCATAAAATTATTTTTCATCCGATGGGCTTGAAACTCTGTTTGTAATGCTCAAATTCGAATTTGTTTGTGTTTTCATTTTCTATGTTGGAAATACCTGTTATGTAGGTTTGCCCTCGTCGTATTTAAACTCACTTTTTGTTACGTTGAGGTTATATCGACAACCTAGAGCAATTTAAGGCCCAGATTCAAATTCAGCAGGCAAAAATCCACATAAAAAAAATTTTTTTTAGTATTTTGATGCCGTTGCGGACGTTACACATTTTGGCAATTATTTCTTGCAAAAGTGTGTAACAGGAAGAAGGAATCATTTACGACCATATAAAGTATATATATTCTTGATCAGCATCAACAGCCGAGTCTAATAGAGTTTGAAATTTTAGTTCATTTTAATGACCTAGTTCATTAGTTCATTTTTTCATGAACTATAGTTCATTTGAACTATAGTTCATTTTTTGAACTATAGTTCAATATTTTGAACTATATGTCATTTTTTGAACTATAGTTCAATTTTTTGAACTATAGTTCTTTTTTTTAACTATTGCTCGTTTTTTTTACTATTGTTCATTATTTTAAATACTGAGGATAATGTTGATACAGTTTGATACATGATACACAGTCGGCTTGGTTTCGATGGATTTGTTGAGTTTGCGTGCGCGTAAAATCAGGGCTTCGGTGCTTGCTCGCGCAGTTGCTCGGTCAGTTTGTTGAGATTTAACTGTTTTACTATCTACATAAATGTTAGCAGCGATTTCTTAATGTTGTTATAGGCAAAATGAAAAGCTACATCTTCATAGATGTCGCAGCCATGGATCACACATGTCGCGCTGGGGGAATCTTTACACAATCAGCGAGTTACCCTTAACCCGTGCCTCTTAGTAAATTCAAGTTAACATGTCAGCCAGTTGGGAAGCCGGCTCATTAATACAAATAGCGTTGGCACGCTTTACCGAAATTTTGTCCTCACTGGCAACTTCTGGCTATGCTCGAAGAGGAAAAAAAGTAACACCTAGGCCTTGGCTAAATCCGTGGCTGCGCACTCGAAAAACACCTTCTTGGTCTTAGGCTAGTTCTTCGATCGTTCACCATTAATGATGGGCAGCAGTGAGAGAACTACACGATTGGCATCATAGATCACTGGATAGACGGAAGAGCCACGAATGATGTGGCTTAAGCTGGGCATATAAGTCCATCAACTGCAGACCTGTCATCTTCTGAGTTTGGTTATGCGGTTTGAATTTGATTCCCTCTGACGCCAAATCCTCGCAGCTGAAGGCTCCCTGTAATGTGTCAATGTCGTGGGTGCCCATGGTCATCAGGGTAAATGTTTTGGAGCAGCTTATCCTGCGGATCAATGAAACTTTTGCAGAACTCTGGGGTAAAGGACACATTGCGAAGCAAAGCGGCCACAGCTTGTGGAAGAATCTGTGCTGAGGAGGAGGCAACACTTAGCACCTGCTGCTGGGTTGGCTCGAAAATCTCATACTTTGGCTTTGAGAAATGATAGTCTCGTAGTCCTGCTACTTGTAATTTTTTAAATGTGAATAGCTTGTTAAATTCATAAAAAATCATTATTAAATGCAGGCCCAATAGATTTTCATATCTCATGTATCAGACAATAAGAAAACGCCTTAAAATTGGCTTCAGTGGTAAAAAAAAAAACTATAGTTCAAATGAACTATAGTTCAAATGAACTATAGTTCAAGATATGAACTATAGTTCAAAAAATGAACTATAGTTCAAAAACTGAGAAATACATAGTTCAAAATATGAACTATAGTTCAAAACCAAGACCTAGTTCATTAGTTCATTTTAAAGACTAGTTCATTTGAACTAGTTCAACAACATCGGCACAACTCTAGAGTCTGTCCGTCCGTCCGTATGAACAAACAGATCTCAGAGATGGTAAGAGATAGAGGTTTGACATGTATGGGACAAATGCTTCTTATACTTGCAGGCAGATTAAGTTTATTTTCAATTTTCGCCACGCCTCCTCCCGCCTCCGCAATCTGAAAACGTTATATCTCCTACAGTTTTGAAGATAGACGATTTGTACCTTCTGGAGATAGTTAGTAATTAGCAAAATGTATAGATTTGCTGAAGAAATGATAAAGATTAAATATCTTACATACATATATGTAATATAGGCATTTCCGCGGGTCGCGAACGAACGTTTGTACGCTTTTGATGTACAAAAAAGACTAAAAAAGACAGAAAACAAAAATTATCCCTAATATTTTTTTTTGCGATTTGATAGCATTTTGTTAGCTCTGTGTTTAGTGCAAAACACGGGGTTTATCGAGTTTTAGATTTCATAATAATAGCAATAAGCATGAGGTCGCGAAAGTACGCGAAATAGAAGTCGACTTTGGCTTAATCTAGTGAAATGCAAAAATCTGCGAAATGGAACGGAATATTCTAGAGCTATTAATTTATTATAAAAGGGGATAAATGTAGCTTTCTATCGAGTGTTTACACAGAAAAATATCTCGATTGTTTTTTTTTTTAATTTGAATTAATTATCGGTCGCGAATGTACGGTTAGAAAAAGGAAGAAAAAATTAACCGTTAATCGAACTTTTTTGGTCTCTATGCATTTTTTTTCTTCTTAATTGATTGCTATGAAGAGATTTTGTAAACTTAGATTTTGTTTTGCATGTTAAATAATTAAATATAAAAATGTCATTAAATTTTAATTTTCGGTCAAGGCTTACCATTTGGCGGAAATGCCCAAATATATTAATTGACTTACTAAAAACTTTCGAACATATAGTTACATTTTGGAAGTTTTCTTTTATGAAGGATTCAAAAAACCTTTTTTTTATTTTTAATGTTTTGTCAGCTTCCAAGTGATAGTTTCAAATTTTTTCATAAATCCAATCTGACATTAATGATATTTTGCATTTGTTGCTGCGCCAAATATAAAAAAGATCACTACGACGAAACTTGAACGTCCCTGAATATTGTGGAATTGTGAGAAAAAGGGGACGAACGGGAAAAAGATATAAATTAGCTATGAAGAACGACATTTATTTGTACAAACTGGCGTACTTAGTTTTTGTGAGCAGACGTTAGATCGTTACTTTTATTCCACGCAACACAGGAGACCCATGTTAATTTTCTACAAAAATACACATAAATTGGACATTATATACAACTCGAAGACTAAGACTACACAAAAATGTACTATATACAGTGAGTACTACATACCTTAATCTTCAATTTCCACTATTTTCTTGATTTTGTTCGGAGTGAAAATTTTTATGTAAATTATTTATGCAAATGTAAAAAAACTAATGTGGCGCCAATTTCTTAACCATAAACAGCTGATCGATTGTTTACGTTTGAAAGCTTATAAAAGGCTTGATTAAAGCTTTTGAAGCGTTATTTTTTAAGTTTTTACATGTATGATGTATTAACTTTAAGAATTTAAAATCAAAAATACAAAACATTAACATAAATTTTTCGACTTTATGCCAAAAAATCAGTCTCTTGGAACCACTTCGTGGTGAAATTTTCCAAATTTTCTATCTTAGTGGCCTGCGGGCCTAGAGATTTATAAGTATAGATTATAATAAAATATTATTAAATTTTCAAAATTTGTCAAATGACTTGTAAGACCAAAGATTATTCTAAAGTTTTAGTGTTAATCTGAAAATTCTTCCATAACTATATAAAATACCGATCCAAGCTGAGCGAATTTTCAGAGTCCAAATAACTACATTGATAGGTTGATGTCTTTGCGACTTGTTATTTGATGCCTCAACTGACCAATTTAACACGAATATTTCTAAATTTCTAATATAAAACCGCGACACATATTTGAACTCAAAGAACTTGAAATATGCACAAAAAGTCGTTATTTCTTCTCATGACTAATCAGCCGACCCACGTATGGAGTTACATTTTAATGCTCGACATGTTCAATTAACTGCTCTTTTAGATACAAAAAAAATAAAACCGTGTGTACTCTATGCGCATACGTGAGTATCCACAATGTGGATGCGGATTTGGGCAGATGATAATTTGCAGATGTTCATTCGAGGCAGCCGGCGAGAGTTTGGTCCGGCGCAGTGCATAAATATTAAATGCATAAAGCACTTAAATCAGGGCAAACAATAATTCCCCAGCGATGATAATAATAATAATAATAGCGACACCCTGCTACCCCCAACTCCCACCCCTCTGTGCCATCCATCCCGCATGTCCTGTGACCAGTTAGCTGAGGATGCCAACTGTAATGTTGGCTGATAAAATGATAAACATAAAAGTGAAAATAATTTTCAATTACAGCAACATTAATAACCGATAATAATCCTAAACAAATACTACAAACAGAATGCTGTGTGCGTGTGTGTGTGTGTGTGTGTGTGTGTGCATATCAATGAAATGCAAATTAATTGCCAAGCATTTGGCACGCAGCAAATGCAAATGCATATCGTCGCCCCGTCTGTCCCCAACTAACATGAAACAAACACAAATGCAAATACTGAAATGCAAGCCAAACCGCAGTAAAAAAAACCCGAACTCTCGCTGCTACTTTTAATGGCCATTCAGTTGACGTCCCTGGAGTGCCTTAATTGATACCAACACACTATTTTTTTTTTTTTTCATTTTTCTCATATTAATTTTTTCTACGACGGCGTCTGCGGTTCTTCAGCTTTTAGTGCACGCGGCCGCAGGAGCTGAGCTGAGCTGAGCCGCTGCCGCAAGGGTCAGGGGAGTCCTGACCAAACACTTTTTGCAACATGTGTGAAAGTTTGGCCAAAAGCGCACAAATTGTTCGTTACTAGCACATCTACCCGTAATGCAATTAATTAAATGTGGCGCTGAAATATTTCGATAAGCGAGCAAATGGAAGGGAAATTACGGCCAAAGAATGACAGATGTCTATGGGTGTACGGAGTACAGAGTATGCAGATATTGTATATGCCACATAGCCTAGAAGTTTACCTTTGGCTACTAAAACTGGGTAATTTATTTACCCCATACAATTAACAGAATGTTAAGTTAACAGTGATGAGCGAAGAAATGCGGTTATTTTAACAGTGTGTTCATGTAAATCGGGAAAGATTCATAGCTTATGGGATATCCCAAGTCTTTCCGTCCGTCCGTCCGTCTGTATGAACACCTAGATCTCAGAGATGGTAAGAGATGGAGGTTTGACATGTATGGGACAAATGCTTCTTTTATCTGCACGCAGATCAAGTATGTTTCAACTTTTGACCACGCCCCCTCCCGCCACCGCAATTTGGAAAAAACGTTATATCTCCTACAGTTTTGAAGATAGATGATTCGTATTTTCTAAAGATAGTTAGTAATTAGCAAAATGAATGAAATTCTAAAGAATTGATAAAGATCGGATAAACGGTTCTCAAGTTATGAGCAAAAAAGTGAACCAAGCCCCCCGCTATCCACCCTAAAAAAATGTTGCATACTTTTCGGATGGTCAATTTAAGGAACGCAGGAACACTGTTAAACATGTTTTTGCATGAGTAACGGGTATATCGAAGTCGGATAGAGCCGACTTTAACTTACGCTCTCGTTTACGATATGCCCCTGCTCACATCGATTGGCCGGCAAAGTAGATTTACAAATTTGGTGCAGACAAAAAAGCTAAAAGATTGCGTGAATTGATGTAGTGGGAGCATTGAAACGACAATATGTGGTAATGGTCGTTATAGTTATCGCACAGAACTCCGAGAGGATTATGACGTGCGTAATTTGATTTGCACACTTCCAAAGACAACGGACGAAAACGGAGAGTTGCTCTGCAGGGTACGTTCCACTTCATAAGATTTAGGAGGAGAGTCGAATCTACATCACCAACAATTAGCTTATGTAGAAAAATTACACCTTGTGTAGTCCTGCCGTCTTTTAGAGTGGGTAGAAGTCGTAGCCTATCTATATAGGGAGGCAAACGGCGACCAGTATCCCAGTTTAAGCCCCTGAGTGCAAAGAGAAGAAACTGTTTTTGAACCGATTCTAGTATATCTTGATAGAAGCTATATTGAGACACGTAGAGAAGCCTGGTTATATATGGATCTTCAAACTCCTTAGACCAACTCTTAATGAAACCCAGCAAACTTTTACCTTTGTTGAATATGACACAGATGTGGTCATTAAAGCAAAGCTTGTGATCAAATAATACCCCCAGTTCCTGAACTGATGTAATACGGTCCAGAGCTCTTTGATCAATAGCGTATGTATTCAAAGCAGGTTTAGTGCGGTAAAACGAAATGAACTTGCATTTATCAAGATCAAGATTGAAGATAATTTAGGTCAAGTTGTAGACATTTATTTATACTCGCGTTGTTTGGACGTGTTCGCTTCTGGTGATTGTACGTATTTCGGAATAAGTCGCAAAAGCACTGCTTGTACACAGAGGAAAACGAGAGCGCAAGTTGAAGTCGGCTCTAACCGACTTCGATATACCCGTTACTCATGAAAAAACATGTTTAATAGTGTTCCTGCGTTCATTAGGGTGAACATCTGAAAAGCATGCAACACTTTTTTAACTCGGCGATTATTCACATTTTTGCTCATAACTTAAGAACCGCAGTTCTGATCCTTAATATTTCTTCGGCAAATTTATTCGGTTTGCTAATTACTAACTATCTCTAAAAGGTACAAATCGTCTATCTTTAAAACTGTAGGAGATATAACGTTTTTTCTAAATTGCGGGGGCGGGAGGGGGCGTGGCCAAAATTTGAAATAAACTTGATCTGCCTGCAAGTATAAGAAGCATTTGTCTCATACATGTCAAACCTCTATCTCTTACCATCTCTGAGATTTAGGTGTTCATACAGACGGACGGACGGACGGACGGACAAACGGACAGACGGACGGACGGACAGACGGACATGTCTATATCGACTCGGCTGTTGATGCTGATCAAGAATATATATACTTTATATGGTCGGAAATGATTTCTTCTGCCTGTTACATACATTTGCACGACTTTAGTATACCCTTTTTACTCTACGCGTAACGGGTATAAAAAACCGAGAACATTGGACTCAAAACGAGCACAAACGTTATCAAAAAGTATGCATGAACGGGTTTTCTCACATGTAGTGCAATGTTCTCACTTCGAGAACAATTTATTGAGGAACGCAAAAGCTCAAATTGAGTTGACATTGTTCCATTTTTGAGAACAAGATTTGAGTTTATATTGTTCTGTTTTCAAAAACATTTTAAAATTTGATTGCACTTGGGACCAGGTGTGGGCGGATTACTCACATTTGGGTAGAATACGGAACGGGGCCATACCTCTTTTGATTGGAAGTGAAGAGAGACAAAGGCTACTCTGGATATGGGCGCTGCTGCTTCTCCACCGACCCATTGTGCCATAAAAATCAGAAACATTGCTTCAACGACCCACTTAACCTGACTCGTTTCATTTAAGTTTCCAGAAAAACACAGAAAAATTGGTTCGGGCTTGACTGGGATTTGAGCCCGGTACCTTATGCACTCAACGTATGGAATGACGCACTTGACAATTCAGCCATTGAAGAGTTTTGCTGATGCACATCAAGAGGGCTACTTATGCTTTGTTGAGCAGACAAGAGAGAGAGAGAGAGAGCAAAAAGAGAACAAACTCGCTGTCTCTCTTGTATTTCTCTCTGCTGAAAACAGGTGTTGTTGTTGTTTAAAGTAAATATTATTCGTTTGAGAACAACTTTACTCATTCCAAGAACATTTAGAACATTTGTGCTCAAAAATTTTGTGAACGTTCTGTTCTCATTTTAAATTAAAGGCAACTTTTTCCCTCTGTGTACATTTGTATGAAGATTTCAGTTAAATGTTTTATGCACAGTTCGCTTCTGCTATGCTATGTTTCGCTAGGCGCCACCGGCTTAAAGTAGTGGCGCCATCTATTGCTAAGTTTTGGGAAATATCTCAGCTAATATTATAAGTTTAGTTTCATCTACAAAGAAAATAAGGTATTGATAGGAAAAAAATTCATGACTAAATATCCTAGCTAAGACAAAAAAATTCTTCTTATAAAGAAAAATGTATTGAAATAATATTTAGAGCCCGAGCCACGCAGAAAAGTTCTCATGTAAAGTTTAAAAACTTAAAAAAACACTAAATTTTCCAATGTCAAAAAGCCAAATTAATTTGTTAATGAAATTGGGAGTTGCATTTTTCTAATTTCTTCTTAGTATAAAAGAATTCGATGGTTAGACAAACAGTATAAAAATCAAACGATAAGTACGAAAAATCTTGATTCAAGTAAGTAGTTTTTATTTCAAATACGATCTTTTGTACTGTATTGATCATTATTTTAGATTATAATAGTTTTTTATCAAAACCGATTCATTATTAAAAGAAGAATATAAAATTGTCTTCGTTGAAGTATAAACGAGAGCATAAGTTAAAGTCGGCTCTAACCGACTTCGATATACCCGTTACTCATGAAAAACATGTTTAACAGTGTTCCTGCGTTCCTTAGGGTAACCATCAGAAAAGTATGCAACATTTTTTTAGGGTGGGTAGGGGGGGGCTCAGTTCACTTTTTTGCTTATAACTTGAGAACCGTTCATCCGATCCTCATCATTTTTTTGGCAAATCGATTCATTTTGCTAATTACTAACTATCTCTAGAAGAAACAAATCGTCTATCTTTAAAAATGTAGGAGATATAACGTTTTTTCCAAAATGCGGGGGCGGGAGGGGGCGTGGCCAAAATTTGAAACAAACTGACGCGTGGCCAAAAAATTTGTCGAACAAACTTCCCCCAACCCTTCGAGTTTTGTGTTTACAGAAAAAAGGGAGGGGGGGAAAAAAATTTACCAACTAAGCTGTTGATGCTATAAGAATATATATACTTTATATGGTCGGAAATGATTCCTTCTGCCTGTTACATACATTTGCACGACTTTAGTATACCCTTTTTACTCTACGAGTAACGGGTATAAAAATTTTAAAGACAGCCCGAACAAATTCTAGAAACAAAATACGAGTACATAAAATTCAACAACTATTGCCAATCCTTTCTTGAAACTGGGTCTCTGTATAAATCCTAAGGGCAATGAATTAACCAAAGACCATAAGAAGAAGTTTAGTGCTCTTAAAATAGCTTTTCCTTGTTTTCGACTTAATCTTGAAAAACCATTATTTAGGTTGAAAATAAAGTTTGGATTATTAAAGTTAATTAAGAGGGTATTCTCCATGTCGGGGCTGTTTTTCTTACCTTTTCTTAAAAAAATCTTATTTTAAAACGCAAAGAGTTTTTCCAATTCTGTTTTATAAAAATGGGAAAAAGGGTATTACGAAGTTGTGCAAATGTATGTAACAGGGAGAAGAAAGCATTTCCGAACCTATAAAGTATATATATTCCTGATCAGCATCAACAGCTGAGTCGATTTAGCCATGTCCGTCTGTCTGTCTGTATGAACGCGACGATCTCAGAGACTGTAATTGATGGAGCCACAAGTTTTGGCATGTATGTAGGTGAATACTGTACCCACATCGAGTTTGTTTCAGATTTCGAAAATTCCCCCTCCTCTATCTTTAAACATCTTTAAGTTGAGTACGAAACATTCCTAAGTCTAATAATAATATTAAAATTTAAGTACTAAATATCTTGCAATGAGTACAAAATAAACTTACAATAAAAACTTGAACAGTATGCAGCAAAATATGTGTTTAATAAAGATGTCATGATGGTTTTCGATTCGGTTGGCGGATTTAAAGAGACAAAGAGTCTTTTGGTTCGACAGCTTAATGTCTAATATTAAAGTCTCATAAATCCTCTATTTAATTGTGCCTTAAGACACAATTCGCAATTGATTTCAGTCAGTTGGCTGAGCTTTGCTGCAGCTGCATCTGCATCTGGTGCAAATGGTTAACCCTTGGGGCACTTAATTTTTCGACTGTACCTAAAATACATATTTGATATTTGTCTGTGTACGAGTATTTGGCACTAGTTTTGTAGTCTCTGCGGTATCCTGGCATTTGCATAGCACCGAGTGCCGAAGTTTTTCATTAACATTTCGGGGCTGAGAGGGATTTGGTATCAAAATCAACAACAGGCAAAAGTTCAAGTAACAGCACACACACACACACACCCGGGACGGGTGGTTGGGTTTGGACAGACGGATGGACATCGACAGGACCCCAACAAACTGCACTCAAATGTTGTTGCTGCTTGGCTGACTGCGGCTTGTTTGTCAATCTGTTGAACTGAACTGCAGGCAGCAGCATCCCAAAGATGCTGAGGTTGAGACTTGTTTTTGCTGGTTCGAACCTCTGAACTCGGATGCCGGGCTGTTGAAGTTGCGCCAAGTCAATTAACTTATGCCCACCACATCCTTCTCCTCCTTTCACACGTTATCATAAATTTCGGCGGCCCTCGGGGGGTGGGGGCGACAGCTTCATTTCAATTTTCCGTCGCCTTCTTTTCTTTTCCAAGCGGAGAGGCTTGTCAATTTTGCGGAACTGCGGCCGGGAGCTGGGGGTCCGTGTGCCCAAAAGTTTAAATCACACAACGACAATGAGGATTTACCAAAGCAAATTTATGGTTAAGGACACATGGGCAAAAGTTAAGCAGGATACGCTCTCTGCTCTCTGCAGTGTCTTAGTCTTAATCAAAAGTGTGTGTGTGTGTGTGTGTGTGCGGGGGAGGTGAAATATATGGCGACCGTGACAGGCCAACCGTATATACACAGATACAATCTGCATGGCACCTTTTTTTATGGCAAATCCAGGCGCCAAAGCGCCAATGATAGGTGATAATGGCAAATTTGAGACAGGGATACCGAAGCAAGAGAAATTGCCTTAACTTTGCTCCCCCCCCCCCCCTTTGAAAGTTGGCGGAGGCAAAGAATCTCAGGGCAAATAACAAACGACAAAGCGCAAGTCTAATGACAGTTCACAGTCACGGCCAGAGAATTAACATTTTTACAAATTCCGCTTCAATTCCACGGAACTACTCCCCAAAGGCCAGACAAGAACAAAAAAAAAATAACAAAAGACAAAAAGTGGAAGTACAAATTCAATTTAACAAATGCCCTGGCAATTAATTGTGTCTTGATTTTTGTTTCACACTTTTGAGAAGGGGTTTTGGTAGGTGGAGAGAGGGAGTGATGAGGGCAAGATGTGCTTCCTTCTTTTCGTAGCATTCGCTATTAATTGCAAAAGTTTTTTTTCTTTTTGATATGATTGAATATCGATCAAATATATTGATGTATAAATGTGAGGATCAAAAGACTTGATTTAAAAGTATTTTTTGAAATTTTCCTTATCTTTATATCTCGAAAAATTGGTCGCTGACAAAAACTTTGATATATTTCATTAGAAGGTTTGTGTCCAAGATAATGGTTCATCTCCTTAAACAGGGTTGCAACTGTGAAAACAAAATTTACCCTCCCTTAATATGCTCTGTGTACCTTTGGTACAGACATCCTGATCATCAAAATCGGCTCAGTAGAATTTGGAAAAAGCTGCGGACCAATTAAAAACGATTAAAGTTTCAATAAAATACAAATTATTTCTTATAGATTTCAAACATGGAAAAAAAATTATCAAAAAAATGATCAAAATCGGTTCAACAGTTCTAGAGAAATTTCGATCAGAATTTGTCAGGAAATGGTAAAAAAATTTAAAAAAAAATTAATTAATTTATTAATATTTAAGTAAAAATGTTGAATTATGCTCGACTTAAGTTCGAATTTATTCACAAAAATTGTCTTCTTATTTGATATTCGCCACATTGTTGCTAATGGACCCAAAACAAAGAGAGCGAAAGAGATAGAAACAAAGGAGCTAACCAAAATCTTTACCCTCCTTGTCTTTCTTTATACTTGTTATTACACTGTCAATTTTTTTGAATGAAAACATAAGCAGCATAAGAGTTAGATGCCCGAATTACACTTCAAGAGGTACGGAATGCAATCCAAAAAGGAAAGCGCAACAAAGCCCCGGGGGAAGACCGAATACCGACAGAATGCTGACGGAGGAGTACAACAAAATTTTCGAGACGGCGAGGGTACCTAAAAGATACAAATCTAACATCGTGTACCCAATATTTAAGAAGGGTGACCCCAAGAATGTGGAAAATTACAGAGGAATATCTTTTCTAAATACTGCAATGAAATCTTTCACCGCAATACTACTGGAACGGATTACAGAGTTTGTGAGAACAAAAAAGCTACTCAGCGAAAACCAAAGCGGCTTCCGAGAAGGGTATTCCACAGCATATTTGTGCTCACATCCACAGCAAGAGACTACTTGTATCGAGGAAAGAAAATGTACCTCTTCTTTAAAGATTTTAAGGCTGCTTTCGATACGATAGATAGGAGAAGCCTGTTTCTAAAACTCAGCAACATGGGAATAAGCACAAAAATGCTGAAAATAATTCAAAGCCTGAATACAGATAACCGAACAACAGTATGGAATGGGGAGTGCCTGTCGGAGGAGTAAAACAGGGATGCCTTCTTAGCCCTCTCCTATTCGCTCTTTTTGTCGACGACATAGCATGTGACCTGGAAGGTGGAGTCAAGCTTGGAGACCAAAAATTTAAGATCCTCATGCACGCAGACGACATGGTAATCATGGCAGAGACCCCAGCAATGCTGCAAAGAATGATAAACGCAACATATAAATACTGCCAATTGTGGAACCTCAGCATCAACGCTGAAAAGTCAAAGGTAATGGGGGGCGGCGACATGCTTCAAATGAAAGGCGGAAATTAGCTGGGGATCCGTTAGAAGTGGTAAAGACGTTCAAATACTTGGGAATAATCCTAACGCCAAATATGAAGTTTGACACCCACCTCCAAGAAAAGCTTAAGGACACGCGAGTAGCTATTAACAGCACATGGTCGAACTTAATGCAAGGACAGAACGTAAGCACGAGCATAACTTGCTATGCAGCACAAATCTGGGCAGGCCAGCAATACGAGGATGTAGAACGAAGCCTAATATTCTTTATCAAGAAAATTTTTGTCCTGCCCTTGAACACACCTAACTACGCCATCTATCTAGAAACTGGACTGCCGCCACTCTTTTTGTATACCCTGCGCCTTCACTTTGATTACATCAAAAAAGCACTCAGAATGCCAGATAGTCGGTACCCAAAAGTGGTCGCAGACTACTTATTGCAACATAAGGCACAATTATTTCAGAATTGAGCAGAGCTTGCGTCACGATACAACATGCAGATATCCTTAGATAATCAAAGTAAATGGACTATTGAGCATGAAACAATACTAACCAGCATCGAAGCTCTTTCAAGGCAATCCTAAGAAAACGCAGCCCGACAAAGCCTCACAAGGATCACTTACAGCAGACTGGCATACGACCTAGGAGCAAACAACTATTTCCAGGATAGCATGTCGATTGCGAAAATATCGCTTATTTTTAAAGCGAGAGCAGAAATGCTGCATTTGAACTACCGCCCACACATTGTCCGCTTTGCAACACCACAGAAAGAGAAGACACCAAACACATTGTAGCCAGGTGTCCAATTCAACGGGAGTACAGATTATTAAACTTCGGGAAACAAGATCTGCAAGAGGATGAGTTCCTTAACATTTTAAACGGAGCAAATTGGGAGAAACTAGGCAGTTTCCTCACGGATGTTCTAAAATATAGATCTAAAATATTAACAGAATCTTTTTAGTAATTTGTAAATCATGTGTCAGGTCCAACCAAAATTCATTGTCAAATAGCTGTTCACAATTTATTTTATTAATGTAATGTAAATCTAAATCTTAATGTAAAATTTAAAATAGTCACTTATGTTCAATGTATGAAACTGCTTAGGCTGACGGCGCTACGCCATGCCCACGATAGCAAATAATAAATTACTACTACTACATAAGCATTAGCTAGGATGGCCAAATTCATAATAGAATCATATTGAAATCCAGGCCTACTACATTATCATTTCTCAGATATCAATTCTTGATATCAGTGTGAAGGCAGCCTTTCTTTGTTCGATTGAATGTGAATAAAGATGTGTGTGTGTAGAAGAAAAATGTTTTTGGCACGCCGTCATCTTGACTGCTTGTCAGCTTGGCGCCGGTAACTTGACAAGTTGCGCTGTGATCTTGACAGTGAAAAGAGGAATGAACAATTTTCATTAGCGTTTCAATTTTTGACAAGTTTGCTCTCGATCACTACTTTTACCCTCGGAATTTTGAAGTGCGCGATACCTCCATCAAAAACAATCATTTACGGGAATTGTTTTCATTTGACATAGAAAAAATGGTGATAAATATAGACATAAAATCTAGAAAGAAAATGTTTTTGATTGCAGACACTCGCACTGTTAAAGTGATATTTTATACCAATAACCGTAACCAAAACCCGAAACAGAATAAGGTTATAAACACACAACTCTAATATAACCGTAACCGAAAAAAAAGCGATCGGCCGTAACCCTAACTGTTATTCGTTTCGGTTTAATTCTCTGGTCAATAAATTAACATTTATGTTAAGGCTCTCTTAATAAATAAACGGAAGGGCTAATTAACATTTCTTTCCCTGAGTAATGGGTATACGGCAGTCGAGCATGGGCGACTTTAACTCACTATGTCGCTATTATAACTCTTAAGAAGATTAAATTTAAGTATTTAGGCTACCGACTATGAGATTTTCTACACTCAGAGAAAAAACCAAGACGATCGTACTTGGTATCAAACAGTTTTGATGTCAAAAGTACGGTAAGACGGAAAATTCTTGAATTTAAGCCGAAAATACTGAAAACAAGCACGAATTTCTGTGACGTTCAAAGTCGAGATTAATTGTCTTCTCCTAAGCAATCAGTTTTCGTCTTAAAAAATCAAGAAGAAAAAAGTCTAAATTGAAAACGATTTCAGTCTCGTCGATTCGTAATAGATTTCTCTGGGTGTAGGTATAGTCCAGTTTTGTCTGTCGTTTTGTCTACTGAAATCCAAATTGAACTGTTTCCAATGTCAGTTTTATTAAAATTGTCCGGATGTTGATAGCATAGAAGGAAGCATCTTCGACCACATCTAGTCTAGGCTTGTAAATTAATAGGCCCGACTGACTGACAGATTAACATATGATCAACCCACAGCCAAAACTGCTTATTCTAGAGATTTAAGATTTGTCATAGATTTGTTCCTTTAGTTATGCAGGCGCGCACTAAAAAAGAAAAGTTTATAAACTAGTTGCCAAAGTGGGTGAAAACGCTAAAGAAAAGTTTGTATGAAGCAAATAAATGAGCTATTGTGCTTAAATGTTCTGCTAGGTTCACGAGCGTGATTGAGAGAGGGAACGACTAACACTTATTAGGCTTGTGTTAAATGCATAATGCAATAAGTATGAGGTGGTCCAGTCCACCAAAGCTGTTTTAATTGTATGCTGGCAAAAAAGTTTAAATAAGCTTTGGTTGCAGTGTTGATTTTGTGTGAGGGAGAGAAATAGGGGAGGACTGGAAATAGTGGAAAGCGCAGGAAGAGGGAGGAGGGAGAGAAATGAGAGAGGACGGGAAGGAGTGAAGAGCGTGGAAAGAGGAAGGGGGCCAGGGGAGGGAGTCGAGGGGTGGGAGGGAAATAGGGGGAACTGTCTCTTTAATTTTTTTTTTTGCAATAAAATTTCAGTGCAATCAGAACTTATTTCGGTCCACCCGTTCAGAATATGATTTAGCATAAAATCCGGGGCCTGCTGACTTTCCATTAGCTCTGTTAACTTAGCATACTGTTAATGCTCTGATAACGCTTTCTCATACAGTTTTCTGTACAACTCAAATCACTTAAGATATTGACCTTACTAAATCAGTTGACAAAATTAATATATCCGGCCTGACTCACCCAACCACCCAATGTTAGGGGAAACCCCCCCTTTTGCCTTTGCCCAACAGTCTCTCACTCATGTGTCATCGCATTACAGTTATTATCATCAACTTCTTCTTCATCATCATCATCATCCTCATCCATAGAGTTTTGACTATTGCAGACACTTGGCACTCGCCGTTGCGATAAATCATGCCTCTGGCCAATTGAGTCAATTCAGCACATTCCTTCTTCGGGATCTACGTAAATTTCAACATTTCTACACAATACAAACTGCCGCGCGCTGCCTTCCCACCGACCCGAAAAAAAGCGGCGCACTGTCTATAAATATTTAAATTTCAAGTTTTGGCAAAAGTTTTTTTGCATGCATTACCGATGGCTGCTGATGCTAGACCGGAGCGGGGGCGGGGGCGGAGGCGGGGAGGTGGCGTCGTCTGTGGCCACGGCAGTCGTGCGTTGCGTGGTGTCTGGCAGGCACTTTTTTTTTTTTGTTGCAAACTTTTTTGCAGCACTTGCAAGTGAAATGTTTGATTTTCAATGATTCAATAAATTATTTATATTTGCGTACTGCCATTTGTGTGGGCCAGGAGTGGGAGTGGGAGTGGGAGTGGGGACTGGTCGATCTTCAATTAGCTCTTTAAAATTGTCTGCCCAGTCGGGTAAAACTTGGCAGGGCTTGGCCTGGCGCACATTTAAAAGCAATAAATCACCGACTTTTTGGCAGGCGCAACAAGGATGCAAGTGCAGCGATATCATTAACTGCCACAGCCACAACTCGCCCTCTAATCTCTGCTCTGCTCTGCTCTGCTCTCCCTCCCTCTTGCAGCAATTGGCGCCTTTCAACCAGAGTTTGTGGAGAGCATTTCCAATGTGTCGGTGGCGGTGGGTCGCGATGCCACATTCACGTGTCACGTGCGCCATTTGGGCGGCTATCGCGTAAGTGCAGCTTGAGATTTAATTCGCCTTAAAAAGCCACTCAATGAAATCCCCTCCACAGGTGGGTTGGCTAAAGGCCGACACCAAAGCCATCCAAGCCATCCATGAGAATGTTATAACGCACAATCCACGCGTAACGGTGAGTCATTTGGATCAGAATACCTGGAATTTGCATATAAAAGCTGTTTCGGAGGAGGATCGCGGTGGTTACATGTGCCAGCTCAATACGGATCCCATGAAAAGTCAGGTAAGTGGTGAGAGAAGTTTTTAAAAAGAATTTGGGACCGTCGTAAAACTTTAGGTTTAGTTCTTGATCCACTTATAAAACCTGTTGCCGCTTTTGCATTAGTTCAAACTATTTCAAAATTTTATCAAATCACAACTCCCAAATCTTTATATGTAAAAGCGAATTTTCTTAAACTCGCCGGAAGGCTTGGTACGGAGATTTCAATTAGAGATGGGCTCATTTTAAATGATGCGCGTGTTCGTGTCACGAAGAACAACACAAAACATACCCTACTCTAGTTCGAACTCTTTGTAAGGTCAGGGTTTGTCAAGAACCGTTTTTAGGGTTGTTTTATTCTAACTATTCTAGAACCCACAACTTCGAGAAGTCGTTCCCTTCCGCTGACTTCAAGTGTGCCACGACTTTCAAAATCTACCTCAATATTCCAAAATGTAATGTTGTTATAAAGAAAGGTTCGGGACAGCACTCCAACTGCTTCCAAAGCAGCGGTGGTCACGAAAATTGAGTTTGGGAGCAGTCCAACAACAATAACAACTGAAGTCTCGATGGCGAACAATGCACCAGTTGTTCCCTGTCTAGAGAACAGCGTACAGATTTTTAGTTACTTCGCTCACATGCGTTCCTAATACCTTCGCTTAAAAAAATCCTAAAATTAATTGGGAAAATGTTTTAAAAGCTTAGAAATAATACCTTACGATTATATCAAAATTACAAAGAACCAAATAGTACCACAAAATCTGATTTCAGATGTGTGTTTGGCACACGAAAATCATCTTAAATCACCACCATTCCTTTTATAAACTGGACACTGTTATCCAGTCTATTATGTATTATTTCTTGTTTCGTGATCAAGAGTTCTTTCAAAAAAACCAGCGCTTTCATTTTGTTATTGCATTGGGTATTACCGGTTGGGGCTTGAGGTCGGAAAGGGACAGAATAGACGTAAGGGGTTGGCTGTAGGGCGGCTGCGGAAGCGTTGGGATGGCGGCCTTCATAAGAAAGGCGGTGTGAGAAGAATCTTAAACTTCAATATGAGCGTGAGGGATTTTATTGTAGGTCTACCAGGTGACTCAGCATCGACCGTCAAAGTGAAAAATTTAAAATGTTGCAAATATCGCATGCGAAAAAAAAAACATATTCATTTTTTTTAACGATTTATTAAAAATGATGTTGTTAAACTTATTAAAATTAACCAAATTTAATAAGAAACTAATTTTTAATTATTTAAAATATTTATTTTGTATGAAAAAAATTATTTTTAGTAATAAAAAAAAATTAGTTTTAGTAATAAATAATTTTTTTTAAATAAATATTTTTACTAATTGAAAGTTAGCTATTTATTAAATTTGGTTTATTTTAATTAGTTTAATAATTAAAACTTTTATAAATCGCTTTAAAAAAAAAGTTAAAATGATTTTCTTATTTCTTGCAACCTTTTCAGTTTATCCAATTTGCAGTTTGGCGGCCAGTCCCTGGGTCACCCAGTTGACCTACAATAATGAACTTAAGCTTATTTGAAAGCTTCTGAAATTCTATACCACATTTCCCTTGGAATTTTTCAAATATCTCCTTACATTCAAAAGTTAAGATTTTTGCTACGCAAAACCGGCACTCCGCTTGATTTCACCTAAATACGTAGATTATTCATGCATTTTAATATGTTCAAGTCGCTCAAGCTCGCAAGGCGCAGCTATGCGCAAGACTAAATAAATATATTTTTATTTAGAAATATGTATTTTAAAAAAATTTTCACTCTAGAAGCGTGAATGAGCATGAATGTACTTTTCGCAGTCCACCAAAGTGGGAAAATGAGGTACAAAAAGTAGTACTTCAGTAAAACGACAATAACTCAAAAACTAAAAAAAAAAAATTGAATTGTCTTATTCGTTTTTCTACAGAATTGATGCATCTTTAATAAGCAAAATCGAAACTTCCGTTTGGTTTTTATACGTTCCGAAACGTAACATTTGAAACCAGAAAAATAAAAAATTGATCAGTTTGAAAAAATTGTTCAACTTGAACCACTGTAAAATCCAAAATAATTGACCACATTCAATAATCTAAACATTTTCGGGCTATCTGGGGTTCCCTTTATTAAATTAAATTAAATTAAAGCGGTCAAAAAAATCGACCATCAATTTTTGATTTTTGCAACGCTAAATTCTCCAAACCGGCCACTGTGCGACGTGTGTTACACGGAGGATTGCCTTTTTGTTTTGGGATCATACTCAAAGATCCATGACTCGTCACCTGCTCTAACGAACGCTGCATATTCGGCTTGCACCACTCACAGTAACACGTCGCGCGAAAATGCCTGTCCTGACTCTTCAGGTGCTCGGAGACAACTGACCAGCCGCTCGTTCGTTAGCTAGGAACGCCCTCTACCGAATTCAATCGGTGCGCGCACGCTCCGAAGTAAAGCCAATCTTGAAAACGTTCAAATGAAAACAAAACAAGGATAAAGGACCCAGCCTACAAACGAATATGGTTTTAGGCATTGATCTTATCATGATTTATAATTCTGAATCCGGTATTTTGGCTAATTCTACGGCAAACAGCTGTTCAAAGATCTTCAGTTGAGTCGAAAATTCGTCCGGCAGCATAAATACGATTTGCAAAGTTACCATACATATTTTCAATTGGATTAATGTCCGGAGACCGCTCAGGCCATACTAGAAGCTTGATATTCTTTTTAGTGAACCACTCACTGGCCCTTAAAACGTGAATGGGCGCATTATCTTGCTGAAAGATGGTGCTCGGGTCCGGCTCTTGCTCCAAAAGTTAACTGACACTTTATCCAATTAGTAGTTGGAAAATTCCTCTGTATTTCTGCGGCTTCTAATCTTGCATAACAGGGTCCGATTGTGATAGCTTAAAGCGACCCAAACAGCGCAGAGACGGCTGGTCAAAAAGCCCTTATAACTAAAACCATCTGGCCCATTTAAGTAAACCTATTCTCACCCGAGAATACCACATTATTCCACATTCTTCTCAGACAGTTTCGTAACATCCCTTCTGGCTTGTTCATTTTCTTGAGAATTACATTTCGCCTGAATTCAAAAGGTTACTTAAACTTATTGGATGAATTTTTAGTAGACTTTTTGGATCAAAAGTCGGGTCCGGATACAATTTTTAAGCAAGATAATGCTGCCATACACGTGTCAAGGGCCAGTCGTGAGTAGAATGGCCAGACATGAATCCAATTGAGAACATGTGGAGTAAGCTTGCACTTCATTCTTAAGCTGTTAGACTAAAGCTCAACTCAACTGAGGAGCTTCGAAAAGCTCTCATTGAGAAATGGGTCAAAATACCACATTCAGAGTTTTAAAAAATGGTTAGCGCTATCCGGTTAGGCATTTTCGAGCTTATAAATAAGTCTGTAGGATTAATCCATTATTCTTAGATTTCCTTTCCTTTAAAGCCTTCCGGCTTTAATTCAATTTCTATCTAACTGCCACAGAAAGAAAGGCTCGACAAAAAGTCTTATTAGGAAAAAGGTTTTTGTTTTCAATGCTATCATTACCAAAATTAATATTTATAGGCATAATATGCTTCCACATAAATATGCCAATTTTTGATTCAGATCGAATGACTATAGCATATAGCTAAAATAGAAACGATACGCTGGAATGAAAAGTACAAGTTTTTGGGCACCTTGTAAAGCTCGACCCAATCATGTCAAGCCAGATTTCAATGTCCCGCTTAAAGCTCAATTTGTTGAAATATTCTTTTAATTCATGCATATTTGTGTACGCATATGTGAAATATAAAGCTGTCAGCTTATTGTTGGCGGGCAATGAAAATGTTTCTGTTGGAAAACAATTTTTGCAAGTGTCCAAGAAAAATTTCATGCGGCATTAAAAACGCAAAAAGGAAAAGCAAAACGAGAAAGAGAAACAAAATAATAAAAGAGAATGCATTGAGTAGTTTTTGGGCGGTACAAGCTTGAAGGAAAGCGCAGCAAATCGAAAGCGAAAACTATGAGGGGCCAAAACGAGACTCACCGAAGAATATAAATTCCGGGCACTACGCGTGTGTGTGTGTGTGTCCGCTCACACGTACACTCATGTGTCCAGCCAAGTGAAGTTTATGGCGCCAATAAAATGTATTTCATGCTTCCTTAATTTTTATTTGTACTTTTACGCTCTTTTTATAAAAGAGGAGAAAGTGCAGTCAGCTGCACACGAATTGAAGGCCAACCCTCCCTCCCCCCCTACACACATTTGTGCGTTTGCTTAGTATTCCTGGGTAAACTATGGACGAGCTTGTAAGTGCTATCGGGGTCACTATTTAACGCCAGCCAGCTGAGTACTTGTACCTGAGTTGTTTTGCTTTATGGCCAAGTCCCAGCCAATTTTCGCCTAGTGTTGTGCAGTAAATTTCACGAGAAGGCCTTTTATTTCACACCTTAATGTGTCGTTTGCTTTACCATTCCCTAGATTGGCTTTCTGGATGTGGTTATACCACCGGACTTTATCAGCGAGGACACTTCATCGGATGTGATAGTGCCCGAGGGTAGCCTGGTGCGTTTAACATGTCGGTGAGTACACACACACACACACATACTTACATAATTTCCAGCATTTTTACCATTTGGCGACGACTTTAGTTGCAGCAAATGACTGGCTGGCCAACGGGCTAATCCGGCAAGTCGTCAACAAATTAAGTGACACTTCATTTCTCTTGATTTTGCGATAGCAGATGGTCGGTTTACCTCACATGTAACGAGTGCAGCGGGGTTACCGCGACTATTTGATGAAGTTTGTACAACTTTAATAAAAGAAATTGTGTGTCTGATTTAAGGCAGCGAAGGGCACGCCCTGGCGTTACTCAGACGCCAACCACAAAGTCTGTGCGAATCGGTGCAGTGTGCGCGATCGAAACTCGCTTATATGTGTTGTTTTTTCTGTTGTTTTTGGATTACTCCCAAGCTCACATTTGCTGCCCACTGCTGATCTAAATAAAAAAATTGGGTGTAACAAATGCTAATAAATTTAATTGCTATTTTTAGTTATTCAAAAAACTGCCAACACTTTCAGCGAGTCTGCAAAAAACCGTTCTGTTATGGCAACAACGAAAAAAGTGAGCAAAAATACACCTTCAATTCTGTTAAGCTCAACCAAAGGTCGCTTGCATAGACTGTCTTATGCTTATGTCTTTCACTGACCGTTTTGACGAGAGCATAATTTCCAAAGTGTCTTTTGCGTATGTATGCATTGTTTTAAGTGGGGCATCTGTGTGTATCTTTAATTGAATTAATATGACGACGTAGGTCGGGCCAGCCTTATGTGAAAAGTAATTTAGTTCGCAACACATGGCTCAAAATTTCAGTATATGTTAAGGAGAATTAAAAGAATTTAACGAAAATCCAAAATGAGATATTTCTGCTCGCGGAGGTTTCAAAGTTTCTGAGACTCAAGTCGCTGGATTCAAAGTCCAGGGTGCTAAATATTACATCATAGAACATTTTATACAACATAAAATTTGTATATATTTGTTCGACACCCTTTATAAAAAGTCTCTGTATATAATGACAGTTCCAAAATAAATAAAGAATAATTTGGAAATCTTGAAACCTCCTCGATCCTATTAAAACTAGAAATATCTGACTTCGGATGTTCGTTAAATTCTCTATAACATACTCTGTACCTGGAGTAGAAGCTGAATGCAATGCTGGTGTTGCGCTCATCTCTAATTCTCTCTTTTTCTCTCTCTCTCTCTCTCTAAGGATGGGAGTGGGTGGGGGGAAAGTTGTTTACTTATTTGCTCATAACTTCAGAACCGCTCATCCGATCTTTATCATTTCTTCGACAAATTGATACATTTTGCTAATTACTAACTACCTCCAGAAGGTCGTCTATCCTTGAAACTGTACGAGAAAAAACGATATTCCAAATTGCGGGGGCGGAAGGGGGCGTGGCAAAAATTGAAAATAAACTTAATCTGCCTGCAAGTATAAGAAGCATTTGTCCCATACATGTCAAACCTCTATCTCTTACCATCTCTGAGATCTGTTTGTTCATACGGACGGACTGACAGACAGACATGGCTATATCGACTCGGCTGTTGATGCTGATCAAGAATATATATACTTTATATGGTCGGAAATGATTCCTCTCCCTGTTACATACTTTTGCACAAACTTAATATACTCTATGTACCTTCGGTACAGAGTATAAAAATTTTTCATAATTCACTTTTGAAACATAAGAAACAAATTTGGGTGTGAGAGACACGATCGACCCAGACCTGACCCGACCGACCGTCACGACTTGGTGTTGGCCCCCCAGTCTAAAAAGAGATAAAAAAAAAGAGTCATTTTTTGCTTCAAAAAGCTCAAAAAACAGAATTGTGTTCAGCAAACAAAAATCATTCCGAAATCATTACACCCTTCAATATAGTGAACCTACTGGAAAATAAAAAAAAAAAATAGAGGCCAGCTAACTTCGGCTCGACCGAAGTTTATATACCCTTGGAGCTTGATATATGCCTGGCAGTTTGTATGGCAGCTATACTATATAGTGGACCGATTTTGACAAATTTTGTTGAAATTATGTAAAATCATTGAAAACCTATAAATACGAGCGTTGGGAGCATTCAAAACAAAAAAGTTTTTCTCACTTAGACTTTTTTTCAGACCTAACTTTTGTATGGCAGCTATACTATATAGTTGTCCGATTTTGACAAGGCTTGGTGAAATTATGTGAAATCATTAAAAACTTATAAATACGAGCGTTGGGAGCGATAACATTAAAAACAAAAAAAATTTTCTCACTAAGACTTTTTTCAGACCTAACTTTTGTATGGCAGCTATACTATATAGTTGTCCGATTTTGACAAGGCTTGGTGAAATTATGTGAAATCATTAAAAACTTATAAATACCAGCGTTGGGAGCGATAGCTTTGAAAACAATTAAGTTTTTCCTACTAAAACTAGTTTTTCAACCGATCGTTCCTATGGCAGCTATATGCTATAGTCATCCGATCCGGCCGGTTCCGACAAATGTGCAGCGTATTTGTACCAAAAGACTTCGTGCAAAGTTTGGTTACGATAGCTTTAAAACTGACGGAGGAGATAGCATAGAAACAGACGGACGGACAGACGGACGGACAGACGGACGGACAGACGGACAGACGGACATGGCTATATCAACTCAGCTCGTCATGCTGATCAAGAATATATATACTTTATGTGGCCGGAGATGCTTCCTTGTCTGCGTTACAAACATCCGGACAATTTTAATATACCCTCTCCAAGGGTATAATAACATTTTTTGTGTGCCTTACGGAGAATTGAACCCAGGTCTGCTTGACTCTCAGTCTTATACCTTAACCCATACGCCCAGTGGCGGATCTAGGAATTGGCTAAGGGGGGGGCTAAGGGCACTCAAAATTACTCAAGATTGCTCGGATCTTATTGTGCTTTTCAGAATAGATAGATATTAGCCCTAGGATATTATATAAAAAGATTTTGTGCGGTGAGCAACATAGTGCGTCACCAGATCATCTGATACAAAAAAGTCAACATGCAAGAAAGAACTTTTAATTTTTTGACAATTTTTGTTGAACAATTTTTGGCTTACCTCTCAACTCAACTGCATTATCATTTCCAGGTTCACGAAGCAGACCAGTACCAAAATTCAAATTGCTGTATGTGGTCAAAGTGACTTTGTTAAGTTTTATGACTTGAAATTATTTCATAATTACAGCCAAAATATTGAATTCCGTCCTTAATTTCCTGCATAATTTTAAAACAATTTTTTGTAGAAAATAAAATGCAACAATGGAAATAAACTGCGTCTCAAATTTAATTATAATAGGAAATCGAATTATTAAAATCTTAGATTAAGCACAACTGCCTTTTACCGCCTAAAAATGCTTAAAATGCTGGAGCAGACTGAGTGATTTTTGATTTATAAAATTATTTTCGATGACTGTTTTTTGTGGTGAAAAAATCAACAAGAATTAGCAAAAGTTGAGATTTTATTTTACAAACTCCCACCCACAAAACATAGGAAGGCTCTGTCGAAAAATGTAAGAATTTCAAATTCCCACATTAAGACACTAAAGAAGAGCAATACTTCGAATAATAATTCAAATCCTAATTTCTCAAGCGGTTTCCGTAAACACAGACTATATTCATAACATTTTAACTGGGTCACTGGTCTTTATTTCTCATTACTTCAGAACCGCTCATCCTAGAGATCATTTCTTAGGCAAATCGATACGTAATACTAATTTGTATCGTATTTAATTTGTATTATATTTCTTTTTTAAATCGCGCCACAAACTGCTCAACCAATAACCATTGAAAAACTATGCAGGATGTGTTACAATTTTACTTCTAAGTATAACATTATTTCAAATATAAAAAAGTCCTACACTTCACTTTGACCATATTTGTACATTAATTTGTTGAGCTTTTGGAAAAGCTTTTGCATTTAAGCGTTGTGGTTCAGTTGTATTTTTTCTTATTCTTTTGAAATTTGACGAAAGAATTCACAAATGTTTAGTAAAAAAGCTGCAATTTTAAAAGTTTCATTGAAAAGGAACCCATCTATGACCGCCTCGATGTTGTATAAAAATTCTTTATAATTCCATCGAGGTCCATCGAGGACTTTTATCCAAAATTGTTGTTCAAAACGGTCGTATACTAAATATTACCTTATTTTTTATTTCTTTTTAAATGCTTTATTCTTAGCATAGTATTTTGGTATTTTCAACTCAAGTGACACTTCGCATGCAACTTTCTTGATTTTTTTCCAATATTACATCGAAAGATTAGTAATTTCTTCTTGTTTCAATTAACAATTCAATCAAATTGGCGTCGTGAGCACAGGCTGAAGATATCTGAAGGTCTGGAGTCTGAAGAGTCCTACTGAGCATCAGAATTGCAGCATTGACGGCAGTAAAAACATGCAAAGAGATCGGAAACTTCGTTTTTTTTTTAAATCGCAATCATAAGATGTGCCGCCTTTGATTATCTGTTGCTGTCTCTATAATCTTAAACTTTTCCCATGCTCCAATAATGGTTAGCAGCAACTCACCGGATGTGTACAGACATTCATACAATACAACCGTTTTCATCAAGCGACAAGCTTCGGAGTCGCAAGTAATTGCGCTGTGGCTTCCACGGCAGAATTTAAGGCTTCAAAATAAATTAAATAAATGTTGTACTGAAATTATGTTTGAAGTTGCTCTGAGTTCCAAACTAAAAAATATTTTTTAAAGCCACTAAAACTCGATTTCATCGGGTTAGGAATTGAAAATGAAATAATTTTGTATTGACAGCCCTGTTTCTTACAAGTGAGTGAAGTGCATTAATTTTAATTCAAAAATGCCCGCGGTTGCATCAATTGCTTTGGATTTTTCTGGGAGAAGGCCCCGGACGAGGAAAACAAAATCGTAACAGAGTTTCAACTCTTTTTTGATTTTGGATTTCGATGTTTCATTTAATTAACATAATAAGTAATATTTTATTAAACTGCTTATTTATCACATAATCTTGTTAAATTTATACTTCCTTTAAGCGTATAAACTTTTGATTTTGAAAGAAAACTAAAACTCCGAAAATGTTGTTTGCTCATTGTTGCTTTCTGCTGCTGTCAGACTTTTGCATTGTTTTGGTGGACAATATTTTAAAATAAATTTTTAATATCAAAAAATCTTAATTTGTGAAAGCAAAAATAATCCAAGTTATATACAACTTTAGTCTGTAGTTACAAAACTTTGCAACAAAAAGATTATTCTAGCGGTTAAACAAGTCAAATAGTTTTTAGAAATGAATTGTCAGCTTACTTCAATAATTGAACGCTTTTTAGAGTATCCCAGCGTCGTCATCGGTCACATCTCCGTTTTCCTTTCCCTTTTTTGTTTTCATTATATTTTTTTGTTTTCTTTTCTTTTCTGTTTTTCTGTGGGGTTGGCTCTCCATTTAACTAACGGCGAATGAGAATGCGATTGCAGTTAGTACTTCGCATTTGGCCCGTCACTGATTTATGAACTTGACCGCAACCACGAAAACTTCTTTTTTAACGATTTAACCGCAAAATGATGAAACGATGGCGATAAGCGCGCTCTTACGCTGAGTGTGTGTGTGTGTGAGTGTGGAAAGCTATTAGAGACCTTGTCTGCAATTTTTTCAGTTTTAATGCCACTTAGTCGGGGGCAGGGGGAAAGTCCTTTAAAAACTGAATGCAACTTTAAGCAAATTTACAAATGCGCACTTATCAGCGATGCTGCTCCACAAAGCAATCCTTAACAGACACTAGCCAGGAGCAGCCCACCACACACACATTCAATCAAAGCCTAAGCAACTGCTCCGGCTGCTCCTGACTGGCTTCCCCCCAAGACGGAGCCGGTGTGTGGTCGTCCATTGTGTTTGGCCTCTTCTTCATCTTCTACTGCGGCTGCTTCTTCTTTTTTAGCCATTTTGCATCTGTTTGCGGCATCATAAAAATTTACCACACCCGTGTCTGGTTCGCTGTTGAACAACTGCTGTCTTAACACGCATTCACTCCGACACCAGGCTCAAAACACAAGACTGTGGGTATACCAAGTGATGGACTAGACAGATGACCCCTGAGTAATGATCACACACTGGAGAGGCCGGGAGAAGTTGTTGAACTATTTAAAAAATTATTTATTATTAATATAAAACGAGGACAGAAAGTAGACCACAGATTATATAGCCTTAAAACTGAGGGATAATTTTGGTTTCTGCTCTCTTTCGCTGTTTACCTTTTTCATCTATAAATAATGCAGATATTGAAATTAATTCAAAGTACAAAAAAAGTTGTATATGATTCTAATGTAAATGTAAAATTGGTTATAGAGCCCCCAAGGGCCAAGCCAAGCTTCTCTCAATCTCTTGGCCTGTAAAAGGCACAAGAGAAAGGAATCTACAGCTTGACGCCGAACCCGAACGGCAATGTTTAAGAAGCTTTTTCATGGCTAGTTACTTCACAGCTGGCGCCAAAAGCTAGTAAAGGTGACTGAATGTGTAAAATCTATAATTCTAAGGAAAAAAACTTTATATTAGGTGGTCCGAGGCGGGATTGAACTCACGCACAGCAGGCCAGAGCCTGCATATACATATAAGGCGTGTAAGGTCTCCAGCTGTCACTTCGCCCACTATGTATAGCCCTTTTGTCTTTGCTATAGGGTACCACTTAGTATTTAGTAAGCAAGTAAGCATGAGTTTTTCACTTTTCTTGTTAAGAAAAATCATTTGTCAAATATTAACAACCACTAGCCGCACTTAAGCGCCTAAACAAGTCAGCAACATTCGGCCTACTTAGTGTTATACTCAAGCTTCCTATTAAAGTTTGTTAAACTCAGGTTACTTGGCATTGTATTACATTCTTAGCTCTCTCGCAATGCAACATTAAAACCTGCCGTTTGGGTGTTCTAGCTTAAACGTGAGGCTCAGTATTATATGCCAAGGGGTACACACACGCGCACAATAGCTTCTCTCTTGGCGTTGTGTTTTGGTGTCGGTTTTTGCCTTGGAATTCCCAAGCAGATAAAGCAGTGCTCGTATGGGAAGGCAGCTGGGCAAAGACTACTGATGATTGAACCGGGAAGTCCTTAAAAGAGCTGTACAATTGATCAGCCTTCTTTGTGGCGTTGTGTCTTCCTATTTAAATCATTTAGGTCGTAGAAACATTCAAAATGTCTAAGAATAATATGCTTAATAAGTATCATAAGGGAGAAGGATTAAAATGCTTCATTTGATTTGTATTGAAGAAAGAGAAATCCATGTATCCATGCCACAAGACCAACTGCTTTAGAAGGAAGTTGCTACACAAATTATAATTTCCAACCGTGCTCATAGAAAGTGTAAGGAATTTCATACTCGAATCAACTAACTGTAAAAAAAAGTAATATATTTATCTAAAAGCCGTTTCCTTGATTTGAATTTTGTTCTTTTTTTATAGCCTTGCATAGGTTATTATAATTTTCATATATGTTGCAAATTCAGGGCGACGATCTTCATTGATTGAGCTTTGTCTGTCCTTCTGTCTGATTCTACGCATACTAATCTCTTAGTTTTTATACCCGTTACTCGTAGAGTAAAAAGGGTAAACTAAAGTCGTGCAAATGTATGTAAAAGGCAGAAGGAATCATTTCAGACCATATAAAGTATATATATTCTAGATCAGCATCAACAACCGAGTCGATATAGACATGTCCGTCTGTCCGTCCGTCCGTCGGTCTGTATGAACACCTAGATCTCAGAGATGGTAAAAGATAGAGGTTTGACATGTATGAGACAAATGCTTCTTTTATCTGCACGCAGATCAAGCTTTTTTCAAATTTTGGCCACGCCCCCTCCCGCCCCCGCAATTTGGAAAAAACGTTATATCTCCTAGAGTTTTGAAGATAGACGATTCGTACCTTCTAGATATAGTTAGTAATTAGCAAAATGAATCGATTTGCCGAAGAAATGATAAAGATCGGATGAACGGTTCTCAAGTTCTGAGCAAAATAAAAAACGTTGCATACTTTTTGGATGGTCACCCTAAGGAATGCAGGAACACTGTTAAACATGCTTTTTATGAGTAACGGGTATATCGAAGTCGGTTAGAGCCGACTTTAACTTACGCTCTCGTTAAACTATAGAGCTGATATTTTGCACAGAGAAAATCGACAGGGCTTTGACTCCGGGGTTCGAAACGAAGCGGATTCAGAAGGTGGCTGAATTGAAACAAACCAAAGTTTAGTGGCTTGATAATATACTATTCAAGTCTGGATCAGGCCTTATGTCAATAAGTCATGGAGCAATGTGTATTAGAGTTAAGCGAAAGTCTGCATTGAGATTATTCCATTAGAAGATTCCGCATAGGAAATCACAGTGACAAGAGCGAGACGGGCATATTCCCAAATGCACTCTTTGAGAGCGTAGAGAGAGCAAAAAGCCTACTAATTTCTAACAGAAACGGAGTCAATATATATTCTAATGTTTGTTCATAACTTTAAAAAACAAGGCACACCACTAAAGAGAGATGGTCGACTGTACAGCTGTTTCACGAACCTCGCGGGTCTGTCATTAGCTGGCTTTGCCTATCTTTTGCAAGTTGTCAGAGGCCATCTCATGCCAGCATTGCTATGACTGTTTGGGAATTCCAAAGGAACAAAACCACAGGTGCAAAACAGGCAACTCTAAATTGACAGGAGGCAGAAGGAGAATTCTCTCCCCTCAGTTAGCGCACTGTTTTCCAGCAATCTTTCATTATTACTGTCTTTATCGCTGAATAAATCAAATATATGAGGAGAAAAAGTGCTCTTGACAGATTCTTGCATTGCAGAATCAGCAATTACAACAAATGCGACAATGTTAAGTTCTTTACAATGATGGTTTCTTTTAAAACCTTCAAACCTTCAGCATGTAACAAAACATCTTTTTTGAAGCGAAACCTTTCCAACATTTTTTTGCTCCGGTTCAGGTTCGGGTTCGGGAAGAAATAGTTAATCTGTTCCGGTTCAGGTTCGATTAGGTCTTCCCAAAAATTCTGGAATCTCCGACTTCGGAGCGGTTCAACTCCAACCGGTTCGGAGTTGCTGGCCTGATTAGTAATATGAATATCGTTTACACTTACATTGTAAACTATAACCACAATGTTAGCTAAGTTAGACTGAAGGGATGAGAAAATCAGAAAATAAAATACAAACAACATTTTATCAATTAGGTTCAGAAGGATTTGCTTACGCTCCCAGAAATTTGAAAAAAATTCAAGTTTAATTGTCCAAACTGAAAGAACTTTTCTAACATGATTCCTAAAAGGTTCACTTGTCGTATATCCCCCGCTTGTCCAAGCTTCCCAAGAAGTATAAAAAGCCAAAGCTGGCGCCTGCTGGCTCTGGCTCTCTAGTGCTCCTACAAAAAGTTTTACTCAACACAACCGCACACACACACACACACACAGACACAATGGCTGCACATTTCTATGTCGTCATATTAAATTTAATAAGCGACTGAACTTGAATTTTCCCATTTACCATTACGATTTACATTACGACTGCCATTGCCGTTGCCTACTTTGCTGGAGTTTTATATTTTATTAGTTTTAAATGCTGATATTTGTGTTTTGTGTTTACAGAGCACGCGGCTATCCAGAACCCATCATGACCTGGCGTCGCGAGGATGGCAATGAAATTGTGCTCAAAGACAACATGGGCACTAAAACCTTAGGTAAGAATACAAAACGCTACCCCTTTCCCTTATGCTATTTAACACTCATCCTTTCCACATTTCACAGTCTCCTCGTTTCGCGGTGAGGTCCTAAAACTGACGAAAATCTCACGCAACGAAATGGGCTCATATCTGTGCATTGCCTCCAATGGAGTGCCCCCATCGGTTTCAAAGCGCATCTCGCTTAGCATACACTGTAAGTATCATTAATTAGAGTGCTGCTTGTGGTGGATCAAAGCGGGGGGGGGACGACCCGGGTGCGGGGTGCAGGGTGCAATGGGGTTTACATACATATCATCAGTCAGACAGCTCCCAGCATCAGCTCAAAAGCCGGGGACTTGGCTGTGGTGTTTATCTTATGTTTAGTTTCACTTTACCCATTGTCCAGTTTATATGCACTGAGAGAAAATGGGGAAGAATTTTCGATCAATTTTGGCCAATGGGCTGACAAATACCGGAATATAAGATTTTTGGATTTTTGGGATTCCGATAGCTACAAATGTTTATATTTTAAAACTAGCACACATTACCCGCTCTTGCGGGTGAGCTTAATATCAGTGATGAAAGCCAAAACTGAACCAAACAAAACCCAATCAAAGTCCAAACAACGTGGCTAAGGAGGCTATACACATGTATGTGTACATAAACTATCAATTTTATTCCATAAAAAAACACAAGATCATTTTATTCATAAGATGATTAAATAATATGCTAATAAAATATTATGTCTTTACCAAACTTCACGTTAGTCAAACTCCCAAAAATTATTTAGTTAGTGAGAAGGTAAATTAATGACCGAGGATAGTCTTTTTGTTAATTGCAACCCAAATCATGCGCTTAAGCAATTCATCAATGCACCTGTAACCAGCAGTTTTCTTTTTCTGTGCTTGATTTGTGTTTTGCTGATTTTTTAATCTTTTTTAACAAGTCGGCGTGTGTTTTTTTTTTTTAATTTGTGCCATGATAGTCCTATAAAGAAGAAAAGTACATATATATCATAAATAGATGTACAATTTTACAATTACAATAAAATTGTTATACTCTGTACCGAAGGTACATAGAGTATATTAAGTTTGTGCAAAAGTATGTAACAGGGAGAAGGAATCATTTCCGACTATATAAAGTATATATATTCTTGATCAGCATCAACAGCCGAGTCGATATAGCCATGTCCGTCTGTCCGTCTGTCTGTCCGTCCGTCCGTATGAACAAACAGATCTCAGAGATGGTAAGAGATAGATGTTTGACATGTATGGGAGAAATTTTTCTTATAACTGCAGGCAGATCAAGTTTATTTTCAATTTTGGCCACGCCCCCTCCCGCCCCCGAAATTTTGAAAAAACGTCATATCTTCCACAGTTTTGTAGATAGACGGTTCGTACCTTTTAGAGATAGTTAGTAATTGTCAAAATGTATCGATTTGCTGAAGAAATGATAAAGATCGGATGAGCGGTTCTCCAGTTATAAGCAAAAAAGTGAACAAAGCTCCCCCCGCCACCCTTTCACAACCAACACCGCACACTCTTAGAGAGAGAGAGAACGAGAGAGAGAGAACGAGAGAGAGAGAACGAGAGAGAAAGAGACTGAGATAGAGAGAGACACAGCAGCAGTACTGCATTAAGCTCCAACTCCAGGTACAGAGTATGTTATAGTCGAGCTTGACCGACTTTCTCACTTGTTTATAGATGTATACATTACACTGGCCATTAAAAATAGATTTTAACATACCGGGCGGAAATATTTACGTTTTGGGCCCAATAGATATAGGAAAAAGTCTGGCAGGGATCGGATCGGACTTCCGTTAGCGGATGCGCGCTCGCCCTATAGATCGAAAATTTTAAATATACAGGAAAAAAAGGCGATGAGTGTTTAGAGGCGTTTAAGTGTTTTTTTCTTTTTAAATCCTTTTAGAGTAATATCATAGTAACATTTTAAATAAATATGTTGGATATATTGAGCGTAAACTTGGTCAGAATCACATCAAAACAGCCAATTTTTCTAGTTTTTTTTGGTATCTTACCAAGTTTACTCTTAAAATATCTAAAAAAATGTTTATTTACTATGATAATCCGCTGAAAGGACTTAAAAAGAATTAACACTTAAAAAAAATTAAAAATTTGAGAGATTAAGTCCAAAACTCATCTCAGAAAATTGGCTGATTTGATATGACCAACCAAGCTTACGCTCAAAATATCCAGCATTCATATTGAAAATATTGCTATGGTATTCCTCCTAAAAAATTTTAAAATGAGAAATAGCACTAAATTTTTTTTTTAAATATTGGAGTCTAAGTGTTCTCTGTCCAATCTTTAAAAAAGGAGACCCCGCAGTTATATGCATCGCATATAAGGTTCTGTCCCGCATTATTTGTGAGCGTCTAAAGCCGTTTATTGATACACTGATTGGACCTTATCAGTGTGGCTTTAGACCTGGTAAATCCACCACAGATCAGATTTTCACACTTCGACAAATCCTGGAGAAGACCTATGAAAGAGGCATACAAACACACCACCTTCTTGTTGATTATAAATCAGCCTTCGCCACACCGATAAGGTCAAGCTTCTTCAAAGCCTTGTCTACTTTAGGTATTCCAGCAAAGTACGTTCGATTTTCGACTTTGCATGATGACGTTGAGAATTACGCAAAGCTCCGTCAAAATAGGAAAGAACCTCTCCGAATCATTTCATACCAAAAGAGATTTTAGGCAGGGCAATACCTTATCGTGTGACTTCTTTAATCTACTGATGGAATATATACTGGGCCGGTGCCCACATGCCAACAGAACCGGTGGATTTATTCATAAAGATCTAATGCTACTTGCATATGCCGATGATATTGACATTATCGGCAAAACCACACGGGCAGTAAGCAAGGCGTTTTCAGAGATTGAGAAGGAGTCTAAATGAGGACAAGACGAAGTACCTAGTATACGCGGACAGAAAGTCATTGCGACTTGGACAATCTGTTCCAGTGGAGGAGTACAACTTTAATGTTGTGGAGGATTTCGTCTACTTCGGAACGACGATAACCAGCAAGAACAACATCAGTCTGAAAATCCGACGAAGAATCACTCTTGCGTAACGATGTTACTATGGGCTAAGTAGGGAGTTCAAGAGCAAAGACCTCAAGCGAAGAACAAAAATAGCACTTATCGCTAAAGAAGAAGAAGAAGATTAGTAGTAGTAGTAATTTTTTTTTTTTTTTTCTTTTCCTCGAGTTGTGCAATGAACATTTAGCTTAAGGTGACAAAAAATAAATTAATCTAGGCATGGCTTTTAGCCGTCAGCCTTTTAATTTAACAAATAACGTACTAAGCAAATTAAGAACATGTTATAAATTTTAAACTTTGAATTTGCTTGTTGAACATAATTACATTAATACAGACAAAATTTCATTCCTATACTCCAATGTTGATTTTAGGAACCTGACCAAATTCGTCCAATCGTTTGCTCTCGAACAGTTAAGCACATCAATTAAGGAGCTTTTATTTAAGATGGCTTGACCAAAGTGCAGAACTCGGAACTCCCTTAGTACAGGACATCTTCCCAGAAAATGCTGAATATCTTCAGATTCTCCTGTATTGCATAGGGGGCAGATAGGGCTTTCCACTTGCTGGTAAATGTTTCCCTGGAACAAAATCATATCACATCTGGCTTTCATCACCCACGAAATGTCTTTCGGCGGTATATTTAGATACCTTTCTCCTATATCACTGTCTAGATACTTATAGAATCTAGTGATACTACAGTTTTTCCGTTGCAAATATACATCCTTTTGAGTGCTTTTTAGCGTAGCCAGCATTTGTGCGCATAATCCGTTCCATTGGGACCTGGAGATTTCCAAGTCGTGCCATTCTAGGCGATTTGAGACACATAGTGCTTTTAATTCCTTGGCCCAAAATATATTATTTTGAAGGATTTTGTGAGCTAGTAGGTTTGGAAGCCGTTCTGATTTGTATTCAAAAAGAACCTTAGCAATATAATTGACATGTTGTCCAAAAGAGAAAAGGTGGGCATACTCCACATTGCTTTCCAAAGCGAGTGCATAGTCGTAGTTAAAATTTTTTTCAAAATAAAAAGCTGGAAATTATCGACCTCTTTAAAGCAGCTATAACCCCAAATCTGTGCAGCATAAGTTTGTATAGAGCTACACACGGCATTGTAGACTTTCCATTTGGAATTTACTGCTAAATTTCTATTATGAACATATTTACTTCAGGACACATTTATTCTTGTTTTGGCTAGCTCTGTACGCTTCTGGACGTGTTTCTGAAATGATAACTTTGGCGTGAGTATCATTCCCAGATAGCAGTATTCTGAGACAATCTTTACAGGCAAGTCTTTAAACCTCCATTTTTCAGCTGCTGCTAGACGACCGCCTCGCCTGAATATCATTATTTCAGACTTCGTCATATTAACCTCCATATTCCAGCGGTCGCAATATTCTTCCAAGCGATAAATCATGCGTTGTAATACTCCTGGATCGTCGGCTAAGATGACAATATCATCTGCATATAACAGCACACGAATATTTACATCTGCTATGTGCAGGCCTCCACCTAGGCATTCGTGGAAGACACCCTTGCCTTACGCCCGATTTTACCTCAAATGTCTCTGACAATTCTTCTCCAGTCCAGACCGCCGCTCGTGTATCGCTGTAGATGCGCTCAATAAAGTTGAGAATTTTGTTCGAGACTCCGAGCATATGAAGCTTGTACCACAAAATTTTCCTGGAAATTTTATCAAAAGCTGCCTTGAAGTCGACAAAGAACGCATCAACTTTTTTTCCTTGATTCCATTTTAGATATACCATGGATGTAAAGTTGAAAATGTTATCCATGGAGCTCAAATCAAACGCGTCCTCTTTACACACACTCTCTCCTACGTGTTTATTAAAATATTATATTTAAATATTAAATAAATAATTATGCGAAATCGTGCAAAGCATCTACTATTCTGCACTGTTCACTTCTAGATAAAAGCAAGTTTGGCCTATCAGGGTATCTTTGAAGTGAGACTCCACCTGAACAGTAGTAAAGTGCTACGCATTACGGTTGCGGCCGTTGCTGCTGCTTATAAATGGACTATCGTAAATTTTATAAATTTCGCTTCGGGACTAAGTTTAATGACCAAAAGATATCGCGAATTAAGAGTTAAGATAATCGTAAAGATTTAATAGCTGGTAATTGTCCAAAGGTAAATAAGAGGTGTGGGCCAATCAATCGAAATTCGCTAAATTTTTTAATTATCAGCCCTCGTAAAAACATAATTGGTAAATTTACCACACATGAGCTAGTGGGAGCCCTTGGTCCTTGGGTGGAGTTGATCTTAACAGTTTATTTCCTTAAGGTTACTAAAGAAGCGAATTGCCATTCCCCACTTTTTCCCAATTTAATTTCAAAAATTCTCTCAATAACGAAGGCTTTTACCATTGGAGTTTCTAAGTGTATGCTTTCTCCCAGTGTATGCTTAACAATAGAGTTCATTCGGCTGAGATGATGCCCTCAGCGCACAAAAAAATAGAATCTCCCGCCCCATAAGAGCTGGGCAAAAGGCAAACGCCAAGGCGATGCGATGACAGGGCAGACGCGGGGGGAGTGAGGGGATATATGTGAATGTACCGTGCTAACTCGATTGTCGTTGTTGTAATCCGTTTAAATCCTGTCACTGATACCCGGGCATTACCTGTGTGTGTGCGCTGCCTGCTGTATTGTGTGTTGGCCAGGGCAGGAGCAGCTGCTGTTGGGCTTGGTGGGCCACAGTTTTTTGTCAAACTGTCTGCAGCACGTGCTGGCTCCTGGCTGGTGCTGGTGCTGGTGCTGCTGCCATGTGCTGGCAGTTCACTCAATCATCAAGGCAGAGGAGCTTCCACTTGCACTGCGTTTGTTTGCCAACGTGGTGCTCGGTGCTCGCTGCTCTGTTTATTTTTTGCTCTGCAGCAACTCCAACTCCTTCGCCCCGTTAGGTGCCAAAATCACGCTTTTTAACATTTTGACATTGTGTTAATGTGGTCTTTAAGTGTTTGGACTTTAAAGTGGAGCCAGCAGCTCCTGCTATCTGCACACACTCACTCGCTCGCTGATACCTTGCAAAAGTTTCGCCTGCGTGCAGATTCCTGCTGCGTTTACTTTTCCTGTTGCCATTTGGCAGCAACAACTTCCTCACAATTTGTTTGGCCAAAGTTTTCCTCCAGCTCCCGCTCCCGCTCCAGCTCCAGCTGCTGTGGCTGCCTGATAAAACTGTTGCACGCCCCTTAGCATATTTCCGTTGCATTTGCCTTCCGTTACGAGCCTTATTAGGCATTTCCTTCACTGTGCGGCTAATTAGGAAGGACAATTAGCCGCAGATTCCAGCCAAGTACATACCTACACATGTATGAGGAACAATCAAACTCTTGTCTTTTGTCTTGGCCAGCGAACAAGTACTCTTTTGAGGGGCAATAGTCCATGGCGGTTGTACGGCACGTTCCAGCAGCAGCGTCAATCTTCAGTTCCATTTTCGTACCAATAAATGCGACAAAATGCGAAAAATCACGTACGCGCAAAGAACTAACAAAAAAATGCACAAAAAAAAAGTGAAATGAAATGTGAACTCAAAAATATGCGGACATTTCAATACATAACGTTATCAGCACCAAGTTTGGTAACGATCAGATGAACCGCCCAAAGGAATATAGAAAAGAGAGTGAGGATCTTGTCAGTCAACATTAGGGCTTTGCTGTGCGGTGACGCTCTGTTCTGCCTCATTTGTTAATCTCCCAAACTGAGCAATAGATGGCGCCACTTCTCTGATCCTGTGTTTCCTCCATGGTAACTATTTAGTTTAAAACACGGATTAGGCTTTAGTTTGGTTTATTGGAGACGACATGTTGCCGGCAAGAATGAGTGTCACTGAATGGCGGAGAGATTAGTGTGTGTGTGTGAGTTAGAGATGTAAGATACATTAAAAGGCGGAAGTATGAAGCATCGATAGTGGTTAGTGATGTGTTAACTAGTTAGATGGTTCATTCAGTTCATTGGGACTGGAACCGCCACAAAGGCAGCTTTCCGACTTGGATCAAACTCAAATTGTATTGAAACAGATAATATTTATAACTGGAAAACATAAAGAGTAGAGTCATTGAAACACAAAAAAGCTTTTCTCACTAAAACCAGTTTCTTAACCGATCATTCTAATGGCAGCTATATACATCAGTTATCCGATTTGGATAAAAGTTGGCAGAATTATGTGGAAATATATACTAACAAATTTCAAGTTTGGGTAGCATTAAAAACAAAAAAAAAGAAGCTTAGAAGAAGCATAGAAAATTCGAGACTTGGGAACGTTTGTGTTGAAAACAAGAAAGTTTTTCTAGCTAAAACTAATTTATCGACCGATCATTCCTATGGCAGCAATATGCTATAGTCATCGGTTTGGACGTGAGATCTGCTGTCGAGCTACTTTGAGACTGAAGTCGGCGTAAGACAAGGATGTATACTATCGCCCCCCCCATTTGGGTCTACAAGGAGGCTTGTGTTTGTGTTTGTGTGCGGATGACATCGTCATCTTAGCCGATAAGGTAGAAGTGATGCAGAAAATGATTGACAATTTGAAGAATTATTGCGACCAATGGGGAATGGAACCTATTAAAATCTGAGGTAATGGTCTTCAGAAAAGGCGGCAGACTGGCAGCAGCGGAAAAATGAACCTTTAAAGAAGATGCCATAAAAATTGCCACGGAATATAAGTATCTTGGAGTATGCTTTACGCCTACCCTTACTTTCAAGGAACATGTACTGATAAGAAACGCAGAGGCAAAAGCCAGTATCAACTGCGTATGGAGCCCCTCTTTGGCAAAACGCAATATAAGCATCTGAGCAAAATGGAAACTTTTTAACGCTGTATGTAGGGCTGCACAGGTATGGGGATACAGCTATTTCGAGGTTGTGGATAATCTGCAGACATATTTCCTTAAGAAAGTCCTTAGGCTGCCACCGAATAGCCTTGGATATGCCCTAGCCTTGGAGACCTGCGTGGATGATGCGCACCTCTTTACCTTGGACTTTCACGTGGTACACGTAGGAAAAACACAATTTTTGTATGGAGAGAGTCGACTGCCCTACTTTCTTATTTCCGAAATAGTCAGGAAAAACGTTATCTGGGCACAAGAGCTGGATAAGGTATGCGCTCCTCTCACTCTTAACTGGAAAGATGGTCTACGCTCCGCTCAAGATTGGAATAGAATGAGACTCAGTATAATGGACAGAAGACGCAGCCAAACAAGAATCTACAGATTCCTCGACCTTACAGCTGCCCTTAAACTACAGCATCTTGCCTCCCTTAATATCACACGGGTGAAACATACCTTACAATGCAGGAGCTACATGATATCCTTGACGATAAACATAGCGAGAAATGGGAGGGTGCTGGTTTCCTTTTTAAGAAAAGCGTTGGTTTACAGAAGGGAGATTTTAAAAATAGTCTAGAAGGCGGTAAAATCAACAATAAAATGGAAAAATAGAGGCAAGCTAACTTCGGCTCGACCGAAGTTTATACACCCTTGGAGCTTGATATATGCCTGATAGTTTGTATAGCAGCTATACTATATAGTGGTCCGATTTCGACAAATCTTGTTGAAATTATATAAAATCATTGAAAACTTATAAATACGAGCGTTCGGAGCGATAACTTTGAAAACAAAAAAGTTTTTCTCAATAAGACTTTTTTTCGGACCTAACTTTTGTATGGCACACAGAGAAAACAAAGTTGGCTACACGGCGCGTTTAGAAACGTCAAACCTAAACGCAACGTATTTCGCCCTGTTAAATTGCACACGCTGCGTGTAGAATTTAGAAAGCCACACGGACGTGTGGAAAAGTTACACGCGGCGTGTAGGAATTAAAAATCTAAATGAAAATGTAGAAAAGTTAAATGCTACGTGTGCAAAAGCAAAGAATACACGGCATATGAAAATCAGCTTGTTTCCCTTAATATTTTTACATTTTTCATGCAGCAATCTGATTACCACACGGACGTTTAGGTTTTTAACATTGACGTTTAGATATTGAAATGCTACACGCGCGTGTGTGAATTCTAAACGAAAAATGTAGCTCTAAATCAGTACTGAATTCTAATATTTTTCGTTTAGAAAACTGGTTGCCACACGTGGCGTGTGGGATTTCTACATGTACGTTTAGATTTACAAAGCCTTAACGCTGCGTGTAAAAAATCTAAACGAATCGTGCGCGAGTTTCTGTTGCCTGTATATAAATAGCGATAGCGTTGAATTAGAACTTGAGAATTACAAGCAAGCAAATATTGGATTGTGCCTTTAGTAGATTCCATACATGTAATGTCTTAGAGGCCTTGCCTTACACGCGTGACGTGGCGGAGACGTCTAAGCCATCACTCCAATCGTGTTTCAGTCCAAGGGGCCGGGATTTCAAATCTACCAGAGTAAGTAAAAAAATATAAATTTGTTAAAAAAAAAAAAAATTTAAAAGCTACACGGAAATGTAGGATTTCTACACGTTTCGACCGGGATTTTGCAACCCATTACTTTCGTGTAGCTTTTTTGCACGCCGCGTGTTGAAATGACAAAGCCACACGCGCGTGTGGAAAACCTAAACGCGCCGTGTGGAATTCAGAAAGCCACACGCGGCGTTTAGAAAAGCTACACAAAAATAGTGGGTTGAAAAACCCGGTCGAAACGTGTAGAAATTCTACATTTCCGTGTAGCTTTTGAATTTTTTTTTTCTCTGTGCAGCTATACTATATAGTTATCCAATTTTGACATCATTTTTTTCATTTTTGACATTTTTGACTAATTTTTCATACTAATATTTTTGAGATTACATGACAAAAATGGCTATAACTTCCTCAATTGTCAAACTACAGATATGTTCAAGCACTCAAAATGTTTGGAAAAAATGCGGCTTTCACATATATTTTTTTGAGAGTTTTTGAAGGATGGGTCTTTTTCGCTAGACCAAGTTTTTTGAAAAATCCTTTGTTTTTCAAGAAAGGTAATAAATAAACAAATTTTCAAAATATTTTTAAAAAGGGCTTTTTAATCCTGCACATTTGGAAAAAAAATTGCCAAGCTCTTTCTTAAACCGTTTTCGAGTTATTGAAAATTTTAAAAATTCACAATATTACACTTTTAATCGTAGAACTTCCGCAAAAGAGGTTCAAAAAAGCTCATATTTTGGGGTTAAGCTTCTCTCATAATAAGCTCCCTTTGGGCCAATTATCATCCAATTCGGAGACATCATCCCAGAAAAAAGTTTTTTTTGTATGGAATGCCCCATATACTTTATGTGGTCGGAGATGTTTCCTTCCCTGCGTTACAAACATCCGGACAATATTAAAATAAAAACATTACATTACATTAGTCATCCGATTCGGTCAGTTTCGAAAAATCGGATGTTTGTTTAAGATAGCTTGATAACTGACGACCACAAGAAATAGAAAGAGATACCTGATTTTTTAGTGACACGTCTATAAAGCAAACAGTCATTTCACCCAATACAGCAATTCAACAATTCTCCAATTTAACACCTACAAATTTAACTCAAAAGAAAGTAATCACAAAGAAATATGAACACACGTCAATACATCATAATGTCATTTTACACAACACAACAATTCAATACACGTTAATTCAACACAAATCAAATTAAACATGAAACATAAAACAATGTCGACACACGTCTATATATACCTATATACATATCGCTCACTTACTTCAACACTGGCGTAAGTCAAAATATTCCATTTTGAAAAAAACGCGTTTAATCCCGAAAAAAAATGGTTGTTTTAGTTTCAAGTTAATCTAGTAAAATATTATAAAATGCTGCTTTCGGGTTCAACTGATAGATTATGTTGACATTGTAAATGTGTTGAAATATCTTGTGCTGGTTAAATTTGTTTGTGTTAAATTTGTTTTGTGTTGAATTGACGTGTTGAAATTTGTTTTGTGTTGAATAGTCGTGGAACCGATTTTTGGTTGTGTGTGTGAAGAGAGAAGAGAACGCACATAAATTTGTTGTTGCTTTATGGCGCGCGTGGCTTATATACGCGCACAGCTAACAGTTTTGATGATGCGCGGCTTGCAGAGTGGGCTTAAGCACTCCTGTTTGGGCCTTAAGTGAACATCGAATTTGCTTCCTTCTGCCTATTACATACATTTGCATGAACTCAGTACTATAACCCTGCTACTCTCAAAGTCACCTCTCTTTCTAAATACCCCCTCTCATCTAATCTTCTTTTAGAGCATTTTTTCAAGTATGTCTTGCTTACAAGATTTCAACTTATGCATTTTGGCCTTTTCAAATGCATTTGAAATTCTTGGGCTTTGGCCTTATGAAGTGATTCCTGCGTTTCGAGCGCACTTGAAGGCCAATTGAGTGTGGCATAATTTTTCGTTGAGCTCTCATCAAAATGCAATGCAAGCGACGTCGGGGACGACACAACGGACTCGACGAGTATTTATTGTCACTTAGGCCAGGAGAGGTTGCTCTTGGCCACTCCAACGAGGCAACGACCAAAATTGGTGGTTTTGTAAAACTGGCAAAGTCGCCTCGAAGGACCGTAGGGTGTGTGCGTGTGTGTGTGACGGTTGATTGCAGCAGGTTGCAACAATGGGCTGTGTGTGTGTGTGTGTGTGTGTGTGTCGACAGTTTTGTAAGTTTGAACGATTTTAATTGATTTCCATGGCCGAGTGCGTCTGTCTGTCTAATCTAGCAAACTATCAATGCACGTTGAAACATATGAACAAGGATGTGTTTAAGCACAAGTGCCCCGAGAACAATGATGAAGCTGCTGCCGGGGTTAGACTTGAAATAACTTTAATTTCGATCGAACTGCTGGATTGAGTGCTGATCAAGGACGTTTACCGCAGGAAAAGGACGTTTTACCGCAACCAAGCAGCAGCAGCAGCACATCAAGTGCCACACTTGGCTTCATTGACATGCCACTCGCTCACACACACACACACACACACACAGGCTCATAGTGTTGACCAGGATAACGTGCTGGTTGACTGCGTCCACATCGCATGGCCACATTTTGGGTCTAGTCCAGCGCAAGTGCATTTTTGGTACCCTGAGCACTTTCGCTTGCGATTTGCAATTTTGCCATGATTATTCCGAGCATGTACACCACCTCAGCCGGCTCTCGCTCTCTCTCAGTTGCGGCAAACAAAGCCACAAATATGCACTAATGACGTCGTCGTCGTCGTTGGTTGGTAGCATCTGCCATGGCGCCACACACCACACAAAGACAACGCACCTTGTCGCATTTGGCGTTCATTGTTCGAGCCTGCCCGTAAACCGGGCGACAACGGTCCAGCACAGTGCAATGGCATCACCTGGAGTCACCCGTAATTGTAGTGCAGTACCTGGAGCTATTTCTTGGACACAAATCAGTTTAAAAACTAGCCATGCAACGCCACAGTGCGTAATGTGGTGCCCCTTTGGTGATGAGGCAACTCTTCTGGTTAGTTTTTTTGGCATTCAGAGTCGCAGTGTCTGATATTTTTTTTGGAAAATGTTTGGTAATTTAGCTAGAAAATGAAGCTGAGTTCAAAGTCGACAGACCGACAGTATAGGAGCTTATACAGCTCTTTTTTGAAACAACAAAGAAGTGCTAAACACACACACTCAACGCCAAAATGAGAATGTGTGCTTCACCCGTCCCTGTTTTCATAATCCGAGTGCGTGGCTTGAGGTCATCCGTCCCATCCAAGAGGAATTAGGGCAAACAAAAATGTGAAAAAAAATGCTGCACATACTTTTCACAGGATATTTGCATTTTAAGTATTTAAAAATCTTATTTGAGTCTGGAGCCAACAATTAATATGTTAGCATACTCGAAATAAAAGTAGATAGTCTAACGGTATGCAAATTCAATGGGACATGTGTTCAACGAAGATTTAAATGGGTTCCTAAAACAAACTTTAAGAAAATATCGCAAAGAATAAAATAGTTAAGTAAAATAGTTGATGGCCAAAGTAGATATTTCTCAAAAAAATTTGAAACTGCCAGATCTCTGGCGTCGCATTAAATCAGTCGAAGCAATAATTATAATGTATTAGATTGCTTACGTCGTTGTCGAAATTGATAAGGTTATGACCATGCGCGAGTTATATCAATTGAATTGAGGTGAAATAGCAAAATTCAGCTTTGGGACCACAACTTCAGGTTTTTGGGGTGTTAGGAAATCAAAAAAAACTAAGTATGAGAAAATGCTATACTCGACCTGCTCTACAGCGTATGCTAGTGGTCGCAGTCATCCATGGTTTCTGTTTTAATGAATTTAGAAATATTCAGTTTATGTACCAAATAATGGATATGCTTTTCGTCAAATGTCAAATAAATAAGAAGTTAACATTTTTCTGCGTCTTTCTCCTAAAATTAAAAGTCTATGCACACCGGCCCACAGTGTAAGATTTTGCCAATCTAGGAGGACTTAATTCAATAGCAGTCGTATTTTTCAAGCTATCCCCATGAACTTTGGACTGAATGTTCAAAAATTTCCCAAAGAAATTTTTGGACAAAAAGTTAAAGTGGGCGTGGCACCTTAAAGGGCTTAAAGTACGTAAAAACCAGAAAATTTTCAAATTTTTTTTTTTTTTTTTTTTAATTTACGTTTTTTGTTAAATTTTCATGCTTTTGCTTGTAACTTCAAAAGTATTGGCCGTACAAATATAAATATGGATGCATTTCAAAGGTAATTCATTTATTGAAAGAAAAAAACGATTTCCATATTTTTCAGAATTTTTTTTAATTAAAAAAAATAGAGGCAAGCTAACTTCGGCTCGACCGAAGTTTATATACCCTTGGAGCTTGATATGTGTTTGACAGTTTGTATGGCAGCTATACTATATAGTGGTCCGATTTTGAAAAATCTTGTTGAAATTATGTAAAATCATTGAAAACTTATGAATACGGGCGTTGGGAGCGATAACATTAAAAACAAAAAAGTTTTTCTCACTAAGACTCTTTTTCAGACCTAACTTTTGTATGGCAGCTATACTATATAGTTGTCCGATTTTGACAAGGCTTGGTGAAATTATGTGAAATCATTAAAACCTATAAATACGAGCGATGGGAGCGATAGCATTGAAAACAAAAAAGTTTTTCTTACTAAAACTAGTTTTTCGACCGATCGTTCCTATGGCAGCTATATGCTATAGTCATCCGATCCGGCCGGTTCCGACAAATGTGCAGCGTATATATACCAAAAGACTTCCTGCAAAGTTTGGTTAAGATAGCTTTCAAACTGACGAGGAGATAGCATAGAAACAGACGGACGGACAGACGGACAGACGGACGGACGGACAGACGGACGGACAGACGGACATGGCTATATCAACTCAACTCGTCATGCTAATCAAGAATATATATACTTTATGTGGTCGGAGATGCTTCCTTCTATGCGTTACAAACATCCGGACAATTTTAATATACCCTCTCCAAGGGTATAAAAACAACAACAATACAAATACAAATACAAATCGAGCAGCAAACGTTTCCGAACTATTCGCGCTCGTTGCATATCGCTCCGATTCCCTTTGTCCGCAAATCAAGATGAGAGCATTTCGCTTTACGTTTAGTTTGCGTTGACGAGCGCAAACTGAACAGAACTCATTTTGTGTTACAGTTACTTTTCTCGGGTTTTGTTTGTGTTTCGCTCTGTGCAAAGAACGAAACAAAACGATTCAGAAACGTTTCGTTTCGTTTGTTTGCCCGCTTTGGTTATAAGTGTCCACCACAGAATTCAGAAAATTATTTTTGCACATTTTTATTACCAATTCTTAGGCACAAAAAATATTATTAAAATTTTCAAATAATTTTTTCGCGGTGTAAATCGATTCCAACTCTTATAGTTTTTAGCTGGTTTTTTCAATAAGAAATCCTTAACAATGTAAAATTTTTGCACGGTCATCGGGAATCATCTTCATAGTGAATGCCAGTAAAACATGTGAACAGTTTTACAAATATATTTTATAATACTGAGCACACTGTAACTACTCACACCGTACAGTGTCTCTAATATGTATTAAATATATATAAAAATTCCTAATTTAACGTTTAATAGTATTTCACCATGAGGTACACTTGGGACGTGTTTGCAAAAATTATATGTTGTTAGGGACCTCTTGATGAAAAATCCAGCAAAAAACTGTCGATGTCGCAAAAGGCTAACACCGTAAAAGAATTATTTGAAAATTTCAATAATTTTTTTTTGGGCCAAAGAATTGGCAATAAAAATGTGCAAAAAATATTTTTTGAATTGTGTTGTGGACACTTACAACATATATTAAACATATTTTTTGTTTTACCTTTCCGCCCTCATAACTCTACTCCAATAGCGATTAGATGACTACAAATTTAGGAGAGTAAGTTTCTCATTGATGGTAACAACATATTTCAATTTGGTTCTGATCGGAGTGGGGGCAGTTTTTGTATGCTTATTCTGCTATGCCCTTTAAGAAGAATTTCCTTCGATGAACAGCGAATTATGAAGATTTATCGTGAAAAATGTTGATTCATCATATTATTGTTTGTGATGGAGGTGAAAACCTCCAAAAATATTTAACGAACACAACAGTTTTATTATTTATTTGACAAAAAAATGTACCCATTTTTTTGGTACAAGAACTACATAGTTCAAAATTCATTTAAGAATAAACCATGAGTGCGGTCGCTCTCCTGATTTTGATGTGTCGAGCTTTCTATAGCAAGAGCGTAACTACAACAAGCGCTTCACTCTGAAGATGTTACATATAATCAACATACCAACAAACAGGCTAAACTTTAAAGCGGACACGGAGAACTGCACGCACATAAAGTGTGATTTTTTAAGAAAAGTATAGGAAAGTTTTTAAAAAAAAATACATAAAATTCAGAAAAATTATGAATCTTAATTTGAATTGACAGTATTTCATGCAAATGTTGACCGTGACTGCGCCTCAAATGGTCCATCCGCTTAGTTCAATTTTGGCACACTCTTTCCAACATTTCGGCCGATATCTCACGAATAAATGCTTCAATGTTGTCTTCCATTGCGTCAATTGAAGCGGGCTTGTCTGTATAGACATGAGCTTTAACATAGCCCCACAAAAAATTGTCAAAAAGGATTAAATCGCACGATCTAGACGGCCAATTGACCGGTTGTTGAGTAACAGAGGCCCAATTGTTGCGAACGGCGACGAATCGATAATTGATGGTCATCATTAACACTGGCCGATACAGCTGCGATATTTTCTTCAGTTCGCACTCTACGTCAGCGTGTTGGTGGTTTAATGTCCAACAATGTAAATTTGGTGTGAAATTTAGGCACAATAGCCCGAATAGCCGCTTCAGTGGGTCGATTAAACTGACCATAAAATGGACCAAACTGAAGATGTTTGACAGTGAAACAAAACACGAAACGTGCGTGAGCTGTTTAAACCAGTGTTGCCAAGAAGATAATAGCTAAAAAAAATCACCCTTTATATAGGAACTTACTTAACCAAAACACACATTAGGTTTAATTAGTTTTGAAGGTGAAAAGTAACCTCTTTTGGAATAAGAAAAATATTTAAAATGTTTCTTTTTATGTTATTCAATGTAGTCCCCTTTAGATCGAAAAGTAATTTCCCGAAAAGTCTGGGTCGCGAGCAGAATTTTGTATTAATGATTAGATAATAGTCCGAGGGAGCCAAAACGGGCGAATAACGGAGATGGGGAAGCAATTGGAGCCCTTAATCCTCACCAGAAGATCAGCTAACACCAAATCTATATTTCATATATATAATCATATCTGTTTTAATTCCACTAAAACCATTTTCCGATCGATAGTTTTAAAACGGATAGACTAGTTTGCGTATATTTAGTGCATGAGGTCGAAAATGAGTATTCCTATGCTTTGCAAACTTGTGGGCAAAATTATAATATCCTTTGCTAGGGCTTTTCCTTAAGAACACACAACTTTGTCACATAATTTGAGTCAGCATGCGCTGTTTGCTAACATAATGTTATGGCTCTCTTAATTAACATAGAGAAAGGCTATTGAACATTTCGTTATCTCGTATATCGACTAACAGGTCCAACTTTAACTAACGCTCTCGTTATATCCCGCTCGAAGGACCACCGAAATGTAGGGGGCAATGAAATTTAGTCGACCAATTAATGCTCAATGCACATTTTTTTTCCATTTTAAAGCTTATGCTCTGGACGTTTATTTAAACATTGAACAATTTAATATGTGGAGTGAGTTGACCAAAAGAAATAAATAAATATGAATCAAATGAACGAGTAACGTTTGATTATGCGCACTTATTAGCCAGAGTTCCAGAAATAGTGAGTGAGTTTGTTTGTGAGCAGCATGGCGTCCATTGGGATTGGGTAGCAGTGCAAAATATATAGAAATGTAAAACTGTAAAATATTATCAAATTTGGACAATAATTCAGCGGCGCTTAATCAACCAGAGCAAGTAAGCTTTTATCAACGACTGACGGCAACTGCCGCCTAAGCTGGCTTATAGAAAGCCTGCTGCATGCCTAAAGAAGAGTATTTATGAAGACAGTTTACTTATTGGAGTATTTAGTTTCACACTTACGCCCATTAACAGTAGCACGGATTTTACCATTGGCCTTATCCTGATCTATCTCCGATTCACAGTCAGATAAATCGGCTTCGCCCTGGCGACGCCAGTTGATCGGTTCAGTAGTTTCCTCCTTCTTGGGGTTTGGTATCGGTTTTGATATCTTCTCATCATTATCATTGATGCCGCGACGACGCAAAGCCTTGACAGCAGCACCCAAGGCCACACAAGCCGCGGCAGTAGCTCCCACACAGATCAAAGTGTTCCGGGATGGACGATATCCAGTCGAGATTCCTCCAGAGAGTGCCAATTGTTCGGCCAGATTGGCAATATGTTTGGTATAACTCAGCAGCATGATGAAACAAGTTTTGCTGCAAAAAAACGGGAATATACAACCATCTTTCTCTCTCTTTCTTTACAGTTCATCCCGTTATCCAAGTACCAAATCAATTAGTCGGTGCACCACTTGGCACTGATGTTCAAATCGAGTGTCACGTTGAGGCCTCGCCCAAATCAATTAACTACTGGATTAAGGACACGGGTAAGTCCCCCCCAGTGTGTTGTGTGTGCGTGTGTGTGTGTGTGTCGTCTGTCTCTGCAGCTGGTGTCCAGCCCCAACGCATCATTACTTCAACATTTCATAGACCAGGCCTGGACCCGGTCGTCATTAGTCAGTTGTCAGTTGGGCACGTCCCGTGAAACTTTTAAATGCCATAAACTAAAAATAAATCTACATACGACAACAAAAAGCGGTTGCAGTTTAGCTGGAAGTTTGCTTCACCTTGTTTTCAAAATACCAGAAATAAAAGCTCATGTTATCGGGAGAATCACAAAACGCTAGAGATTAAGTGTTGAAAATTTAATGGTAGAGAATATTGAATAAACTTTAATCCGAATCCGCACGAAATAAAGTAAGGACTTACAAGGCTGTCCCTGTTAGAATTTTAAGTTAGCACGAAAGCCCTCAACGAGAGGCTCCACGTAAGCCCAAAAAGCGAGTCACACGAATGTACCATCGAGAGGCATCAGGAAAGTCCCCAAAGTGGGAAGCATCACGAAAGCCCTCAATTAAAAAGGCTCCACGAAAGTTCTTAACGAGGCACACTACGACGTCCACAACACGAGTCGCGAAAGCCCTCAACAAGTCTCCACGGAAGTTCTCGATGAGGCACCATGAAAGTCCTTAGTGCGAGGCCTAACGAAAGTGAGAGGCACCACAAAGTAGAAATCACCACGAAAGCCCTCATCGAGAGATACCGCGATAGCACCACAAGAGTCCTTAACGAGAGGGACCTCGAAAGTCCTCAACGCGAGGCACACGAAAGGCATCGGAAAAGTCATCATAGCGAGGTACCACGAAAGTGAGAAGCCTTCAACAAGAGGCACCACGAAAGCCCTTAACGAATGGTAACACGAAAGTACTCAACGCGAGGCATCACGAAAGTGGAAAGCACCACGAAAGCCTTTAACTAGAGGCACCGCGAAAGCTCTTAACGAAAGGCACCACGAAAGTCACAGGGACGACGAAAGTCCTCAACGCGAGGCACAACGAAAGACCTCAGTGCGAGGCATCACGAAAGTGGAAAGCCCCACGAAAGCCCTAATCGAAAGGCACCACGAAAGTGGGAAGCCTTCAACTAGAGGCACCACGAAAGTCCTCAACGAATAATACCGCGAAAGTCCTCAACGCGAGGCACCACGAAAGACAGTGCGAAGCATCACGAATGTGGAAAGCCCCACGAAAGCCTTCAACTAGAGGCACCACGAAAGCCCTTAACGAATGGTACCCGAAAGTCCTCAACGCGAGGCACCGCGAAAGACCTCAGTGCGAAGCATCACGAATGTGGAAAGCTCCACCAAAGCCTTCAACTAGAGGCACCACGAAAAGCCTTAACGCGAGTCACACGAAAGCCTCATCTAAACTTGAGGCACCACGAAAGCCCTTAACGAAAGCCACCACGAAAGCTCTCAACGAGAGGCACCACAAGAGTCCTTAGCGACAGGGACGACGAAGGTCCTCAACGCGAGGCACACGAAAGTCCTCAACGAGAGGTATCGGGAAAGTCCTCATAGCGAGGCACCACGAAAGTGGGAAGCCTTCAACAAGAGGCACCACGAAAGCCCTTAACGAATGGTACCACGAAAGTCCTCAACGCGAGGCACCACGAAAGCCCTCAACGAGAGGTACACAAGAGTCTTTAGCGACAGGGACCACGAAAGTCCTCAACGCGAGGCACACGAAAGTCTTCAACGCGAGGCACCACGAAAGTCCTCAACGAAAGGCACCACTGCAGTTTGCGCCAATAACCGTTGTTTCAGTTGCATATAAAGTTCAATCATGCACCTAATGTGAACGTCCAAAGCCGCTCATCAGCAGACTGATTAGACCTGGAGAGATCACCACAGACCTGATATACACATTGCAACTTCTTTTGGTTGATAAGCCCATTCGGCACACAGAAAAGGTCAAAGTTCTTTGAAGTAAACCAGCAAAGTATACTCGAAGGCGTTTCTCCATATAGGAAGGAACCACTTCAAACATTTGATACAGAGGTTCTTTGCGTCTTGGACAATATGTTACAATACCACTTTAATATGGTGAAGGACTTTGGTACCGGGAATACGAAAAAGAAAAACTCTTGCAAACGGAGGTTACTACGGGCCCTGACTCGAGAAACGAAATTAGCACTATCATCCCAGTCCTGCAATACGGCGCAGAAGGCTGGGAGATAGGGCTGAGATCGGCGGCTTCTTCGAAAGTTGAGAATAAATTTCGCATCTGAATGAATCACGAACTGTACGAGTTCTATGGGGGACAAGGAGAAGAGCTGTACAATCGGAAGGCGAAAGAAGGACCGATACTGAAATGGAAAGACACGGTGTGAACAACTGGTGCCAGTTCGCACGTAACAGAAACGACTGCAAACTGCACAATGGTTTTTGTAAAGCACTCGGCATAATCAGAGCAAATTGCATTGCCATAAGCAACGTTTGGGCAAGCGATGATGATAATTTCCATTAAATGTTGAAAATTTCAAACAATTTGTGGCGAATGTACCGCAGTTCCGTATTTAATCCTTTACACTAAGCCCCCTTTCTACGATGTATCACCTTCTGCCTTGCTTCTTCCGCCTTGTGCCTTGTGCTGTTTATCCATTCGTTTCTCAATCATTAAGCAACAAATATATTGACTGAGCCCTAACATGAACAGGACACAACATGCCAACCCCAACGTAAGGCCAAGCATGTGACATGGTCAGGGTTGTCGGGTTCATCAAACTGCATAATGCACACACACACACACACACACGCACAACTTACCATTCCTCAGCTTTAATTGCTTAAATTAGCTTACCTAAAATCGTAATGAAAATTGCAGATTTTTCTTCGTCCAAAATTGAGTAGAAAATTTTGATTCTTTGAATTTACCAAATTTTTGTTTTTTTCCGATCGAACTTGCCTTTATGTATATATATTTTATTTTATTTTTATTTATTTTTACTGGAACTCAACACGTTACGATTCGTTTGGTAGCAAAATAGAAATGAAAAGTGTTAGACCCCAAACCTAGGACTTCAAGCTATCAGCCTACTTGGCTGGAAAGAAAATTTGAAAGAATTAGAATAAATTTCGGTTGCTTTGATTTCAGGTGAAATGATAGTCTCTTCATTGAAATATCATGTGCAGGAGGGATCGCAATCAATGTACGAGACCAAAATGACAATGATTGTGCGCAAATTTCAAAAGGACGATGTGGGCTCCTATCGCTGTATAGCCAAAAACTCACTGGGCGAAGTGGATAGCAGCATACGATTATATGGTAAGTTTAGTCCTTCGCTTTCCAGCTACAGTTTTCAATTTCGCCGCGTTACCTTTTGTATCAGAAATCCCCGGTCCCAATCGTAAAAGTCCTTCAAATAGCAAAGGCGGCGCTGGAGCTGGAGGCGCCACTGGCGGCACCAACGATGCAGATGCCAATGACATTTTAAAACTGAAACAACAAGTCAAAGTCACCTATCAGCCGGGCGACGATGAGGAGCTGCAGTACGGTTCGTCGGAGGATTTCGAGGATGGCGATGGATTCGGTGGACTGCCGCCGTTATCGCCTCACGTTTACTACACCAGCGGCAATAAACCGCCCACACATAAGCCGCTCGGCGGCGGAGGTGGCACTGGCAATCAGCATCAGCAGCATCATCATCATCATCACCACAACCAGCAGCAGCAGCAGACGCACGGGAGCAGCGGCAGCAACAACAACGAGTTGACTCCGTCCTCGACGGGCACCCGTAAGCCACCCTATTATGGCACGGAAGTGCGCGGCCTGGACAACAACGAAATGAGCTCCGGCGGAGCAACGATTCGATGGTGGCGGCGGCGTCGACAGCCGTTCTTAATGGGTTTGTCGGCCGTGTCCGGCTTACTTTGGCTGTTATAATACGCAATGGCCATAGCATAACTCACACACACACTGACACACACACACCCATAAGTTGTAGTAGCCAATGTTAAATGTTAAATAACAAACGTAAGTAATCTGTATCTATAGAAAGTGCCCGAAATATTTTCTTTGCTTTCATCAATTAATTTTGCCCTTGCCCCAAGAAAAAAAAACAAAATTATATATATATATATACTTAAAACCAATTTCCCAAACCGATTTATACCTTTCACAACTTTTCCGCCCCGTCCCCCCCTCCACTCCACTCGTCAAAGGTCAATTAATATGAGAGAGAAACAAAAAAAAAAGTTTTGATTTGAAACAAAAAAGTCAAATAAGGAATTTGATTTGTGTCCCCTTTTTTTTTGTACTTTATACCCTGGCCAAGAAAGGGATGTGCCACACCAGTTAAATACAAGTACAAGTAGCCAAATTCATTCAGTCACAAAAGTACACAAATTTAAATAGACTTTCCATGGAGAATTTCAACTTTATAGCTTAAGGGGGCATTCTCCATGCTCACCGTTTTTTTTTTTTTCAATTTTTCCCCAAAAGGATTTTTTAAAATTCGAAATACTTTAGAAGATATAGCCTTTTTTGTCGACCAATGTCTTCGATAAAACAAGCAATTTTCGAAATACTTGAAATTTTAAACGCATTTATCTCGAAACCTCTTTTTCAAACTGGCGGCCATGATATCTCCAGTTACACTGAACCGATTTGAATGATTCAAACTGAAATCGACGCAGAATTGTCACCATTCTGGTCTGACCCTCAATCATAGTTTTAAAAAAATGTTTATTATTTTTTATGTTACACTAAACTAGAAAGAAAAGGACTCAAAATCGAATTTTCATTTTTCAATGTCCGCCGTTTTGTCAAAAAATATCACTAAATTTTGTTCGAGGGTCAGACCAGAATGACATTTATACTGATTATAACCCCGTTTTTATTTTTTATTTCACAAGACCTGGAGAACTGGAATCGTGGCCGCCAGCATAATACCTTTTCTTAAGACCCGCCTTTTTGACGGCCGATAACTTTTTGAACAGCCCTCGTTTTGTTTACTTTAATCTGTTTGTAACATAATACAAAAAACAGAGTTGGGAAAACTCTTTGCGTTTTCAGATAAGATGTTTTTAAAACAGTCTCGACATGTAGAATACCCCCTTAAATAGTTACTGAGATTTGACTCTAAACCATTTTTAAATTGAAACTATGACCAACTTTATATTACCCATTTATTAAAATCATAGCTTAGATATGACTCTTAACCACTCTATTAAGCTGGTTCGAGACTGGTCCTGACTTAGTCCTGACTTGCTAAGCTACACGCCAAATTTCAAGTTTATGCCCTAAATAGTTTCTGAGATGTGGTTCTAAACCAGACAACTGTCTTCGTGTAAGTGCGATTCTTAAGTAGAAAAAATAAATAATTTTATTTTGTTTATTACTTTTCCTGGACGTTGAAAAATGATATTTCTTGATTTTTTTAATATTCTTAAGCTACTAATTCTATTTAAAAACGAGAGCGTAAGCTAAAATCGGCTATAACCGACTTCGATATACCCGTTACTCATGAAAAAGCATGTTTAACAGCGTTCCTGCGTTCCTTAGGGTGACCATCCTAAAAATATGCAACATTTTTTTAGGGTGGGAGGGGGGGTAGCGGGGGCTTGATTCACTTTTTTGCTCATAACTTGAGAACCGTTCATCCGATCTTTATCATTTCTTGGGCAAATCGATTTTCGTTACTCGTAGAGTAAAAAGGGTCTACTAAAGTAGTCCAAATGTATGTAACAGGCAGAAGGAATCATTTCCGACCATATCGACCCCCGTGCGCGAAAACATCGTATTAGATTTTAGATTTAAATTTGGATTTATTATTTCCCAATACAATAAGACAGAAAGTTTTTATGTATATAAGACATATATTCCCTAACTTACTGGCTACGTATACATATAGGCATTTCTAATAGGTTAACACATTGAAAAGTAACTAAAGCTAATTTTTTGTTTTGTTTTTTTTTTGTCTTTTTATCTGTTTTGTCTTATAAAATATTCAGTTAGCTGAGTTTTATGTATGTGCCATTTTTTGCGAAATTGACATTTTGATGCAAATTAGTTCTAAATCCACTAACTCATCCTCTGGTAAAATTATATAGCGATAACCATAACGGTTACGGAGATACAACAAAATCAATTTAATCGTATGTGACAATAATGAGTTTATTTCTTTTGGGCGAAATGATCGTATGTGCCCCACAATACTGATATTCAACAGTCGGGTTGAAAAATAGCTAAATTGGTAAATTTTCATAAAAAGCGTTACGAGTTTAGTTAAATAATTTAATGTTGCACATCTAAAGATTGGTAGCGACGTTGCCAGCCACCGCATCGAAAAGTAGAAAAAACGCTCTCCTGTAAAATTTGGTTTTTGGCACACACGATTTTTTTGCGCACAGGGGTCGATATAAAGTATATAAATTCTTGATCAGCATCAACAGCCGAGTCGATATAGACTTGTCCGTCTGTCCGTCCCACAGTGTAAGATTTTGCCTATCTAGGGGGACTTAAATCGATTGCAGCCGTAGTTTAAGAGATATTGACTTGAAATTTGAAATGGAAGAGTTTTTTTAGGCCATACGAAAATATGTTTCAAAGATGAACAACATCGGACAAAAACTACTCCTACCTCCCATACAATATCGCATTTTTCAGTTTTAGCCAGAACCCGATTTTTATATGGGAGCTATACGATAGAGTCACCCGATTTTGATGAAACATTGCAGAATTGTGTGAAAGCATCATAATCACAGAAAACAAAAAAGAACTTGTTTTTAAAACAATTGATCAAGACTGTTTTTACTGACGAAGGAGATAACGTGAAAACAGATTCGTATTCGTGTCAACTCGAGATAATTTTCTCGTAAAGAATTCGCGGTAATTTCTTCCATCTTTATTTCTTGACTCCTGAGCTTCTTCCTACCTATGGGAAGGATGCAAGAAAAAATTATATCATGTCCATGGTATAAAATTTTGTGCAAAGTTAGTTCTGATAAATTCAGTTCGGTAGTTTTTTTTGTGAAGCGTTTAAAAGCATGTATATTTATCGGGTATCCACTTCCCATGCTAGTTAGTATTGTGCGAAACCTTTTTACCAGATCGATATTTAAGCCTGCAATTTCCGATGCTGTTTCGGCGTCATTGAAACCATCATAAAACTGTTTTGAATTTCTTTTTTCCTTTCTGCTACTTTAACCTTATTAACCTCACCTGGCACGTACGACTTCTTTATTTCAATCCTGTCCGAAATGTGCCCATGTTAACTCCAGTGTGACCGTTCAACGGCAAAATACCACCAAATAGTATACTGCTTGTCCAGCAGTGTCTCGTTAACATGTGAATTTAATTGCAGGTTTAATTACAATAAAAAGGAAAAACTCAAAATGGCGGAAACATGCGGACGGTTTTTTTTTGGAATAATGTTCTGGAAATCCACCCGCTTGTTGTCCATGTGGTGGCATCGCCGAACTCGATGGAACTTAGAAGTTGTAGTCCATAAAAGCAACATGTTTTTTTGCAACTTGCCTAGTTTTTAGGTGCTTATAAAAAAAATTATATAAAATGTTCCAGTAAAGTTATTAAGACTTGGTTTTGAAATTTTTGCAGTTTAACTATTCAAGAATAAGAAAAAAATAGTTCGTCTTGGAAACAAGACACTGACGGCTAAATTTTAATCACTTTAATTCTGTGCCCGATGCGAGATGTCAAATCGAATTTTTCAAGCGTTGCAATGTGGCATGTTTAATGACTATTTTATTGCTGGTAATGATAACTTAACTCTGATTTTTGTTTACTTTCATAATAACTGGATATTTTACTAACATTTAAAAAAAATTATTCAATTTGAAGCACTTTTTTTTTTTGTTGCAAACCCCTAGATTGGCAAAATCTTACACTGTGCGTCCGTCCGTCTTTATGAACACCTAGATCTCAGAGATAGTAAGAGATAGAGGTTTGACATGTATCGGACAAATGCTTCTTTTATCTGCACACAGATCAAGTTTGTTTCAAATTTTGGCCACGCCCCCTCCTGCCCTCGCCAAAATGAAACGATTTTCCGAAGAAATGATAAAGATCGGATGGGCGGTTCTCAAGTTATAAGCAAAAAAGTGAACAAAGACACGATTTGTAGCTATTGGGTGACCGAATAAAAAGAAGAAAACAGTTTTGAAAAATGATAGTTTTATCACCAAAAAAACAGTAGCATACCTGAATTCTATGGAAGTTTAACAAAAAAAATTTATTTCGAGCCAGCAAGCTTTAGCCGTCTCGAGGTCATATTATGGTTTGCACATCACTTTTAACATGAACAAGACTCATTGAACAAACATACCACAAAGAAGGCTTGTCAACTTGGCATTGTTTTTTTTGCTGTCGGTTTTTACACTTTTACTGATTTGCAGTCGAAGCAGAACCGCAAGGTTTTTGAAACTACTGTATGTTTGACCACATAAAAAAAACCATTTTTATGTACAAAAAGTAGAGCTTACATTTTTCTGAATAAGGTAGCTTGCAGCACACTCAGTAAGCCTCACCTTTTTGTAACAGAAAGCAACAAAAATTTCGACGAGAATTATCACCAAAATATATTCGAGATTATATATATTGCCTAGTCGACAATGATTTATCGTTTTTTTAAACAAAAATATCGATACTTCGATATATTGATATTATTTTCGGCATCCCTACTATTTTGTTTATGGTCGGATGTGGCGCAGCGGTTAGGGTGTCGGACTGGGATCAATCCCACCTCGGACCATCTAATATTAAAAATTCTTCAGAAAATAGCTTTTACACATCCGGTCACCTTCACCAGCTATTGGCACCAACTGTCAAGTATCTAGCCATAAATAAGTTTCTCAAACTGTGCCGTTCGGATTCCCGGACCCTTTCTCTCGCCAAAAGATTTAAAAAAGCTTGGATTGGCCCTTTGAGCAGTAAAGGCAATTTTACATTTTTACTATTTTGTTCTTAATCTAATTCATTGCATTCTTGAATTAAGACTTAAGACAAGAAAACGGCTTGATTTCAAAATGTTTGGTATACAATCCTGTTCTCAATTCCCCTTCCTCAAAAAAAACCTGTTTTAGTATTACATTTGAACTGTAAATCACAAAACTTTTGTGGAAGTAGAGTTGACTTAACGACTTAAGTGCTTGAATTTACCATTCCAAATATCAAATAAATGTTTGACCCTCAATAATTCATTAAATAGAGGAAAACTAATGTTTAAATTTAAATTTCCGACTTGGCCAGGGTAACCAAAGCTTCGACTTGATTTGCACAGCAATTTGTATGCTCTCTTTTTCCTTCCCTTAACGTTGATTGACAGACAAAAATTTGACTACGGTTCTGGTACAAAATGAAATTCAACTTTTTCTTATCAAAAATAAACAAAATAAATTCTCATAATTTTTTTTTTTTTTTTTTTGTATATGCAAATTAGACAGGGTACAAAACTGGTATATATAAATTTGTATACATATATATTTAAGTACAACTCGATATGCTTTTCATCAGCAGCAGCAGCAACAGCAACAGCAGCAGGAGCCATTGAGAAACTTTCAGTCAGATGCGGAATGCATATGCAAAAAGGTTAAAAACTTTTTCTTAAGAAACTGCACCGTCTGCTGTTGCTGCTGTCTTGTAAGCTGTGGCCATGTGATGAATTACACACACACTCCACTCCCCCGCCCCACCACCCCTCCACCGGCTGAGTCAGTTTTTAATGAAATAAAAACTTTTTGGCAAAGTGAATTTCATTGTACGCCGAACCGATGACAACAACTTACTTACGAGTACAAGGAAGGGGGGGGACGAGCACCAAGTTCATATACAAAACCGCCAAAAGCAGCCACTGATGATGATAATCAGACGAGAGGCTGACAACCGCAGCCAAAGCAAAAGCAGGGAGTTGACACAAGTGTTTCAAATTACATACATCCTGCTATCCCCCGCTCCCCCCCTCCCTTACCGCGAAGCAGAGTGAACTACATACTAGTACAAAACGTCCGGGCAACACTTTTATTGTTGTTACTCTGCTGCTGTTGCCACTTTTCTGCTTGTAAGCCCGCGTCCTTTCGCTGTTATCTTTGTTGTGTTGACGCATGTGTGTCATACTGTTGTTTCTTCGCACATACAATTGTGGTGTAAGTGCTTATGATTCAGTCCACCCCCCCGCACACGCCCACGCCCACGCACACACCCACACACTGCCTGCTGCTTGTAATCTTTTGTGTATTTCTGCTCCGTTGTCTTGTAAGAAAGAACCGCTTAATTGCTCTATTTTGGTGCTTTTAAATTGTATTTTAATTTCAAAAATTTTATGACTTTTTTTGCTCTACGATGAAGGTAGGCCAGTGTGGGAATACCCTTTCCTGGTGAACCAAAATGAGTTACTTACGAAGTTAAATTGATATGTTCTTGAACTGAGGGTACTGATTCAGTGAGCAACTGAACAAAAAAGAACAACTGAGCAAGTAATTAAGTTATTGAGTAAGAATCATCGTCAAAACATATTGACACGAAAATAAAAGTGATGAAAAAGTATACGAAAATTTGATAACAAATGTTTCAATTATTATTGAAATAAGTAAAGTTGTGCTTAATCAAAATCGGGTTGGTTAGCTCTCTTTTTGATCTCTCTCTGGTTTTTAGTCAACCACCAAACAGAAAAGTATAAGTAGCCCTCTAAATGTGAAGCTGCAAAAGAGAGCAATAGCTCAATATGCTAGCGCGCCATTCCATACGTTGTTCTTTACGTGCAGAAGGTACCGAGTTCAGTTCTCAGTCAAGCCCCAATTATAGGCACTTATTCCAAAATCAATTAAAAAATGTTTCCCAGTAGAGTTTAAAATGTTCTTGAAAACGGAACACTTAACATTTCCGATTCCGCATAATTTGATCGAAATTGAAAACGGGAAAAGGCCTGAATATCAACTCTAATCAAGTTCTTAAAAACTGAAATATATCATCTCAAATCAAGTTGTTTTTTAAATCTTAACCAATTGTTCTAGAAATTAGAACATTGTTCTACAAATGAGAAAAACCGCTTATATACTGTTTTTGGTAAAGTTTGCGCTCATCTTGAATCAAATGTTTGCAGTTTTTTCCTTTTGTGTAGAGTATCCAAAAGTCGACAAGGCCAACACTAGGTATAGGCTAAGAGTCTTTGAAGGCTTAGTTGAATGCTGAATTAAACAGGCAGCTAGCCCCACGATCCCCAGAGTAAAAGCATCCCAGTACAACATTTGGTCCTTCGAGCCGATAAAATCATTGCTGCAGAAGAGAAAGCTAACCCCACAATCCCCAAAGGAAAACCCGTCCCTCTACAACACTTGGTCCTTCGAGCAGGATATGATCATTATTTTACTTTCTACTAGAAATTTGCGACTCAGCTAAGTCAACAAATCGAAAATTCCTCTAGTTCCAGAGAGAGACCTGAAAGACATTGTGATCAGAGTAGCCGACAATTTGCCAAACGAACTAACTTTGACTGGATTTTTGTTGGTTTAACAACCAAACTGGGGAATTTTCTTACAAAGTTTTTAGAAGATGAAAGATGTTTAAAGAATTTGTATAATTTTTTGAGTAGTTTTTTGTTCAAATTTAAAAATCTAAAAGGTTTGTGTTGATAATATTTATATTTAATTTAAATTGGCCATATATCGAAAAACCGCCAATATTTTCTCGTTTGAGGTAGAGTTGAGAGAAGCTTGGCTTGGCCCCGTTGGAGGAGCTGTAAAACTATTTTTATACTCTGTAGCAGCAGCAGCGCTGCATTCAGCTCCTACTTCAAGTACAGAATATGTTAAGGTTTTTTTTTCGTTAGATTTCGGCGAAGAATCATTTTCTGTGACGATTGTGGTATCGGTAAAAGGTCTTTAAGCAAAAGCTCTAAGTATAGGCTCTCTAGAATAAGTTCAGAATCCAAACGACTTGATTTTAAATAGCTGTCGCCTGATCTTAACTTCCTAAAACTCGTTCTAGTTTGACTTGAAACATACATAAAACTGATTCTTAGGGTTTTACCTTGCTGTATAGCGAAAGCTATATTATGGAAGAGTTCACTGCGCCTTAATAATCACCCGTGTGATTACAGTAAAATAGGTGATTTGGATGGAATTTGAAAACCAAAATGATATTGGCGAGAATGTGATAGTGAATGGAAATCTATGAGATAAATGTTAAGTGTGTTGAATCCTTAAACTTACTTCTCCTGATTCTCAGCTACCTGTTGGACCCCCTTTTTTTTAAAGCTGATTAAAGACAGACTAATAATGTTTTGAGTTAAAGTAGAGCCATTTAGAGGATAAGCTTTCATCACTCAGAAAAAACTAGAACGGATAATTTGAGTACAAACGCTCTCTTGGAATCGAGCTAAATTTGATCTCAATTTGGTTCTTATAAGCAAGGGGAGTGAGGGGAAGCAAACTTTTAGAGAAAGTGTTGGACACGCTCTCACAGAGAGAGAGAGAGCACATGCGCAGTCTGTCGTTGTCAGAAGCGTGGTTTTCTAAGTAGGATTTCGACGCGACGTGTAGTTAGGGATAATAGTCGAGTATGCTAAGCTGCTCGTCGTCTGTGTGTGTTTCAGTTTTATAAGTACCGAGTTCAAGTCCCAGTTAAGTAAGTAACAAAAAAATACATTAAGTGTTATCTATGTGGCTATCTGAAAAACCAATCGCAGCTTAGAAAACAGTGGGCGGTCGGTTGGGTCGGTCGTGTTTCTCACACCCACCCCTCACCCCACCTTAAGGGGGTATTCCTCATGTCAAGGCTGTTTTTTGGACCTTTTTTAAAAAAAAAATCTTATTTAAAAACGCAAAGAGATTTTCCAAATCTGTTTTTTTATTTTGTTACAAACAGATAAAAGTAAAAAAAAAAAAAATGTTTACTGCTTCGATGCGAGGGCTGTTCCAAAAGTTATCGGCCGTCAATGTGGGTGTCCAAAAAAAAAAGTTTGGTGCTGGCGGCCATGATTCAAGGTCTCCAGGATGTCAGAAATAAAAAGTGAAAATGGGGTTATAATCAGAATAGATGTAATTCTGGTCTGAACCTCCAAAAAAATTTTGTGATTTTTTTTGACAAAATGGCGGCCATTAAAATATGAAAAATCTATTTTTGGCCCTTTTTTTTGTAGTTGAGTGTAAAAAAAAATAGTAAAAATTTTTTTAAAATTATGATTGAGGTTCAGACCAGAATAATGACAATTCTGCGTCGATTTCAGTTTTGATCATCAAAATCGGTTCAGTGTAACTGAAGATATCATGGCCGCCAGCTCGAAAAACGTGGTTTCGAGATAAATGCGTTTAAAGTTTGAAGTAATATAAAAATTACTAGTATTTGTGAACACATTGCTCCACTAAAAAGGCAATATCTTCTGAAGTATTTCGAATTTCAAAAAATCCTTTTGGTGCGATATTCTTAAATATCCAAACTATAAAAAAATGCAAAAAAAAAAAATCGAAAAAAAAATTTTGCACATGAGGAATACCCCCTTAAATAATTTTTGAACTCTTTTTTTAAAACTATTCCTACTTGGATCAAGTACTGAAACTCTTAAATCAAGAATGTTGAAATCAAAAAACTGCTTTTTGATCAAGAATTTTCACCCGTACCGTACTTTTGAGAACGAATGCTCTTGACTCAAAAGTGAAATTTTCTATTATTTCTCTAAGTGTTGAAAAGCCAAAAGCCTATAAAAGCATAGGCTCCAAAGGGCATACCTTCATCGTCCACTCTGAACAGCAGCAGCCCTTCTTTCGAGGCTCAGGATACATATGTTTTGCCGGAATATTAAGTCTAGTAAGACCTACGCCACTACACATTCACAACGTTTTTCTGGAAGCCCAATTACCTTCTATTCCAGCAATAACATTTGGTCCTTCGAGCCGGATATGATCATTGTTACACTGCTGATGAAAGTTGTGCCTCCAGTTTAAAACTTCTTTGAATCTTTTGCTTTAACTCAAGTCTGCGTTGAGGTTAAGCTGAAAATTAACCAAGAGCATCTCCAACTCGTGGTTCCCAAACAAAAAAATATCTCAACATACTTTTCTTGTTCGTAAATTTTTTTTTTTTTGGTAAATTTTTTTACTGCTGTTTATTGTGTTATGCACTCGCAGCAAAACTTGTATCTATTTAAATTTTGTGTGTGGCAACATGTTTATTTTATAACCTAAAGGCAGTGGCAAGAGCATCAGCAGCAGCAGCAGCAGGACCAAACGCCAGTCTTCATGTTTGACGGAAGTTTAATTGAATACACCGCTTACTGGCAGTGGCACTGGAACCGGGATGGAGGGTAGGGGAGGGGAGGGGAGGGGATAGGACCCGGCCAGTTGGCCGCAAAACATTTGCCGCATGTACAAAACAGAAGAGCAGCAGCAGCGGCAGGACTCGCTAAAACAAATGGCAATCAAGTTGAATTGTTACACACTCCTCCAAACCACTCAAAAAGCGGTGTGTGGTGCGGTGCAGGACGGGATGGGCGGGAAGGGGCGGAACTTCTTCAGGCTGGCATTTTGTTGAAATTTACTCAACTTTTTTGATTTAATAATGAAATGAGCTGGCTTGCATATGTACGCGGGTTGCTATTTATCTTTTAAGGTTTTTCTTATTGTTTTTTCAAAACAAAAGTTTCACTTGGTTTAGCCCTAGCTTACTCAGAAAATGGCTTGGAAACAAAACTAAATCACGTTCTAAATTGTTAAAAACTCTCTGGTGCAGGGTTTGTCAAAAATAGCGAGAACAAAAAAAGAGGGCGTCGAGCCGTGTCGTATGAGAAGCGGGCAAGTTTTGAGCGAACTTAGAAAAAAAGAGAAACTTTTTAAAACTTAAAGTAAGTAGCAACCCTCGTAATGAAATGAGCTGGCTGGCGTATGTATGCATGTGTGTGTAAGCAACAGCTGGCGCTTGAAGGCAGAGACTAATCTTTTCTCTTCAAACAAAATAAAATGTTAAATTAAATAAATACTAAAGATAACAAGGCCAAAATTTGTAAATTCAATTTACTTCAAGCAGAAAAATGTTGCAAATCTTAATTGTCAATCGTGTTGACAACCTTTTAAAACACACACACACACATGCACGCACACACTTTGAATTGATTTAATTGAAATTTTATTCCTCGACTGCTGCAGCAACAGTTGTCCCTGAAGTCTGTTTATTTTCTTGGACATTTTTAATTAAGAGTTTCTTTGTCGCTTTTTGGCCCCATCATAATAGACATCTAATTGTATTCTGTTGATGTGCAATGTATAAAAGAATAACAACAAAATGTGTTGACAAAATAACAAAAAAACAAAACTCACACACACACACACACACATATTCAATGTGTAAACTTATGATAGAAAATTGTAAAAAAAAATTAAACAAAATAATAAAAAAAGGTTGTTTCATATACATACAGACATACATACATACTTATTGCATATTGCTTCAGAGTTGTATTACTTACATACATACACGCATATAAACACATATATATACATACATACCTATAAAGATATGAGAAATAACCTTCAAAAAGAGTTACAAAACAATAATATTATGTGCCATTATTAGCAAACATCAAATGAGGTAAAGAAAGAGAATACAAACGAAACAACAATAATATGTAGCACCACAATTTGGTTAGGATTGCATATAGAAATAGAGAAGTACTGGCCAGTTGTTCGGGCCCGATATTAAGGAGTTGGCGACCGTGACTTCTTTTTTTATATTTCCTAAAAATGCAAAATGAAAAACAAGAACTCTTAAAAGGTCTACACCGATAAGGGGAATTTGCAGTTTCCTTTATTTCCTTTACAAAAACTGATCTGTCCTGAGATATCGTCAAAAATCCTTTTTTTGTAAGCCTTTACTTAAAAAGAATTGAAATGAAATGGATTCCTAGCAATAGAGAAAAGATCAAAATTTTCCAAAATTTGGTGACATACTTTGAAAATATTTTTCGATAATATTTACGAAAATTGTATTCTGATGGTATTGGTAATTCGCGTTAGACCTCAACCTTAAAGCTGAATAACTAAAAAACATTCAATAATATACTTTGATTAAAACTATCATCTCATATATAAACAATATAGTTGGCCTCTCCAAATGATCTTGGTTCAAAATCGATTAATAGTTTGTTTCGGAATTCCAATGCGTCGAGACCTAATGTGCTGTAATAAAATAAATAAATAAAGTTATTTTTTCTTAACTAATAAAATAATTAAGGGTGGAATTTACATTTGTTAGATATTTGCTATATGGTACATAAAAACACGATTTATGTGTCAGATAGTATTATATACTCAAAAAAAAACGATCGATCGGGATAGAATTTATGCCGTTTTGTACTTGAAATTTCAAGTATGTTTTGTTCTTGAATGTACTGAAATCAAGTACGAAACGACTGTTAAAATTAGTTTAATGAGAACAAACGTTCTTAAATCAAGTACATGTCGTTCTTACAGTTACAGCCCAAAAGTTAAGAAAAGATAGAACTTAGTACAAGTACGAAATTTCTTCGATTGAGTACAGAAGAGACTTACTATGCAAGCTCCAAAAAGTGCGAAATATTTTACGTTGAATCTGTTCTTGAAATTTCCTCCTGGCTCTAACACTTTGGTTAAAAAGTCAGGGCAGATTTCCGACCTACAGTATAAACATTTTGGTCTTTGGTTAATTCATTTCCCTTGGATTTTGATATTACACAGCGACCTTTATAGGCTTAGGCCAAGAGCATTTTGTACTTGAAGTATTATTTTGCTTCAAACATGGTTTGGGGTTGACTTTAGAATTATTAGACTTCGATGAAGAATCTTTTTGCACTTATTTTGAGAGTAAATCGGGCTGTACTTAAGACCATAACCAATGAATAGTATGACCAAAAAGATATTATAATAGTTCGCAGTGTATTTAAAATATCCCTAAACAGTCTTCAAACAAGTATTTCGAGATTGAAAAAATCGTACTTGATATAAGGATTTTCGTACTTACCGTACTTTTGACACCGTTCGTACTTGATTCAAGTACAAAGTTCTTGGTTTTTTTTCTGAGTGTATAGATGAGTGAATTCAGGCTTAACCCTGTTGTACCAACTGTTTTTGCCAGAGAGAGTGCATTGATCAAATTTTCCTCTCGGAATTGAGATATGGCCTAAAGTGTAGTTACCGAAAAAATTTCATTTTAAAAAAGTTTCCTCAAAAAAATTTGAGTTAATTTTCAAGTTCAGCATTTCAGAATTGGTTCAATTTTTTAGTATTGGATAAAATTGGTTCTGGATGGATAATTCATGATTAGTATCTTGCTTTAGTTAGGTAATACATGCAACATATCAGCGACAGCCAACAGTCCTCTTTCGTTATGACTACTAGAGCAACATCTATGCATTTAAAATTGGGAATAAAATCGACATAGAATCTTTCATATTTGCAGTTTTTTTCATTTTTCATATTTTTCGAAAGATGCTTCAATAGTTCTGTCCTTATTCAAGATTTCAGTTAGGTATGAGATGAAGAAATAATATCCAAAAGAGTAATACATTCAGCTCAACTTCTGTGAGTCTTGGAGATTCCAATTGATTCACTTAAAAAACATTTCTTTCCAAAGTAAGGGTTTTTCTCAATTTCTTCAGACAAAGAGTTTGGGGTGTTTATACCATATCTTTAAATATTTTCGATTGTTAATGCATGCGATCATGGTTTTTTTAGGGTATTTATTTATATTTTTGAATGTTTTTTAATGAAGCGTATCTTTGATTATTTATAATCTATCTGGTTTTGACGATATCTCAAGGACATGGCATAAAAAGTGCGATTCTCAAGTAGAAAAAAATAATTTTTGAAATATTTTTGGTCGTTGAGTTCAAATTACCAATTTAAAAAATTAAACAAAAAAATTAATATTTCAAAATTAATATGTATTTTAAAAAATTTGTGAAATCGATTTTGAAGATCACCATTCCAAACTATACTAAAAAAATATTTCAGTTGAAATGGGTCAGTGTTATGTTATCAGGGAAATTTCGAAATCCCAGACTTTAGGTTGCACCCCTTCCCCTATCGGTCTAGATCTTTTTGTATTACATCTTGACTCGAGCATATGCGTGACAGTGCAACAAATCACAGTAAAGAATACAAACATATGTTAAGCACTCAGCATGCAAAAAGCACGGTGGTGCAGATTTCAAGAACGTTGGCTAAGAATACCGAAAGATTAAAAGGTTATTTTTAGAATGAAGTTTTTTACCGAACACTCGACGGGGGGACTAAAACTAGAAAAATTTTGTCTGTGCGACAGATTCTTTTGAATTTGCTCATGTCTTTGCAAAGTCCTACTGAGTATCGAGTATTGAGTACCGAGTTGTGAGTATGGAGTGCTGAGTATCAAGTACAAAGTATCGATTACTGAGTATTGAGCACTAGTATCGAGTCCTAAGTATCGACTACTGAGTATCGAGTACTAGCATGGTGTACTGGGTATCGAGTACTAGTATGGTGTACTGAGTATGGAATACTGAGTATCGAGTACTGATAATCGAATATTGACTACCAAGTACTGAGTATCGAATCGAGTACTGATTACCCATTATAGTAATTGTAGGTCAGAGGATCGATTACCGAGAATTGAGTATCGAAAATCAATTATCGAGTATCAAGAGTAGAGTATTGATAATTGATAAACACACACGTAACGCAAGTATTACAATTTGAAATCAGATTTCTCTTCGTAAAAAGCTTCGCTCGTACCGTCCGTTCCCAAAACCCAATCTTTTTTGTTGTTATAATTTCTTTTTTAGCTCATGGGATCAAACACACGAACCCCCATTCTATGAGTAAGGAATACAGGGCTCTACGACTCTGAGGCGTTTGCCGTAAAGGCGTTCATCGTAAATATAAAGCAGCCGGTCAGTATCACTTTAAAGCGGCCCATTCATGTCGTACATTGTCTTTCAAAGCTCCCACAAACATCTAAGTATACAATCTAGAATTGTCAAACAGTTTTTCAAAAATGCTATAAATAAATTCTGTGTGTGGATTAAGGGTAACTATAAGGCAAGGCTCGAACAACTGGCTTATTCTAACATGCATTCTTCGTCTATACATACTATTAATAAGCACACTTTGTCAAGTAATTTGCGCCTCAAAGTATGCCATATTATTTTGCTATTTGAACATACAAATTGATAGTCAGCATAAGTTATTCATGCACCAAAATCAAAGAAATAAAACAAAATTAATTCATGCTATACGTAGCATACTTTGAGGTGCTCTATATCTGATAAATGGTGTTGAGCTGGGTAAAAATGTAATAAGGGTATTCATTAATCGAGAGAAGATAAGAGTCCGTTTCAAAAGTGAACAATATTAAGCCATTAATTGCTTAAACTTAATTGAAATATAATTCTGGATATGTTTAATAAATCTTTTAGGACCAAGTCAAGATTATGTTAAACTACTGCATAAAATAACAACCACAACATGCGCTTAGTGACCTCTTTACATTTTTATATCTTAATTTAAAGCAAATGTCGAGCAGACTTTGTAATAGCTTCTGGTTCTGCGCCCGCTTACCATAGAAGAAATGAATACCCTTAATATTACTATTGTTGTTTAGTTCTTAACTAAAATTAGCAGAATCAAAAAAAAAAACACACACACATTTTCTTAGCCATTCATAACTTTTGTATATATGTAAGGGAACTTTTGGTGTTTTTGATTTGATAGTTCATATATACGAAATGTTAAGAAAACATTATCATAAGTATATAACTTAAGCAACAATTGTATATAGACCACAAACCAAATACTATATTAAACATTAACTTATATAATTATGTTTAAGTTCATAAATGAAACGCAAATGAAAACTTAAATCATATTAAATGGAAATTACTTATATATATATACATAAAAATATATATAAACTGAATTATATATCTATATATACCAACATATATACACACTCACACACACACACAAACAAATTCTACAAATAAAGGGAAAATATATTTATTAATATTAAACATTTGCTTAAATTGAGGAGGATGGGGGGGATGCTCTACATATCTGCACTTGTCGCTCCCATCGTCCAAGCAGTTGCACAAAATTTAACTCTCAAGCACAGCCGGATATCCGACTTCTGAGCCAAGCGGAAGTTGTTGTGAAAATAACACAGCAAATAACTTCTGCAACCGCAATGAGCACGGACTGTGCCCTGACACCCAAAATACTTGAGTAGGGCCAACTAAAATAAAAGCTAAATATATGTATAAATGTCCCTGCTTGTCCTTCTCCCAGCCACTAAGTCACTTCATTTGTAGCACTTTTTTTGTTGGTCATCAGACATCATTTTTTCCTCATGAAAATTTGTGTGTCGTTTAGTTCTGGGATTTCTTTAATTTGAAATGAAATTATTAATTTAAGTTTATGGGTTCACTAAATATTCTTCTTTTTGAAACGCTCTACGACTTTGTTCCGCTCTCAGTACTTTAAGGGGAATGAACACACCTCGGGGTGACTTAACTTGCTGCACCATTGACCCCATGCGTAACGCTGACATCAATCACAATAAAAGCTCTCCGCATGCAAAAAGCTCGATGGCGCAATTGCTTAGACTGTGCCTTAGAATTTTAGTTGTGAGTTCGATACTCTTCAAATTTTCCTCAAGGAACACAACTTTTTTCAAATATTGTGGGGTCGGCATGCGCTGTCTACTAACATAATGTTAACGCTATACATTTCTTTCCACAGGCTTTAACAAAGTCCAAGTACTTAACAAAATCTTAAGTTAATGGATAAACTAGTAAGTTTTCCAGTTTAGTTTTTCAGAGACTACATAGCATAAGATTCTAATAGCTCAACCTTTCACAGAGAACTGAAGGAGGGTGGGTAAGTTAAAAGATGATAAATCTTGGTTTTAAGATTCTTAAGCTTAGTTCAAGCCAGTGACGAAGCCTTTTGCAAAAGAAGGGATACGATTTCGAAATTTATTTATTATTATTTTATTTTTATTTATTTAAACACCCCATTTAGGCCAATGTCTTAAGGTAATTCAATCATTTCATTCCAGATTGCAAGCTTTTTAAAAATGTTTATTTTCAATCTAGGATCTGAGTGTAAACCTTTGTAAGTATCTTACAGTATTATAACTTTACTTATACAAAGTACGATCGTTATGGAATTGATAAAACTTGAACACGGCGAATGTTCTACCTAAAAAGCTAACATTTGTGTGAATAATAATTATAAGCCGAATAACTTTGATACAAAATACAGCTAAGCTTATTTAAAGTCAAATAATTGTCCACTTTTTACTAAATATTATATCGAAGAACATAATAATTCTTATTAACCCCTGTGATAGCCCAACACTTATTATGTTTAAGGCTGTGAAGCTCTAAATTTCTTTAAATAGTTGGGTGCAGAGTTTTTATCCCATCGTAATGTCTTAGACTCCACTTCAAAGCTTGTCAAACCAAAGGTTTTGGTTTGAACCTTGGTTCGATTGACCATATTCATTATTGTTAACGTTCTTTGAAACCGAAATTTTTACCAAACAGTTGAGTTCAATTTTAGAAACTTCGCAACAAAGGTCCCAAAAATATTATAAGATGATCTGCAGAATCCAAAGATTTCAGTATACGATAAATATATGTTTTACCCAAGTTACAGAACGAGGAGACTTTAAATTTGTTTTGTTTGTATTAGAACACTCAGAATCAAATAGCACGAATAAGCTGATGTAAATATGGAGTTGTAAACGGTCAAACAGTCAGTGAGCCAGAAAGAATATCCCGTTTCGACAATCAGATTTATAACAAGTAAGACCATTGCAGTCGAGTTAGCTCGACTTCAAAATACCCTGTACAATTGACAAACACACACATACACAAACAAACACACACGCACACATATACACAAACGCGCCCTCACACACGCGGGCGCAAGCAGCAAACGTAATGCGTAATTAGCAAAGCGTGGGGGGGAGGAGGGGTGCAAAAATTGTTTCGTTAATAACTTCTGTGTTTTTGCTCAGATTTCAATGTGCTTTTCAGAATAGATAGATTATAGGCCTAAGATAATATATATTAAGCGACGATCTTGTAACTTTAAAATTGTGGCTCTGACAGTTTTTTGCGGTTTAAGGGGGAGGGGGGGAAATTTTGCAAATCTGAAACAAACTTGATCTGCGTACGGCCTATACCTATGTACATGCAAAAATTTGTATCTCTATCTCTTATAGTCTCTGAGATCTACGCGTTCATACAGACAGACGGACGGACGGACAGACGGACAGACGGACGGACGGACGGACGGACAGACGGACAGACGGACAGACGGACATGGCTAAATCGACTCGGCTGTTGATGCTGATCAAGAATATATATACTTTATAGGGTCGGAAATGTTTCCTTCTCCCTGTTACATACATTTGCACAACTTCATGATCCCCTTTTACCCATTTTCAATGGGTACAGGGTATAAAAACGTAAACAGACAACCCGTGTAAACGGTGTGCAAATAAAAGCACAATAACAAATCACACTTTTTTTTAGATTTCTCAAAGATCCATTGCTTAATGCAAAAAGACAAAGCTAATTTTATGATTTGGATGTGTTGCGCAGTTGTGTAAGTCCATATATATTTATATTATAATGGCCTGCCTTCCTGATTCTTGTATTGTTCGCAAAACCATTTCACAAAAATACATTCGAAAGAGCTCTATGAATTTTTTAAAACAAATGAGACGGGAAGCCACGGCAAAAAATAAAAAGCACTACCACAAGGCAAATGCACAGTATAAAGCGCTATGTACTAAAAAGGAGTACATTTATTACCAGAATATGGAATCGGAGATAAATAGTGTGAGAGACAGCAAAGCCTTCTGGCAACTTGTTAGGCTTTTAAATGGACAAGGCCCAACATTAAAATAGATGCCAGCATACTAGCGGATCATTTCCGAAACTTGCTTTACTCACCCGACAATCCGGAACAATTAAGCATTGCGATTCCACAGACCATAATTGAAGAAATGGACCGTAGGATATCCATGGAAGAAGTACAACAAGCACTCAAAAATGCAAAAAACAACAAAGCCCCAGGAGAAGACAGAGTGCCAGTGAAATTTTTAAAAAATGCCCCTACACTGATTAGGTGGACAGTAACAACATATTAAGTGAATACCAGACAGGATTCAGAAAGCGATATTCCACCGTGGACAGCATATATGCACTTAACGCCATTTCAAAAGAACGCCTAGAAATCAAAAAGAAAATGTATACCTTCTTTATTGATTTTAAAGCGGCCTTTGACACTATCGACAGGCAAAAGTTGATAATGAAATTGAGCTCTATCGGGTTATCGTATAAAATGGTAAAGATTATCCAAAGCTTGTACTCCAAAAACCGAACGGCAGTTTGGGACGGGAGCACTGTATCGGATTGGTTCAAAACTAATAACGGGGTAAAGCAAGGCTGCCTATTAAGTCCGCTTTTGTTTGCACTATATGTTGACGACATAGTTATGGCACTGCCAGGCGGAGTCAAGTTTGGAGATCAAACAATAAAAATCCTGATGTATGCGGATGACATGGTCCTATTAGCCGAAGATGCGCGAACACTTCAAAAAATGATAAATGCGACGCAACGTTATTGCGACACCTGGGGATTGCTAATAAATACTCAAAAATCAAAGGTGATGGTTATAAAGGAACGAGGAAGAACAGCTATAGATGAGCAGTAGATGCTAAATGGAGAAAAACTCGAGGTGGTAAAACAGTTTACATATCTTGGTGTAAAACTTACACCCAATATGAAATTTTCAAAACATATTGCCGAAAAACTCGCAGATGGAAAGAAGGCGCTGAACAGCACGTGGAAATCTCTCCTCGGGAAAAAACACGTTTACCATAGCACGAAATTTAAAATATTTAAAGCAACCGCCAAAGCGATAATGTGCTATGCAGGACAAGTCTGGGGTTACCAGTACTACGATGAAGTGGAGCAATTGCTACGGTTCTACATAAAGAAAATGTTCCGTTTACCCAACAACACCCCAACATACGCAATTCATCTTGAAACAGGGCTACCCCCACTCTTCATTCAAACCCTCAAACAGCACTTTCTCTACATAAATAAGGTGATGGTTATGCCGGAGAGCAGACTGCCCAAAATTGTCACAAAGCACTTACTCCGCTCTAAATCGCAATTTTTTTCGACATGGGAAATACTAGTTCAAAAGCATGGTGTCAATTGGAATGAAAGTGAAGTCCGCAACTGGTCCAAGATGCAGCAGAAAATAATTCAAGGTGAGATAACAGAAGCCAAAGCAAACTGCGAGCAGAAAGCGACCCAAAGTGTCACCAGAAACACATACAAACTATTAAACCACAGTTTAAACGAAAAAAATTATTTTAACGACATGTATGACGTCTTCAGCATATCTGTAATATTTAAGGCACGAGTTGAACTGCTCGCCTTAAATTTTATACCTCACATTCCAACAGCAAACGAAGAATGCTCTTTATGTAATCTGCGTGTTAGAGAAGACGTATACCACTTTATCGCAATATGCCCAATTTTTTACGAGCTCAGGTGGTTACACTGGAAAAAGACATCGCTGACGAAGGAAGAATTCTTAACGGCGCTAAACGGTGAAGACTGGCACATGCTAGTTGAGTACCTGAAGGAGACGCTGAGATACAGGCGAAATATTATGAACGAGTTTATCTGAAGGGGACAAGCACTGCCACTGGAGAGGAACGATGTGGTATCTCGCGACGAGCGGGGCAGCTGCATGTAGTACTCAAAAGTTTTGGGGCATCCTCGAAGGCAGCTAAGCTTGGCAGACGGATAAATTCCATGCCAATTATATTATTTATATCTTTATAGCTACATAGAATATTACTTATTGTTTTTGTACTACACAATTTTTAAAAATAAAGATACAACTACTACTACTACTACATTCGAAAGTTCATGGATATGCCAAATTGTTGATCTAGTCGAAATAGTCACTGCAATGATGCTGTCAGAAAAAACTCTAAATTATTTGACAATTGGCTGTCCTTATTTGAGGATCATGATGTACCCATAGACCTTCAATTCGTCGGATCATGGAAAAGATCTGACCAATTGTTGTTAGCAAGAATATGGACTCGACTCTAACCGACTTCGATATACCCGTTACTCATGAAAAAACATGTTTAACAGTGTTCCTGCGTTGCTTAGGGTGACCATCCGAAAAGTAAGCAACATTATTTTTAATGTTGAGAGGAGGGGGGTCTTGGTTCACTTTTTTGCTCATAACTTGAGAACCGTTCATCCGATCTTTATCATATTTTCGGCAAATCGATTCATTTTGCCAATTACTAACTATCTCTTGAAGTTACAAATCATCTATCTTTCAAACTGTGGTGATATAACGAATTGCGGGGGCGGGAGTGGGCGTGGCCAAAATTTGAAACAAACTTAATCTGCGTGCAGATAAAAGAAGCATTTGTCCCATACATGTCAAACTATCTATCTCTTACCATCTCTGAAATCTAGGTGTTCATACAGACGGACGAACATGTCTATATTGACTCGGCTGTTGATGCTGATCAAAAATCTATATACTTTATATGGTCGGAAATGATTCCTGCCTGTTACATACATTTGCACGACTTTAGTATACCCTTTTTACTCTACGAGTAACGGGTATAACAAAGTCACAATTTATATAATTAAATACCTACCTACCTATATATAAAACAAAGTCGTTACAGCGCTGAAATCTCAAAACTGATTTCTAAGAATTTAGATATTTTGCATTTGATTCCTCCCCAAATAACAAAATTCCAATTAAAAACTCTCAAAAAAACTCTCAAAAATTCCTACACTCATAAAAATCTAGAACGAATAATTTGAGTACGAACGCTCTTGAAAAAAAGTCTAGTCGCACTTGAATTTTCAAGAATTTCGCTCTTGGAATCGAGACAAATTCATTCTCAATGTGGTTCTATAGGCAAGGGGAGTGAGGAAACGCAAACTTTGAGAGAATAACGTTGGCCGCGCTCTTTCAAAGAGACAGCGCATGCGCAGTTTGTCATTGTCATTTGACCTTGGCGCGCCGATAATTATGTTAAAGTTGAACATTAAGATTGGGCAAAAGTAAGTGATTAAACGTCTGTATAATATAATAAAAATGTTTAAAACACTACATTAAAAAATAAAATTAAATAAAAATAAAAAAAAGGAAAAAATAAAAAAAAAGGGAGCATGAAATAACGCCCAGGAAAATAACGCCCGTGGGCGTTATTTCACTCCAAAAAGGAAAATCACGCCCACGGGCGTTGTTTCACTTTCAAAAGTGAAAAAAAAAAAATAGATGCTGCTACGGGGACTTGATCCACGGTCGAGCTGTTGCGGCTGGCCAAATACCAACCGCGCTGCCCCATAAATATGCATTCGCCGCTGCTTGTAGCTTATCGACAATAGTCAAGTCGGTTAAGCTGCTCGTCCAACTGTGTATGTTGCAGTCTTCGAGGTACCGAGTTCAAGTCCCAGTAAAGTAAGTAAAATAAAAATTTTTATCTTGTTATGTGACTAACTCAAAATCAATCACATCTTAGAAAAAAGTGGGTGTGGTGGCTGATGGTAAGTGGCGAGCAGAGCGGAACAAACAACACCACGTCGGTCGGACGGGTTGTCCCGGGGTCTCGGTCATGTCTCTCACACCCAAACCCCCACCCTCTTCAATTATTATTTTTAGTCTTTTATTTTGAGAATTATTCGTACTTGGATCAAGTACTGAAACTCTTGAGTCAAGAATGTCGGGATCAAAAATTCACTCTTGGGTCAAGAATATCGCTCTTGGATCAAGAATTTTCACTCTTTCCCTACTTTTGAGAACGAATGCTCTTGATTCAAGAGTGGAATTCTCTATTTTTTCTCTGAGTGTATCGGTTCAAAAAATTTTGATCGAAGGATAAATAGGACGCTTAGGACAAGCGGTCCAAAAAATATCACGGATTTTGTAATATATTAAAAGTTTAGATAATCATGAAGATTCAATAATTGGCAATTGTCGACGGGTAAATAGAAGATGTAAATCAAATGGACAAAAAAATCGAGTAATTTGCAAAATTTTATTATTATGAGTTTTAGATGTCATAGAGACGGGCAAAATTGATATTTGAGTTAAGATTTTCATAACTTCGGTTAAAAAGATGGGTAAATAGCAAATGTAAATCAAATGGTCAAAAAAATCCCGAAATGTGAAAATATTGTACAATGATTTAAAATTATAATAAAGACGGGTAAAATGTTCTGGTAAGTAGAAGAAAGAAATCTTGAAATATGCAAAATTTATATTAATTATTATGAAATATTATTATTATATGAGTTTAGATTGTCATACAGACGGTTAAGTAATAGGGTAAACAGACTGTCTTTATCGTTTGAAGATCTTGCCATTTTGTTGTTTTGCCTTTGGAGAAGTCGCGGACAGACCCTCCATTTGGACAATCATCATCGGTATCAGCCAGCACCTAATTGGCATCCATACACCGCTTACTTCTACATAATCAACAGACAGGTAAATAGGAAGTAAAGATCAAACGGTCAAAAGAAATAGTTGGGTAATGTATATAAAGATAGAAATGATCGGATGGTGAAGATCGAAAGTTCTAAGAAAAAAATAGTGAAAATTACTTAATTTTCGTATGAATTTAGATTATAATGAACAAGGGTGAAGATTGAAAGGTTCAAAATTTTAAATTGAGTTTGGATTATCCTGATGATTTGAAGCTTCCTCCTTGGTAAATAATAGTTTCTTTTTAATTTTGGACTTAGAAATTTTTTTTCGATATACAAACATCTATCGTTCTACTTAAGTTTTGAATTTGAATCTCGCCAAATCAAACTTAAAGACACGCCACCTAGGTAAACACAGTGCCCATCTTGGATTGTGTTTTTCTTCCCTAATCATATTTTAAATACTTTCGCTTTCAATCAGTGCGCGATGAGAGGCACGGCGAGGCGAAACAGTTGCGTGACCCTTTGCAGCCGTTACATTGAAATGCGCAATGGGCCATGGCCATGGCCAACAACAGCCGGTTGCCAAAATAAAATTATACACCAAGAAGCATCGTTTACGCCTCGGCCCGGCGGGCAAGACAACGGAATGGCAAGGGTTGAATCTGCCCCAGCGCTATCAAAAATTGACTTTTAATGAAAACAATTGAAAATTCTGGGCCACCGCTTGAGTGCCCAAACTCAGTGCGGTTATTAATTTCAATTAAAGCATTTAACCGGCAAGCCAGAATATTCAGCAATATGCTTTCCCTTCTTATAGAGGGGGGGTGGGGAGCGGTTGGTTTACACAACAGTCACCGCAAAAGCGGTGGGTCGCTGTTGGTACGGGGTGGGGTGGGGTGGGGTGGAGTAGTGGCACATTAATTAAGGCGTGAAATTTTCAACAAGGTGCAAGAAAGTTTCCTTAAGGGGAGGCTGTTGGAAGACGCCAAGAAAAATTTTTGTAAACGTTCATCTGTTTTTCTTGGTCGGGCTATAATATTTTACTTCGAGTCTTAACTTATTTACTTAGCCACTGCATTAGATCTGAACTTGATATTTTATAAGAAATCATCCAATTAACTAGTCAACAACAGCCACGCAGACGTCTGTTCGCTTTTTGGCTGCAAAATGCAAAAACATTTAAAGTCCAACCATTCACAGGGAAACAAACGAACAAACAAACATACGGAGCAGAGGGAATCTGCGTACTTAAGCTGCAGACAACAGCAGTGCACAGCTAACTTTGAGCTACGACTGCAACGATAGCGTTTGTGTGTGTCTGTCTGTGCGGACTCCGAGAGTCTGAGTTTTGGGGCCTAGCCAGGTTCAGGTTCCGTGGGTCACCAACGGCAGCCATTCATTCTATCTGCGTGTGTCCCGTTAACTGTTTCTATTTCAAATTCAATTTGCTCCAAGCTTTAGTGTGCGTTGCGCAATTTATGAATCTCAAAGTGTTAAAGATGGTGCCTGGAAGGAATGGTAGACTTGCTCCGTGGTTACTTTAAGTGATGAGCTAATGGTTATTGAATTGAAGCTTAAAAATACTTGATACAAGTTTAAAGTTCTAATTGTTTATAATTGTTTTCTTGAAGAGAGTCAAAGCCACCAAACGCGTCTGAAACGATTCAAAAAGGCTGATGAAACATTTCTGAAAACAGATTGAAATTATCTGGAATCACCACCAACCCTTCAATTTACTGGAAACATAAGAGAAAGTCAGCCAAGCCCGATTATGACATTCTCAGTACCCGGGGCAGGAGGTGAATGCAACGCTGCCGCTATGCTCAACTCTAAGTCTCTCTCCCTCTATCTCTCTCTTTTTGTATGAATCAAAAGCGGTGTTGGTTTGCTGGTGCGAGGGAGGGGGGTTTTTTTTATTCTTTTTTGCTCATAACTTGATCCGATATCATCCGATCTTTATCTTTTCTTCGGCAAATCGATACATATCGACAATTACTAACTATCTCTAGAATGTTTAAACCATCTATCTACAAAACTGTGGAAGATATGACGTTTTTTTCAAATTGCGTGGCAAAAATTGAAAATAAACTTGATCTGCCAGCAAGTATAAGAACATTTGTCCCATACATGTCAAACGTGTGTCTCTTACCATTTGTGAGATCTATTTGTTTATACGGACGGGCGGACAGACGGACATAGCTATATCGACTCGGCTGTTTATGCTGATCAAGAATATATATACTTTATACGGTCGGAAATGATTCCGTCACCCTGTTACATAACTACAAACTATAAAAATTTGCAAAAAAAAAAAACGAACTTTCGAATTTTATTGTCGGCGATTATGAACTTTTTGGTCTTCTATGAAAGGTATAAAGGTAAAAAATGATAAACGGTAATTCACTTTTCTAATTAGCGCCGTTTGAAAAAACTCCATATTTGACCCATTTTTCAACTTTGGCAGAGTCAAACTAAACGATGGAAACACGTCTTGAAGATTTTTTGAAAACTATGAGGTGACTGCGCAAATCACATGTGTCTATAACGATCCTCAATGTTATAAATTGTAAGGAAATTATAAATGGATCCAAAATTATGCCTCAAAAACAGCAAAACTTCTAACTCAAATGTATCCTGATAAAAAACTAACTCTCACGGTACATAAGACATTGGCTCATGGTACTTAACAATAGTTAAAAAAAAAAAGGTATCGATAGGCCGCGAATTACAAAGAATTAATATACATTAAAGTCGAGGCGGTCATCCATCATCAATTTCCGGTTTTGTTCTACAAATATGTGAATTCTTTTCGTCAAATGTCATATTAATAAGAAAAACGTGGGCACCATTTTGAAAAACGTGGTTTCGAGATAAATGCGTTTAAAGTTTCAAGTAATTCGAAAATTGCTTGTTATATCGAAGACATTGGTCGACAAAAACGGCTATATCTTGTAAAGCATTTCGAATTTCGGACTAAGAAATAAAAAAATTTTGAAAAAAAAATTTCCTAGACCAGAAGAGGGCCTTAATGAATCAACCTCTTTGCTCTGTCACTTAGTCTGCTCCGCGTTTTTGAACATTTTTTAGACGGTAAAAGGCATTTGGTCTCATTTCCGACGCACAGCCTAAACGGTAAGATATGGAAGGCTGTAATTTGGTGAAAATGCGCACTAATACAAGGTCTTGGAAAATTCCAGCCAGAAAAGTTGGAAAAGTTTGTATAGGAAACATTTTCGTTATCATCTAATTGACTTTAAACTTGGTTTGTAAGCAGAGTACGCGAAATAATTTGACACGTGTTGTGAAAATGGCCGGAAAATTCAGTACGCAAAAAACTATTTTTCATCCAATTGTATTTTAACTCGGTTTGTAAGGATAGAATACGAAATAGTTTGAAATGCGATTGTCCGATGTTGAAAAATTTGACCCAACGGTCGGAAAATTCCCAGAATATTCATCACGAAAGAAACTATTTTTCATCCGATTGGCTTGAAACTCGGTTTGTAGGGTTAAAATAAGAATTCATTTGTATTTTTTTTTTCTGATCTTGGAAATACCGCCGGGATGTCCACTGGGTGGTTGGGATGTAGATGGAATGTGGGTGGGATGTGGCGGGAAGTGGGATGGATGTGGTATGGTCGTGGGTGGGAATTGGTTGAGATGTTGGTGGGATGTAAGTTAGTCCTACTTCTTCGTCCCGCTACTATTTGAATTAACCTTGTATACAAATCAATTCTATGAGGTAATGAAAACAAAGTAATTCCGGATATGCTTAACCCGATGTGAAAAAAGATTGAATTGATCCGACTTTTTTAATACTAAGAAGGATTACATATATCCTGGGGTAATCCTATAAAAGATTGAACTGCGCAAAAAACTCGAGCACAATCCAAAAGCTGGATTATTTTATGCCTATTTTAGATTAACTTAAGCTCTATATGTAATATTGATTTGATCTCTGGAAAGATAACTATTCTTCCTTTCCTCCGCCTTGTCATTTGCCATAGGATATCCTCATACACGTCAAAAAGACCACCCACACCAGTTTTGCTTAATTTAAGACTTTTGAAAAACAAAGAAATAAATATAAAAATTTTTGGCTCCACTGGGATTCGAACACAGGACGATTCGCACTGAACAGGAATGGAACGGCATCTCACCACCATACCCATTGGTTGTTGCAGCGTGTTCCTTCGCTCTCGCTCTCTAATTTATGGACATGTGATCTCGAAAGGGATTGTAGTAAGCACATTTGGAATGATACAAGTTCGAAAGGTATGGACCAATCCTTAAAAGATTGAATTGTGTAGAATATTCTGGAAATCGAGATTAAATTTTCAAGCTCGTGTCGGGCTTACTCCAAGATATAAAAGATTGAAACTATCTCGACGTTTTTTTTTCTGTGTATATTGTAAGAAAATTGAGATTATTTCAATGTTTCACTTTTCGAAAAGTCGGAATTAACCCCTAATAAACGCATAGCTGTCTCAATAAAAAGGGAGTAACTGAATCAAATGAGCATTTCAAACCAACACGGAATGGTATAGATCGGGGCGGACCAGCCCATAGCCACCGTTGGCCAAAGCCATTGTTCTTGCCTCTCCTTTTGGCCCTGGCCCTGGTTGGATCCTCAGTTTAGTATTTCCTCTTGATTGTTTGATGTTTCTGAGCTCTACTGCACCCATCACTCATTCCATTCCATTCCATTCATCATCATCATCGCAGCACTCCAAGCGTTTTTGGTTGTTGTTTTCTCTAGCTTAACATATTAAAATAATAATTCCAACTAAAAATACATTTCCCAAAAAAAAAACAAAAACTTACCACTCCGGTTGCCGGGCATTTTGTTTGAGCTACCTAAACCGTAGTCGCTGGCAACCGCGCCTTTGTTTATCCATAAGCCTCGCATTGACCTCTACGGTTTAGTGCCCAATCAGCTGCTGAAGGAAGGAATCAAACCAAAACGAACCCACAAAAATGGTAAGCATACAAATCACAGTTCATCATCGTCATCATCAGACAAACACACAACTAACTACGGAATGGCGATAAGGCTCGACGTCGACCAACAACAAAAGGCCACCCCATGGAGCTGCACTCCTTTTTTTTTTTTTTGCCATTCTGCATTCAATTTTTCATGCCAAGCCGGGCTGTTGCTGTTGTGCAGCAGACATATATATATATATATAAATATAAATCGGTGCACATAATGTGCCGTTGCACTGCCTCCACCCTCGAAAAGGAAATCTCAGCTAGGGGCTGCTGCTCCTGTTCTTGTTGTTGTTGTCTATTTTCGATAATTTGTTTGGCCCCATTATATACATATGTATCTGGTATATACTTTTCAACATTTTTACACGCGGCCACGCAACAAGGCGGGGACACGGTCGCCACATCGCTGGGCGGCTTCGAAAATTTTTGAATAATTTGCAGTCATAAAATATGCAATAAGCCAACAGCTGTTGCAAAATTGTTTTGAAAGCCGCGCCATCACATTATTTAAAGCGTCGTCGTAGTCGTCGTCCTTGTTGCTGCTCCACCTCCTCCTCGTGCTGCTGCTGCTGCTGGTACTCCTTCTGTTTTCCAAGTGAACGCGAATACGCGAAATCAAATTAAGCATCGTTAAAGGATTTAAAGTGGCAAAAATGCAGCAGGAAGTGCAGCTTCTTTAGGCATTGCTACCTTGTGTTGGCTGAACTTGGTTCTTTTGAGAAGTATTGGCTTTCCGAAATTCAAAAACAAAGAAGGGGCACAACTGCTCCTTAGTTTATGCCAACCAAAAGAAGGATTGGACTTTCAAGATTCAACTTGGAACCTTCTTTCTATTGACACTAAGAGCTTTTGCTGACATACCTTTGAGCTTAGCCTCTCAGCTCTTTTGCGGAAGTGTAATATTATGATTTTTTTAAATTTTATTTTCAAATGTTCAGGATTAAAAAATTCTTTTGAAACAAATTTTGGAAAAATTTCCGTTTTTGTAAAAAAATTCTCAAAAAAATATATACATAAAACTCGGATCTTTTCCAAACATTTTGCTTCCCTGAACACATATCAGTTGCTTGAAAATTTGAGAAAGTTGTTGCCATTTTTGTCATGTAATCTCGAAAATATCAGTATGGAAAATTTGCGAAATATTTCTAATAAATTTTATTTTTGGTTTTTATTTGCCCAAACATCGTTTTTGAGCTATTGAATAATATTGTAGGACCCAGAAAAGCAAGCGTTGGCCTTAAAGCTTACAGAAATCGATATAAACGAGAAGGCCAAGCTAACTTCGTCTTTGCCGAAGTTTTTATACCCTTGCAAATGTTTTAATACATCAGATATTAAGAAAATTTTTTCTAAATAAACCCACTTTTCGACCGATAGTTCCTATGGCAGCTATAAGATATAGTCATCCGATTTTGACCAAAACTTCCAAATCTGTGTCAAAGCGTATAAAACTTATAATTGCTGAAGCAGGAGGCGTTTACATTAAAAACAAAAAGTGTTTCTTACAAAGACCCACTTTTCGACCGATAGTTCCTATGGCAGCTATAAGATATAGTCATCCAATCCGGTCGGTTCCGACATATTAGCAGTGAGCAGTAAAAAGAAGACTCTGTGCAAAGTTTCAGCTCGATACAGACAGACGGACGGACAGAGCTCAATCGACTCAGCTCGCCGCCCTGATCAAGAATATATATAGTTTATAGGGTCGGAAATGAATATTTCTATGCGTTGCAAACTTCTGGGCAAAATTATGTTAAATGTCTTCGTCTTGTATATAGGAAATAGTATAATATAATAGAAATAATATAATAGAATAATAGAATAGAATATAATTCTTAATTGGATAAAATCTTATCTTCAGTCTAGAACTCAGAAAGTTGTATTTAATAGTTGTACTTCTTATCTGGTTTTTGTGACCTCTGGAGTTCCCCAAGGTAGCCATCTTGGACCTCTTCTCTTCCTGTTATTTATTAACGACCTGCCTAATGTAATTAAGCATTCTCGTGCATTGTTGTACGCAGATGACTTAAAAATATTTCTGAGCCATAACTCGCCCAACTATTCTGCTTTGCTTCAGGTTGATTTGAATTCAATATATATGTGGTGCTCTCACAATTTGTTGCATTTGAACAGGGAGAAATGTAAATCTATGACGTTTTATCGTAGAACCGCTTTTCTGATTAACTATTTGTTGTTGTTGAAAATTTCCATGATCTGGGTATAACACTCGACCATAAACTTTCTTTTGGCACTCACATTGAACTTTCCGCGAATAAAGCCATGGGCTTGCTAGGTTTTATTAATCGTTGGTCTAAGGAGTTTAATGATCCCTACACGACCAAGCTCTTGTTTATAGCTGTTGTGAGGCCTATTTTGGAATTTGGTTCGTGTATTTGGAATCCTCAGTCACTTACCCTGTGTAAACGCATTGAATCTGTCCAGAAACAGTTCCTTTTGTTTGCTCTTCGTAACCTGGGTTGGGACCCACAGTTGAGACTTCCTACTTATATTTCCAGACTTAAACTTTTAGACTTACCTACACTTGAGCATAGACGGGCTATGTTAGGTATAATGTTATTAAATAAACTTATTAATGGTAATATAGACGCTGAGTACTTACTCGGGCGTGTGAATTTCAATGTCCCTTCTAGACAAACACGAAACTATATTCCCTTGAGGCTTCCTTTTGCTTTCTCTTTATATGCTTCTAACTGTCCATTTCGCAATCTGATTACAATGGTATCTCTCCTCTTCTCAGTGATTACCTTTCCGACGAAGGCTTTAGGTCTTTTATTCTCCACACTCTTGCACTTGCATAGTTTCTAGAATTCTTGTTTTTTTTTTCCTTCCGATCATTAACGCTGCGAGCAGGGGCGTAGCACAATAAATTATCCCCACCGGATCGGAAGGAGTTTCTTCTAGTTTCTTCTATTTGCACTTAATGCTTTTTTTTCCTACCCCCTTATTTTGTATCTCTTTCTATTCTATTATATTGTAGCTATGTCTTTTAGACGAAGCTGCAATTAAAGAAAAAAAATAAATAATAACACACTGTGACAAAAAAAATCAAAACAAAACTTCTGGATCGTATATTTTAGGTATAGTTAAATAGAATTTTGTGGCATACTACAGTTTTTGGATCACATCGAAATTTTGAATAACGGTAAAAAAAACTTTTTTTGCACATACGGTCACTTTTACTCCCATAGCTTCGTCAAATATCCACTGATTTTCATTTTTTTACCAGTTCTGGAAAGAAGAAACTTAGGTCTTTAAACGTGCTATACATGACTTAACAGGTTTAATTTTCTTTATTGGAGTATTTGCTAGGTAAACCAATTTTTTTTTGTTTTTTTTTTTTTACAATTTTTTTGACTTTGGTGATTTTTTGAACACTATTTTGGTAGAACCCCCTTATACTTGTTTTATTATTTAAAAAGAATACATTTTCACGAGTAAAACGTGATTTTATTTTCTAAAATCAGTCAATAGTTAGCAAAGTTATGGTATATTTTCGGATTACGAAATTTGTGCAATATGTTGATGAATCGCGCCTTATAGCACTATCGACCATAATTTTGTTGAGCACTTTATAGAAAATTCTTAGAGAATTTTTATTTTAAAATGTGATCGAAATCCTTTTTTGAAATGATGTGTCGTTCTGCAGATTTAGATCCTGATGGCAGAAACTGTTCTGGGTCCTCATATTCATCAGCATCACTATCACACGACCTCATAACATAGGGGCTATCAGTTGCGGTGATTGGTTTTATAACGGTTGAAACATCAGCGTACTTTATAGCCGTGCGTATCTTAAAGGTGTGGCCAGATAAGTTGATTTGGCAAAAATATCAATCATGTTGTTTATGATAAGGCTGATGATGCCAAGTCATGGGCACAGAAAATGGCAAAGTCAATGACGAATTGCCTTTCACTTAGGTTAGTAAAGCGCAACAACACTTGCAAATATATTCTGGTTCGTACCAGCTACTAGTTTTGTAAGAATGATCGAAGATAGCATTGTAGGTTTTCACTTCGATAATTACGCCTTCGATTTATGTCCGTAAATAAACCCCAAACATAGCAAAACTTATTTCGCTTATTACGCATCTTAAATTTAAATTTCACACGATCTTAATCACCAAATAATGAACGCTTAAATGCCAATCTCTTATGATAACACTGTGCAACACTAAAAAGTTGATACGGTCGAGACCAAAAAATTCTGAAAGGGTATGATAGTAGTACAAAAACCTTCCCTGGGTTTGGTCTGGTTAGCTGCCGATTTCTTTTTATATCACTTTGAAGTTTTAAGCATATGATTGGTACTTGTAACTCCCTATCTCGGAAACTATTTGGAATTTCGCTTTGCTCTTGACTTAATTTACAAAACATTTCTAAGTAACAAGTCAAAATAGTCACATCTTTTAACTCAAAATTGCAAAAATGTCGTAAATTCATCATGTTTTCCCCTCATTATACCCGTTACTCGTAGAGTAACAAGTAAGACCATTGCAGTCGAGTTAGCTCGACTTCAAAATACCCTGTACAATTGACAAACACACATACACAAACAAACACACACGCACACATACACACAAACGCGCCCTCACACACGCGGGCGCAAGCAGCAAACGTAATGCGTAAAAAGCAAAGCGTGGTGGGAGGGGGGGTGCAAAAATTGTTTCGTTAATAACTTCTGGGTTTTTGCTCAGATTTCAATGTGCTTTTCAGAATAGATAGATTTTAGACCTAAGATAATATATATTAAGCGACGATGTTGTAACTTTAAAATTGTGGCTCTGACAGTTTTTTGCGGTTTAAGGGGGAGGGGGAAATTTTGCAAATCTGAAACAAACTTGATCTGCGTACGGCCTATACCTATGTACATGCAAAAATTTGTATCTCTATCTCTTATAGTCTCGGAGATCTACGCGTTCATACAGACAGACGGACAGACGGACGGACGGACAGACGGACAGACGGACATGGCTAAATCGGCTCGGCTGTTGATGCTGATCAAGAATATATACTTTATAGGGTCGGAAATGTTTCCTTCTCCCTGTTACATACATTTGCACAACTTCATGATCCCCTTTTACCCATTTTCAATGGGTACAGGGTATAAAAAGGGTATACTAAAGTCGTGCAAATGTATGTAACAGGCAGAAGGAATCATTTCCGACCATATAAAGTATATATATTCTTGATCAGCATCAACAGCCGAGTCGATATAGCCATGTCCGTCTGTCCGTCTGTCCGTCCGTCCGTCTGTCTGAATGAACACCTAGATCTCAGAGATGGTAAGAGATAGAGGTTTGACATGTATGGGGCAAATGCTTCTTTTTTCTGCACGCAGATCAAGTTTGTTTCAAATTTTGGCCACGCCCCCTCCCGCCCCCGCAATTTGGAAAAAAGTTATATCTCCTACATTTTTAAAGATAGACGATTTGTTTCTTCTAGAGATAGTTAGTAATTAGCAAAATGAATCGATTTGCCAAAGAAATGATGAAGATCGGATGAACGGTTCTCAAGTTATGAGCAAAAAAGTGAACCAAGCCCCCCCTCTGATGGTTACCCTAAGGAACGCAGGAACAATATTAAACATGTTTTTCATGAGTAACGGGTATATCGAAGTCGTTAGAGCCGACTTTAACTTATGCTCTCGTTTTGTACTGTTTTTCAACTTTTTCTTGAAAACTATAACGAATTTGACCAAGCAATGACGAAAAAGTAGCATAGACTAACGTAAACAATCGGTTGGAACATACCAACTTCATTCGAATGGTCCTTCATATAGTTAAAGACCCTAAAAGATGAATAATTTCAACCAAAACTCGAAAAAGTACAGTTTTTGGTAGAAATTATCATGACACTATCAAAAATTTCGATTGTTTTGTATTAAATCAATAAAATTGTCAAAAAATATAACTTAAAAAATGTAGCTAAAGAAAATTAGTTTATTTACTTTTTTACCGATAAAATTCGTTTTTTTCGAATTTTGTTGACAGTTTTTCATTCTTTTGGTCTTTTTTTTATATCAAAGAGTACTTAAATGAAGAGTGTTCGCACTAACGGTTTGTTTATTTTGGTCTAAGCAACAACTTTTACCTACATTACGTGTCCAAATTTGTAACGGATTTCAGGAAATAGTTGAAAAACTAAAAAAATTGTGAAAAATTGATTTTTTTGGACATCTTTTGAAATTTTAAGTACCAAGACGTAATTTTTTTGATTTGCTACTAAGAAAAGTTTTGTAGGCCAAGCCAAGAGCAACAACTTTGCTAAAGACGTAAAAGCAAAATTCAATATAGCTTACGAGATATGAAATCATTAATCCTACACTGAAGCTAAAAAGTTCAAAGGTCAATAAAAAGAAAACGGCAGCTAATCAGACCAAACCCATGCAGCGTTTTTATACTACCATCACACCCTTTCAGAATTTTTTGGTCTCGACCGTATCAACTTTTTTGAGTTCAAAAATGTGTAACAGCGTAATTGCTGAAGCAGGAGGCGTTTACATTAAAAACAAAAAGTGTTTCTCACAAAGGCCCACTTTTCGACCGATAGTTCCTATGGCAGCTATAGGATATAGTCCTCCGATCCGGTCGGTTCCGACATATTAGCAGCGTGCAGTAAAAAGAAGACTCTGTGCAAAGTTTCAGCTCGATAGCTTTAAAACTGAGAAACTAGTTTGCGAAGAAACAGACAGACGGACAGACAGACGGACAGACAGACAAACGGACAAAGCTCACTCGACTCAGCTCGTCGCCCTGATCAAGAATATATATGGTTTATAGGGTCGGAAATGAATATTTCTATGCGTTGCAAACTTCTGGGCAAAATTATAATACCCTTTGCAAGGGTATAAAAAGACTTCCAATGACTTCGTCTTGTATATAGGAAATAGTATAATATAATAGAAATAATATAATATAAAGTCTTGCGGTATTTTTTATTAAATTTTCAATTGGTCATAAAATTGGTTATAATAATGCGATTTAAGTCAAATATGCGCCGTTTTGTTCGATGTCGAGTTCCCAACGAGATGCCAACTTCATAATGCCCCTCATATAGAAGCACGCTTCCCTATTGGCAAAAAACTCGGAGAGCCAATATTCACAGGACTCTCTTGCGGCCAACTTCCGACTACCAAGCTCGTTCGCCATGGACAGAAAAAGGTGGTAATCACTTGGTGCGAGATCCGGACTATACGGTGGATGCAAAAGAACCTCCCATCCGAGCTCCCGGAGCTTCTGGCGCGTCACCAAAGATGTGTGTGGCCTGGCGTTGTCCTGATGGAAGACAATTCGGCCTCTGTTGATCAAAGATGGCCTCTTCTGCATGAGTGCTGCATTCAAGCGGTCCAGTTGTTGGCAGTACAGGTCCGAATTGAGCGTTTGGCCATAGGGGAGCAGCTCATAGTGGATGATTCCCTGCCAATCCCACCAAACACACAGAAGAACCTGCCTGGCCGTCAATCCAGGCTTGGCCACCGTCTGGGCAGCTTCACCGCTTTTCGACCACGACGGTTTGCGCTTCACGTTGTCGTAAGTGACCCACTTTTCATCGCCAGGCACCATCCGCTTTAAAAACGGGTCGATTTTGTTGGGATTCAGAAGCGATTCGCATGCATCCATACGGGCAAAAATGTTTTTTTGCCCAGCTCTTGGCCGATGCTACGGCTGCTACTATGCCGTTCTCTTTCGATCAATTCAGCGATTTTTTCGCAATTTTCGACGACAGGCTTTCCGAACCGTGGCGCATCTTCGATCACCTCTGCACCAAAACGAAAACGTTGAAACCATCGTTGTGCGGTGGAAATGGAATCTGTATCGGGTCCATAAACTGCACAAATTGTATTGGCAGCATGACATGCCATTATCGTAGTAGTACTGTAAAATATGCCGTATTTTCTTTTTATTTTGGTCAATGTTTGCGACGCTATAACTTACGAACGACTAAAAACAAACAACAATAAATCAAACACGTGTTAGCGCGTGAAAAGAGCTTTCCAAAAAGCTCTAGCGTGAACCGATGCGACGAATACAACTAGAACTACGCGCTTGCAAAGACAAGCTTGCGGAAATACCGCAAGACAACCTTTATATTTATATGTAGCCTCCTTAATTTTTATCCGAGATTGCAATGTAATACACTGTTGAAAAGGTTTTTCTTTAAACGACGTATTACATGCATGGTTTAAGACTTATGATTTTTTAACTCTATCAACCTCGTAAATACGGGTTTTTAACCGTTATTCCAAATTTTGACGTGCACGAAAAATTTGTGGTATGCCACAATGTTACATTTCTATCTACAACCTACACTATGTCGCATCCCAGAAGTTTTTTGGCTGTCACACAGTGTTATCATCCACGTCGGAGACATCATGCCAGAAAAAAAGTATATAGTATTTAGTTGTATATTTCTTGATAAAAATATCCAGTTTAACTTATGTTGTTTTCCTTTTCATTACAGCCACCGAAGGGTAAAAAGGGCAAGAAGGGCAAAAAGCTGCCAGGTAAGTACCTCCAAAGGTCACACAAAAATATTTCAAATTGTTTGTTGTCTGTTTAAATTGTCCTTAAAGTGGCTTCATATGAGCGCACTGCCGCCTGTCAGACAATTAATTTTTGGGCACATTAATGGTTTGGTTGGTGTGGTTCCTTCCCAGCTCTCAGTTCCCAGGCATTGCGTTTGCCCAAAGGCCAAGCAAAACAATTACTAAATAACGATAATCTGTGTCAGGACAAGAAATGCTCTGCTGTCCTGCCCCAATGCACTGTAATTGCCGGAACGAAACAAAAACTAAAAAAAAAATGAGGGGAAAACTGTCCACTTAATTTCCACGAGTGAACAAACTCTACCCCGCTTCAAACGCACTTAATTGCTTCTATTCCTGGCGTCCAGGCGTGGGCACCAGCCGGGCCATGAGGCCAATTACGGAAAACAATTACTACATGGCTGGCCCCGCACACACACACACACACATGCGGGCCAGTTCTCATTAAATTGCCATAACAAAAGTGCATCCTCTTTTTTTCAGTTCTTATCGATGGCGTGGACACCTCCTCGATGACACGCGATCAGCTGGAGGCGTTTGCCCTACGCCTCAAGGCTGAAATGGATCGCGAGCGCGAGGAACGCAACTATTTCCAGCTGGAGCGTGACAAGATTCGCACCTTTTGGGAGATTACACGACAACAGCTGGACGAATCCCGCTATGAGCTGCAGCAGAAGGATAAGGATATTGAGGCCACGCAGGATCTGGCCGATATCGATACGAAACATGTGATGCAACAGATGAAACATTTGCAATTCGAGAATCACAATAAATTGGGTGAAGTGCGTGCGGAAGCAATGACGCAACTGAAGTTGGCCCAGGAGCATCATGTGCTGCAGGAGCAGGAATTGCAAAGGGATAAGCGTCAGTTGCGCCGATTGCTACGCGAGCGCATGGAGATGAGTGAAATGCAATTGCGGCAAATGGAGGCGCATTTCAATGAGAAGTTGCTGTGAGTACTGAAAGTCTCGATTTAAGCCACATTTGTTATTGAATCAAGCACGAATCTAGTTTACTTTTAAGTACTTTTGAGCTTAGCCTAAGTACAAAAACTTCTTGGTTTAAGCCTCGTACTTCTTCACAGCATTTCACATAAATAGAAACACTTGCTAACAGCACCTGAGCACTAAAGCAATGACAAGTTTTTTCTAATTATATCTGCCGTTTTGCGTACGGAGCTTTAAGAATGTTTGTCCATATTTCAATAATATAAGGATTTTAGGATTTTTCGAACAAAACTCTTTTTCTCAAAGTACACTTGGCTTGTTCGTTTCTCAACTGAACCATGAAGTCAAGGGATCGTAAGAGAACGTCTCATGTCCTCCTACTTACGATATATAAAGTTAGTACATCTGAAGTACTTGGAAGTGAGGAGAAACACAGAACCCAAAGAAAACCGAAAGATGTTATCCCTAAGTTTCACGGCATTTTCTCAAGCTTTCTCGAGTCAGATGTAAGCATAAAATAAGTATTTCTGGCAAGTTTTTAAGTTCGACTGAATGCCTGTCTGATGCACGCAAAATCATTTGTCGCCAACAACAAAATCTAGGTCGAAGTCGACGCATACATATTTGCTGTTGCGTTATATTTTGCAAGAGATACAAAGTGAGCGCCTCGACACGCGGCAATTGCTATGGGCAAAACGGTAATATGAAAAATTTCAATCACTACTTTGAAATATAATTTTGAATTTTTCTGAGCCTTTTGACCCGACATAAAGCCCATGGGTGTAATGTCTGTATTCAAATGTGCTGAATATAAAATTTAACAAATTTATGCTATCCACAGAGTGTTTACAATTTTGATACTTTAAAATGGGCATAGAAATTTTGGCCCATATTGCTCGTGTAAGTTTTTTGGATTTTCGGTACAATTATTGCAAGAAATCCAGGTGGTTTTCGTGCAATTGGTTGTCTCATGTAGGTTGATTATCAATTTGAGCCACGGTCACACCGGGCTAATAGTACTAATAGTAGGTTGGCAGCGCGTCTGCACTCTGCTGATTTTAAGATTTGATTTGGATTTCGTTAAAGCCCTAAACTTTAAACAAATCTAAGCATTGATTTGATTAAGACTCGTGAACTTTTAGTGTGGAAGAACATCTGATTAACAAGGACACAAAGCAAAGTATCTGGAAAGCCACGGCTATGACCAAAAATGCAATCAATGGCGGGTTTCTATCTATAAATACAAATAAAATTCGAAATTGGTGTCTTTTGAAAATGAATGCGAAGTGAAAATTTATTTAAATATTAATTGTCTCCAATCGCCTCCACATATCCCAAACAAGTGGCAGGGTCGAAGATGAGCAGGTTGCGATGCGGTGTCTGCATTTTGGCCACAACGCCACGGCTGGCGATATCTGAGCAAAGAGTACGTCCTCGTTACGAAGAGCCGATGTGAACAGTAGATCACCACACTCAGAAAAAATCGACCGGGATAGTTCTAGACCGATCGGGATAGAATTTATGCCGCTTTGTACTTGAAACTTCAAGCATGTTTTGCTCTTGAATGTACTTAAATTAAGTATGAAACATACCAGAATAGAAAAACTATTATTAAAATTATTTAAATGCGAACCAACGTTCTCGAATCAAGTACATTTCGTTCTTACAGTTAGCCTAAAAATTTAAGAAAACATCGTACTTAGTTCAAGTACAAAATTTCTTGGATTAAGTACAGAATAGACTTACTATGCAAGCTCCAAAAAGTGTGCTACTAAAACTGCGAATAATTTTACGTTGAATCTGTTCTTGAAATTCCCTCATGGTTCTAACACTTTGGTAATGAAGTGTGGGTCAGTGTTTAAAAACTTTGACAAGTTTTAATTTTTTTGACTGCTGCTTTGACTTCTGATTTGAAAATCTCAGTAGTCGGCGTCAAATCAAAATCAGAATAACGAAAATTGTAACTTAAGCTAAGGTCCCACAGGCAAATAATTTGCCCAAATTTTCATATAAAATTCGCAAAACAGCCATGATTACAGATTTTTCATAACCTAAAAGCAAAACTGGGGTTCCATACGTATGCAATTTAGTCAAAAATAGCCGAAAAGTTTCCTAAATTGGTCTATTTAGCCAAATATTCATTAAAATTTGCGCAAATTATTTGCCTGTGGGATCTTAGCTTTAGGAAATCAAAGCAGCAGTCGGCCCTTTGAAAGTTTTTCATTCGATTGACTGCGACTTTTCGAATTATTATAAGTCTATGAAACAGTCGATGAAAACTTCGACAGTCGACTCTCAGTGCTTTGAAAGTTTTTTAATTGATTGACTTATATAAATATTGTAGGGTCTAAATTTTATCTGCAAGTGTACAAATTATCTAGATTATCTAGCTGACAAAATCTGCCGTAAATCGTGGGCCTCCATTAGCAAGCACCGCTGCTAAAGAGATTAAATCGCGAAATGGCCAATAAGAGTCAAAAATAGCAAAAATCACCAAATCTCCCAGAGCGTGCGTGATCGCAATTTGGTTTGCCAACGGTCAAAGAACAACAACAAGAACAACAACCAGAAGCCCATATCGTAATTTTAAAGTACAGTAGGCACTGCTTCGTCAGTATTTCTTTTCTGTTTTTTTGGATTCTGAATCAATTAGTTTGTTTGGAAAGGCATTTAACAGTTCGAACCTTTGGGAAATTTTTAAAATCTTTGTTGTGCACAATGGCGCCGAAGAAGGAATGCAAAAATGTTGCCGGATTTCGAATGCAATCACAAATATGATTTGTAAACTGGAACGTACGAACGCTTTGGGAACCTCGTCTAGTACTAACAATTTCCTGGGTTGCTGAAGAATTCTGACGAAAGGTCTTAAGATTAGCTGGCAACTCTTTTACGAATATTGCTGTCGGTCTGACGGCCTGCTGGATTTTTCATAAACAAAACGGCCATAATTCAAATTTAACGAAGGAGCTTGGCTTACTCAATTCTTTGGAAAATATCCTCTCCTCCAGAAACATACTTAGCATCTTCAACATCAATACAAAATGTTTATAGAATATAAATACATATAAACTTATGCTCACTGCATGCAAATTTTAGTTTTATGAGTGTACTCTGTACAATGTACAGTTGATTGACTGTCCACAAACCGAAGTAGTCAGGACACTTCCATGCGGAGTGACTCAATTGAGACAATTCTGCGAATAGACGCGACACCAAGCTTATAACTCAACCAATGGCAAAACGTTATTTAAAGCGTTCACGTATATCTATGAATATGCTATTTTACTTTATCTATCCATTGGGCAATCTCTGTGGATTTGCTAAGAAGAAAGAGTTTATGGCCAGGTGGACGTCTATTAGTTTCTCAGAGTATCGGAGAAGAAATTATGCTTTCGGCTCTTGTTTAGTTGTACATCTATTATTAAACTCGTGCTCTTCTTCTTATTAAACTCGTGCACTGAGAGTCGACTGTCGAAGTATTCATCGACTGTTTCATAGCCTTACAATAATTCGAAAAGTCGCAGTCAATCAAATGAAAAACTTTTAAAGGGCCGACTGCTGCTTTGATTTCCTAAGTTACAATTTTCGTTTTTCTGATTTTGATTTGACGCCGACTACTAAGATTTTCAAATCAGAAGTCTATAAAACAGAAGCGTTTTCAAATTTGAGAAAAACTTGTTGCTCAGAATTTTACAACTTTTGCTGCTGTGAGTAAAGCATTTTAAACACTGGTGTGGGTAGACTTTCGACCTACAGTATAAATATATTGGTCTTTGATTAATTCATTTCCTTTGGATTTTGATATTATATAGAGACCTTTATAGGCTCAGACCAAGAAAATTTTGTACTTATTTTTTGAAGTATTATTTTGCTTCAAACATGGTTTGGGGTTGACTTTTGAATTATTAGACTTCGATGAAGAACCTTTTTGCACTTATTTTGAGAGTAAATCGCGCTGTACTTAGGACCATAACCAATTAATAATAAGACACAAAAGCAGGGCTGCAAACCTCCTAAAAATCGGGAGGGGCTCACTCCGGGGTTCGAACCCTTGCAATTTTTTAGGTTCGGGTTCACGGAGCGGGTTCAAAAGGTCGCGGAACCCAGGTTCAGGTTCGAACCGGGGTTCAGGAATAACATTGTTTTCCCTGACTAAAAAAATGTGTGTTTATTGAAAAAAACTTAAAACATTTCATACATATTTGGAAGTTCGGAGTCTTGATATTTGGAATATAATATTAACTTAATAATGGATAGATAAAGGGATATTTTACTTTAAAATCAAAGGTAAGTTTGAACTAATTTTAAGAAAGTAACTAGAAAAGCTCGACTTAATTACACAGGTCTACAAGCATTTGTAACAGAGAAAGTAGAAAACTTTCCATAAAAAAGTCCATTTTATAAACTTGGAAATAGTCGATTTTATAAATAAATAACCCCATTCCATTTTAAAATCCCATAATTTGTTTTTTATGAAAAAAATCAAAACTTCATATTCGGGTTTTCTGTAACGTCATTCTATTCAGCTAACATGAAAACAAATTTCGTTACAAAAGGTTACTTAATGTGGACACATGATCCACAAATGTAAAGAAACTTATCGTAGCACACGTTTATGCAAATAGGACGATATTTTGTAACCCTGACGTGCTGGGTGAAAACAGAAATATGATTTAAATTCAGCGACCAATAAAAATTATGAAAAGTTGTCTATCATTCCTGTTGGAAAAGTTTGTCTTTTTTGTATTCCGGTGTTATCAGACAAATCTAGCATATTCTTATTTATAGAAAAGTTTTTTCTTACATTTTTATTACTTTATATTTTTCGAAGTTCTGAAAAACTTTTTCTGTTAATTTGAATACCAGTGCAAAATTTGGAAAAAGGACAATTCTTTAAATTTATGTCACATTTTTTTCTTAGTGCGCATTTGGATCAGTGGTGCCCAAGTGTCAATTGCCCTATCCCGTGTGATAGATAAAAATAGCACGCACACACATTTGTGTGTTTATTTGTACACTATATTTGACATAATGACATTTACTTCGTGTTTCGCTGCTACACACACAATCGCAAAGCTTGATAGTGTGTGTTTGGGCACCATCTATTGAAAAATGGCAAAGATAGCGTTTAGAAAACTTTTTTATAATTTTTGAACCGAACCCACTTTTAACTATTTCTTGCTCCGGTTCAGGTTCAGGTTCGGACGGATAAAAATTAACCTGCTCCGGTTCGGGTTCGGTTCGGACTTCCAAAAATTCTCGGAGCATCCGACTCCGGAGCGGTTCAAAAGATATAATAATAGTTCGAAATGTACTTAAAATATCCCGAAATAGTCTTCAAACAAGTATTTCGGGATTGAAAAAATCGTACTTGAAATAATGATTTTGAATTTGAATGAAGTATTTTCGTACTTACCGTACTATTGACACCGTTCGTACAAAATTCTTGGTTTTTTTTCTGAGTGCACCGATGTTATGTACCAGATTAAGGTCCGACTCCCTTTTTTTGTAACTGGGATCGCGTTGATGGGAAGATCGAAATTGCTTAACAATCCGAAGCACTACTATTCCTGAACCATTGCCATAACCTTCTCCTTGGGTTTTCAGATTATCTTGTACTTGAGGAAAAAACCTTCCTCTGTGACCAGCTTGTCGCTGCTTCTACTTTGTCCACTTTGGGCTGCTAATATGCAAGAGACGTCTAGTTTGTTTTCCAATTAAAGCGACATATTTATGGCTATAATTTCAGGGCTTTTATAAAACTGGGCAAAAAGTCCGACTAGATGTGGGCAGTATGTCCGAATATATTGTGGACATAAGGCCCATAACATTATTTAATTTAATTTCAATGCATACTTCATACGATTAATTTTGATATGGGCCTTTTGTCATGTTACCGCGCAAAACCACAACCTCTACTCTAGGGTCTGAAAGTGTCATACAAATTGGTAACTGTAACTTAAACTGTAAATTCACCTCAGCACCACCCGAACGCATGCCGAAGCTGTTGCCATGAGAGCAAACAGCTTCTCAATCGCTGGTGAAGCAAGTCTCTGGGAAGACTATAAGAGATAGAGTCACAAATTTGAGCTTGTAGTTAGGTGTAAGCCGTTTGTTTCACATTTGTGTATTGTGTGTCTCAATTGTACAGAGTATTTCTGAGTACGGCCACTCGACTGCAACGCTCTTACTTGTTTTTATTTAGTTTCCCTTCAATTTTATCTTCACACCTTCTCTCTCTCTCCTTTGCTTACAGAGAACAGCGTCTGGCCTTCGAGCGTGAGAGTAAAGACACTGAAATGTTGCATGAGGAGAAAATGATGGAACAGAAATCCAAACTGGAACTCTTTTATAACACCCAAATGTTCGAGGTGGAGGAGCGTAAGAATCAACAGATTAAGGATTTGCAGGATCATCACGATTTGGCTTTCAACGATATGAAAAACTACTACAACGACATCACCTTGAACAATTTGGCCTTGATTGGTAGCATGAAGGAGCAGCTGGAGCATCTGCGCAAGCAAGCGGAGCGCAGTGATCGCATTGCGGCCGAAACCAGTCTCGAGAATCGTCGCCTCAAGGAGCCCCTGGATCTGGCCAATATTCAGCTGGCCGAGATGAGGCGCAAACTGGAGTTCTATGATCGGGACAAGCAGCAACTGAGTCGTCTGAAATCGCGTAACACACGCCTGGAGAAGAAGGTCAAGGGCTTGACGTGGGAGGCCGAAACTCTGATACTGCGCAACGATTCGTTGGTGGCCGAACGGGAGAATCTCAAGGAGCGCTTCAATGAGGTGATTGTGGAGCTGCAGCAGAAGACGGGCCTGAAGAATGTGCTGCTGGAGCGTAAGATAGCGGCTTTGATGCGTGAGGATGAGAAACGTAGCATTATTCTGCACGAGACCATCGCCTCCTGTGCCCCGAATTTCGCCGAAAAGCTGACGACTCTGGATGAGCGCGTGGGCGATATTGTGGACAAAAAGAATCAGATTATTATCGAGCTGCGCTATGAGGTGGCCAAGGCGCGCAAGGCTCACGACGATCTGCTCGAGACCTACGAGTGCAAGCTGAAACAGTATGGCGTGCCTCCCGATGAGCTCGGATTCAATCCGCTGCGCGATCGTGACGAGCAGCAGTTGTATCTGTGCGGTCCGGCGGGTATTCTGACCAAAAATAAGTAGAAGCAGCAACAACAGCAACAACAACAACGACACGCAAAATAAAACAAAATTTTTGGTGTATCGCCAGGAATCTGCCACGGCGCCAGCTTCTCAAATTCCCAACGTTTTTTTTTTGCTTTTGCAGTATTTATTCAACGTTCGATCTTACATATATATAATATGTATGTATATTTTAGTGTATAAGAAGTATGTATACATATGTGTGTATATGTTTATAAAAAGAACCATTTTGGAATAGTACAGAATTGTAACTTGATCTAACACTAGGGGAGCTGTCGTACTTTAGTCGTATTGCTGTCATGTTTCGATAATATTGTTCCACCAATTTGGAATGTAACCAAAATTGTTAAAACAACTCAATGGAAAACCAAGGCATATTGACATTTCGATTCCGATTTCCAATTTTACTATCTTTGATTTAGGTTATGTGGTAGGTTTTTTTTAGTTTTCGCTTTTCGTTTATATTTTTGAAATAGATATCACATGATGGTTTTTGTTTTTGCTGTTACTACGGATTTTAGTTTTAGTTTCAGTTTAACAAACAACAATTTATATTTTTTTTGTCTCTTTTTTTTTTTGTATTTTTGGTGTGTTTTTGTTTTTTGAGGATGTGTGAAGAAAAAAAGTAAATTGAAATTGTGTGTGGCATGAGGTTTTTTTCTTTTGTTACGTACACTTCACAACGATATTCGGACACGCACAAACTTAACTTAAACGCCATAAGCTCAGCACTCTAAACTAAAATTAGAAAATGTTATCAAAATTATAAATAAACATGAATAATAAATACTTAATAAAAAAGGGTTTGGTTTTCCAAGATTCCAAGATTTTTTTACAAATACTGAATCGGATATCTCCTCCAAACCTAAACCAATTCTCTGCGTCCCAGAAATCTCTTTCGATTGGTTTACAAATCTTACAAGCAATTTGAATAAGCTTAATCAATTTTGAAAATGTAAGCAATATTATTTTTTAATCTAGAAACTATTTATATCATTTGTTTTAATGTTAAAATTTAAGTTTGTATTGTTTATAAAACCAAACTTAGCTAGCGCCATCCATCTATGGTGGCGCCATCTATGTACCAACAAACGGAATAAGGACAGTATTTCCAAATTTAACTATTTTTCCAGCAAATCTAGCTATTTTGTAAGGTCGATTGCCGGAAACTATTCAGTTTTGCCGGAACCTGCAGTTTTAACTATTTAAAATAAACTATTTGGAAGTGCAAAAATTCTGATAAAACTGAACTGGAATTGAATCTCTTTTGAAAATTAATTTGCCATTTTTAGCTGTTTTCAACATGTGACAATATTAAGCTATTTAGATCTATAAAAATGTCTATTAAAAACTATAGTTGTTTCGCGATTCCGTCGTTTCTTTTCGTGTTGGATTCTTTTTGGTTTAAGCAATCGATTTCAACTGTGCAAATAATTCCAAGTTTGGTATATGTACCTTATTTAGTATTCCAAAAAATAGACGAAAAGTCGAAGAAAAAAAATATATTTTTAATGAACTTTTATCGATTGGAATAAGGGTTGTCAATATTTCTCAAAATACCAATATCTATAATATCAAAAATCAAAATTTTCAACATCGATATTCGACATATCGGGACCAAAAAACAGATACATACATATGTCGATTAGACTGAACGGTCCCTTATATGAAAAAAATTTTTTTGGAAATGTTCTGTTCCTCAATGCGCAAAAAATTCGTAATAAAAAACAAAACTTGGAAATTCTTAGGTTTAGTGCTGGCGCCGTGGGTTTAAAGTTGCTACAATACATTTTGATTTCCCCTTCTTCATTTTACGTTTTCATTAAAGCAACCTGGGATGCCAAACGTTTTGGTTTAACTTAAAATCGGTGGATTTTTGGTTCAATCTATGCTTTAACTGAATTTAAACTGCAGGATCGGCATACCGTGAGATGAAGTGGTCCTTGGGCGTATGCATTTTTTACCCAAACATTCCATGTTCCGCTAGCCTTGGTCGCGTGAAATGCTTTATAATTTGACCATTGTCCAAGAATGAAATAAAGTGTTGAGCAAACGTAAGCGCTGTGCTTTTAAGGTTTAGTACTAATCATGGATATGCATACCAAAACTAAAATGGCTTCCTCACTGAAGCAAACTTTCAAAAGATCATTTTTTTAAATGCAGATTCCTGTCCTCAGTGTGTTGCTTTATCATATGCATCTTAACAATTTGCAAAATGGCTGGCAACAAAGATAATAAATGAAATATAGATATTCAGTTTTAAATTATTTCGCTGCTAGAAAATAAACTCTAATGTTCGTAAGGGTTTAAAGCAAATAAGCAAAATGCAATTAAAAGTAGTTATTCAAATTTATTCATAAGAAATTTTTTTTTGCTATTTGGATAAGCGTATTATTTTCCTCTTCTTCAAAATCCATTAGATCATTGGGTGGCGACTACTTCCACTAGATAGGGACTCCTCGTCATCGGACCTCTGTCTTTCAAACGCAGCATCAGGACTTAATTTAATCGAACTTTTTCTAAATGGTCAAAAATTTCTTCTAAATGGTCCATTAAACTCCTTTCTCTGTTGCGGTACAACGCTTTATAGCTACCAGCATTCTTTCTGAGGAACACATATTGTTCATAAAGTTTCCTCAAGCTCTTCATAGTTTCATGGTAGGCCTAAGTGATTTCAATACACAATCAATTCGAAGGACAGTGCGGCTTAGGCTGTCCCTTGATGTGTATTTGAATCCTCTTATATTATGCAGAAGAACCGCTTTTCTAGATGGTAACTTGCTGAATCCAGCACTACCCGCAACGCGCCAATCAAATAAATGCTCGAATCCTCTTAAAAATTTTTAAAAATATATTTTTAATTCAGAAAATGTTTGTCATCTCAAAGGTTCCTTCTACAAAAAAGTTGAATTAGAAAGCGGAAACTGAAATTTAATTTAGCAACTTTAAACCCACCGCGCCTTAAAATTTCGAAGTTTGGTTTTGTATTACGGTAACTAGAAATTTTTACGAATTTTTTGCAACCTGAGGAACAGAACATTTCAAAAAAATAAATTCCCATACGATTATATGTTCAGTCTAATGTCGATATATCGTTACTTTCTAAAACGTCCCCACTGCCTAATAAAAATTTGTAGTGCCCGTTATATCTCATCTTTCTAATGGAAACTAGATTATAGCTTAGGTGTGGTGTATAGGCGGAAAAAAACAAGACATTTTCACAAAAAGCCCATGGGTCTAACATGAATTTCTAGCCGGTGCAAATTGATCTCAAATATTAAAGATATTTAGGGATTTTTCTTTTCGAACAGGACATGAGTCAAACTGTGTGAAGGCAACCTAACTATAGTATTTTTTTCAGATATATCGTTTATAAAAATATCGATAATAGCCTATATCGGAAAAAAAAACAATTCATATCGGAACAGAACTATCGATATATCGATCAAATATTGACTACTCTAGCTGGTATAGTTGTAGTGGTACATCTAGTCTGTATTCTGACGTTAATAATTTTACCTAGCTCAGGTATGACGATTTTCGACTTTTGTCCAGCTTTTGGGGATTTGGGGAGCACTGTGCGTAGGTATAATTAACGTTTACACGAACAGGAACAGGCCTGTTTATGCAGAATTGGAATTAATAAATGTTTCAAATGTTACCTGATTTTGTTTTACGGCTGTATATTTGAAATTTCCGTTTATCTGGGACATTTTGTTGGCAAAATGATTGAACCAAATGTCTGGGAGTTCGTTTTTTACCAATTCACATTGATAGAATTTGAACAAGTGGTTATAGCAGCGATGGTAGAAGGAGGCAGTTATTGACTTGCCCTAGATAAACACAGACCGCTGATAATGGGACTCGGGAGTTTCCTGAAACAGCTGTACAGCGTCTAATAGCGTCGTCTGGGTTGTGGTGTGTTTCTGTTTTAAAGTTAGGTTTAAGCATAAATTGAACCCGAGTCTGCTAAAACTTGCAAGTCAATTTAGCTATTTTTGGACTTAAAAAATTGAGAACACTGGCTAGGAAGTTGTCAATGTTTAGTTTTGGAGAATATGACTTAAATTTTATTATCAATTAAAAAAACACCCTGTTTGAGGAGATGGATAATTATATTTAACACAAGCCTTCTAACTAGATTTTCGTTAATAAAACTAAATCTCTATTTAAGCGCTTTGCAAGCCAACCGAAGCCAGAATTTCTAGAGATTTCCAGGACACCCTAATAACTGTTTGGTTGATAAAAGGATTTGTAATAAACAATCTGGTAATTACTTAAAAGTGAAATAATTAATTACTCATAAAAAGTAATGACATTTTTAGATAGTTTTAAGTTTAGCGAAATTTTGGCCACTCCAAAAAGCAATGAAATCGATTTTAAATACTTAAAAAATATGGTAATGGTAATTACATTTTTAATTACTCAAAGTAATGGTAAAGCAGGAAACCTAACCGAACCGGTAATGCATAATCGTAAAACGAAAAACAAATATGAAAAAAAGAAGGTTAATCGTAGTAAATTTTTTAAATTCGTATTGAGTATTGACATTCCGGTGTTACCATAGATAGCACAGTTTTGAAATTGTTAAGGTTTTCGCTCGCTGGGATTCAAATGGCTCTTTTTAAATTGCTTACAATTTCTATACCAATCCAGATTTTCAAGAAAATCTTGAAATGCGAACAGAGCACAAAGCCCTCAACCGAGGCAACGCAAATCTCTCAGCCGAGGCACCGCAAAGCCCTCAACCTAGGCAACGCAAGGACATGACAGGCATGAAATCAAGCCACTGAAGTAACATCTCTATACTATAATTCTTGTCGAGAGTCAAAGATGGCGACTTGCGGAAAAACGTGTGTGACACTTACTCCAGGGCGAAGCTGAGAGTTATTCATAGGCCTGGCGATACGAAAGTAACAGAACAATTTTCAATGACTATTTGAAACAAATGTGCGAGCTGAACATCTTTCTTGAACATCTTTCTTCATTCAAAATTAAATTTTAAATTCGATTTGTAGGTTGGGAATATAAAAGTACAAAATATGGAAAGTGTTTCCCCGCCGGTTCCAACTAATTTATCAACAGAATTCATGTAAATATAAAATGTAAACTTAAACTTAATATTAAAAATAAATTGTAAACTTAAAGCTCATGTCTTATTTCATAGGAAACTGTTTGTGAAATGTATGTAAATTTCGGTATACCGAACTTTGATTTGTATTTTCAATTTTTCTTCTTGTTGATATTTAAATTTTACAGAACTTTTGTGCCGTTGCTGCTTTAGGTACTTTCTTTTTCATCATATTTCTTTTTTTCTATGTTTCTCTTTCAGATTGAGATTTCCATATATTTTGTTTTGTTTTTTTGTGGTTTTCTTATTTCAAGAGATAAATTGGATTTGTATGGTTCTGGAGTTTTGTTTTGTTTTGATTAACATAAAAATTTAAAGCGATCACAACGGTTTTTTCATTCACAGACGCGTGTGGAAACATTTCAAAAATGCCCGTAGAAATACAGTTTCTTATTTTCCAAATTGTGGTAATAAAAAATGTTTTACTTAACTAATTTGTTTTGGTAGTCAAAAAGTTGTTATTACTTATTGTTCTCAGCTGTGTGTGTGTGAGTGTGTGTGTGTGAATGTGAGTGTGTGTGTGTGTATGGCACATGGGGAGTTTCTCTTAGATTTTGTTTGGGGGTAAAATATATCAATAATTTTAGGCAGTTTGAATTGTATTTTTTCTTGCTTATTGCTTGGCTTGGACTATTTTGTTTAATTAATACTTTTTGTTTTTGTTTTTTTCGTCTAGTTTTAGTTTTTAGCTAAATGCCATGAAATTCCATTTGTTTTTAACTAAAATTAAAGTTTAACTAACATTTTGTTTGTAAGGCAATTTGTTTTTCTCTTGTGTGTTTTGTTTTTCATTTGTATTTTAATTACTCAGATTCTTGTTTTTAATCCAAATTTAATTTAGATTCAGTTCAGTTCGCTTGATTTCAAAAGGAAACGTGTAACTATGTAAGTCTAATATACCAGTTTCAAATGCATACAAATTGATGTTAAAAAACGTTACAAAATTAACGCTGACATGTTTGTATGTGTGTGTGTGTTAGTTGTGTGTGTGCGATTAATTTATATCCCTAGTTAAGTTGGAGTAATATTCAGGGCTGCAAACTGTCCGAACCGAAATTTTTCTGCCTGGACCTGATACAAAGCCATAAAAGTTGAATACTCTTTGGTACTCTTGTGATCAAATTGAAAGGTGAATTTTTGCTATTTTCATATATATTCAAAATTTTTATTTATTTTTAGTTGCATCCGTATCTAAGATGTATACAACAAAGCTCTGTGGCAGCAACAGTATAGCTTAAGCTGCTCTCTTTTGCAACAACAAAGTAGTGCTAAATTAGCGCACTCTCGCGTGGCTAAACACACACACGCAACGCCAAAATGAGCGTGTGTGTTTTGACGACTCCTGATCTAAATCTATTTCATCCCCATCAAAGTAATCCCCTTCCACTGTAATACACTTACGCTTACGAATTTTCCAGTTATCAAGACCTATGATTTTTATTTTATCATCAAAAGTGAAATATTATTTTAGTCTGTGTGACTAAAGCTACAAGATAAACTATAATAATTTTTAAATATTGAAAAATAAAAATTTTACGCGACTTTGGATTTTTTAATTCTAAAAACAAAAACCTTTTTAGACCTATGTTGTTGCGAAAATAACGACGTTACATTTCTTGATTATCCTAGTTTAGCTTTTAGCCCCAGAAGTCGTTCTTGAGATATCATGTTGACCAGTTGAAAAAAGTAGTTTCGAAAAAGACCCTCTAAGCAATCGTGTTTATAAGTTAAAAATGTTGCGCCTGCATTTTCTGAAAGCTTATAGAGTTAAGTATTGTTAAGATTTTTCGAAAAAAGTTTATAGGTTTCTAACGACTTTCCAAAAATCTCAAAATGATCAAAGACAGTGAAAATTTACTACAATAGGTAATATATGGCCAAAACTTATAGTTTATGCTCAAAAAAGAAAAATTTGAACATTTTTTTCTTAAAAATGTTGATTTGAAAACTAAGTAAATCGTGGTTATTGACCAAGCTATAAGTAAAAATCAAAAGCCGGAAGGAAAACCCGATTGTTGGGATAAATTCGAAAAATCTCAAAAATACTTTACTCTCAGCCATGCTTCCATTTTCGCAAATGTAGTTTCTCTGAAATTCGCAACTCACAAAAATTTCGCCGATTTAAAACCGGCGTTTTACGAGTCTGTGAAATGAAAAGTAATGAAATGGGTAATGATGTTGCCCTTCTATGAACCAATTATTTTAATATTCAGTGACTATTTTAGATTGTTTTTTGTGGACTCTGCGTTATAATTTGGATCAAACTCTTGTCTTAAACAACTCTCCCCAAAATTGCAAAAGCAGCAACAAAAAATTGCAATTTGGCTGGGGCTATAACCGATAAGTTTGTCGTTAAGTATTGCAGAATGAATTGGAAATAAAAAAAGAATCGATAACAAAATTTTGCGAATTTTGCAGCTCTTAAAATTGAATTCGTACGAATTTGTTGAAATCGTAAATTAAGTGAAAGCCGGAGCACAGCTGTCTATAAGCTTTCTAAAAATGCCGGTGCAAACAATTTAACTTTTTTTGTAACACTTTAATGCTTCATAGACTTGAAAAACCAAACAATTTTTTCAAAGAGTCCATTACAAAAAACACTTGAACAAAACCCAGATCATAAGTACCTTTTAAATTTTGTTGGTCTCGTATTCACCTTTCAATTTGATCACAGTAGTAAATGTTTTCTTTCTTCGTGTTTTCACTTTTAAATGTTCGAGATAAATTCAGAAAGTGCATTTTCAATTCAATCCCAATTCTTTCGTTCGTATTTTTCATACAGAAAGCAAATACTTTTGAACTTTGAGAAAAAAACAGATAAACTAATATTAGAAATTATTATTGAAAATAAAAATAAAATATTAGGAATTGAAAATAAAAATTGATTTGGAATATCTTTTAAACCAAGCGGTGCACTACAAAAGTAGACATATATCTATGATCCATGTTTCAATACCGTTCCATCAAAGACATTAGAATATGAAGATTTTTTGGTCCTGGCTTTTCAACTGGCTTTTTTGCTCTCTTCAAACGCCAGAGAGAGAGCGCTCTAGAGCAGAGTTCCCCAACGATAGCCCCGGGGGCACGAACTTACTAGCCAATTCTTACCGAATGCTTTCCGAAGTCAACCTTCTTTGTGTGTTAGAGAGAGAGACACAGTCACGTTTTCGCGCTCTCTGCTTGGAGAACTTTGCTCTAGAGCAGTGTCCGGCAAAACACACATGCTTATTTTGCCTTTGCATGTGTGCGTTCAGACACGCGAGAGCGCTCTCAGTTAGCACATGTTTGTTAGTGCAAAAGAGAGCAGTGTACGCTCGTATAGTGTCTGTGTGTCGACGTCGCTACTTGTATGCACAGAACATTGAACGGAGCCTGACACTGCTCTAGAGCCAGCCGCTTTTATGTACGCATACAGCGACAACCGACAACTGTGCACAAGTATTCTCAAGCATTACTCACACAAGCAAGTGCATTCTATTTTTAGAGTTTTACGCTCTCAGCGCGATTTTCGTCGCCACCAAAAAAAAGATTATATTGGTCTTTGGTTCCATAGACACATCACGTGTCCTTAAGTATGAATATTAAACATACCTAAAATCGCTAATCCCTGCTCAATAACCGAAAAAATTAATCATTTTTTCAGTCTATGAAAAATGTTCCTAGTAAGGACCTCTACAATGCATAGATTGTAGAAAAACGAGTCTCTTGGTTATTGGATTCGCGAGTTCTGCCAGAAATCACTTTACACACCTAAGGCGTCAAATCCTTGCTTAGGTTTCTCAAAAAGTCTTATATTTATATAGATCCTTAAGTGTAGTTTAATTGTTAGCAGAATGACGCATTGATACTATTCCACAAAGCATTCTTAATGAGTTTCCTAATTCTGGGGTGAGGATGATCTTTAAATCAAATTAGCGATAACCGAAATAAGCGCTAATTTCCCCAATCCAATTGCAATAAGTAAAAATATTGGGGAGGCAAAGAGCACATGTTTCCTTATTGCCCAACCCGAGCCAAAATTAGGACTGGATCGACTCAGTGGTTCACACATATAGAGGGCTTGTTTTAGTTGAATGGTTCACACTATTTACCTATTTCGCCATTTGCAAACATTTCTATTGATGGGAATTGGAGTTACTGCCCAAGCCGAATCTTTTCCAGACTTTTAGAGGTTCAGAGCCATAACTGAGAAATTGCTAAAGTTGGAAAGCTGATATTTAGGCTGGTACCATGCAGTAAGCCGAACGGCTAAAACCAGTTTAAAAGTGGTTCAAGTCTACATCTCAGAATTTATATAAAGGACCCGGGTGACTACGGGTATCCAGCTATGTACTATAGGTATAAAATCTGTACAGGTGAGGGATCACATATTGTAAGATCATAGATACATGTCTACTTTTGTAATGCACCGGAGTAGTTCTTATTTTTAATTTTAAAATTAAAATAAGAAATATTTTTCAATTTAAATAAAGTGTCTCCTAAATATCTAGGACACTTATGTGGCTTTGATTTTTTTAAAGTTACTCTTTACTCTTATCCCTAGAAAAAAAAGCTTGTAAAATCTTAAAAAGAAACTGATTATTAAAACCCTCAATGTTTCCTTATGCTAAATAAGCAAAACACAAAATTATTCGTTTCCAAACCGAATCTAGGTATCAAAAATGTCGGCGGATTCGTATTAAGTTTGCAGCCCTGTTAATATCATGTGTGTGTGTGAGAGAGAGAGAAAATAGAGAGAGAGAACAGTAAGATAAAGCAGCTATGACGAAATAGAGGAGGGCGAGCGGCTATGTATGTATGTGTATATATATATATGTGTATATACCCTTCCTATCTGATGGGTTATTATGTAAAAGGCCCTTGCCTGCCTCCTCTTTGGTTATGTTATAACTTTCTCCCACTCTAATTGAATTTACTGTACGCAAATCTCCTAATCACTTGCGTTGTCTGCTCATTAATGCCACACACTTCCAGTATTTGTTCCTTATACTGTGTCGAATAGCTCATCGAGGGCTGATTTTGGCGCAAGCTTACTATGATCAGTCTGTAAAGAAGAATTATGTTTAACTAGGAGTATATTTTGCCTGCTTTCGCACACTTACTTGGCATTTGCATTGAGCTTATGACGATACGCCTGCATTAGAAAACTCAACCCATTCGATGTATTGTTCGAATTTCCACGTGTGGCACTGGGCACCACCACCAAGAATACATCATACGTATGCTCCGTATCGGAGAGTGCTTTGGCAAGTATGTTGTTAAGGGTCTGCTTACTTTTCGCCACCTGAAATCAATCATTTTGAGTGTGCAAATAAAACAAATTGAAGAAACTTCTTTATACCTTTTGCTCCACACAGCAGGCTTTGGCCTCCTCCACATTCATGGCCTGAGTCCAAGGTAAGATCTTCAATTCACCACTCGTATTAGCCCAATACTGTACACGAACGTCGGGGTCACTCTTGTAGTAGCCAAAGGCCAAGGCTACAATTGCATCCAAATACTTAACAGAACGCCAGCGTCCATTGAGAGATTCTGGATTTGAGAGAAAGCAAGGCGTTTATATTCAGCAAATCATTTGTAAAAATAGAGTCAAGCTAACTTTGGCTCGACCGAAGTTTATATACCCTTGGAGCTGGATATATGCATGACAGTTTGTATGGCAGCTATACTATATAGTGGTCCGATTTCGACAAATCTTGGTGAAATTATGTGAAATCATTGAAAACTTATAAATACGAGCGTTGGGAGCGATAACATTGAAATCAAAAACTAAGACTAGTTTTTCAACCGATAGTTCCTATGGCAGCTATATGCTATAGTCACCCGATCCGGCCGGTTCCGACAAATGTGCAGTGTATTTTTACCAAAAGACTTTGTGCAAAAGTTTGTTTAAGATAGTTTTAAAACTGACGGAGGAGATAGCATTGAAACAGACGGACGGACAGACGGACAGACGGACATGGCTATATCAACTCAGCTCGTCATGCTGATCAAGAATATATATACTTTATGTGGTCGAAGATGCTTCCTTCTATGCGTTACAAACATCCGGACAATTTTAATATACCCTCTCCAAGGGTATAAAAAATTTGCATATACGATGAATACCAACTTTAACTACGTTTCCAGAAGGTACCCAAAAAACAGTGGTAACTGAATTGTAAGGGAAGGAACTTGCTGCGGAACATAGAGGATCTACCCTTTTCAATCCCTCCACTTGTAAGCACAGATTCGCAACCAAAAACGTCAGGCATACTTTCAACTTATACTTGACAACAACTTTTGACTATAAGCTAGTAGACGATTCGTATTTTAAGGAACAATACGATCGATACCCTAACCATGTCATTTATTTTCACAGCTAGAACAGAGTTGCTGTCCCAAATTTACATGCCATATGTTCCAGGTAAACGATATGGTAATAATTTAAAATTTAATGAATCCCGTTATCTTGGCAGGGGCATTATGTGTGTTGTTGAAATATCCAATATCCAACAGATGGATAACAAAATGTTGCCCAAATTACAGTTCATCTCAGGGCTGCAAATCGGTTCGTAGGTGAACTGCTCCAGAGTCGGGGTCTCCGTCATTTTTGGAAAGACCAAACAGAACCTGAGTCCGAGCAGAACAAAATTACCGCGGGATCAGTCTCCTCCCCATCGCATATAAGATTCTGTCCCGCATTTTTTGTGAACGTCTGAAGCCGCTTATTGATACACTGATTGGACAACTTTAAAGTTGTAGAGGACTTTGTCTACCTCGGAACGATGATAACAGGCGACAACAACATCAGCCTGGAAATTCGAAGAAGAATCACGCTCGCAAACCGATGCTATTACGGGCTAAGTAGGGTGCTCATGAGCAGAAACCTCAAGCGAAGAACAAAAATAGCGCTATATTAGTCGTTTATCATCCCAGTCCTGCAATACGGCGCAGAAGCATGGGCAATATCATCAGCGGATGAGGCGGCGATTGGCGTTTTCGAGCGAAAGATTCTTCGCAGGATTTATGGACCTTTGAAAGTTGGCGAGGATTTTCGCATCCGAAGGAATGACGAACTGTATCAGCTCTATGGGGATACTAGTCTGGTCAAGCGCATAAAGCAACAGCGGCTGTGGTACCCACGAGTTGCCCAAATGAACAATTTGACTTCCAAAGATTCATTCGTTTCTACCGATTGCTTCATGATTTCTCTCTGACACAAGACTCCAGTGAGTGTAAGCACTCTCACAGCATTTGAAAAGTTAGTTTGTTTGCTAAGAAAATATAAAATATACATCTTCCTTTTTAATTTATTCACGGTTTTCGTCACATCAACCACAAATTCGGTTATTTATCTAAATTTTCACAAGCATTATTTCGTTAAAGATGTCTTTTTAATATATTTTTGAAAGTTGCCTTTTTAGGCATTTTGACCAACTTTGAGCATTGATATCTTAAAAACTTGACGTGCTAGAAAAATTATGAAAATGACTTGTGCTTAGCTTGAAAGCCTCCGTTGAACGGTATCAAACTCATTCCCTGGCCCGCAATGACCCAATATTTGTTGAACTGTGTAATTTATGTACACTAGGGTGTCGCAAAAAAAAAAAAATTTTGGGGCACCGGCATTTTCTAAAAGCTTGTCTCGTAAAGTAATTTTGAGATTTTTTTCAGATTTTTCGAAAGACGTTTAGAGGTCGCACAAATCGAATTTTCCCTTAAAAATCGGATTTTCCGTAATGTTTTCGAATTTTACCTATGACTTGGTCGACATCTACGGTTTTCTTAGTTTTAAAATCAACATTTTATGGAGAATTGCCTAAATTTTACTTTCATGAGCATGAACCATAAGTTTTGGCTTTGTAATCCAGAGTAATCCAGATCTAAAAAAAAACAGATCTGCGTTTTCAGTTCTGCCATCGAAGACTTAGTCTTTTACTAGAAATTGCCTTAGAACAACATTGACCATTTGGGGTAAAACCCAGCTTCACTAAAATTAAGTAATAAATGAGTAAAGTGCTTCATAAGCAGCAGAAAAACAGGCCATATCATTTGAATACTTTAGTGCAGGACATCTTGGCGTACCACGGTTGGTCCACCAAAGACAATTTTTATTACAACTTTACTTTTTTTTTTGGAAGCAATGACAAATTTTACTCATAAGATTAATTGTAGAATTTTTAGGAATACCCAAACGGTAAATGTTGTTCGAAATTGCTGATACAAAATTTCGTTTAAAACGCGAAGCAAGGCTTCCGTGGTGAATCTGAAAACACAGTTGGAAAAAAAAAACATCGTGATTCAAAGTTTGAAACAAAACTGTTGCAAACCAGGCAAACAGCTTACAATATTATTAGTCTTATGCAATGGGTACAAAGCTTTAAAAGAGTACAACTCTGAAAGGGTAGAAGCTAATTTCAACTTTTAAAATTGAGTTTCTTAAAAATTTAACCATTTTTTAAACTGCATCACTAGTTTTTTCAATTCTCATATAAATTTGAAAAGTTATAGGTCGTTTTTTACAAAATTTATGAAAAATTTTCAAAAGAAATTTAATATATGGTACCTAAACAAGCAAATGCAAAGCCAAAACTAACTGTTTTTGCTCATAAAAGTAAAATTTGGACATTTTTCTTTAAAATGTTGATTGGAAGACTAAGAAAATCATGGTTATTGACCAAGTTATAATAAAATTCGAAAACCATACGGAAAACCCGATTTTTGGGGAAAAATTCGATTTGTGCGACCTCTAAACGTCTTTCGAAAAATCAGAAAAAAATCTCAAAAATACTTTACTCCATTAGCTTTCACAAAATGCCGGTGCACCTGTGAAATTAAAAACAAAATTTATTTTTGGGACACCCTAATGTACACATACCGAAATAAAAATCCTGGTACCGGAACCGAACACCGAAATAAAATAGAACCAAAACTGAACCTTTTACCGAAACGGCTGTTTCTATCTAAAACTTAAATGGTACAAAAAAACCCATAGCATCAGGACGAATAATGAATTTTTACTCGAATTATGTCATAATTTCCGAGATTAAAATTATACTCACGTATAATGACTTTTCAAGGAGTATTATAAAAATGTCCCGGAACTTTCAGAACGTTTTGCTTAACAAAAATATCATATAAATAGCTCACAAACAAACACAATGGGACATGTATTTAACAAGACGAATTCGAAAATTGACAATGCAACACAAGAGTAATGTAATATACAAAATACCATGTAAAGGGGATTCAGTAAACGCGCTGGTTCGAGCCCCGGAGTGAACCACATTAGATTTTTAGGAGGCTTGCAGCCCTGCTTAAAACTAATTTAATTTGCAATATTTTACGCGATTATTGGAATTTGCGTGGCTCCATCTAACGTTTCTGAATTGAGATATGGTTCAAAATGAAATTGTAGCCATCGAGAAACCTAGAGTTCCCGAGCTCGCTTATCGGTCAAGGTTTCCCGAGCTGTTCTGTAGTTCGTTCCTTAGGGAGCCGTTCCAAATCAATCTCTTATTCAGCTACTGCTGAGTGGAGCTAACCACTGAATCGTACTTACTTTGCAAATACAGCTGCTCCAGATTGAGGGTAACATTTAAACGTAAGCCCAACGGTTTGTTAGCACCAAATGATTTATAATACACCAAGAGCACAATGTTTGGTTTTTTCTCCTGGACAGTCTTCTGCAAAGCAACATCAATTAATGCTTGAATGAACCACTTTGTGATGGCATCTCTACTTACCACCGGCTTCTTGCGGCTTCTCGTTTCCTTTCTCGTTGACTGCAGCAGTAAACGCAATGGCTCCACATTCGCCTCACGCAATTTGGCTAGATCTAGGAATTTCATTAAAAACGTTCGATGTATATCCCGATCCGTGAGGCAGGAACGCGAGAATATCACCCACGATTGGAGCAGCTGCTCATAGCTCAATTTGGGCAATAGAAATCCAGCCAATTTGGGATCAGAGCGCATCAAATGACACGGCACATGCTCGAAGCTCAAGTTGCGTTCCTTGACAATGGGCAGAGCCGAGATTCCGTTGGGTATCATTCGCACATTCACTATACCCATTATGGTCTCCTTGCTGTGCTGCAGTGGATGCAGCTGCGGGGGCCATTTGGCCACCTCCTTAATGGGTGTGGAGAGCAAGTGGAGGGCGGCCTTAATGTCCGGGCCAAAGTCCGCATCGCGCCAGTGACAACGATACAGCAGATCACGATGCGACGTCCAGCTAACCTCATCGGCCACGGACCACATATGAAGCAGACGGTCGAGTGATTGCTTGCCATACCATTCCAGGACCGCTTTGCGTATGGTGCGACTCAGTGGGGTCTTGCGCTCCATTACCTTCTGCACACGTTTCACCAGCTTGATGAACAGGAACAGATCCTGATCAGTTCGCACCAAAGTGGTGAAATAACTTCGCACCAGTTTCCTTTGCTTCTCATCGCTGCGAGTGGATAAATAGACGGCCAAGATGAGCAGAGCTTCATCGTGGCGTAGCCCAGCTGCTTCGTTGACAATGCCATTTAGGCACTCCACCAGTTCCGTCTCCGAGACCTCGGAGCACAATTGACGTAAAGGCTCAAAATGTTGCTCCACGGTCAGATCAAAACAACCAATGGTAGAGGCCAGATATACGGGCAACTGGAGGTTGCCTATGTAGCAGAAGCGACGCAGTCGGTCCAGCGGTGAGAGTGTAGCGCCTGAGGGGGGGGGGGATAAATATAGCGGTACATGCATTGGCTAACGGCATTTACACTTACCTATCAATTCCATCACTCTCACACACACACATACACGTGCACAAGAAAATCGTCTCTCGTTTGGATGATAAATGAAAATGAGCAATGTCCTGTTTGCCCTTAGATCCTTATTATTTATTTTATGTGTTTTATTGGTTATATTAGGACTTATTAGTTAGGGAGCAGCAGAAGACCACGTTCCAGGAGCAGCAGTAGTAGGATCAGGAGCACGCAAAGGGCCAATACACTAACGCCTAACAAAATGTACTAACGCCGCCCTATCGAAACGCTAGGGATGTGAGTCGGGATTACGGTTGCAAGTCGTGACTTTAAGAAAATGTACAATTTTCAATTGGGTACCCTTCAAACCCCTAAAAAACTTACTTTAAAAATGTATTATATATAAATTAAACCGTTATATATTAATTAAACCGTGACCGTTGTATTCAAATCACTTTCACAAGCAACGCGCGCATCTCCTCATGCTTCTCTTCAGCTTCAAGAGAACTGCAAGTCGTGACTTTAAGAAAATACATAAATATCAATTATGTTACCTTTAAACCCCTAAAGTACTTACTTCAAAAATATTATATTAAATACATATGTTTGATGTAACTGAAATTAAACCGTGACTCAAAAAAATCACCATTTCATCATCCTGATCATACTCTCATCATATAAGACACTAATTAAAACACTGGTCAATTCCAGCCAAATTGGTCGTGGCAATTTCTTCGTTATCAACGTGGGAGGCCAAATTATTCTTTATACTCAAGGGTATAAAGTAACCTGAAACAAAAAATAAACCGTGACTCACGCTGAGCCACGCGCACATCTTTAAAGCAGAGCTCAACTGCCCACAGTGTTGCCACCCTGTCCTCCCGGCAAATAACATCAAGAAGACCACCCACACACATTTATTTATGTATAAATACTTTATATTTTTTACAATTGAAATTTCGTTTATAGATTTTTTTGACAATAATTCATTAAAATCTACACTTACTCACTCGTCTAGTTCTGGCTTATGGCAGGCTATGTACGCAATAATATAAATAAATCCAAAAAAAAAATCGCCAAAAAATGTTGGCGTGACCGGGTTGCCACCTGGCTGATTTCTTCATTGTTTTCACTGTATAATATGTAATTTGTTAATGATATTGTACAATCCAATGTAAAAACTATAAGTAGCTGTAAAAATGAATTAAGATTTAGCAGTTTTTTTGTATAAAAACTATAAGTTGTTATTGCAAAACAAGCAAACTGTAGGCTTAGTATGTATAAATGTCTAAACGTGTGTATGTGTGTGTGTGTGTACACCATTTTTTCTGTCTCCTGTCGTCGCCGCCGCCCCCCCACTCCGCTCTTAGTCTTCGGCCTCGCCATTCCCTGCTGCTGCTACCAACTCACCACCGCCGCTCATTTCCTCCGGTTTGTTATTCTCATCATTGTTGAGACTGCTGCCCGGTGGACTGCCAGCCACAACATCCTCGTCGTCGGCCCCCTCTGCAGTGCTGCCACCCGGCGTTTCCACACTGCCGGGTCCAGTGCCGCCACCGCCGCCGCCTCCCCCGCCACTCGTGTTGCCATTGCCGTTGCCGGTGTGCCAGGTGAGGCGCTCCTCGTAGAACTGGATCACCACCTGTGGACATCTGATATTGGCCAATTTGGCGGGCACCAAATCGGCGTGGTCACTGCCCTTCCATTTCATTAGGAACATTAAATGCCCCGATGAATCGGTGGCCCCCAATATCTTCGATGGCTCCAGCCCGCGCTCAAAGCCTATCAACTTCTTCTGCTCCTCCGTCTCGTCCTCCATAAAGGATTTGCGCTTACTTCGTATGGTCTCAGGTGTGGCGGCAGTGGTTGACAAACGCTTCTTGGCCGTCTCCTTCGGATTGTTCTTGTTGTTCTTGAGCGACTCCTCGAACGTGGCTATCAGATCGGGACAGTCCAGATTCTCCACTGGCTCCCAAGTGTTTTCACTGCGCGGATAGCCCTTCCATTTCAGATAATATTCCGTTCGACCGTTCACCGTTCGCTTGTCCTCCACACGTTCCACTGAGAATTCGGCCATTTGTTATGTTTTTTGTTTATATGCGTGTGTCTGTGTGTGTGTTTGTTTGTATAAAATTCACTTTGATTTGCTAGTTTACGCTTATTTATTATCTCTAGACGCGACTCGTACACTTGGACGTGTGTGCAGCAAGCAGCAGCAAGCAGCAGCAGAAGCGTAATGTGCGGCTTTCTAATGATGAGCAGGGATCTAGTGATGGCAGTATAATTCCGGTGACTAGTCGCCTGTGACTTGTTCACGGGTTAAGACAAAATCATTGGTTGTTGGGAGTGAAAAGTTTTAGCACTAAAATTTAGTTACATTAATTGCAAATGATATAAAATGTCTAGAAAACAGCGAAACAGATGTGGGTGAGGGTTGCCGGATCGATATATTTTTATATTATAATTGAATCATTGCGATATTAATATTTTAATGTAGAAAAACATCGATTTTTTTAATAAAAAGACACGTTTTTGCCATAAATAGGCCTTTTGAAGGTAAATAAGTTTTATTTGCCTTATTTTTAAAACTACATTTTAATCTTGAGATGGGAACTTCAAAATATATTCGCTATGCGATATTAATATAACGTCAGGAAAATATTTGATAGTTATATATAGTTGTTTTTAATATAGATATCAATATTTCACTACTATTTCCCACGTCAGACGTGTTGTTAGCTGAGGTACATCATTTCATTTTAAAGGGTTTTTTCGAAACTTTCTTATTTTTTCAGAGATAGCAAAGATTACTATAGCATTTCTTCACCAGTCTAGCTGGGAAGCTGATATTTTTAGGAAATGTCTTAACTTTATTAGATATTTACATAAATAAGACACCTTTTCAAAATCATTCAGATTTCAAAGCTGTTCTAAATTGTTTCTATTCATGTGAAAGATTGTGGCGAACTAAATATTTATCTCAAATAAGTATTGGCCTTAACTCTAGCATTTCTACGCCAGACTAACTAGGAAGCTGATATTTTTAGGAAATTCTTTGAAGATATTGATAGTCCAAATCATAATATGAGAAATTTTCCTTCACTTTGGTTTTATAATATTACAAATATATGGAGATTGGTCAATCAAGTCACATTGCATCTCAAAACAATTCCCATCTCCCATAACAGCTCATCTCTAAGAGGCTGTGACTATTTAGCACCAGGTGGCAAGGCTGCACTTTTACCATTGATGGGTTTTACAGCAGAGTTATAAACATTACGGGGACTTATATTATTTTAATATAATAATAAAAATTAATATACGTTTCATATAATATTGATTAATTGCTTTATTTTTTTTTTGGTTAAACACCACACTCGTGCTTGTTTATACCATCTCTAGCTGCTCAAACTATCGATAACAGTGCATTGCACGTTTTTAGAAATAACAAACAAGCAACTAATTTATTCTTAACTGATTAACAATTTATAAGAAATACTTTGAAAAATGGCAGAGTTTATAACTGAAATGCAGGAGCGCCTGCTGCCAGAGTATGAGCAAATGACAAAATATCACGTCTTTACACCGGAACAAGTAAGGTAAGCAATTTCATTATCCCATAACAAGGTGAGGCACTTGGTTAAATTTACTTTGTATGCCCTTAGGGAAGTGGTGAGGCGTCATGAGCGTTTATTTTTCAATATTACAAAAAGGCATTTGTCAGTGAATGACTATCTGGAATTTATTGTCTATGAAAAGCAATTGCATCAGATTATCAACGAGAAGGAGAAGGAAATGCATATGAAGCCAACGGATCATGCGCCTGTTTCGCGAGGTATTAAGCAAATTTCCCCATGATCGTAAACTGTGGGGCCTGTGGCTTAAGTTTGGCAAGAAATCCATACCCCAGGAGATTGCAGGCATCTATGAGAAGATGCTGCAGTACCATAGCGATGATCCCGAAATCTGGGTGGAAGCTGCCCTCTGGGTGTACGAATACAACCGCCTCAATATGGAGCGTGTTCAGGATATTTTACTGCGAGGTCTGCAGAGACACTCCACCTCGGAGGCCCTAAACAAATGCTTCTTCCACATCCTCTTAAAGGAGGCCTCCCTGGCCGATAGCGAAAAGCATTTTGATGACGAGCTCACCCAATCCGAACAGGACATCAAGCTGGAACGCGTGGAGGCTGTGTATCGGAATAGCTTGAAGCATATCACCCACTTGGACTACTTCATCAAACTGCTGGAGGACTGTGAGGCTCACTTTGATCTAACCATTAAGCTGCAGCGTCTCATTATCAGCGACATGCAGGAGATGTTCTCCCGAGAGCCCGGACTGTGGGATCTTTTGGCCCAGCGTGAGTTGCGCGGTCACCATTTGGGTGATTTGGAGGCAGATGGCGCGCGTCCAACACGGCCCTTCAAGAATTGCCTGCAACACTGTGTGATGGTGTACAAGACGGCGGTGGAGCAGCAGCAAACGCCAGAGATGTGGAATCGCTATCTAGATGCCATGGTGGCGCTTAACGCCACGGGCAACAAATCCACTTCGGAGCGTTCACTGCGACGACAGTGCCTGGCAGATGCCCTGCAGGAGGGTCATCGCTCCAAGCTTATGCATCATCGTCACTATGCGGTCCTGAGGAAACTGCTGTGCACCACGCCAGGTGGCCAGCAAACCGCAGTGCAGCTACTCAAGGAGGCACTCAAGCATGATTCATCTCTGGAGATGCATGAACTGCTGCTGCTCACCTGCATCCAGTGCAATGATGAGCCCCAGATCTTTGAACACTTTACACAAATACGAAAATCCATACCAGATGCCAAGGCTTTGGCCATGTGGCAGAATGTCATCCGCTATTATCGTACGCGTGGCGATGAGCTGGCCAAGCATCGACTGGCGGAAATCTACACCCAGGCCTGTCAATCGATGTGTGTGGAATTTGGGGAATTGCGTGCCGATTACCTAAACTATCTCTGGCTGGAGGACTCCAGAGAGGTGGCACGCAAGGAGTATGCCAAGCTGGCCCTACAACCGCCCATGTCTTTGCAGCTGCATCGGCAACTGGCACAACTGGAGGGCAAGGTGGCCATAAGGGTAGGTTGACAATACGGAAAGAAAATAGTATGAAAGTTTCAGCTTTGGATCAGTGTTAAAGTACACTCAAAAAGAGCAGGACGGTATTAGAAGAAACAAAGCATCGATTTTCTAGGACAGAAAGAGAGGGGAAAAGGTTTAAGAAAGTATAAATTCAGAGAAAAGAGAGCTAAACCCGGCAAAAAAGTAAAGAAAAGAAGCACAGAAAGCCCTGAAAAATATAGAAAAATGATTTAATCTATATAGACTCCTAGCCAATTAGTTAGATCAAAGACCAAAGATGCGTAACGCAGTACAAGCAAATGCTAGAGCGTCAGATGGTAAAGATTGAGATTGAGTGGGCGATCGATGCCCTCCACACTTACTTATACAATTTCAACAACTGTAGGTTGCAATCAATTTCGGTTGCTACTCGGCAACCATCTTCAGGGAGACTACAAAACAATTTTGAAAGAAAACTTTAACATACATTGTTTTAGACGTCCGTTCCGTGTTTCCGTGCCCGTTTTGTAGTTTAGCCTCTTGTCAGTGTGTGTGTCCATAATATATAGAATCTCTAGAGTGATGATAAAAAAAGAACACAAGTCAGATTTTTATGCCTCCAAAAGTTACTTAGACATTGAATTCAACAAATTTGTCAGTAAATTTTGGTAAAAAAGAGCCAAAATTTCGCTTTTGAGGCTTCCGATATTCTCAAATTTAGAAACTAAGAAAGGCTAAAAAACTCCAAATGTTCTTCATTGGGTTTAGGTCAGGAGAAAACATTTATATGGTTATCACTTAAGAAGCGCAGGGTCGTTTTATTTGTCAACACTTAAGGATAGACGAGAATAGACGGGTAAATAGGAAGTGTCAAAAAAAAAAAAAATAGTGAAAATTGCATCTGTGTGCTCTGACCACGACTTTGTAGTCATCATTTAGCTCCAACGCAGACTCGAGATCATGAAGAATTACTCTTTACTACGGGCGCGCTTCTAATTGTTTTGAATTCGTTAGGTAGCTGGTTTCATAGGCGAATAGCATTAGGAAAGAAGTGCAATTCAGATGTGGCTAGTTTATTTCTTGTCGGGATTAAATTTTTTGTCCTATGAGAAGAAGCAAAGTTAAGCATTCGAAATAGGTAGGAAGGTTCACCGGAGTTAATTATTTTGTGCAGGAAAATTAACACTCGTAAGCTAATCCATAAATTTAGAGGTAAATTAAATATTCTCTCTGCAAATTGTGATATGTGGTCGGATCGTTTTTTGTCATATATATATCTGGCAATGTTATTAAATGCTACATTAAGCTTATGTTTGCTACTTGCATTACAACATCAGAACACTTCCGCCCCATATAGCAGCGATGGTATTATATGAACTTTAGCAATAAGGTCTCTTATACGTGTGGGGAGGTATTGTTTCGTCAGACTTAACCGCCTAATTAGAGCATATGTTTTCCCAGTCGCCTTACTTATATGGTCATCCCATGATAACATTGCATTAAGTGTAAAACCTAGATTTAAAACACTTTCAGTATACTCAATAGTGGATCCGTCAATCTTCAACTGCTGTAGACTGCTCGTCTCATATTTCTTTTTATAAATAACTAAGCATTTTGATTTTCTTGGGTTTATTTTAAGACCGTTGCATTTAGCCCATTTGCTAACTAGCTCCAGCTCATTATAACAATGATGGACACATTCACTGATATTTGTTAACGGAGCACTAACATACATTTGGACGTCATCTGCATACATTTGAATTTCACATTTAGACAAGTCATTAGGCAGGTCATTTACATATATGGAAAACAGCAAGGGTCCGAGGACGGAACCTTGTGGGACACCACAGTTTAATGTCAGAAAGAAAGAGAGTTCGGATTTTGTGACTACCGCTTGTTGTCTATCACTTGAGTACGATATCATGAGTTTTATTGCTGTGTCGGAAAAATTGTAAAGCTTGTTTAGCTTTGTGTACAGTGTTTTGTGACGTACCATATCAAATGATTTACTATAGTCCAATAATGTTAAGAGTGTCACGTGGCCTTTGTCCAGGCTACGTCGAATATCTTCTGAGGTTTTTCTGAACCCCGACTCATTTAATAGTGAATTCTGCTCCATATAGCTATTTATTTGTGATGCCAGGATTTGTTCATATGCTTTTGATAAGAAAGGTAGGATGGATATGGGTCGGTAGTCGTTATTGCTTTTTGGAATCGGTAACACTTTGGCTGCTTTCCAGACATGTGGGAAAGTAGATGTCATTAATGCAGTATTAAATAAGTGCGTAATATGCAGAAGTATTCTTGGTAAGAGGATTTTTATAAATTTGGGCTCGATTTGGTCTAGCCCTGTAGCATTTGATTTGATTTTTAATATTGCATCTAGAACATCACTTGGGTTAACACAAACAAAATTAAAGCAATAGTCACAATTATTAAAAGCTAACGAGGTCAGGTACGTATTTTCGAGAGTTTGTGGTATGTCCGGTTGAGATTGCACAAATTTATTATTAAGGCCATTTGCGTCAATATTATTGGCCATTTCCGGCCTTGGTTTTCCCGCACCAAGATTTTGGATGTCTCTCCAGAATTTTTTGTCAGATATTGCAGACGAAAATTTTGAAGTATAATAATTGCGTTTTGCTAAGTTGTATTTAAGGGTAACTTTATTACTTAGGATTGTATAGTCTTTGTGAAGAGATGCAGTTTTGTACCGCTTCCACTTATGGTAGGCTCTATCACGATTTAAAATACACCGTTTTATGTCGTCATTGAACCAAGGGTTTGAAGTCGATTTTACTAACTTGTGTTTAAGTGGCACAGCTTTGTTGTACAAGTATTGAATATTTTTGTTCATTTGGTCTATTTGGTCGTTCACGCTTGTTAAGGAAAGGATGATATCCCAGTTACAGGAGTTAAAGTCATATAAGGGCTGTGAATATTCAATATTTGTAAAGTCTCTGTAAGTTATGGAGTAGTCAGAACGTCGTAAGCCTATGTCATATGTTAAGAAGATGAGATCATGTTTCGAGAAAGCGGGGGCAGAGAGTTGGTCATATAAAAGGACTTTATTAGGATTGTTTACGAAGAATACATCAAGTAATGTGTCTCTTGTATTAGTGAAGTGGGTTGGCTGAGCTTTGTTTACGAGCATCAGGTCGAGGGCTTCCATATTGTCTGTTAGATGATTTTCAGTTAATATGTCGCTGTTTAAGTCACCTGTTAAAATTATGTCCGTATACTGTAAGGAAATGGAGGTCAATACGTTCACTGCTTCGGTATAGTTAATATTGCGATTCGGTCTATACATGCATCCAATGAGTATTTTAGAGGCAGCAGTAGTACTAGCAACTTCCAGAAAAAGGTACTCAATAGCACTATCAGGTGGTTGTTTAAGCACTACTTTTGCATGTAATCTCTTACTTGCGTAGATTGCCACACCCCCAGCATGACCTACACGGTCTGAACGAAACAAATCATACCCTTCACACTTAACTAAATTATCACAGACATCTACCGAAAACCACGTTTCCGAAACATATATCACGTCAACATTCGAATTTACACATAAGAACCTGAACTCCTCTATCTTCCTTGCCAAACTTTGTGCATTTATATGACAAATATTTAAACCTTTTCTTTGCTTGCCAAGAACTCTAATTAGGGCATAGCTATTCGCCTTGGCGTTACCTACGAGGTACGGCATTTATTATAAAGTGTCAGTCAGAGGCGCACCGTTCCTATTCACAATATAAAGTTTGAAACATGTATGAGATACAAAAAGGGTGGAAAAAAAATGTGAAAAAAAACCCATCAATATAGAAATCTATTCATTAAATCCCTTTCTCATACACTTTTTCTTGTTTTCAGGATGCCGCAAACATTAAATCTTTACGCATGTGCTACGAGCACATGACTCTGCACTTTGGCAAAACGGAACCAAGTGTCTGGATCGAATATCTGGCCTTTGAGCGTGATCATGGTGACGCCAAAAATATTCAACTAATTGCCCATCGTGCGGTAACCACACTGGAAGCAAAATATGTGCCCATCTTTGAGGCGGAACTGGCAGTGGTGCATTTGGAAGCGACTCTAGTACGTTGAATTGGTTAATTAATTTTTAAGTAGTTTAATGCTATACATACATATAGATTTATATTTATATATGTTACAATTATTGTATAAAACGCTTAAGTTAAGCCAAAAAATATACAGTTATAGCCTGAACTAGGCCTATCTTGTAACACACATTCTCCGTTCCGACTACTGTTTGTTTTCGTCGATGAAGCTTGCCTTTGAAGAACTCCAAAATAGGTAATGGGCGATCGTAATTCATAACTCAACTTGGGACATTGTCAGGAGTAGAGCACAGTAAAAGATTTGAGCTGTCGACAGAATTAGCAAAAGCCAAAAATATCAATCGCTTTAGAGTGAACGGATATGGAATAGATGAGTTGTAATAATGTGATGAGTAATTCGTGGGCAAAATATCTTAGCTATATTAGGATTGGAAGATTCAGTCTTGTTCTGATGATTCTACTTGCATTCAGCGTTAGCAAATGAGAAGAATTGTATTCGATCATACCACAAATTGATCCCACATAGCTTTGACTATTGATAGAAACAAATTCAAATTCGCAAATTCTAGCGTGGAACCTGTTTTGTGAAATTTCTTAAATTGTCTGAATTTTTTGGTTTTTTTTTGTAGGTAAGAATGCATTCGAAAAAGTGCTACAGTTTTGGAAAAGCCTTCTTATTGGATGGCGGTTTTATTGGATTGAAATGTACAAATATTATATCTATAAATTATAAAGGTTGTTGTTGTCACGGCGTCTGGAAATATATGTACGTGAAGGGGAAAAATGAAAGGAATAGATAGAGGGTAAAATTTAAAGAGATGTAGATTTAGTCTTGGGGCCAGACCTAGGAAGCAGGCTACCTCGACTGGGTGGGACCAGAGGTCTAGAGGTGCCAGGGTGATGGGGTTGCGGAGGCACTCGAAAAGATGTCTGGTGTCTTGAGGAGTAAGGCCGCACTCAGGGCATTTGTCCTGAATTTCCGAGTTTGCTTGGATTTCGCAGACCGTAGCTGTGCCAGTGAGTTCCTTGCGTTTCGAGGGAGCGAGCGTCCCGACGGGTCGATGGGGGGTGGTCTACTCCCCAAAACTACGTTGGGCTGGTAGGAATTGATGGCCTCAGCTACGATGACAGTGTGTGCCATTTGCTTAGCTTCTGCGCAATCAGTGATGGTGTGTGGTCCTTGCCCTAGGTATCGCTGGACGGAGGTGAGCTCATTCCTGAGGTCAAGTCTTACTGCACGCGGTCGTCTGGACATGCTTTGTGAGATACAGGAGTGGTTTGGGTGGTGTTCACCATGACATCCGATTAGGTGTTGTTGTGTGAGGAGTTTGTTATGCAGGCGGACAGGGAGGACATCCGTGTGACAACCGGTTGCCGCGTTCTGCGCGAGTTAGAGGTTCCTCCATTGGGTGACCATATGGAAGCAGCGTAATTGATCATCGACCTCCCTATGGCTTTGTATGTGGTGATAAGGGTTTCCTTCTCCTTGCCCCACGTGCGTGCTGCTAAGGCTTTCAGCACTTTAGTCCTGCTCCTGACTTTCTTTATAACTCCCTCAGATTGCTTAGCGAAGGTAAAGAGGGAGTCAAAAGTAACTCCAAGGATTTTGGGATTGTTAACGGTAGGTATAGGTTGTCCATCGATGTTAATATCCAGGACCTGTTTAACTTCCTTCGTCCAAGTAGTGAGAAGTGTGGCAGAAGATTTAGGGGCAGAGAATTGTGCGAGACGAGGAAGGTAGGTGTTAAGCCTTTGCTTAAGTTCACCTACATCTCTGCCAGTAGTGATTATTGAGCAGTCGTCCGCGTATGTGATGATTTTTACTAGGGATTCCGGACACATATGTGTTGAAAAGCAAGGGAAGTCGACGTGGGCTTGTCTTCCCGACAAGTAATTTGCCATCCACCTGGTAAGTCGGTTAGGGAGATTGCTGTTGAAAAGGTCCTGGAGTATTGTGGTGTGGCTAACCATATCGAAGGCTTGTGAGAGGTCCAGAGCCACAACGATAGATCTCTCGTGGGGGCGGGTGCTGTTGAGACCGAAGGATAAGGTGGTGGTTAACTCACATAGAGCTGTGGTAGTAATTATATAGGTCGTGGTCGTCCTTGGGCAAGATTTTCCGAGTGTTCAAGACGAAGAAAGAGAAGACGGCTAGCCGATGAAATGACGAAATCGAGGGGCCAGCTACTGATTATTTGCGTAAACCAATTTTCTGTTAATGTTGGGGATGGTTTGTTGTGATTTGCAGGGACTGAGGCAGACACTGTCTGTTTTAGTATCTATTAGTAGTAGAAGTTTATTTAATTTGTTCTGAGAATTTTCAGAACACTTTGTTGACATTGCCAGTTTGCCGTCAGTCATATTTACATGGAAAGGTTTTCTTACATCTTAGTTTAGTTTTAGTTTAATTTAGGTCTAAAAAAATTCGATTGTGATTTGCTGTCTATATCTTAACGCTTCGAAAATATAACTTGCCAGTGTGATCCAACTGCGCCCATTCAAAATTTCAATTACTTCTGTAGTGTTCAACGAAGTTTGCTTCTCCTAGGATTGGACATTCGGCCAGGAAATGAAAGGCATCCTTCTTTTCGTGTCTATTGCAAAGCGTGCATTCATTTTGTATACCATCTCTATATGTCTTGAAGTTCAGTGCCATCACATCACATCGAGCGCGGAATATTTGCGAAATTACTTTTATTTTATAACGGTCATTAAAATAATTTCGTTCGCTTAGAGAGAGAGATTAAGTTGTTTGTACAGCCCCCTGCTTGTGCTTCTCTGGGCCTGTTCAATATATTTTTCACGAGTGCGTTCCGCTAAACGCTCCAGTATGTTGTTGTGTGTCGCTGTCCATGATCGATGGTTTTGGAGGTCTAGAGGGACGTTATGCAGCTAGAAGACGCCATTCATTGAAACATTGAGCTTCATTTGTTAATAGCAGTTTTGCAGTCTTATTCACCAGTCGTGTTGCTGGTTTTTCCATAACCTGCCTCATGTATGCAAAATGCGTGCCCAAGGTGTAGCTGTATAGCTCGGGAAGTCCGGTCTCAATATAAATTGCATAGTTTGGAGAGTTTCGTGCAGCTGAAATATTTTCTTGATAAAAAAACGCAGCAACTTCTCCACATCTTCATAGCGGAAAATTCCCCATACCTGCGAGGCGTGAGCACAGAACGGATCGGGCGATTGCTTCATACATCTCGGTAGCACGTTCTTGTTACTCATTAGTTTGTTCCAAGAGCTGTTTAGAGCCATGATGGATTCCTTTAGCTTTAGACGGAGGTGGGTTGAAAATTTTCCATTTGAGGTCATAGTAACTCCTAGATACTTGTAAGATGTTACTCTCTCTATATTCGCATGATTCCCCTTGAGCTGCACGTCCTCTGCCATCCCTAAACACGAGCACTTTTGACTTGTCAGTGTTTATTTTCAGATTCCAAATTTTGCAGTACTCGCTTAGTTGGTTTAGCATTTTTTGGAGCTGGGGTGCTGAATCCGCTAAGAGCACCATATCATCCGCGTACAATATCGTTTTTTATATTCATGCTGCCAAATGAAATTCCTGCTGGTAATGCTTCCGAAATATCGTTTATGTAGAGTGAGAATAACAGCGGACTTAGCAGGCAGCCCTGCTTTACTCCTGTGTTACTTTGGAACCAGTCTGATAGTTTTGAACCATCCCATACAGCTGCTATATTTTCCTCATACATTTTCTGTATGACTCTCAGAAACTTCGTCGATAGGCCCATATTGCTGAGTTTGTAAATAAGGCTCTTCCGGTCGATTGTGTCAAAAGCAGCCTTGAAATCGATAAAGCCTGCGTAAACTTTCCTTTTCTCTTTAAGATGGCTTGTAACTATTGAAGACAGTATAAAGATGGAATCGACTGTTGAAAAATCCTTTCTAAACCCAAACTGGTTTTCGCCCAAAAGATTTTGTTCCAATACCCAACATTCCAATCGCATGAGAAGCGTTGACGCAAACAGCTTCATGGTCGAATTGAGGAAAGATATGCCTCTATAGTTGCTCGCCTCTGTTTGTGTACCTTTTTTGTGTATGGGGAATATTACGGGCTTTTTGAAGTTATCAGGTATATCACTCAGAGTCAAAGATGGCATTATAGGTGCGTGTAAGCTCTTCAACGAACGCTGGGGTTGCATGCTTGAAAAATTCAACATGTATTCGATCTTCGCCAGGAGCTTTATTGACTTTAGCCTTTCCTATAGCTGCCTCCACCTCCGATACATTGATGTCCATATCCAAGAGTCGGTGTTCTATTTACGGCAGTCCAAACAGAAATTGTATCTCATTTTGGCTGACAGATAAAAGTTTTTCAAAATGCAGTGCGAGTAGTTCATTTTTAGCTTTTATCGGTTTGTAGGTCGCCGTACCCTTGAGTTTTCTAATCATATTCCAGAAAGATTTGATAAGATAAGATAGTATCTATTATAATATTATAGAATTATGAAAAAAGATTCACTACACTGGAAGTATTTTTGGTCGCTAGCTCCATACAAGTCCGACCACTGTGCGTTGAGTATCCACGCCGGAATCCTCCTTAAAACTCGTTTAATTCATCGTGCTGTTCCACCCACGTTGTTTTTTATTGACCCAGTTATCCATTTTTGTTAAATCTAAAGATCAATCCACTAAATAATGTGGAACAAACACTAAAGTTGCTCTTGGACGTCCGACTGAGGGACTAAAACTAGACAGATTCTGTTGGGTAGGCTATTCACTTGGCAAAGTCAGCCGCTATTGCCATTTGCCGCAGCAGCTGGTGGTTCTCCGTGTCTGCCCTCCCCACTCCCTTGATAAATAAAACTCTGTTGATATTTTTTTTTTGTAATTTATTTGATTTTTCATTTTAGTTTTTGTGGGTTCTTTTTTAATTTTTGTTTGGTTTTTGTTTTAATGTAATGCATAAAAATGTTTGTTTGTGTTTTTGTTGTTGTTGCTAAAATTAAACCAATAACCAATGTCACTTGATTTAGATTTCAAATACAAATCAGTTGGTTTTGTTTTGATTTTTAAGTGATTTTTGTTTGGTTTGCAAAAAAGTTTTGTTTGGTTTCTTCATTTTGATTTTCGTTTTGTTGTTGTAAAAAGGAAACGCAAAAAATCTCTAAACAAGTTGGATTTTTTGTGTTTGTTTTGTTAGTTTTCGTTTTTGTTTTTGTTTTGGAACGGCTTTATTGAACTCTTTGTTTTAGTTTTGGTTTTTGTTTTGTTTGTTTAAAAAACTTTAATTCTTTGGCAGGCATTGCATTTCGTAGTTTTGTAAGAGTTTTGCTTGAAACGGAACGAAACATTGAACCAAATGAGAAAACCAAAAATGTTTTATGCAAATTTGATTAGTTTCTTTGTTTTGGTAAATTTTTGTTTGTTTGTTTATCAAATACACATCAATACGTTTTGGTAGTTTAAAAATTGTTATTTGTTTTGTGCTAAATTACATTTTAAAAATATGCTTAATACTTGGTTTTGTGTGTGTGTGTGAGTGTGTGTGTGTAAGTGGGTGAGTTCTTTTTTTTTTTTTTGGTTTTTAAGTCAAAGACACGAAAGTGAAAGAGGTTTTTGTTTTTTAATTTTTTTCTGGTTTTTTTTGTTTACTTAAAATGTAAATTTATGTTTTAATTAAATTGTGTTTAGATTTTTGCAATTTTCCATTTTTTTCGTTAAGTGTAATGTGGTTTAATGCGCTTAAATGTAAAACACCAAGATTTTTGCTCAAAATTGTTTTTGTTTTCCGAATTAAATTTTAAATATCGAAATATATATGTATATATATATATAAATTTGTGTTATTTGTTTTTGGTTTTGCTAATTTTTTTGTTTGTTTTTTTTTCTTTTTTGATTTTTTTAAACACCGAAAGCTTAAAATTTAGAGATTTTCCTAAAGTGTAAATTTTTTACAATTTTCCTCATGTTCTCTTGGCTGTGCTTTCTGTGTGTGTGTGTTGTGTGTGTGGGTGTGTCAGGGTGTGGTTGTCCAACCCAAAATTGAAACTTCAACCAAAAGTGCTCAAAAATTCAACACAAGAATAAACCAAAAACAAAAACATTCTTCACCCTCCGCCCGCTGCTTCGGATCGCTTTCTACCATATCCTTGAATAAATATAGATTAAGGAAAAAACTGTATCACATTTTCAATTACGTGTTTTGTTCGTAGCACCTTCATAAACATACCTAAACCCGCCCCCCCTCCCGTCACGCTGACTATTTACACACCTGATTAGCTGTGCCCCGGACCCCCCGGACCCTTTCACTTATCTACCAATACAGTTGGGGAAACAAAATTGCGCTTTGGTTTTTCACTTATTTTTATCACAAACATAACTACAACTCCTTATCCCAGCCCACAATCCATCCGTCCGTCTAACCATCCCACCCATCTTCATCTCTCTCTCTCTCTGCAAAACGTGTTTTCTTAGTATGTTATTATGTTTAGTTTGGCTTACTGCTACATTGCTTCTAAAAGTGTCCCCAATTGGTTCCTTTAAGTTCCTTTAATTTCTTTCCCCCGCCCCTCGCCCGCCGACTTAACTTCACACTTCTTCTGAGATCTCACTCTGTACTAAAAAATAAAAAATCAAAATAAAATTCTTGAGGTTTTTGAGAAAACTCGCTTTGTATACCCTTGCATTGAAAAGTTAAACTCTTTTTAGCATAAATGTTCATACTCTATTCCTTTATTCTATTTTCTATTATCTGTTAAAAAAAGAAACTTCAACCTCTGCACATATTACCGAGGCAGAGGCATAGAGAGCTCAGTTGGAGATAAAGTTGATATTAGTATTTAAGAATTGGTTTTGTTAGAAATCGTATTAGGCTCAGTATCTTTCATTCGTGGAGTCGTAACAAAAATCTTTTTATCCATATCCGTACCAATGGATCTGATAAAATTTCTTTCTATGACCATTGAAAAGTTTCCTATATAATAGACTTTTAGCATAGAAGCACAAAAGAAATCGATTGGGAACAACAAAAACCATTGAAAAGAATTCATTTTTTTTAGTATTTTCCCAGATTTTCTGTTTATTGTGTTTGAAGGGTTTTGAAATATATGGGAAAGCTTAGAAACAGACAGATTTTGCCTTTAAGCCGGTTGAAAACCCGAGTTTAAAAAGACACCTTTATTCAAATATAAATCAGTGTGACCGTTTGTATTTTGCTGTTGAAGGGTTACTCAGGAGTTTATGCTCGCCTCAATTCCTCTGGTTGATGAATGATAATAGTTTTCAAAAATAGAGATGGGATTTCCCGCACACGAAAAAACCATTTTTCTCAAAGTCTTAAGTTGCCTTTACACTTGTCATATGGGTCATTCTTTTATAAACCGAACAGCTAAATTTTTTTTTTATTTTTCATTTTAATAAAAAAAAATCCGAAATTAGATCTCGACATGCCCACCAAAACGTAATTTGCGGTTTTGCACAAAAATTTTTTGTTAATTTTATAAACAATTTCAAAAATCGTCAAAAACGAAAAATTGGAAAAAAGGGTTTTTTAAAAACGTGATATCTCAGGTTTGGTTCATCGGACAGATCTCAAATTAGTATCGATGGAAAGAATTTTACTTTTTCTACTCAAACTATATTTTTTACATTTTTAAATTATTTAATAATATTAAGTAAATGTTGCTAAAAATTACATATAATTTTTGCTCAGTGTTAATCACCATGTTATAGCTTCTGAGGATATACAATCAAATGTTCTAAGCATAACTTAAATTTTGGAGACTTTTATAGTTTAAAAGTTGTGAATTTTTGAAGTTATAAACAAATTAAAAAATGCCCTTGAAAAAAGCTTCGTCATGCAGTCAGTTTCAAAGCTTTTTGATTGAAACTTGGCAGGTGTGCTTTATATTTATTAAGCTTTTCATTAATGTCAACATCAGGCGGATCGGATGAGTATATCATATAGCTGCCATACAAATGCTGAATTTAGTAAATAAATTAAATTACTTTGCAAGCTCTGGTAGCCCTAATTCACAACAAAATTCAATTAATCATAACATTCGTATGGCAGCTATATGATATAGTCATCCGATCCGCGCGATGGTGACATTTTTGGAAAGCTTGATGAATATAAAGCACAAATGTCAAGTTTCAATCAAAAAGCTTTAAAACTGACTGCGTGGCAAAGCTTTCTTTAAGGGTATCTTTTAATTTGTTTATAACTTCAAAAATTAATATCTTTTAAACTATAAAACTCTCCATATTTTTGAAAACACCGTTTTTTAAGTTGTGTTTATTACAATAAATTGTATATCCCCAGAAGCTATAATATGGTGGTTAACACAGAAAAAATTATATGTAATTTTTAGCAACAATTACTTACAATTATTAAATTATTTAAAAATCTATAAAAATATAATTTGAGTAGATACAGTAAATTTCTTTCCATCGATATCAACTTGACACCTATCCGATAAACCAATCCTGAGATATCACGTTTTTAATAAACCCTTTTTTTCCAATTTTTTCGTTTTTGACGATTTTTGAAATTGTTTATAAAATTAACAAAAAAATTTTGTGCAAAACCGCAAATTACGTTTTGGTGGGCAGACTAATTTCGGATTTTTTTTTAATAAAATGAAAAATAAAAAAACTTTTAGCTGTTCGGTTTATAAAAGAATGACCCATATAGGGGAGGAGTCCAGAACTTCTGTAAAAATGTTGGCCTTAATCACAGCGTCACAGAGTTTCAAGAGATTTCATGTTTCTATTTGAAAGTCTAGTTAAAAGGTTTAAATAAGTGCAAATTATTCTTCATTGAAGTCTAATGAATTCTATAGTCAAAAACCGAAACATTCTTGAACGAATTGTAAATGGGTACAAAATGTTTTCGGTTTAGGCTTTAAAGCTTTTCCTATATCAATCGTAATAACTTCCTTAGTGGTGTTGTGGAACGCCCGTTGTTTTAGAGCCCGCTAAGAATTTCTACTAAACAATCACATCTTCCAATACTTGGTCTCAATATTTTCTGAAATGAGGCTAGATAAAATAAAGAGGAAATAAATTTTCCAAAGACCAAAATAATTTAACTTCAGGACCAAAACCTACCCTCACTCCATAACCAAAGTGTAAGAATCTAAAGGAAATTCTAAGAACAGATTTATTACATGTATCACACTTTTTGTAGCTTGCATTGTAAGTCGATGTTGTCCACAATAGCAGAAATTTTGTAATTGAACAAAAAACTATATTTTCTTAATAAGACTAAGACTAGGAAAGGCAAATTATGAAAAAAAAAAATTGGTCTCCGCACTGGAGAGATGCGGAATATGCTGTCAAGTCGTTCTTGAATTAACTGCTGAAGCTACACGATACAAGCTTTAGAAATTGTCAAAAGAAGATGAGAGAAGATCGCTTAATATTAATAAGAAGTTCCCAGAACTCTAGGTTTGCATTGGGATGGAAAAAATCATCACCCAAATCTAAAAACAAAAGCCACTCGAAAGACTTTCAATAGTTGTCATGGGATATGATATGACCAAATTATTGGATGATCCATTGCTGGAATCATCGTCTGGAAAAAGCAACTGCTTCTTAGAACTTACTTCTGTTTTCATCTCTATTCAATTTTTGATGTGAAACATCTTTAATTTCGGTACGGAAGATTTTAGTAGGAGCAAAATTTGACTCTAGCGTCACGTGATGTTGACGTTAGAATATTTTGTATGGTTGATTTAGCGGAGTGTCCCAGAGGGTGAGGAGTGACAATTGGCGGAAAGTGGAGGTGACTCAACAATGACTTAGCAGTGACTAAACAGTGACTAAACAGTGACTGGACAGTGACTTAATACTTTCTTAACAGTGACTTAACAGTGGCTTGGCGACTTAACAGTGACTAAACAGTTACCAAACAGTGACTTGACAGTGTCTTGACAATGTGTAAATCGTGACTCTTTAGTGACTAAACTGTGACTTGATAGCGACTTAACAGTGACTAAACAGTTACTAAACAGTGACTCGACAGTTACTAAAGTGTGAATCGACAATCACTAAACAGTGACTTGACAGTGTCTCGACAATTGTCTAAATAGTGACTTTACATTGACTAATCTGTGTCTTGACTGTGATTAAACAGTGATTAAACAGTGACTTGCCAGTGACTTAACAGTGACTTGACAGTGACTTGACTGTGACTTGACAGTGACTTAACAATGGCTAAACAGTGACTTAGCAGTGATTTGACAGTTTCTTGAAAGTGACTAAACTGTTTCTTAACAGTGACTAAACAGTCTTTTTATAGCTCTTAAATTAAGCATTGTTTTACATCAAAGAATCGTGAGTGTTCACGACATTCACACCATGTTTTTAAAGTAATTTCAAGAGGAGAATTGAAAGCCAAACTATATAAATCCTTTAAAAAAGATCTACCATCGATACAAAAAACAATCAAAAATGTTTCGGAGTCATCGATATAAGGAGTTTACATAACTTGCAGAAATGCAGTAATGACTAAAAGGAGTTACTACATTAAAAGAAGTTGCTACAGAGCTTATTAAAATCTAAGGCCCCGATGAAATTCATCAAGCTCGATGGATGGCGAGGGCAATTACTCCATAATAATGTTAATGTCTCAAAGGCAGTATAAAATTTCTAATAAAAAACACGAAAGACTGGAGGAAGTTGAAATTTTCATAATTCAAGCTTATGTATATACCAGTATGGAACCAATGCGAAATGGCTGTGAAGGCACCTACACTCGACTTTAACTCTCTGAAACATATGACCGGTTATCAAAATGTCGATAAAAAATATATGTACTATTGCTGTGAAAAAAGGTATCAATGGTATTTGTCTGAAGAACTCGCTGCTTTATCATTTTTTGATGAAGAACTTACAGTGACGGATTAAAAAGAAATGATGAAATGTCTTGAAAGGGAACCATTTCGAAGAAATGAAAAAATATGGAAGTACGACTTGAAGATCTAGATTCATTTCTGCGTAATATAACAATACTATTAACACATAAAACAAATTCTAACAATAGCACACTTTTTTGTGCGCGCCTTATGATGAAAAGTAACTGCACAGAGAAAAAAATCGAGAATATTGGACCCAACCCATTCAGCAGTTGCAGACTTTTGCAGATTCACATTTTTGATGCTTGGTTGAGCGGACAAGAAGTTGAGTTGAAAAAACAATAGAGAGATCAAAAAGAGAGCCGAAAACCGGGTTTGGTGTTGTATAAAGCAAATATTATTCCATTGAGAACAACTTTACTCATTCCAGGAACATTTAAAACATTTGTTGTCAAGAATTTTGACATATTATTTTCTGAATCGGATTTCTTCCTCTGTGTTTTTCTTTTTAGAAATTTTTAACCACCGACTATTAAGAGCTGCGAATGACACTTCAGACACATTTCGAGGCTTGTGCCAAGAGAGCAAACAACATTTTAGTAGAAGTAGGTCAGAGCTGGTTTGTGTCGCTCTTGTTTAAATTTTTGAATTTCCTTTCCTGCAAGGGTATAAAAGCTTATTCTTCCATTCACCTGTTTCTCCAAAGAATTTGATTAATTTTTTTTTTTAATAAATAAAACGAAAAACGAAAATATGTCAAAATGGTTTAGTTGTTTCTGTGTTTTGGTTTTGTTTGCTGCATTTCATTTCAGTTTTTCGTCTGTGTCAAAAATCAGTCTCTATTGCTTTTTGTTTACTTTGTTCTATGTTTGTTTTTTGTTTAAACTGAAAGTTCTTCCAGTGGGCTTTTGCTCTATTTCCATTTCATTTTCATTTGGTTTCCCGGTAGTAGTAGTTAGTATGCAGTATGCTGTATGTATGTAGTTAGTAGTAATACACCTTAGAAAAATATCACATTCTTACTTCGTTCGTTCGAGAGACATTTTTTGTTTTAAATGTTGTATGACAATTGTTTGGTTTTTTGTTTTTTGTTTTGTTTTTCATGCATGCGTCCTATTTACACTTTTTGGGTTTTTGTTTGACTAAAATATATAAAATTTAAAAAATATTTGATTGAGGTCATTTCAGAATTATTGCTAGTTCTTTTGTTGTTGTTGTAGTTTATCTAAAATGCTTTCACTTAGACACCAAACACGTGTTTTATGTGTATATAAAAAAAATTGTTGCCACTTACATGTAAATTTCTATAAATATTTTTTAAGAGACACGACAGTTATGTGTGAGAGAGTTAGATAGATAGATTGGATAGTTAGATAGGGAGAGAAAGTGAGAAAAAAATACAATTTATTTATTATTTGCTTTTGTTTATTTTTGCTCACAACATCAACAATGAAATATTTTATAGAGTTTTTGTTTTCTTTTGGGTTTTCTGTAAAAATCTCAAAAAGACGCCTAACACCGAAAAATATATTGTATGTACTACCTGTTAATATACATATATATTCTGTTTCTTGTTGTTTGTTTAAGATGGTTATGTACATTTACATGAGTTAGTTGCTGTTAACAATTCAATTTATTTACGAAGTACAAATTAAGAAATCAAATTCAACTCAAAACGGAAAGTTTGACTATATTATATTGTAGAACATTTTCGTATTTTCGTATTTTATATTTTGTTTTTTTTTTTGTTTTATGCAAGTGAAACCTCGAAATTGTCTTAATTTCATGAAATCGTAGTTTTGTGTGCGTATTTGTTGTTGTTCTTTGGTTATAGTTAAATAAATGTTTCAGTGAGGGTTAAGCTAAGACTTGTTGAGGCCCCCTAAAATGAAGGGCAGCTTGAGATCGTTATATAAACTAAGGGTATTCTTAGAAAACAAGCCATCAAAAGCTTTACTTTACGATTCAATCTTAAAATAGTTTAGGTTCTTTAAAGAGTTACTTATATGGGGTACAGAAATACGTTTAGTGAACGAATCGGTAAGGGATTGCAGGAAACCTAATTTAAAATTTCAAGACAACAGCAGCAACTCAGCGGCATGTGAATGTGCGCTTCAATGAATTTAAATGCTATTTACTGAATCATTCTTGTCATTCAGCAGATTCAGTAAGAGATTATTAATTTTTATAATGAAATTTGTATTTATTTAACCTGTCCCGCCGCCATGAATATAGAGAGAGACAAATATTATTGGGCTTCCAAACATGCCCAACATTTTCCGACTTTGCTAGTAGGTTGTCCTACATCGGGTAATGAAATCACAATTGATTTCGAATTTTCCGAAACCTTCGTCTTAGGGCTTACTTTCAACAGTAATGAAAACTTCTTTCTAAATTACAGCCTTCTATCTTTTTTACCGTTTGCGCTGTGCGTAGATTGCCCATCAGTGAATCAGTCAGTCAGTCAGAACATACTCTTTCATATGTAGAAGAAATTATGACAAATAAAATTTTGTATTTCAAACTCCGTCCGACTTAGAGCAGCATTAGATGGTCATTTATCTCACTAGGCAACAATTTTAAGATATTTTTCTGGCTTATAAACGTAACTCTAGTATGTAACAAGTTTATTAAAATATTCCGCGTCGTTACGATTCGTAACTGCTCTCTTTGCACATATCAAAACGTTCTTAAAATCATGCAAAGCAAAAAATGTGGACATGTTAGTATTAAAAGCTATTAAAATTTTTATCGTCAATTAATTTTAAACAACGCTCTTGATCCAAGAAATTTCGTTCGTAAATCAAGAATTTTCTGGCTTATTGAAGTTTTGAAACTGAAAATTCTTGATTCTTTTCTCAGTTTGCTTAAAATTTCCACATACATCCCTTCCTTTACCTTTTACGTCAATATATTCTTGATCAGCATCAAAAGCAGAGTCAATATAGAGCTATATGTAGGCTTCTATAGTCTGCACGCAGATTAAAATATCGTCCCACTTTTCAAATTTAAAGATATTGATCTCAAACCTCTCAAATCTCTCAAATTTTAAAAAAGATCGGATAATAAAGAGCCGGATTTGGATTCAGCATGCAGTGTCTGTTAAAATAGAAAACTTTGCTTACTTTTCGGCATTCGGCACACAACTTTTGTTATATGTTTGTGTCAGAATGCGCTGTCTGCTAACATAATGTTAATGTGTTAATGTTAATGCTATGTTAATTAACATTGGGGAAGCCTCTTAACCCTAAGAGGTTCAACCAGGTCTGTGCAGACCTTTTTCATATAAAAGTGTGTATAACTTCTTTGTTTTGCATGTTAGAGACAAATCCGTCCATGACTTCCTAGAAGCGGGTATGGAGAACACAATGAGCTTGAAATCAAAACGATTCTGTGTTTGTATTCGGTTTTATTCAAGATTTCAAAAAAAGAGTCACAACTCGGCACAAGCAGGTCTGTGCAGACCTATGTGAAATAATGAATGGTGTGGCATGCGATTGAAACTTTGAATGTCGTGGTTGTATTCAGAAAGTTTATGTAGAACGTACAAATCGATGATGATGTGTTGGATGTGGTGAATCGCACCAGAATATCCCCAAACTTATCGGAAGAAGAGAGGAATCAAACGGAAGAAAGGTTAGCCGAATGGTTTGCCAGTACTGATAAAGAGATTATGTGCCCCCTTTAGAAGATGCTAAAACAGACATCATCATAGAAGCCGAGAATCCATATGATGATGATAATTTAGAAGATCTCTGTCAAGTCGCTGCAACTGCCACCGAAGCGCATAAAGCCGTCGATATGAGCAAAGAGCAACGCTTGTAAAGCTCAATTATAATAGCAATTATATAAGAAGTCGAAAGCCATCGACGAAGTTTGGAACATGCTTATGAAGCGTCTATATGTTCCGGGTGCTGAGATAACTATTGACGAGCAATTGTTCCCGTACTTAGGCCGCACGCGCTTTACCCAGTATAAATCCTCGAAACCTGTCAAATACGGAATAAAAATCTGGTGGATGTGTGACGCCATTTCCAACTACCCACTGAAGGGATTAATAAATGTTGGAAGACAGACAATTGAAGAGCGTGCAGTAAATCAAGAAGAGAACATTGTTCTGAACGAATAGTATATGCCGGTAATTACTTCTCGTCTTATGACTTGGCAGCGGTTTTGATGACAAAACGTTTGGCATATCTAGGCACCATACGCAAAAACAAAACCTGCATACCATAAGAGATGTTGGATCCAAGTCGAGATGTATTTAGCACTGTGTTCGACTACCACAATAATAATATCTCGCTATGCTCATACGAACCAAAAAAGAGCACCGTCGACTTATCGAAGTCTTCGAAGAAGCCATTTCAAATTCTGGAAGAGAAACGACCGGAGACGTGTCTTCCTTACGGAATTTGCAGACCAGCTGGTGTTCTCCCAGAGGTATTCAACAAGTCAAACAGGCAACAACGTTATTCGGGGTTATCCTACTCGAATTCTAAAACTAACGTTTTTTCGCAGCTAGCTACAGGTCCACCGATAGATGATCAACCAGCCATTCTGCTTTCTCTACTACTCGACCATTGTGCTGGCTCTGCTAAAAAGATAGATAAACGGCAGCGGAAAACGCGTTACATTGCATGTCTTGCAAAAACCCTTCATTAAAATAAGGATATATTGTAAGCTTAAATGTAGAAATATGTTTTTATTGTTCACCTTGTCGTTTTCCCAGCACTAATCACATTTACACACACTATTAGGATATCTGCTTATGTATTCCCATACAAACCCCATAAAGGTCTGCGCAGACCTGGTTGTGCCATTTAGCGCCAAAAAATCCCTGAACCTCGTAGGGTTAAACATTTCTTCCTTAGAATAACGAGTGTTTTGAAATCGTGCAGGACCGTTTTTTGATACATTTGGACTCTCAACATTTAGTTTTATAACTGTTTAGTTGGAAAAAACTTAAAAAATATTTCTTTTAATCTTGGAGTAGGGTTTTACATATTTCGCCATAGCTGCCATAACAATTTTATGTTATTGAGCTGAAAACTTATTACAATTGGGATTATAAAGATAAAATTTGAATATGACAGTCGGTTTTTGGAAGCGAGAACATTTAACAATTCCGATTCCGCATGATTTGATCGAAATCAAAAACGGGAACAGGCCTGTATATGTTTCGTAGCACACTATTCAAAGAACAATTACGAGAAATGGTTTGTATTGTGCCATTCCCTTTCTTTGACATTGCTTATGATTCTCAGTGAATGGAATAGTCTAAGACCAGAGAGGATTAATTTTAGATTTTTAAAGAAGGTTTTGTTTCTTATTATACCCTTGCAAAGGGTATAATAATTTTGCCCAGAAGTTTGCAACAGATATAAATATTCATTTCCGACCCTATGAACTATATATATTCTTGATCTGGGCGACCAGCTGAGTTGATTGAGCTTTGTCCATCCGTCTGTCAGTCTGTTTCTACGCAAACTAGTCTCTCAATTTTAAGCTATCGAGCTGAAACTTTGCACAGAGTCTTCTTTTTACTGCGCACTGCTAATATGTCGGAACCGACCGGATCGGATGACTATATCTTATAGCTGCCACAGGAACTATCGGTCGAAAAGTGGGTCTTTGTGAGAAAAACTTTTTTGTGTTTAATGTAAACGCCTACCGCCTCAGCAATTATTAGTTTTATGCGCTTTTACGCAGATATGAAAGTTTTGGTCAAAATCGGATGACTTTATCCTATAGCTGCCATAGGAACTATCGGTCGAAAAGTGGGTCTTTGTGAGAAAAACAATTTTGTTTTTAATGTTCATGTCCCCCACTTCAGTGATTATTCAAATTAATCACTTTTACGCAGATTTGGAAGTTTTGGTCAAAATCGGATGACTATATCCTATATTTGCCATAGGAACTATCGGTCGAAAAGTGGGTTTTATTTAGAAAAATTGTTGGTTTTAATGCTGACGTTCGTAAAGTCTGATTTATTTAAACATTTGCAAGGGTATAAAAACTTTGGCAAAGACAAAGTTAGCTTGCCCTTCTCGTTTTAGAATCAAAGTTCTTCATCCAAGTCAATTTCGTTCTAAAAATAAGGACATAAGGTTCTCAGTTAAGTCTAAATCATGCTTATTTTGAGCTCTACAAGCCGAATCGTGCATAACATATCTAAAACGTTCTTAACATCGAATTTAGGAGTTCTTACAAACGCTCTTAAGTCAAGAAATTTTGTACTTAAATCAAGAAAAATTCTTGATTTTTCTCTCAGCTCTTCAAAAATTATTTTCACCTCATAAAATAATGAGATCTCATTAGTATCAATAAAATTGATACTTAAGTAATTGGGAGAACATTCAGTTAGCTTAATGCTGCTGAACTGCAGCTGCCTTGAATATGTATAGAATTAACTCTGACAGATTAAACTTTTCAATCACATTGTGAGTGTGTTAGGAACGGTATACTCAAATAAACGTCCTCAAGTCATCAAGTTTTGATCTTAAGCTTCAGTGAAACATCTTTAGTGTATAATTGTGTGTGTGTGTCTGTGTGTGTGTGTGTGGGGGAATACGTTTTGAAGTGTTACTCAAATTCAAACAACATTCTTAATTTTGTTTCAAATGGCCTTGTCTGCTTTTGGGTGTGTATGTATATTGTATATATATCTATTTATATAAGTAATAGACACCGAAAACCACATGTACATAGATATATCTATATATATATATATATACTTGTGTGTTTTTAAAATGCATTAATTTAATGCCAAAAGTTTCGTTGTTAAATTTTGTAATAGTTTTGTTACACGTATTTCCTGCATTTCTTGTCTATGCTTTACAAAAAAAAATAATATATATATATATATATATTAATGGTGATAAATTTGTAATTTATATATATACATATATGTATGTTTACATGTATATATACGAAATAAGAGTCTTGAATCCCTCCAAATGTTTCTGTTACTTCACATACAAAAAAAAAAAACACACACGATTTCATGCATATTTTAATTTACTTTTTGCACACACCTAAATATTTTTATATATCGTTAGTTTTCATTAATATTGCTTGTTCTTTTTTTTTATTTTCTTACCTTAGAAATGGAGTTTAAGTTAATTTAGCTTATGTTTTTTTAGTTACTTACTAAATTGGTTGTAAGGCGCGTGTTTTACTAAAATAAAAACAAACCAAAAACCGTTTCAATGCAAAGAAATAAAACTTTATTAATAAATACTATAAAATAATTATATAATGTTTCACATACATAGCTCACAGCTCACATTTGAAATAGTTTCGATTTTCGCAGAGCTTTTTGCTTACTTAAGAGAAAGAAAAAATTGTGTGATGTGAAAAAAAAATAATAAAAACAAATAAAGGTGCAACTTCAAATTAAAAAATAGTTTAAAAAAAAAACGCTTTTCTCTTCCGGTGTAGTTTTTGTTTGTGCTTCACAAAAGGCAGTGTTGTTGTAGTATATAGAAATTAATTGGCTAGATTTTCCAAACAAACAAACACAAACGAGACTTGTCTTTTCTTCTACTTGTTTTCTTTTCTTTCGGTGTAAACTTAAAATACATACAAAACTTTGTTAAAAACTATCACATACAAAAATTGTCTACAAAAAAAATTGAACACACAAGCTAGAAATTATAGAGAAAATAAAAAAATATTTTATATATATTTAAAAGGCAGAAATATGTTTGTGTGTGTGTGTGTGTGGCAAATAAAAGTAAATGTTACAAAATAATTATTTATATAATTTTGAAAATTGTATAAATTTGTGTAGAATTTTGAGTCTACATCTAAGGCTAACACAACTCTAATGATCGAAACATATTTTAATGGTTAATGCAATATAATTTTGCAAGGTATGGAAATACTGTAAGAGTCTTCTTTTTACTGCACTCGAAGCGGTAGATTGTATCTTTTAAGAGGACCCATCGGTCGGAAAATGGTTCCTATTAGGGCTGTAAATCGAAATTACCATTGCGATTTTTAAGGTAATTAAACTGAGACAGAATAAAAACTGACCGGCAGAAATTCCTCAATTTCCTGGAAATGTTTAGGTGTAAAGGTTCCATGAACATTGTTCCTTAATCAGGGAATCCAAAGGAACCCAAAAATATTGCCAGAAATGAAATCAGAGCACCCAAAAACACATAAAACGATACCCCATTTGATTTTTTGTAGACTTTACCCCTTCCCTCTCCTCTATAAGTCAGCCCCCTCTCCGCCGATCAAAAAAATATTGCCAGAAATCAGAGCCCCCTAAAACCTATAAAACGATACCCCATTTGATTTTTTTAGACTTTACCCCTTCCCACCCCTCTATAAGACAGCCCCCTCTCCCCCGATCAAAAAAATATTGCCAGAAATGAAATCAGAGCACTTAAAAACCTATTAAACGATATCCCATTTGATATTTTTAGACTTACCCCTTCCCTCCCCGCTATAAGACAGTCCCCTCTCCCCCGAGGTGAAAAATATTGCCAGAAATAAAATCAGAGCAACCAAAAACCTATAAAACGATACCCCATTTGATTTTTTTAGACTTTACCCCTTCCCCCTCCTCTATAAGTCAGCCCCCTCTCCCCCGATCAAAAAAATATTGCCAGAAATGAAATCAGAGCACTCAAAAACCTATAAAACGATATCCCATTTGATTTTTTTAGACTTTACCCCTTCCCTCCCCTCTATAAGACAGCCCCCTCTCCCCCGATCAAAAAAATATTGCCAGAAATGAAATCAGAGCACCCAAAAACCTATAAAACGATACCCCATTTGATTTTTTGTAGACTTTACCCCTTCCCTCCCCTCTATAAGTCAGCCCCCTCTCACCCGATCAAAAAAATATTGCCAGAAATAAAATCAGGGCAACCGAAAACCCATAAAACGATACCCCATTTGATTTTTCTAAGAGTTTACCCCCTCCCTCCTTTCTATAAGTCAGCCCCCTATCCACCGATGGGAAAAATATTGCCAGAAATGAAATCAGAGCACAAAAAGTTTGAAAAAAACTTTGAACTATGAAACTTAAGCCCCTGATTAAACGACGTTCATAATTTCTGCCGGTCGGATTTCGATTCTGTACCAGAGCGTCCTGGTTCAGAGTGAGAAAAAAGTTTCAGTTTTCAATTATTTATCATGATTAATGCTCTTATAAGTATGCAAAGTATGCTAAACTTTAGTTTCTTTTATAATTACATTGATAACCAATTATGTCATCCCCATATATAATCCACACTATAACTTCATACAGATTGTCGGTTCAGTTATAGGTTTACAATATGATCTTGTGTTAAGCCAGAATAATAAATAATCAAATTCTGAATCATTACTTTTCAAAGTCATTGCATACTTCAAAGGGCGCTAAGCACAATAAATTTATGGTATGACTATGGCTACCATAAAACCGATTGGTCGGTAAGAATGTTTTAGTAAGAAGAATATTTTGGGTTTTGATTTTAAGGTTAGCTCTTTAATTAGCTCTGAAATTTCCAATCAAACATTTATTTTGGTATACAGGGGGGTTTTAGAAATTTCTAGAGATTTTCGTATAAACGATTGAACTTCGAACTAAACTAGGTCTACTCTACTTGCGAAGTGTCAAGAATCAGACCGCCTACTAGATTATGTGGAAGGAAAACCGTACGGTTCAAATGTACTTTGGCGGTTTCAAATCGATTAGCTTTTGTTTGGCATTTTCGTGTTTTACTAAATAACTGACTTTGGGTCGTATCGGTAATGAATAACCTTTTCCGTATCAGTCCCTCCATCGTATCGATCTATATTTTTCGGATAATTTTCTGTGCTAAAATTTGTCGGTTTGGCCAATATTGTGGAAACATTTTCGTTTGGAATGGCTTTTCCATTTGATTTTAAAATTGCTGTCAGTTTACTTAAAGTGAACTGGGAGGTTCTTGAAACAGCAGTACAATTAGCTTGCAGCTAAGAAAAAAGTTAACTTAAACAGTCAAAGTTATTATTTCATTAAAATATGTTTGATCATCAGCGAACAGTGTTAAGCTGTTGAAATGAAAATTCGATTTGGAATCCATTAAAATCATAAAAATTTTTAACTTAAGCTTATTTTTTTTTTTTAATATATAAATTATAATGCGCTTGTTCTATTTGTCTATTTTAGTATAAATTTTGCCTCCAGTTTTAGTTATCATAAAAAGCTTTCAGCTTCTTTTTCTTGTTTCTTTTCTAGACTCATTTCGTTAGTTGATTTGGGTTACTCTCTGTGTGTGGTTTGTGTGTGTGTGTGTGTGTGTAATATTTATTTAAATTATGAGGTACTTTAAACTTTTTGGCACAGTGAAAGTTTTTCATTTACTTTTCTTTTTTTTTTTAATTTGTGTAATTTAATATTAATTTTAATTTTGGTACGGCAAAATCTTGTTCTTGGTTTTTCTCACACGCAAAAAAAATACAAAAAAAAAAAACAAAAAAACAATTAGTTTATGTTTTTACATTTACTTATGGGTAATATCGATTATTTCTCATAGATGTGAAACTACATTTACAATTTAATTCGATGTTCTTGGTTCAAAGTTTGTTTGTTTGTTGTCAAGTGGAGTGTGCGTGTGTGTGTGTGTGTGTGTGTGTGAAGCAAATGATGGGAAATGTTCTATGAGTTTCTGTGTGTTTTGCTTTTTGTTTCCTTTATTGTTTAATTGCACATTTCGTTTCGTCTATTGTTATGTTAGCTTTGCTATTGTTTTACAAACTATTCTTTTTTTTTTTTTTGATTTTGTTATATTTTTGTTTGTTGTTGTTTGGTAATCACAGTTAGTTTGTGTTGTTGTTGTAGGTTATTGTTGCTATTGTTTGTAAATTGTATATTGTAAATTAAACTATTGACGGTGGTTGTTGCACATACATTATACATCATGTATACAATTAAGTAAGTAAGTAAATATTATTTGTATCTCTAGCTTTTAGCACCCCTTTCCAAAAAAAAACATTTATGCAACCATTCCTTTAAACCCCCTTCTCCCCCCCCCATGTTTCCCTATGCCTCATTCTGTAACGGTTTTCAGTTTTTTCAAAAAAAAAAAAAAAGAGAGCAAAAAATGGTTGACATAATTATACATAAAGTTGCTTTCAGCTAGCACAAATGGTTTCAATTCTGTTTGTCTCTGTTTTGCCTCTGTGGTATTTTGATTCTTTCTCTCGAAAGAAAGTGTTTTTTAAAATGTTAAAGTAGTTGCAAGGCAAAGACTAGGCATATAACTAGATGGCGCATTTTGCGCATTCAATAATCGTTTTAAGAATTCTCGCATGGTGTCAAGATTGTTCATAGCAAACTAAAAGTCAAATTGGTTTTTTCAAAAAATCTCGAAAATATTTCTAATATATTATAGGTATTCACGACCCCCAGTTGAGTTACGGAATTGTTGAGTTGATGAATTTTCAACATGTTCAATTGTGAACAACCCTTTTTGTCAACATGCCAGTTGAATTGTTATGTTTTCTCCTTCTTGTTTTGAATTGATGTAAATTTTATACTCTGCAATAAGATGCCCAAGCAGAGCATTAACATTACATCTCTTTTTCTGTAAGTACTAATATACATGTAATTGCAGATACATTTGGGATAAACGACGATGCTGAAAAAGAGTAAGTGGTTAGCGAATTGTATGAGGATCCGATCGTAATTAATCTTTGCCGCCGAGGAGTTGAGTTTGTGCTTGTCACCTTTGGTGAAAACCGCTTTTGGCAAATACTTAGAGTCCCTCCACTTGATCAAGGATCGCCAAAATATTTATTATTCAACGATAAGGTTGCGATTCTAGCTGATTCTGGAACTCGCTGGTTCCATTGCGAAAATTTCTCCTATACTCGGAATTAGCGACGTTGGAGCATTATTTAAAGTGACTAATATAGTTTTTGGTGCTATTCTCGGGAGAATGAAGGAGTATCTCTATTGGCCAGATATATCTGAGCGTCAGCTGCTTGTGTCACAGACGTTCCATGAACTGATGGCACGGAGATCAAACTTGCAGAGAAGCCAAAAAAAAAAAAAAAAAACACGTAGCTTACTACTGTCAAAAACGAGTTTGTGCTATAAAACTTCAGGCAGTTTGCGATCATAAATTTCGTATTCGGGATATTGTAGTGGGATATTGTGGTTGGATATCCGGGAAGCTTTCATAACGCAAAATTATTCAAGAACAGCACAATACTTAAGCGCGGTGAAATATTTTTTAGTGGGAAACAGTGGATTGCAGGGGATTCTGCACATCCTCTGTCTAATTTCTTGATTCCACCATATCGAAGTAATTCAAATCATATGAAGATCGAAAATCAGAACCTAAAGAATCATTGCATTCCTAGGAATAAAATTCATTTAATTTACTAGTTCAATTATAAACTTTTTTATACTGTGCGCTTTGTTTTATTTAATTCTTTTCACTGTCGTTGATTTTTTTTTGTCAGAATGTTATTTTCTACACTAGAAGTTCTCAATTCAACCGGAGAAATATTGCTCAATTACATAGTAAGGAATCCTGGCTAGTATATTTTGTTTTTGTAAAACTGTCAACATTTTCTCAACTCAACAATTCCGTAACTTAATTGGGGGATATTAAAAAAAAATAAACTTTAAAAAATTCTTTAAATTTAACCTTAGAAAAATACAAACCGAGAATATCTTAAAAAAGCATTGAAGCTTACGGACTTTATTTTTGGGAATTTTGTATATGAATAGGAAAAGAGAAAACAAAACACAATTGCTCATTTTGGCGTTGCGTGTGTGTGTTTAGCCAAGCGAGAGCGCGTTCATTTAGCGCTTCTTTGTTGTTGCAAAAGGGAGCAGTATAAGTATAAGTGCGGTATAAGAGCGCATATTTATAAGATAAGATCGTAACGGACTCTGCTATTAAGTATATATATTCTTGATCAGCATCAATAGACGACTCGATATAGGCATGTCCGTTTGTCCGTATGAATACACAGATCTTCGAAATGGTAAGAGCTAGAGGTTTGACTGGTATAGAAAAAATATTTTACATATTCTCAGGCAGATTAAATTTATTTTCAATTTTTGCCACGCCCTCTCTTGCCTCCGGAATTTGGAAAAAATAACACATCTTCCCCAGTTTTGTAGACAGAGGGTTCGTACCTTTTAAACATATTTAGTAATCAAGATTTTTGAGCGATATGCCAAAGGAATAATAAAGATCTGATGTACGATAGTGGAGTTATAGAATAAACAAACAATTTTTTTACAAACTTCATGTCCTCTTCCGATTTTCTTGTTTCAAATCCTAAGCCATCTAGTTAAATGCCTAGTCCTTGTTCAAAGTTTTTTTTGTAATGTTGCCAGCAACTGATTTTCATATGTCACGGTCGCCAAACCGCGTTTAAAAATTATTCTCTTGTTAAACTTAAACCGTTGTTTGGTTGCTTAATAATGCTGATCTCTTTGTAGTTAACAGTTTTTTTGTTTATAACAATTGTGTAAAATTATACATATATTTCGCTATTGTGTAAACGGCAGATGTGAAAAAATACAGACTATTTTGTTGTTGTTGTAAGTATGTATATATTGCATTTGCAGTTGTAGTTTTGTAGTTGTGGTTTTGTAGTTGAAGTTTCCTAGTCCTAACAAAATTCGTACAAAGTAAAAAAAAAAAAAAAAAAACTAGAAAAAACCTTGTGCTATATTAAATATATTCATGATTTTGCTTAAACACTTTAATACCCGTGCTAATAGTTGCCCACACTGAAAAAAATCTGGTTCCACATACATCTAATAATCATAATCGTAATTAAGTTCTATACACATAAATTTCCATATAATTCCTGTAATTTATGCCTCTTGTGTAGTGTCTGAGTGTTAAGTGTGTGTGTTTGAGTGTGTGTGTGTGTGTGTGCAGGTAGTTCGAGGGGATGATGATGGTGGTGGGGGTTGGGAGGGCCTTATCTGCGTAGGAGCCGCCTCCTACGCGCCTCATCTCAGCGCGGCGCATTGTGTATGTGCGTGGTCAAGTGTTTGGACAGATAATCCGCCCGGGCGAAACACTTGCCGCACGACTCACAATGATACGGACGCTCGCCGGTGTGGATGCGCAGGTGGCGCGTCAAATCCGATTTGCCACCAAAGGCGCGTCCACAGAATAGGCAAACGAAGGGACGTTCACCGGTATGCTTGCGCACATGCAGCTTGAGGTTCTCCTTGGAGCGCACACACTTGCCGCAAAATGGACAGGCAAAACGAGAGGTGGCGGGCCTGCGAGTAGGGATAACACCATGAATCATTGTGATGGTGTGCATTAATCCAAAACTTACCGTTTATCACGCTGTCTCTCAGCCGCATCGACACGCAAAAAATTGAGTATGGACGCCTCCTGCGGATTGAGGCCCAAGAACTGTTCATTCGGTATGCGCTCGGCATTGATCAGTGAGGTAAGAGAGCTAAGCGAACTGATGCCACCGCCTCCGGCGGCGGTAGCAGCACCAGTACCAGATCCAACGCCACCACCCGAACCCGAACTGGCACTAGCAGCGGCCACAGCTGCCGCAGCCGCCGAGGATGAACCGGCCGCTGCATTGGCCATTGGCAGTGAGACATGGGCTAAATGTGGCGGCAGCTGGGGCTGCTGGGATTGCTGCTGCTGTTGGGATTGCTGCTGCTGCTGATGATGATGGTGATGATGGTGGTGATGGTGATGGTAGGAGGGATCCGTTTCCAAGTGGTGCAGACGAGACTGGAAAAGATCAAAGATACAATCAAAGAACAGAATAACCTTTTTTTAACTTATTCACGAAACCTTTAGAATTTGATTTTCTATCTATCAGTACGTACCGGAACCGTAACCGAAATTCGATTCGGTTTGAGTCCCTTGTGCAAATCTTACTAGTATTATAAAAAGACAGCGGATTTTGCATGATTTTAAACAGATTTTAGTCTTAGTAGGTCCAAATATAGTGCGCAAAAATGACAAAAAAACTGTTTAAAAATTTACTTCCCACTAGTAATTTATAGGCAAAATCCGCTGTGTAATTACTAGACAGCGGATTTTGCATATTTGCATATTTTGAACCACATGTCAGATTTAAATTCTGATTGCACACATCTTATTTTTTGCATACTCTTTCCAACATTTCGGCCGGTGTCTTACGAATAAATGCTTCAATGTTGTCTTCCAATGCGTCAACTAAAGCGGGCTTGTCTGTACAGACATGAGCTTTAACATAGCCCCACAAAATACAGCCTAAAGGCGTTAAGTCGCACGATCTAGGGGGCCAATTGACCACGTTGTTGAGTAACAAAAGCCCAATTGCTGCGAACGGCGACGAATCGATAATTGATGGTCATCATTAACACTGGCCGATACAGCTGCGATATTTTCTTCAGTTCGCACTCTACGTAAGCGTGTTGGGGGTTTATTGTCCAACAATGCTCAGTGGGTCGATTAAACTGGCCATAAAATGGTAGAAGCGCGCGATGAACTTTCTTAAAAGAGCACGCATTTTGATAATAAAATTCAATAATTTGCAAGCGTTGTCCGTTTGTGAGATGATTCATGGTTAAATTATAGACCAAACTGAAGATGTTTGACAGTGAAACAAAACATGAAACGTGCGGGAGCTGTTTAAACCAATGTTGCCAAAAAGATAATAGCTAAAAAATCACCCTTTATTAGCCGTCGGCTTACACGTCTTCGAGTCAATCTAAACTCATATTAAAATTAAACAAATGTCGTTTAAGGCGATCGAAAATCACTTCCTTTTTACCCGTCTTTAGTTGCCAACTATTGAATCTATTTTGATAGTCTATCGATCTTGATCCACATTATATATAAAATTTCGCGACTTTTTGGACCGTAGTATCGAGCCATTTACGCGTCTACAATCGCCATCTATCAAAACTTGATATATCCCGAGACTCATAAAATTTAGCAAATTTAGCGAAAAATCCAACCCCAAATAAGAACTTTTTGCTGTACGTCTAACACTTTATATATTTACTCGTCTATTAAGACTTCAAAATTATCTTTGGTCGCTAAAAAATTCGCAAATGTTGCGATTCCTTGAGCCGTTCCATCTACACCTCCTATTTACCCGTCTACATTGCCATCAATTGAATCTTCATAATAATCTTAGGTCATACGAAAAATTGGCAAATTTTGGACTATTCAATCTAATTTGACAAATTTCGCAGCTATTGGACTAAACCTCTTGTATACGAGTCTATAATTGCTATCTATCCAATCTTCATGATGATATTAGGTTCTTTGACTTCTTGACCATTTCATCTACGGCTCCTTTTTACTTGCCGGTTTATGCTTCTTTATGACTCAAACTCAAATGTGAATTATTGTTATTTCGCGATTTTTTTATTTGTTCCTTTACTGTATTTACTCGTGTACTCTTGCCGTCTTATGGCTTATGAAAAATTTGAAATTTTCCCAATATTTTAGAACGTTCACTTCTGTTTAACCGTCTATATTGGTCATTTATCTATTTGTTATAGTAATTTTTATTATATATACATTTTACATATTTTGCATATTTTCTGCATATTTTGCATATTTTTTACATATTTTGCATATGCACGACCTGATCACTCAGCTGAGTTTTCCTCTGATTTGATGTTTGACCGTGTAAAAAGGCATCTGAGTGACATAAAGCTACTCAGATGAGCGATCAGACGAAATAGAACCAGTTCTATTTGGCCTGAGCACTCATCTGAGTGGCATTTATCGAGTTACAGTGTTGCATAACTGCAGTGTGCTGGCGTTGCCATTTTCTGACAATCGATATACATTGATTATCGAATTTTGGCTATCGGTCAAGTTTCTGGTATGTCAAGTGACATACCAAATATAAATTGCAACTTAAGAAGCATCAGAACGCAGATCGCCTTTTCGCTTTTTATTCTTCCTGTCTTCTTCTTTTATGTAAACAAAGCATCGTCACAATGTTTATATGAACCAGATGATTCCGATGAACCAATGGTTCTGCAACTGGCTCATCTGAGCTTCTCAGGCAAAGTTACAGCCTGTTATATCCAAAAATTAAGATTAAAATTTATAAGAGGCAAAGTAGATTCTCATTCTAAATTTGTATAACAAAATCTGTATTGAAATGTAAAATAATAACTTTCATGGAATGCTACATTAATATATGTGGATAATAGAACTATAACAATTGCAGTAACCAACCAAAAGATCTTTTTCCCTGACAATTGCTGGGCATTTAGTGATGAGCATGGGCAGCGCTTTCATCAGGAAAGGCTTAGGGGAAAGTGGAATGATTCAATGTAAGCTGAGTATTTCTGGAATTTTTATCGAGAAAGTTAGGAGGCAGAGCATAAGAGGGTAGCGAAATGACATATGTAGATGATATGGACCTGGAATGTTGACTCCATTAACAGGAAGGGTTCTGTTATCCAGTTGGTGAATTTCCTCGAGGGATTTTCTTACGTGGCTACGCAGAAGAATTAGTCTTGCAAACTCATGATTCTGCGGGGAGTTAAAGAGCGAAGCCGTCCCTCGAAAACAAAAATAGCGTTATAGCGGTCTCTTATCATCCCAGCCCTACAATATAGTTCAGAAAACATGGACATTAACAGAAGCGGATTCACAATTAAAAAACTAAAAAAAAGAATTTGTATGAGAAGAGAGGGAATTGAACTAGGAAACACATGGACGACGGCGCGTTAGTTTAGTTGACTACTTGGCATATGGGAGAACTGGCTTAAAAATCATTACTATTAATGTGGAGCAGTTGGCACTTTGCGGACCAAGATGCCTTTTTTTCCAAAAGTCAATTGACAGAAACAAACTTACAAAAATATGTACAACTGTGTATTCGAAACGTAGCGATAAATTCCCATTTCGTGGGCACCTACTGCGATGCATGTTGTGGACTAGCCTCATTCACCTCTGCGCCGCTGGGTAACTATTGGTAATAAAAACCGCGAAATTTTTCAAAATTATTTAAAAAGTATTTATTAAAGTGCACAATGATTAGATCACAACGCAGGAGTTGGTAAATAGAAGGTGTTGATCCAATGGTTAGAAAAATCGCGAAATTTGAAAAAAATTTTATTGGACCTAAGATTATTATGAAGAATGGATAAATGTGAATTTTTTTATGTGAATCTTAACGAAAGCGTACGCGTTGGTAAATTAGAGGCATAGATTGAACAGTCCATAATATTGCGAAATTTGCAAATTACAAACAAAAAATCGCGAAATTTCCGAACTTCTGCCTTGAGTTTAGATCAGTGGTGCCCAAACACACACTATCAAGCTTTGCGATTGTGCGTGTAGCACAGCAACACGAAGTAAACGTCATTACGTCAAATATAGGCTACAAACAAACACACATATGTGTGTGCGTGCTATTCTCTCACGTATTCTCTCTCTCTATGCGTGTGTCGGCTGCGACGCTGGCAGAATTATGACTTCCTATCACATGGGATAGGGAAAATGAAATGTGGGCACCACTGGCTTAGATTAATAAAGACGCTAAGATTATTATGAACATTTGATGGGTGTGGAACAAATAGTCCAAAAAGCGAAAAATTTTAAAAACTTTCATCGTGTGCACCAGACAGCCACGAGCATAATCGGTTATCTCTTTTGTCTCTTGCTCTCTCACTTACCCGCTTGTTTGTACTATGAATGCCATCAGAGCTGCTTATATTTGGCTCCGTGGCGCTGGTCGAGGCCGAAGCCGACGAGTTGTTGTCGTTGTAGAGCAAACTAATGCCAGCCGAGTCAATGGTATTATCCTGCTCATGCTCCTCGGCATTGGCATCGGCCTGTGTGGAGTTCTCCTCGCTCGCTCCGGTGCCAGCCTCTCGTTTAATATTGATGCGCAAATCTTCACCCTCGTCGGCCAGCATGGGCTCCTGTGAGCTGGTGACCACATCCTGTTCCAGTTGCGCCGAAGTGGCAGCCGCTGCCACTGCCACTGCTGCCGCCGCCGCTGCCGCTGTTGAGGCTGTGCCCAAGCGGCCCACTACCCCAACACTTTTCTTGCCATGCAGACGCTCCAGGGCATGATTCAGGCGATGCTTCTTGAAGCTTTTGAGATAACGGAACTGCATGCCGCACACATCGCAGGTGAAGAGCTTGTCCGCAGGCAGACGGGCACGATGATTCTGTTCCTTGTGCTTGGCATAGGCGCTGCGGTAACGGTAGGATTGTCCGCATTGTTCGCAAATAAAGGGCTTCTCCTCGCCCGGACCCACATGGGGATGCTGCAGGGCGGCATGTTGCTCGAGCAGCCAGACATTCGGGAAGTGGGCATTGCACACTACACAACGGGTCTCCTCCTCGATGGGCTCACTGAACAGGGACGAACAGGTGTCCGAGGGACTCTTCAGCATGTGACTCAGTTGCTGATGCTGGGCCAACAGCGAGGACGATGAGGAGCTGGTCGGCGGTGGGGTGGATGAGGTAGACGACGAAGAGCTCTTCTCCTTGCAGCTGCTCGAGGTGTCCGTACAACTGGCGCCGCCGGACAGCAAGAGCTGGGTATACTGTCTCAGGTTGCTGGCATCGACTATGACGCCGCCACCAGCTGATGCTGCCGCTGCCGATCCTGCGACGCCTGCTGTGGCGGAGCCGGGGGTGCTATTATTGGCCGCACGACGACGCAACAGCTGTTCCAGCGACTCCTTATACAATTGGGCACTGCGTTCGCTGGGCAGCTCCACTATGGTCACATCATCGCTATCAGCGGAACTGCGTTTGCCGCTGCTGCCCTCCAACGAGGCGTCCACTGAAATGGCAGTGGAACTGGTGGCCATTTGCTGTGGCGAGGGCGAGGATTTGGCTGCCTTGGATTGCTGTTGCTGCTGTTGATAGAAAGCCGTGGGTGTGGGATAGCGCATGCTGAAGGCGCCGCTTTGAGGTTGCTGCTGTTGTTGTTGTTGTTGTTTGTACTGTGTTTCGCTGGAACGGTTCAGAGTTGGGTTCGAATTTGGTGAAGTGGACTGTTGCTGTTGCTTGACATAGCTGGCCGGTTGATAATCCTTGGTCAGCAAATCGCTTAGGGTGGTAAAACGGTGGGTGAAATCCTTTGGCGCCGCTAACAGGCTGCGGGTACTGGGTACCCAAGGGGAAGAAAGGAAATTAGTTTGCAATTTATTTTATCTAACATGCAATGAGGTGAAAAAAAGGATGGCGTCACACGTCACGTGTAATTATATTGCTTTTTTGAGCTGAGGCAATACTTTTAAATATCAAAAAAATGTGTGATTCAATCTTTGACATGTTTTGAAGTTAAAAAAACAACTCTGCGTCACACATCACGCGTAACAATTTTTCTAATAGCACTACGCCATACCTTTAAAACGCTGGTAAAGCTGCGACTGATCTTTTCTAATGTATTCAAGTAAAAGAAAAATTTATATATAATTTATATATATTTTAAAGCGAAAAAGAAAACTCTGCGTCACACATCACGCGTAACAACAGTACATTTAGCACTGTTTTATACTATTGAAAAACTGGTAATGCTGGCACTGAACTTATTTAACGTATTGCAGGGAAAAAGAAAACTCTGCGTCACACATCATGCGTAACAATTCTTCTAATAGCACTACGTCATACCTTTAAAACGCTGGTAAAGCTGCGACTGATCTTTTCTAATGTATTCAAGTAGAACAAAAATTAAAAAAATGGTAAAGCTGCGAGTAAACTTATCTCATATTTTAAATCGAAAAAGAAAACTCTGCGTCACACATCATGCGTAACAATTCTTCTAATAGCACTGCGCCATACTTTTACAACGCGGGTAAAGATGCGACTAAAGTTTTCTAATGTATTCAAGTAAAACAAAATTCTGCGTCACACGTCACGCGTAACAATATCACTAAAAGCGCTGTGTTACAATATTAAATCGTTCATAAAGCTGTCTCATGTCTTAAATCAAAAAATAAAAAAAAAACTCTGCGTCACACATCACGCGTAACAACAGTACATTTAGCACTGTGTTACACTATTGAAAAACTGGTAATGCTGGCACTGAAATTAATTAACGTATTGCAGGGAAAAAGAAAACTCTGCGTCACACATCACGCGTAACAATTCTTCTAATAGCACTGCGCCATACTTTTACAACGCGGGTAAAGCTGCGACTAAAGTTTTCTAATGTATTCAAGTGAAACAAAATTATGCGTCACACGTCACGCATAACAATATCACTAAAAGCGCTGTATTACAATATTAAATCGCTCATAAAGCTGTCTCATGTCTTAAATCAAAAAATAAAAACTCTGCGTCACACATCACGCGTAACTAATGTATTTGTTGACTGATGGCTTAATATTTGAAGGTCCTTAATTTAGTTGATTTTTTTTGTACTCACCGTAACGCCTCTTCGGCCAGCCAGGTCTGATGATGCAGTAGGCTCAATATTCTGGACGGATCGATATCGAACAAGCTAAGACCCAAAGGTGTAAAGGGAAAAGCAAACGGTGTGGGACAACGACTGGCGGTCATAGCGCTCATCGGTGAGCTAAAGTTACGCAAAAGCTGAACGAAAGTATCAACAAATTCAATAAATTCGATTAATGTTGTGTTAGGTAAAAGCAAAGACAGTGTGTGTGTGTGTGTGTGTGTGAGTTGTGTGTCTCAAAGACGGGTCAGAGTTTGATCTAGCGACCAATTGACTAACTAACGAACTAGATATATTCAATTTGCTGCTAAAACAAATGAGGGGGGGATTGGAGTTACACATCCTATTTTTTTGAAAACAAATTTATTTCATTTTTATTTTCAAATCAAATCGTAATCTACTTCTAAAGCATGCAAGACTTTACAGGCAAACGACGACATAAGAACCGAAAAATAAAAGCATACTAAATTAAAGAGAGATTCATTTAGGTACTTACTTGTCAGTTTTGAAGTGGTTTATATTATGGATCAGGCCTAATGTGGGTAGGGAGGGTACTAAAGTTTTTAACAGAATTATTTGTTCTGCATTAAATACATAACTTACAAACAAACTGTTAAAAATGTGAAATGTGACGTAGCTAAAGTCCCAGTGATTTAGTTAACAGAACCGAAACATTGAAGCAAGCAGTTAGAAATAAGTGTGGTCTTTTTCCACTTCTATTTTCGCTTTAAAAAGTCGAATAATTGTTGGGTATAATTTCATTTAGAGCAAATAAATAGCTTGATATGATAATATCAATAAAGGTTTAATCGAATATGTGTGGTTCAAGGTTCGGATGCCCTAAATCGCACAAAAATGTATAAAATGTTTTCCGTTTTTAACATTTAAACAGAAAAAAAGCCAAATTAACTACAAACGAGATTTTTATTTTTCAAGCTAAGCTAATGTTTTCTGAAATTTCCTTGTAAGCAAATGAAATATCACAGCTTACGTACGCTAATATTAAAATCAAAAATTTTTCATACTAAAACCCCTTTTGCCCGAACTATTGTCATTTGATTTTGGTTCAAAATTTGCAAATCTATTTGAAAATATTTAATATTTATAATCAACGAGTTGGAGGACGTTAATATTGAAAAGCAACAAGTATTTTTTTACGAAGACCCATTTTCCGACCGATCGGTCTGACATAGATAAAAGTTTACAAAGTATAATTTCCCCACTAAGAAAGTTATTGTAGCATAAGAATTTGTGACAAAAATTTATTGACCTACAAAATTTTTTTATAAAAAAATGTGTGTGTCGTTAACAATTGATGTGAAACATGATGCTAAGTTTAAGAGCTCTTAAGGAGCTGTTTAAGTCACTGTTTAGTCACTGTTTACTGGTTGTCAAATCACTTTACAATTACTATTAAGTCACTGATAAGTCACTGTTATGACACTGTTTAAGTCACTATCAAGTCACTGATGAGTCACTGTTAAGACACTGTAAAGTCACAGTCAAGTCCCTGTTTTGTCACTGTTAAGTCATTGTTTAGGCACTGTTAAGTCACTGTTTACTGCTTGTTAAGTCACTATACAATTACTATTTAGTCACTGATTAGTCCCTGTTAAGACACTGTCAAGTCACTGTTTAGTCACATCAAGTCACTGTTAAGTCACCTTCACTATCCGCCCAGTTTCCTTCCTCTTTCCACACACTTTGACTCCTCTCCCCCTGGGACACTCCTCTAAAACAACAACAGAAAATATGCATGAAGTCAACGTCACGTGACGCTGAAATCAAATTTTACTCCTACTAAAATCTTCCGTTCCGAAATTAAAGATGTTTCTCATCTTTAATCATAACATTCGTAATACCAAAAGCAATTATAAAGGAAATATCTTTGGTCAATTGCCTTCTTTATAGAAATATAAATTTAAAAAAAGGGTGTGTTGGTTATGTGACATCAAAAAAAATGGAGATATGGGGTGTTGTAAGTCACTTTGACAAAAAGTCGGGTTTGACTCCCGGAGAGAATGCTGCAATGATGTGCAATCAATTAAAGGAAAAACTCTCCAAAGAGGTAAAAAAACATTAAAAAAGGCAAGCAAAAGAACAGCCACCAGCAAAACTTGCTCGTACACTAAGAAAAAATTAGTTCTAATTCTACCGAAATTAAGCCCATTCGTTGACAAGAGTAGAGTAATCCCGCTTTTTCTTGAACCGTGAACAGTGGGTGTCATATTAGGAACATTTTGTGCTCACTTTATGAACGGCTTGGGCATGATTTAAGAACATTTTGTGCTCGAAAAATAAACGCTGAACAAAAAGTTTTTAAATGTTTTCTTTTGACTCAAAAATAAATTTATTTAAGATTTTATTTTACATTAGTTTTCTCTCTGATTTTTTTTTTATTGACTTTTTCATCTTACTCTGGGGATCGAACTCAAAACCTCGCGGCAAGAGTCGGCGTCGCTACCATCGCGGCCAACGACCTCGCTTGAGACGATGCGGCGAATTACGTTATTAAGGCAAAGCTTTAGTAACTGAGAGCTTTTTGCTAAAGGCTTTACGTTGAATGTTTTACTTGGGCGGAACAAAATAGGAGCTCAAGTCAGCGTGCAGGCGAAGGCTTTTTTGTTGTTTTTGCTTATTATCTTTTTTTCTTCTTGTTTTTAAATATTAATAATTATTGTACAATGTACAACATTTCTCAAAACGCGATTTTCGCACTTCTGTTGTGATTTGTGCCAGTTTTAGTAAGAAAGCTTTTGAGTGGTGATTTTCCGTGAACGTCGGATTTGTTTTGTGAACGATAATTCACGAACGAGATCTTTCAAGTAGGAGCCCGCTTGTGCTGGGTTTTGGATGGTCGTTTTTTTCTTAGTGTATTTAAAAGAAAACAAGCCGGTTGCCGTCAATCAATTTTCACTATTCATTGATATTTCTTAATTCAGAATATGCGAAAATTTTTTTATATTTTTTTATGTTATAAAGAATAATTGCTTAAAAAGACAAATTTTAAACTTTTAAATTTTCGAAATGTCAACAAACAATTTTTTTTAGAACTAATGATGAGAACAGTTACATGCGTCTTTTAACTAAAATTAAAAAATTTACAGAACGAAAAAGTATTGATTTTTGGCAAAGTTATGTTTACAATGTTATCGCTTTCAAATTTGTTACTCATAAATTGAATGTGCTTTCATATGATTCTGTTTAGTTTGATCCAAGTCGGATGACTATAGCACTTAGCTGCCATAGGAAGGATCAATCGAAAAAGTAGTGTTATTGAGAAAAACTTCTTTGTCTCCACCGCAAACGTCTCCAAACTTTGTATTTATAAGTCTTTTATGCTTTCACGTTATTCCACTTAGATTTATGAAAATCGGAAATCTTTATAGTATAGCTGAAATACTAAGGATAGTAATGAAAAAGAAAGTAAAAAAACTTTTTTTTCAATGGCATCGATCTCAAACTTTTAGAGCGAAGCTCTTTTACGGACGTCAGACTGGAGGGGGTTAATCTTGAACTATTTTGTCTTTGCGACAGATTCTTTTGGGGTATGTCTTTGATTTTGCATTTTGTATTTGCAAAATCAGCTGCTGTTACCATTACCGCGTAGTAGCATGTGGGTAGTGTGTGGAGTGGGATAGTGTAAGGTGGAAATGGGGGGGGGGTGATAGGTATTTGGTAGAGACCTGGTGGGGTTCAGGTGAACATTTGGTAAGGACTTGGGATTGGTAAGGATTGGGTATTTGGTGCTGATCTGGTGGGGTTCTGGTGGAGATCTGATGGTTTTCTGGTAGGGACCTGTTGAGATCAGGTTTGGATCTGGTGGGAAACTGACGGGAACCAGGTGGGGATCAGGTGGAGATCTGGTGAGGATCTACTGGGGATCTGGTGGGGCTCTGGTAAAGAGATCTGGTGGGATCAGGTGGTGATCTGGTGGGGGGCTGGTGGAGATCTGGATTACATTGACTAAACAGTGACTTAACAGTGACTCAACAATGACTTAACTGTGTCTTAACAGTGACTTAACAGGGACCCAACAGTGACCCAACAGTGACCCGACAGTGACTTAACAGTGACTTTACAGTGATTTAGTTTTTGATAATTTAACACTTATTTATACAGAATCCAAATGTGTATTTCGCCATAACTTAAATCGGATTCATCGACGTAAAGTGCTTCGCTCGTTCCGGGCGTCTTATGACACACACCCTTTTTTTCTAATTAATATAATTTGCTTTCACATAGCTCTGTTAAATTTAATCCAAATCGGAAGACGAGAAAAACCAAAGTAAGCTTTCCTGTATTTTTCTTCATTCTCTTTTGGACACAACACAAACCTAAGATTAATATTTTTTTTTCAGATTTTGAAATTTAGTCGATGGTTTGTAAAAAATAATCCCATGATTCTAGAAAACAGTTGAAATCGCTATACAGTAAGAGAGAAGTCAAAATGGGACAATATGTTTAAGCCAGAGTCCCTGATCGTTTCTTTTTAAAATCAGAATATTAATCATTTCAGGCGTAAATGAAAATGCATTTGTATTATTTTCAATATTTTTATTTATATAGAATTTTACGTTTCATTCCATCAACTGCAGTTCTTCACCTTGTTCTTCTTCCTAATATTCATTTTTGTTGTGGTATTGTGTGTACGTGTGTCTGTGTGTGTGTTGTGTATGTGATCTTTTATTTTCCATCCTGCTCACATTATGTTTTTAGACTCAAGACTCTCTAAAATTTCATTTGGGTTTTGACTATGTACGCGTGTATGTATTGTATGTATGTATATAGCTCTAGCTAGTTGCAGGCTCATAGAGTTGTTGTTGTTGTTGCTGTTGGGGTTTAACTGTCTTGCTTCCCTCTCTTTGTTTTTTTGTTTTTTGTTGTATCGAAATGAAGTTACATCATATGTAAGTATGTATGCATTGTATTGTATGTCAGAAAGAACTATTATTGAACCAATTCTTGTAGTTGTTGCTGAGTTTGTTTTGCTTTCTGTTTTTTTTGTTTTATTATAAACTATGATATGCCTTTGCTTTGCTTAAATATTTGTTATATAAATTTTGTTGTTTTTTTTTTTGGTTTTTGTTTTTTGCCTAAAATATGTTTAAATTACGGGTTTTGTGTGTGTTCCTTGACTGGGGGGGTTGACCTCTTTTGTTGCCTTGTCTAAAATATGTTTTTAATATTTTTTTTTCATATTTTTTTGGTGCCTGAAATAAGCTGCTGCTTCAGTTTTTTTTTTAATTATTATTTTATTCAGCATTTTGTTTTTTTTTTGTGGGGGACCAACTCGAAAATGAGTTGAATTTTAGTTGAGTGCTTGTTGTTTTCTACGAAAAAAGAAATTTTTAACCTTCCGTTTTTTTGGTAATGAAGTGGATAAACGAGAGCAAGGTGAAATTACTGTAAAGGTGGCGCTCTCTTGGCTTTGGTAACTATAACAGGTAAGGGCGGACGCTCAGTGCACTCTCTGCTCAGTACTCACTTTTACAGCAAAAGCTCTCAGTACTCAGCGCCATACCTCTATTAGTTGTGTCATACAAGCATGGTGGAATTATTAAGGTGAAGCTGAGCGCGAAAGAGCTCTTTCTGCCGGCTTCACCTTGTTAATTCCATCATGCAAGCAAGAGATAGCAAAACAAATGAGGCCCCTCTTGGCAAATTCACCTGATATGAGAATATGAATGCATGTGTGTGTGTTTATGTATGATATTTTGTTTGTATTACATTTTATTAGCGGAAAAAAAACGAAAAAATTAATCATAAATATTGGGAACTTAAATTGCAGTTTATAGTTTAAATGTTAATAATAATAATTCATAATTTTAATTTAAATTTAAGCACAAGAAAATATTAATTTAAACTTAGCAAAACTAATTCTTGTTTATTTTTTGTTGTGGTATAATTAGTTTTGCTGCTCTTAGTGTGTGTGTGTGTGTGTGTGTGTATAAATATGCATGTATGTATGTAAGTATGTATGTATGTTTGTATGTATGTCTATACTGTAGGAACATATTGACGTAATCATATAACGTATTGCAGCTATTTTTTTGTTTGTTTGTCTTTAAGTTTAAGCTCTTCTCAAAGCCTCTAAGAGCTCCCCAGCCCCCCCTCCACCCTCATCCTACACAGCTGTTGTGTGGCTACAGAAAAAAAAGAAGATGAAAAAAAAAAAACAAAGTGACAAAAAAATAAACAAACAAAAGTTAAGATGAGCCTCATAGGAAACTTAAAATGTTCAACCGTAGTTTACTAAAAACTATTATTTTGCTATTATTTAATTGTAGCTGGTTTGTTTTGTTTTCTTTTTTTTTGTATATGATTATGCTTATGTGTATATGGTTTTTATATATATTTGGGGTGGTGAAGCACTGCTGTGGCAAAAATTTGCTAAATTTTACAATTATCTTCACTTGGAATGGTAAGTCGAACACTCGGCCTCATCGATTCCCCTAAAAAAGAACTAAAGCCCTAATTTGGATAAGTTCAATGACCCATGGCGCCAGCAGGGAGCACAAGCAAACGGCACAGCATTTGCATTGAAGCTCGTTGATAAGCTTGGACTGCTCCCATGCTCAAATTTCAAAAGCAGCTCTTCCGACAACAATTGGTGCTCTTGAACAGACCCGTCCACCTAAGGCTCGCACGAGCCGAAGTCTGTCGTATTTTTAAGCAAATGCGAGCCGAAGTTATGGTTGTGAATCGGTGAGCACTGCCTGGCAAGTAAAATGCGTGTTGTCTGGAGAGAGCTCTCTTGTTTACTAACACAAACTCACTTTTTTTCCCTTTCCATTTGGCCGCCTCTGCTCTTGAAAGTTACTCAGAAAAAAAGGTGGAATAATCTCAATCTTACAGTAAGTCCGGCATGAGCTTAAAAATTCAATCTCAACTTACAGAATACGTGTAACAATATTCAGCCTAACAGACTATCTAAAATTATCGAACTCAAACACAAACTAAAATTTCCTTTCCTACCACTCGGACAGCTCATGGCGCCGCTAACTTGACAGGCACAGGCGCGAACTTGACAGACAGAAACAGCTGATTAATCAATTAGATAAACCGACCAACGAAATTTTGACATTATATAAGAATTTTCTTAGTAGATCTCAAATTATTCAGACCATCAAGCGGAATTGGTAAAAGAATTTCAAGAAATTTGGCCAAAAAAGTCGAAGATAAGTCCAAAAAATGTTCTGAAATGAAGCTCGAAAGATTCCGCATAAACTTGAAAATTGCAAGCATAAAATAATCATTATGTCTTGAGGAGCATACTGGAGTTTAGATACCAATTTGTATGCCTGTGGCAACAGAGAACGTCTTAGAAGGAGGCCTGACCAATTCCTTCTATAGGAATCAATATTCAACAGGCGGCAACACTGATGCCTGCGAGATAAAGCGAGCGACGCACAGTGGCCGGTTTCGCGAATTTAGGATTGCTAAAATCGTAACTTTTGAACGGTAAGAGATTTTTAAAAAATTTCAAAGGGACGATTATAAAGAATTTCTAAAACTTTAATATGAGCGTAAGGATTTCATTGTAGGTCTACCGGGTGACTCAGAATCGACTGTCAAAGTGAAAAGTTTAAAATGTTGCAAATATCGCATGCGATAAAAAAACATTCATTTTTTTTAACGATTTATTAAAAACGATGTTGTTAAACTAATTAAAATCAATAAAATTTAACAAGAAACTAATTTTTAATTACTAAAAATATTTATTTTGTATGAAAAAAATTATTTTTAGTAGGGGAGAGTCTCCGGTTGTGGACACGCTCCGGTTGTGGACACCCCAGACTATTTTTTGACAGGTAACAGATAACACCAAACTGAGTAATGTCAAACTTGTAGTTTGACAGTGCACATAATCTGAGCCAATACCGAAGTGTAAACACGCAATTGGTTTCTTGCTGTGAGCAAATAAAGAAAATCGGGAAAATTTTTCCGAGTTTCTATATTTTTCAATTTCCACATTGCGTTAAATCGAAGCAAAACATTGAAAAGAGGTGAGTACTATACTTTTTTATTTAGTGCATTAAGTGTACTTTGTGATGTGATATCAAGTTTCAGTGAAATGTTTGTGTCGTCAAAATTTGCTGAACAAAATAAAAATGGCTACCATTTCCAAGAATGGACACACTTTTGCACCGGTTGTGGACACCCTCGTTATGTGTTTAAAGCGTGTGTTTGGCCATAAAACTGTCAAATATCGTTGTTTATGCTAGTGTAACATATTTTTCAAGCATTTTTGTGAATTTTTGTGCATTTTTAGCCATGTCAACACCAAAAAAATCGTTCGATTCAATAAATATAAATTTTAATGGGCAGGTCGATGCCAATAAGCAATGCCTCATCGATAAGAAGGCCGTCAAAGCTACAGCCAAGGAATATGGGCTTCCTCAAACCACTTTGATCCGGTATTTGGAGAAATTCAGAGCAAATTTTGCAGATGTTTCGTCCGGTGTTGTTGAAATTCGAGATTGCAACCAACGAACTCCATCAAACATGGTGTGTTTTTTTACCTTTCTCACATGAAGCGTAAAATATTTTTCCGGTATTGGTCCGTTTGACCCTGATACTTTCTCCGAAGCTGACTTCATTGAGGCTGTCGAACGAAGAGCAGTAGAAGTCGCCACAAAAGCTGATCTTGATGAAGACAATCAGCGTCGTAAGATCGTTTCCGCCGATCCCAATATTGGGCGAAAAGAAGAAGTGTAATCCTCCCCCGAGCCATCCACTTCACGAGCGTCTTCGGCTGGGATATAATTGGGCCGGTGCAAGGAACTTCTCCGAAAAAGCCATCGAATCGCGGTCGCAATCCCATGCAAATCACTAAGCTAACTTCTCCGGAAAGCGTCGAGTTTTTGCGCGAGAAGGCAAACAAATCAGTTGAGCCCGCAGCCGAGCGTGATTCTGTGTCGCACTAAAAGAAATCCCCCCAAAAACGTAGCCGGGCAGAAAAACGACAGCAACAACACCAGCCAAGCCGTGGGCCAAACGCGGTGCCAAGAAGAAGGCGTCTTCGTCATAGGAAGAAGACGAAGATGTCGACTTCTGTTTGATTTGTTTGGCGCTCTTGCCAAAAAAACTGACCGCTGCAAATTCGATCCATTGCATTTCGGAATAAAAGTTCTTTTTTCATCAATTCATGGCCATTTTACTTCATATTTTTCCATTTCTAGCGATTTAACAAGGGTGTCCACAACCGGGTACAAAAAAAATTTTGGCCAAAAATCATCACTTCATATACATGGCTGCAAATTTTTTTCCGCTTGTCTAAAACAATAGGTTACTTCAGAGGAAAGTTAGCTAGAGTCTCTAGCTTTACAATGATGTTCATATCAACGCATAATGTTGACTTGGAAAAAAGTTATAAGTGAAAAACGCAACTATGTCCACAACCGGAGACTCTCCCCTAATAAATAATTTTTTTCATACAAAATAAATATTTTTAGTAATTAAAAGTTTGCTACGTATTAAATTTCGTTAATTTTAAGTAGTTTAACAATTATAATTTTAATAAATCGCTTTAAAAAAAAAGTTTAAATGATTTTCTTATTTCTTGCAACCATTTCAGTTCATCCAATTTGCAGTTTGGCGGCCAATACTGGGTCACCCAGTTGACCTACAATAATGAACTTAAGCTTATTTGAAAGCTACTGAAATTCTCTACCACATTTCCCTTGGAATTTTTCAAATCTCTTTTTTTATTCAAAAGTTAAGATTTTTGCTACGCAAAACCGGCACTCCGCTTGATTTCACCTAAATACGTAGATTATTCATGCATTTTAATATGTTCAAGTCGCTCATGCTCGCAAGGCGCAGCTATGCGCACGACCAAATAAATATATTTTTATTTAGAAAAATGTATTTTAAAAAAATTTTTACTCTAGAAGCGTGAACTAGCGTGACTGTACTTTTCGTAGTCCACCAAAGTGGGAAAATGAGGTACAAAAGTAGTGCTTCAGTAAAACGACAATAACTCAAAAACTAAAAAAAAAAAATTAAATTGTCTTGTTCATTTTTCTTTAGAATTGATGCATCTTTAATAAGCAAAAAACCTTTTTGCAATCGGAACTTCCGTTTGGTTTTAATACGTTCCCAAAGGTAACATTTGAAACCAAAAAAAAACAAAAATTTATCAGTTTGAAAAATTGTTGAACTTTGAACCACTGTAAAATCCAAAATAATTGACCAAATAAAAAAAAACCAAGCACTTTCGGGCTATCTGGGGTTCCCTTTATTAAATAAAATTAAAGCGGTCAAAAAACTGGACCATCAATTTTTGATTTTTGCAACGCTAAATTCGCGAAACCGGCCACTGTGCGTCGTTTACGGTGACAGGACAAAACGCCCACGGACAAAAAATTTTAATCACTACTTTGAGGTACAACTCCGAAATTTTCTGGGCCTTTTGACCGGACATAAAGCCCATGAACTGCTAAATATAACATTTATCAAAATTTATGCGATCCACAGAGTGTTTACAATTTTGCTCCCTCAAAATGGGCATAGAAACTCTGTCCCATTTTGCTCGTGTGATTTTTTGAGTGTTGGTGAAAAATCACTGACCCTTAAGGCTGTTATCTTATGTACCTGCTTTTGTTGAAATCGAAATCTACTTGATTTGGCAACCAAGTGGTTTTTGTGCAATTGGTTGTCTCAAGTAGGTTAATTATCAATTTGGGCATTTGTGCCACGGTCACACCGGCAGGGCTGAAAACGCACTTATAGTAGGATAGCAGCGCGTTTGCACTCTGCTGTTTATTAGTGGCATTCATGAAAGCGATTTAGATTTGATTAAGATATCGCTTATGGCTAAACTTCAAGCAAATTTAAACTTTGATTTGATTGAGACTCGTGAACAGCTGTTCTAACTGACAAGCAAACAAAGAAAGTATCTAAGAGGCCACGGCTATGAGCAACAAGGCAAATATATAAACTTCGAAATTGGTGTCTTTTGGAAATGAATGAGAAGTGAAACTTTATTTGAATATTAATTGTGTTGAACAAGTGTCCGACTTTATAGTTTTGTGATGGGAAGATCGAAATTGCTGAACAATCCGAAGAACAAATATGCCTGGACCATTACGTTTCAACCTTGCGCTGGTCGCCGGGGCAGTCACATCTAAGTCCAGCCATGCCGAATAGACTGTGTACTGCTGCACTTCACGTTGTAGGTCGTGGACACCATATCGTAGTTAACCTATCTCGTTGGGTTTTGAGATTATCTTGTACTTGACAGCTTGTCGCTGCTTTTGCTATTCCATGCATTTCTGAATCTGTCCACTTTAAGCCGCTGAAGCTAATTCGTTTTCCAATTAAAGCAACATATTATCTGGTTATAATTTCAGTGTTTCTTATTAAACTGGGCGAAAAGTCCGACGAGATATGGGCAATATGTCTGAAATTTATGTGGACTTAAGGCCCATAACATTGTGTAGTTTGATATCGATGCTTACTACGATTAATTTGAATATGGGCCTTTTGTCATGTCACCGTCGTTTACCCACACGAACAAACACCCGAATTGATTGGAATAAAAACGAACTTAATCATCAGATCAGAATGCCAACAATATGATTGAATAAAACCAGGTGACGTTGTGTAAAGTGGCTTTAGCCATTTCTTTGTGGTTGCAAAAGAGAGCAGTATAAACTGTCGGGCTCTTGTCTACACAGAAGATAGGGACGCGCTGGACTTTGCTCTACACCCAATGTGGCTTGATTTCTCATAGGGAATCGATGAAGCTATCAAAATTTGTCAATGAGCAAATTATTCCAAGACTGATTCATTTTTGGGAGAGACATCTGCATCTCCTTCTGGCTGTGTGTCTGTGTTTGTGTGTGAGTGTGTGTGCATAAATAAAACATTTGAACCTATTAAAAATATTTAAAGAAAAAGTTGGAAATTGCTTAAAATTTAACTAAAACATTTCTCTGGCTTTTTGTGTGTGTGTGTTTTCGGGAAGGTTAAAAATTGTTCTGGCTTAATTAATTATTTTTGTTTTTTTGTTTTTTTTTTTAAGTATTTTCGTAATATGTAGTTGTTATTGTTGTGGTTTTTTCCATGTGAAAATATTTGTTTTTCTTTTTTTTTTTTTGCGCTCTATAAACTAATATATATATAGATATATATTTGAAATTTTTTTGTATTTGATAATTTTTATTTTCTTCATTCTTTTTGTTTTTTTGTGGTTTTTCTTTTGTGGATATGCAAAACTACTTTGTTGTTTGTTCTTGTTGTTGTTGTTGTTGTGTCTTTTCTACTTGTTTTTTCTTTTGTATAACTAAGTTCAGTTTTTGTTGTTGTTGTTGTTGCTAATAGTGTCTTTTCTTTTTAGTTTGTTTACAAATGCTGTATATGTATTGTGTATGTGTGTGTGTGTGTGTGTATATATATATATAGATTCAATGCCTCTCCATTGCTCTGACCTAAAAAAATAACTATCAAAAAAACTGCAATTTTCGGTTCTGACTTTGTTTATGCCTTTGTTTTTCTTTCTTTATAAAATATTACCTTTAAGTATATGTATAATGTATATATGTATTGTATATATATATATATATGTATATATATATTTTGTTTTCTTGTTTTTTTTTTTTAAGGGGAGTAGGCACTACAGTGTTCTTTTTTTACTTTTTTCTTCTTATTACGTTTTTTGTTTACCCAAAAAAAAGCTTAAAAAGCCTTAATTCTTTATTAACAATTCATTACAAGCCTAAAAAGTTGTATGTTTGTGTGTGTGTGTGTGTGAGCGTATGCCAAAAATTGTTTATAACTTGCCAAGCTTTTCTAGGTTTTCTCTTAAATTTTCTTTTATGACCTGCTATGTTTTGTTCACTATGTATGTATGTATATATGTACGTATGTATATGTCTATTCTATTAGTAGGTGTATATTGTGTTTTTTTGTTGTAGTTGTTGTTGTTACTCTTAGTGGTATCAAAAACGATTTCGAAATGTACAATTTGATGGATAATGCAGTTAAAAATTGGTTCTATGTTTTTCCCTCTTATAATATTTTTCCATTTTATTTGGGATTAAGTAGAAATTTGTTTGTTTTGTGTTTTTTGTTGGTTTTTTGTTTTTTGTTTTTTGTTTTTTGAAGTTCTAGACACATGCTAACTATATGTACAGGCATTGTATTATTATTTTGGGATGATGGAAGGGGGGGGGGCCCCCCTTTGGAGTATCATAAAGAAAGTTTGTAATGTACAGTTGTGTGTTGTAATTAATTGAACAGTGGACAAGCAGCTGAACTGAACTAGTTTGGAATTCCCAAGACAAAGATCAAGAGGTTCTTGAAACGACTGTACAGTCTATATATAACATGACTTTGAGCCAGCTGAAACTGAATTTGGTTTTTTTTTTAAGCAAACTTGTTTGGGGGCTTAAATGGCTTTTTTTTGTTAATTTGGAAGTAAGCCCGTGCTCTTTCAGAATTTTCCGGCTTTGTTTTACTGTTACTGTTTTATTTTCTTCTATGGGGAAAATAGTCCATTTCAATTAAATTAATTCACTTTCTGTAGCTGCTAGCTTTATTTTTAATTGAGCAGCTCTATATCTGCATTAGTTTTCAAAACGTTAAAATGTTTTTCGTTTGTTTTTGAATGGAACAGATGATTTTTGAAAGTAATTAGTTTATTTCTAGATTCAATAAAAAAAGATTTTTGTAATTTATAAAAAACCTCTAATTTTTTAATTGGAAACTTGTTCATTTTCTAAGCGATTTTGTTTATTAAAAGAAACAAAAAATTTGACTTAATTCTTTGGAGGGAACTAGTTCATTTTCAATTAAAAAAGTTAAATTTGTGACCTGACAGAACTAGTTTTTTATCAAATAAATGAATTTAGGTTTTGAGCTAAGAGAATAAGTTAAAACCAGTTTATTTCCTAATGAACTAGTTCATTTTGCTTTAATTCTTGTTGTTATCGTAAGAGTTTGTATATAATAGACTAACAATGAGTTTACTTTGTAAGAGAACCAGTTCATTTTCCAGAAAAATATAACTAGTTCATTTAAAAATGAACTAGTTCTAGTTTTCTAGAAAACAAGCTGGTTTCATTTAAAAATGAACTAGCTCGCTAAAAATGGTAGCTTCTTGCCTAATTATGAACATTTTAGTTTCATTTTTGACGAAACTAATTTACTTTTAGTGCAAAAAACTAGGTTTTTGTAAGGGAATCAGTTCATTTTTTAATAAACTAGTTATTTTTCCGTACATTCTTGTTGTTTTCTTAGGAACATCGTTGAATTTCTAAAGAAGCTTGTATATAAGAAAACTAGAACTAGTTCATTTTCAAATGAACTAGTTTGAATGTGGTGGCTTCTTGTTTAATTATAAACAGCAAGATTACTTTTATTGCAAAACAAAGTTTTTAAAAAAGAACCAGTTCATTTTATAGTAAACTAGTTAATTTTTGGTAGATTTTTGCTGTTTTCTTAGGGACATCGCTGAATTTCGAAGGAAACTTTATTAAATTTGTCTTAAAATGTTAATTTTTTTGTAAAAGAACTAGTTCGTTTTCGGGAAAACTAGAACTAGTTCATTTTTAAATGAACTGGTTCGATTGTGGTGGCTTCTTGTTTCATTATGAACAGACTCGTTTCACTTCTGACAGAACAAGTTTACTTAAATTGCAAAAAAAATGTTTTTGTAAGGGAACCTGTTTATTTTCTATTAAAGAAGCTTAATTTTCTTAGATTCTTTCGGTTATCATAAGAATACCTCTAAATTTCCACGGAAACTAGTTTGCATAAGTCTTACAATGTTTTAATTTTGTAAGAGAACTAGTTCGCTTTCTAGAAAAATAGAACTAGTTCATTTTTGATTGAAGTAGTTTAAAATGGTAGACTCTTGTTGCAAAAATATATGTTTTGCAAGTGAACTAGTTCATTTTCTAGTAAACTGGCTCACTTAATCAAAATTTTGCTCATGATAAAGGAAATATCTTCGAGCTGTAGAACTAGTTCATTTTTTAATGAACCAATTTACATTTGGTAGATTTATTAATGAATGGATTAATATTATTATTTACGGAACTGGTTTTATTATAATCCACAATATATGTAAGCTTTTGTAATGGAACTGATTCATCTTGAGAAAATTGAAGAACTGGAAAGTCTGTTGTGGAAAACTGATTCAGTTTTGAACTAAACTAAATCAAATAGGAAACTGTATTAAAATTGATATATAACTACATAATATGTTTCATTTCATAATTATTTCATTTGGGGGAGAAAAAGCTAAGAAAACCTTTTAAAAAAGAACTAGTTCAATCTTAGTTTTGATCCACTGTTTACAACACAAATCAACATGCATATTTTCATCATTTTTTCCTCATACAACTTTTTTACTTTTGTTATTTCTCTTGGTTCTATGTACATTATGTCCTCGAATTGTTAGCTTGGCACTCAAACATGTGTATTCAGTTATAGTTGCTTGGTTTTTGTTCTCATTTATTTATTAATTTATTTAAGTGGTATTGCATTTTGTTGTTGCTGTTTGTTGTCATTTAATACGCCGATGAAACCAATTGCTTAGTATTTTGTTTATTGCGTTTCACTGTATTCTTCAGTATTGAGTTAACTTACAAGTTTCGAACCGAAAAACGAGGCATCTAGATACGAAAACGGAAGTGAACAGATTACACGAAAAAAAGAGGACGAAAATCAACTAACCGTTTGTATGTATATTTTGCAGCTACAAACATAAGAAAAAGTGACACTTGTCAATTGTTGATTATAATTGTGGCTATTTGTTGTTGTTGTTGTTGTTACTTAATGGTATTATTTGTATTGTAGGTGATTATGCATGAATGAATAATGTTTGTATGTAAAAGAAGGCATTTTGTCAACAGGGTACATATGTGTGTGTGTGTGTGTGAGTGTGTGTATTTCATTTAGGGGGTATTCACTTTACTACAACGGTCAGGACCAGTTTAGTGTTTTTGGGATCTGTTGATATTGATTAATTGATTGAGTTGCGCGCAGTTTTGGTTTATTGTCGTTTGAAGAGAGTGGTGAAAAGGGGGGGTAGGGGAGGACTGTAAATGCTTAGACTGGACTGGAACTAGTTTGATTGGGGATTTTGAATGATAGCCTTGCAGAACCTCTGCTTTTTTTTAATTATGTTTCAATAAGTTCTTTCAAGGGGGCCGGTAAAACACACATGCTTGTTTTGGCATTGCGTGTGTGTTTCCAGCCAAGCGAGAGCACTCTTATTTAGTTTTCTTAGTTCTGTTGTTGTATGTTTCATTTTATAGGGGGGGGGGGGTGGGTGTTTATATCACATGAATTATACTTAATTATCTAGACAAACTATTCAAACAGCTAGTTGCGAAAATAAAAAGAATTTTTAGACTTTTTGATTTCGAATTAGAATCATCACTTTTATGAACTATGCCTAAGACGAGCAGAATACAAAAGCCAATTATACAAATTTGCGGAAATGTTACTCACTAAAGTTCATGAATGAAACTATCGCTTATCAATATGAGGATTATCACATGAGAATACGGACTTATCAGAGCACAGTTAAAGTTGTGGGCAGTCATATGGAAGTTTTAAAATAACACTTTTGATCTCATATTCTCTAACTATTGTGTGAAAGTTTATTAGATCTTTGAGTCTGTCTACGATTGGTCGGAATACTTATTTCGATATCAAATCTTCCCTTATTTACCATTTACCGCAAATATGTGCTCATATCAATAAAAAATATCTGTTTGACCATTTCAAAATGATATTTTTAAGATCAAATCGATATTTCATAATTTCATTATTACACAAAGAAAAAAAAGTGAGTTACAAATGGCAAGTGCTCTTCTATTGTTATCTAATTACTATTATTTATTGATTTGTAGAAAATAAAAACGAACTTATCGATCGGATCGAACTCGGGGCCACTTGCACGTCACAAATTGGCCTGCGTGTGGGCACAAGGCTTCCTTTTTCTCATTTTCTATAGATCCCTTTCCCCTTGTGAGAGTTTCAAAAACTAAGAAAATATCCTTTTGATCTTTTTTATATCCATAAGACAAATTGATATAATTTAGGGTTTAAATGAAATGATATGAAAAAAAATGTAATATGACATTCATTATACGAAATTGATATGGATCTTATTTTTTATAATCGCATAAAAAACTAAAGTTTTCCGACTTTGGGGGTAAATTTTCCGTAAGATAGAAGCCACGTTTTATATTCTTTTGTAAAGAATGTCAGGGCTCTCTTGAGCATTAAATGAAGGTGTAACCTTAGAGTATGAATTGTGTCAGCTTGCGTACCTTGAGTGGTATTCTTCTCGCCCTTAATGTTGCTCAAAATGGAGATGAAACAATGATGACCAGACTTATCCGGCCTTGTGCAAATCATCATATTCTTGGCAACAGGCGAACATTGCTAAGGCTGCCTTCACACTGTTTATATGTATGATTTGTGAATGCAACCTTACATTTACCATTTGCTGTTGGTTAGTCAGGGGAATGCACCCAGCTTTGGGTAAGTGGGAGTGTGCGGGGATTTATTTATTTTCCGTTTTTGGTATTTTTTAGGGTTTCCAGTCACACCTGGCCGTTTTGCAATTCACAACAGAAATATCCAGCTACTTTCTTGATGACAAATTTGAACGCCCTACGTAATAGGATTTGGACTCGTTTTCGACTGTTTAGAAACTGTCAAGTCACTGTTTGGTCAATGTTTAGTCACTGTCAAATTACCATTAAGTCACTGTGAAGTCACTGTATGGGCAATGTTTAGTCACTATTAAGTCACTGTTAAGTAACTGTTTAGTCACTGTCATGTCACTGTTAAGTCACTATTATGTCACTGTTAATTCACTGTCAAGTCACTGTATGGTCAATGTTTAGTCACTATTAAGTCACTGTTTAGTTACTAATAAGTCACTGTTTAGTCACTGTCATGTCACTGTTAAGTAACTATTAAGTCACTGTTTAGTTACTAATAAGTCACTGTTTAGTCACTGTATGGTCAGTGTTTAGTTACTATTAAGTCACTGTTTAGACAGTGTCAAGTCACTGTTTGGTCAATGTTTAGTCACTGTCAAATTACCATTAAGTCACTGTCAAGTCACAGTTTACTCACTATTAAGTAACTGTTTAGTCACTGTTCCTTGACTGTTTTATTTGTGGCTAAACCATAGAGTGCCGGAGCAAAAAAAGAATAAAGCTTTATATATAGAAGAATTAATGGGTCTTTATTGGTTCCCCAACTTTCTGCGCATTTTCACTAAATCCGCTCTAACAATTTCACAACTAATTAATCAGTTGTCGGACTTTTTACAACAAATTTTTAAATCTCGATAGTGATAGCTAGTTCTTCTGGTCAGTAATTTTGATTTTCGAACAAGCATATATAGAACTTAAACTTGAGAATTACAAATGGTTTTCTTTATGCGATATTCCATCTAAGTAAGATCTTAGTTCAAGTAAAAAGTATTTCGATATTTTATTCAGAACCAAATCCAATAAAATTCTGATCATAATTCAAAAACTTTTTCGTTTTCTATTTTAAATCGAAGGGCAATTACCTTAGACTTACGAATCTCATATCAAACCCTTAAACTATAGCAAAAATATTCAAGTCGGTTCATTTTCTTGAGACTCATTTCACATTTTCCAAGACCTAAGAAAAGGGAACTTGGGATTGAGAGAAACCAATTTGCTTCGTCTTCGGCTTCTGCAAGGCTACCATAAAAGTTCAACCGGGCCGAACTTTGTCGGGGTCGTTTAGGTAGGGGTTTTTGGGACTAAGCCAGGGTCTAGGTTTAACACTTTTAAAGTTTACTTTGAACTATTTTGCTGGTTGATGTGGCGATAACAACAAAAAAACACAAATAATCTTTAATTATATTTTATATATTGGATTTCCATTTAGCTGTCTGTTAATTCACTTCTGCGGGGAGTCTCATTTACGTATTGTTTGTATATATGATTTATTGTTGTTGCTGTTGTTGTTGTTGTTCTTGTAATATTTAAACTATTGTTTGATTGTGTAAATAATTTGTTATATTATTTGGTTTGTTGTATAATTGAATTAGTTGATTTGTTTATAAAAAAATATGCATTTTTTTGTTATTTTTTTTTTTGGTTTTTGTTTTGTTTTGTTTTTAATCATAAAAATAGAAATAGTTTTTATGTATATAATGATGCATTTGTAAGCATTTTGCAGCCATTTTGTTTCACAAAATATTGGTACTATTGTTGTTGTTGCTGTTGTTGTTGTTCTTGTTGTTGCTGTAGTTGTATATAAGTTACACATATACAAATACATTTATAAATATTGTTTGTTGTTGTTGTTATTAGTTATATTGTATTGGAAGAATCTGTGTGTTTACCCTGAGCACTTTTTCTGCTAGAAAAATGAAAATGGAAAATGAGGAAAATTGAACAATGTAACACGAACAAATTGTTATTGTGTCTTTTGTAAATTGCTTTTTGTTTTATTCAATGCCAAAAAGAAAGCCGAAAGAATTGATCGAAAACGTTGTTTTTGTATTTCTTTCGATTTGTTTTGTTTTATGCCGAAACTTGCGTTTTGTTTGTTTGTTTTTGGAGTTTGTTTTGGGTTTGGTTTGAATTTTGGTTTGAAAATTTTGTCGGGAGATTTCCTTTTAAATTAAATCATTTGTGTGCCAAAGCTTTTCCTTTTTCTGATTTTATTCTTTTCATTTATGTTGATCGAAATGATATTGTTTAGTAAATATTAGTTTACTTTATTTATATATATATAAATACTTATATATATTTTGTTGTTTTATATAAATTCGACTTGTATGCAATTCTAGCGTAAATGTTTGTCTGTCTTTTTTAAGGGGAGGCGAAGGGAGGGGGAAAGCCATTTAATATTTACATTAGTCAATATTATGTTTCAACTTCCTGCTTTGCTGTACAAGTTTCTATAATTAGCACATGTGTGTGTGTGTGTGTGTGTGTGTGTGTGTGTGTATAAATAACTTGGTTTTGCCCTTTTCATCAAATATGTTGTATATATATATATATTTCTAATTGTATATATCAATTAAATTCCTGTTTCCATTAAAATGCATGTTTTGCAGTACGCCTAATGAATGATATTTGGGTTTATATATATATATGCTATATATCTCGGTATTATTATTTATGTTTGCTGTGCTAACTCAATGATCAACTTAAGAGAACCAAAGCCGAATCTTTAAGTTGGGTACGTGTATACATACATATGCAATTAAGTAAGTACTTGATAATTTTTATGCCATGTTAAAAGTTTTTGTTTTATAAATATTTTTTGTTATTTTGGTTTTTTTGTTTTTGAGCTGGAATATATTTTATGTGGTAAGCTTAATGTTCCCAAAACTTTCAACATTCAACAGAACTGCTTCAAAAAGAGCTTAAAGTCACTGAACAAAAAAAATCACTGAGTAAAGAGTAACTTAATGTAGTGAAATATTGAGCATCTAAGCCCAGAGTCATTGAGCAAAAGAGCATATAAAAAACGCCGCTTAAGGCGAAAGTAGGCTATTGAGCAGATGTATCAAATATAGAATGGGTCAGTTTCTAAAAAAAGCACAGATTTATTTCCCATCTTTAAGTCGCCATACCTCTATAGCAGTGGCCGGCAAAACACACATGTTCATTTTGCCTTTGCATGTGTGCGTTTAGACAAGCGAGAGCCCTCTCAGTTATCACATGTTTGTTGTTGCAAAAGAGAGCAGTGTAAGCTCGTAAGCCGCTGCTACAGAGGATGGACGTCGCTACTTGTATACATAGAAAATTTATCGGTGCCGGACTCTGCTCTATAGGCTTAAGCATAAGTCGGATTCATACAGCTATATGCAGAAGAACGTAGAGCATGCTGAGAAAAGTATCAGACCAGAGAAGTCCTTTGACATCGTGGGACATATGCTGGAGAATTAGCGAAAGCTCATTAAGATTCTGCGCAGCCTAGAAGGGAGCATGTACTACAAAGTGACATTATAAAGAAACACATTTTTAAACTTAAGGGCTTAAAAGCATTTCAGACTACGTGAAGCATTTGCTTTAACAGAGTGTCTTTGTTTTAATTGGACACGACTGAAAGATATACTGGTTCGTCCAAGTTTTGAAAGCTCTTCAGTCTATGCAAAGCTATTGCTTTTGCAGAGAGTACAAATCGCAGAGCTCTACTTGAGTTATTGGAACATGACTCATGATTTGTTGAGGCCTTAAAAGCTTGCTTTTTTAGACTGTGCAACTCTCTGAGCTTCACAAGTGAAATGTATGATTGGGCAGAAAACTGGTACGGAAGCTCTGCTAGCTTTTCAAGTCTTTGAGAGCTTTTAAATCCACAAGAAGCCCTGGTTTTTGAAGAGAGTGTGGCTCGCGGAGCTTTGGAGACGGAATTTATTTGGGTTTTGGGACATGAGTGAAAGCTCTCATGGTTGTTGAGGCAACGTGAAGCTTTCGCACGCAATTCGGCGATCTTTAATCACGTAATTGATTGTGTTATATGGACGATTAAAAGCTCTACTGGTTTAACGAGGCTTTAAAAGCATTTCTGTCTAAGCGAAGCTTTTTACTAGTTGTGTTATTTGAACATGACTGAAAGCTTTCATGGTTTGTCAAGTCTTAATAAGCCTTTCAGCCTTTCTAAAGTCTACGCGAAGCTTTTGCTCGCCACTCGGATATCTTTAAAGATGTAATAGATTGTGCTAATTGGACGACTGAAAGCTCTAAAAGCTTTTTTAGTCTAAGTAAAGCTTTTGCAGACATTACTGGTCGCAGACGAAAGGCCCTGTGTTATTTAATTTGATTGAAAGCTCTCATGGTGAAGCGAAGCTTTTGCTCACCACTCTAAAATCCATAAAATCATAATAGATTTTGTTCTTTGGACGACTAAAAGCTCTACTGGTTTGTCAAGGCTTTAAAAGCTTTTTCAGTCTAAGTAAAGCTTTTGCAGAGATTACTGGTCGCAGACGAAACATAATTGAAAGCTCCCATGGTGAAGCGAAGCTTTTGCTCACGACTCTAAGATCCATTAAATCATAATAAATTTTGTTCTTTGGACGACTGAAAGCTCTGCTGGTTTGTCGAGGCTTTAAAAACATTTGCAGAGAGTACGAATCGCAAAGCTTTACATACAGAAAACCTTGTGTTATTTGAACATGCCAGAAAGCTCTCATGGTTTGCTTGCGACTCGAAGATCTTTAAAAACGTTATAGATTGTAAATGATTTGGACGACTAAAAGCTCTCATGGTCTTTCAAGGCCTTAAAAGCTTTTTAGTCTACGCGAAGCTTTTACTTTTGCAGGGCCTTACAAACGAAATGAATTGATGTAGACTGGTTAGAACAGTACAGACCATAAACTTAAAGCAAATCCCTCTGAATGTTTCACAGTTTCCCGAACAAAAAGCTTACCTAATTTTTATTTTTTTACTTTCTTCCCTAATGTTGTTTACAATTCGAGGCTAATTAATGCCGTAAACTAAAATCAATTTTGACTCTCTCCTATTTGGCCTAAAATTTTTTGATAAAGTTGGGTAAAATTTTGACTAAAAATTTCGATTAGCAAAAGGCTGTGTATTTTTTAAATTTTTTTTTTTTGATTTTTCAAAAAAACCTGGCAACAATTTGAAAGGTAAACAAAAAACGTAACGCAAAAAAAGTAAAAGTAAATAACCAAATCAAAACTGTGTGCAAAATTGGCATTTCTTGTATATTTTGCTATATATTTATGTGTGTGTGTTTTTTTTCAAGGAACTTGTAAGAATTTGTGTTTTAATGGCTTCATTTAAAAAAAAAAACTAATTCGGGGAACCAAACTAAGGAACTTTTGATCACAACTTAAGAATAAAACTTAAACTAAACTTAAACCACTAAAATGAACAGGAAAAAATGTAACACAATGAATTTTTGTTATGTTGGGTGAAAGTATGAAAGAGAAAAAAGACCAAAACTTGTATATTTTTGGGAAATTTAAACTTGTTTTTTTTAATGGTTTTTTTTTTGGTTTAAATCTTAATTTATTTGTTGAATTTTCTTTTGGTAAATTTTTTTTGTAAAATTCATTGTGTGTGTGTGTGTGTGTGTATGCAGACAAAGAGAAAAGAACTAAAAAGCTGTTGCCATGTTTTTTTTTTGTCGTTTTGTTTTTGCACTAAAGCTAAATAAATTTCATATAAGTTGGTATACAATACAATTTGTTTAATAATAACATTTTCTTTGCTTAGACAATTACAAATTAGAATTACACAAAAAAAAAAATAGTAATTAATAAAAGGCGACACAGAGAAAAACAGAACAAATTGAAGTGGTTGAAATTTGTCTCCCAGTTTTTTGTTTTATATATTTTGGATACTTGGAATGTGGTTGTTGTTGTTGTTGTTTTTAACTTTCTCTCACTTTCGTTTCTTCTTTTTTGGCGGCGGTTGTGTGTGTGTGTGTGTGTGTGTGTGTGTGTCTTAATTATGTATTTAGGTTTTGGTTTTTAATTTTGTTTCTAAAAGGCCGAAAATCACAATTTTGGTTTTTTTGTTCCTAAACTTTAAATTTTGTTTTACATTTATGTATATCTTTTTTTTTGTTTTATCACATCTTGAATTGATGCCTGTTAATAATGTTTTTCATTTTGGTTTCCTTCTCCTTCTCGCTCATTTTAATACTGCCACACGGAGAAAATAAGCTAACAACAAAATCAAAAGCATTTGTTTTTTATCAACTAGTTAAATGTTTTTGTTTTTGTTTGTTTCCTCTCTTAGTTTTTAATGCTATCACAGCCAAATTGTTAAATCCAAAGTTTTTGTGTGTGTGTGTTTTTTTTCTTTAATTTCGAATTTCGAATTTAGAATTTTGCATTGTTGTGGTAATTCTTTCTTTTTGTTGTAGCTTTCAAAACGTTAAACAAAACCAAAAGATCATTGTTTTTTTTTTGCCACAACCGCCCCAGGTTAAAAAAAATTAGCTAAGCCCGCTTTCATTTTGTTTTTTTTTTTGTTATAATTTTGAGATCGATTTGCTTAGATTTTTGCTAGGACTGCTATCAAAATTTCAACCACATAGCCAAAAATTAAAATAAAATAAAAACAAATTTATACAAATTATTGGAACTGAAAATTATTTTGTCATTTGCTTAAAAGCTAGCGCACTTTATCTTTCAAAGCAAAGTAAACTTGGTAAGCCCTCAAAAGTAGGCAACAGAAAGCGAACAAAGCGTACGTGTGTGTGTGTGTGTGTGGGTGTGTGTGCTTAAGCAGGGAAATTCTTCGGGGTTTGTTCTACACTTAGTTGTTTATTTAATACATATTAAAGATCACAGATATCCTATGTAATTCTGCTGCCTGCCTGCCTGTCTGTCTGTCTGTCTGCAACTATTATTTCACATATATAAATGTTGTATATAGATATATCTATATTATATATATATGTATATATAATATGCTTGTTTTTGTATGTGTATATCTGTGACTAAAAAGTATGTTCTACAAGAGCATTTTATCTTAGATAAGACAGAAAAACAAAATTGGGCATTTTTTTTAGTCTCTCACTATCAAGTTGCAAGTTGTGTAGATTAGTGCATAACTAGGCGCTCTTCTAGTAGTAGTAGGTGTGTGTGTGTGTGTGTGTGAATTGGATATGTATTTTATTTACTAATTTAGCTGGTTTCGTTTGCCTCAACATCAAAAGACAATTGCAATTTATTTAGCTTCCACTGCGAAAATAAAAGATATTATTTTTTTGAGCTCCTTTGGATACAAATCTAAGATCAATTTAACATTAAATGGATAATATGAATATTTTGTTTTTAGACACCTTGAACAACAAAATTATTCAACAAATCAAATGTTTTTCTGTGTGATTATAATTTGAATTTTATGATGCTGAATTTGAATACTATTTCAATATTTTTTTATTTAAATAAAATTATTTTTCTCTATTTAAGAAAATTTAGTTAAAGATTAAAATCGCCTTAAAACTTAATAATAATTTCTATTTGTAAGACATTTTTTTGTAAATTTCTAAAAAAGTTTTTAGAAAAAAATATTTTAAATATAGAAATTATTTCTAAAGTTTTTTGGCTATTTTAACCCTCGACTAAAATTTCTTAAATTTAGAAAAAATAATTTTCTAAGTGTTCGATTTCAAAGGAACTTTTAGGGTCTACTCAAAGCACACATTGCTGATCCTGAATCATTCAGATCTCGCATGCTCAGAAAATTTATGACTTATGACTTCCAGAGTGACCATAAATACACCAAACATGCCAGCTGTTATAAAGACTTTGTGGTTTTTCTTTTTTAAAGATAATTGAAACTTATAAAGATGATTTATATGATTTGATGATAGTTCAACCTATTTTTGAATTTGGTTATTGTAGTTTTTCGACAATTATTTGAAACAGTTAAATTGTAAATTAATCGAGGCAAAGGTATTTTTTAGACATCGAATGGCGGTCACACCGTGACATTGTCCCGTCAAGCTTCACGTAACTGATACCATTTTAAACGATTACTTTTAGGGTGTACATAATGAATTAAAAAATCAAAAAATTTTATATCATGTTTTAACCTCTGCGAAAAACGTTCAAAGCTTTCACAAATATTACGTATACGACCCGTTCACCGAATCGAAATTCTGTCGACGAATTCTTCGTATCATTTTAAAAATTGTCAAATTTAAATTTAATCGAACAACAAATAAAAGTGGAGCAGGAATCGAATGTATTTTTGGTTGATAGACTAGGACCAAATTTTGACGAAGCGAGAAGAGATGAGTTTTTTCCACGCTTTTATATGGGACTAAATTCTTAAGACTGCCCATTTAAGAAAGTGCGACTAGTGTGGCTCGCAAGTTGAAGTCAGCATGGTCCACGAGCGGGGTTTCAACAAAGGGCCATGTACGCATGAACGCACAGTCCTTCTAGGCAAATACTACAGACATAACACTACTATGGGCAATTTGCTAAACTCAAGAGATCGCTCCGTGGACACCGTTTTGAATCGATAAGGAGGCAGAGCCCCAAACGAAGAAGAAATTAAAGACAATACCAGAAGAAGACTTTGCAGCATGTTCTTAAAATTGTCCTACAAACACAAACAAAATTGTAAAAAACGTTGGCACAAGTGTAATGCAGTAGGGGGAGGTTACTTTCAAGGGAATGAAATGAATTGACAATATTAAATAAAGAGTTTTTGATTTATGAATAATTTTCCAGTATTTTTTGCCCATAGTAGTAGTAATCCGCATTATCTTTTGATCCTGAAGAAGCTTAGTAAAAGCAGACTATTCGCAGGAACGGCTGCAACCGTGATGCGCAGCACTTCAGTTGAGTGTGGGACCTGACTTCAAAGATATCTTGATAGCCTCTAAATGAACGACTAAAACTTGCTTTCATCTAGAAGTAAACAGCGCAAAATAGTAGAAATTTTGCCGTAATATAAAATTTTTACCAAATATATTAAGTACCAAATATATTTACCTACATATTGTGTCTGTTATATAAAAAACATTTTTTATTGGTCAAATGTTATGACTTCAAACCAAGTCTACGCCAACTACTAAAAAATTAAAAATGTGGGCATGGGCCACAGTACGTATGAGTGATAAACTTTAAGTTCAAGTCGCAGACCCTAAACCTTATTTATTCTGAAATTTTTTTTTTGCTATGCGTTTTATACACAAATATGCATCGTTTAAGCGCGTATCAGTATGACGTTACATTTTTCCATATATCAAAATGTCCGACCTAGTGTACATAGACAAATAAGAGTTGTGATATCTGTAAAGAATTCGGTCGAATCTCGAAGGTAATTTGGGATTTTAAAGTTAAAAGGGCGGTTTTGGGAAGCGAGAACATTTAACAATTCCGATTATGCATGATTTGATCAAAATCAAAAACGGAAACGGACCCAAATCTAGAAATAACTCTCGTAGCGATTTAGATTTGATTAAGATTTTGTCGCACAGCTGATTACAGTTGCTCCTGTGCTTAGAAAGAGTGAATAAGTAATGGTCATACTAACAGACCTAAAGAAATCTACTTTGATACTGATATAGATATGATTTTGTTTTGCTTGCTAGTGTGACCGTTCTCTTCTAAATTTCTGCTGTGATTTCAACATGGAGAACATTTCAAGTTTCTGCATTTCATGTTTTGATAATTAATTAATTATTATTTATTTTATAAATTTTAAAATGAAGTCGAATCTGTTTGAAGGGAAGAAAGATCAAAGGAGCTTTAGAGCTTGTGCTTGACTTAGTCAAAGATAACACTGTGACACATTTTTGAACTCAAAAAAGTTGATACGGTCGAGACCAAAAAATTCTGAAAGGGTGTAATAGAAGTATATAAACGCTGCATGGGTTTGGTCTGATTAGCTGCCGTTTTCTTTTAATTGACCTTTCAACTTTTCAGCTTCAGTGTAGGATTAATGATTTCATATCTCGTAAGCTATATTGAATTTTGCTTTTGTGTCCTTAGTTGTTGCTCTTGGCTTGGCCTACAAAACATTTCTTAGTAGCAAATCAAAAAAATTACGTCTTGGTACTTAAAATTACAAAAGATGTCGAAAAAAATCAATTTTTCACTACTTTTTTCAGATTTTCAACTTTTTCCTGAAATCCGTTACAAATTTGGACAAGTAATTTAGGTAAAAGTTGTTGCTTAAACCAAAATAAACAAACCGTTAGTACGAACACACTTCATTTAAGTACTCTTTGATATAGTAAAAAGACCAAAAGCATGAAAAACTGTCAAAAAAATTCGAAAAAAAAACAAATTTTATCGGTAATAAGTAAATAAATTAAATTTCTTTAGCTACATTTTTTAAGTTATATTTATTGACAATTTTATTGATTTAATACAAAACAATCGAAATTTTTGATAGTGTCAGCCAATTTCTACCAAAAACTGTACTTTTTCGAGATTTGGTTGAAATTATTCATCTTTAAGGGTCTTTAACTATATGAAGGACAATTCGAATGAAGTTGGTATTTTCCAACCGATTGTTTACGTTAGTCTTTGCTACTTTTTCGTCCTTCGTTGCTTGGTCAAATTCGTTATAGTTTTCAAGAAAAAGTTGAAAAACAGTACAAAATGAGGGGAAAACATGATGAATTTACGACATTTTTGCAATTTTGAGTTTACAGATTTGACTATTTTGACTTGTTCCTTAGGAATGTTTTGTAATATTAAGTCAAGAGCAACAACTTCTTTCGGTGAACTCAAGGCGAAATTCCAAATAACCGAGATAGGGAGTTTCAAGTCCCAATCATATGCTTAAAACTTCAAAGTGCTATAAAAAGAAATCGGCAGCTAACCAGACCAAACCCAGGGAAGTTTTTTGTACTACTATCATACCCTTTCAGAATTTTTTGGTCTCGACCGTATCAACTTTTTAGTGTTGCACAGTGTAATGGGGATTCCTTATTAGAACAGTTCTCCTAGAAGCTTTGAAGAACGTTTTTTAGCTATACTCAGAAAATTATTTTTTTCTACATTTAAGAAAGTTCAGTCAAGGGTTGAGAACCTGCCCTAAAATTACGAAATAATTTCTATATTTAAAAAAAGATTTCCTAAAAATTTATAATATTTAGAAAAATTATTTTATTAGTTTTAGGGTGATTTCAACCCTTATCTAATATTATTTTAGTGTAAAAAAAATTTGGTCACACTGTTAACGAAATCTAAATCATATCAGGGGATATTGCAGTAGGCAAAAATGTTGGCTCTTCATTACGGTATGCTGAAAGAATCGATTCATTTCCATTTTAAGCGCAAAGAGAGAGAAAGTTTCGCATAAAAGTGCTTTAAATGAAACAATATTAATGTAGTCTTTGAAATTATTTGAAAATTACCTTCAAATTGAATAAATATATATGGATATTTTGGAGCTATCACACAAATGGATGACACAAGCAGACAGACAGAAAGAACGAGAGCGCAAGTAAAAGTCGGCTCAAACCGACTTCGATATACCCGTTACTCATGAAAAAACACGTTTAACAGTGTTCTTGCATTCCTTAGGGTGAACATCTGAAAAGTATGCAACACTTTTTTAACTCGGCTATTTTTCACATTTTTGCTCATAACTTCAGAACCGTATACCCTATTTACTATACGAGTAACGGGTATAAAAACCCTTGGCGATAAACCGTCTTCTCACCTGTATTGATAAAGACCCTTTGTTAACAAATTTTGAAATCGAACTTTCGTTTATAAAACTACAAACACTTTCGGCCTGATTTAATGCTCATGTGATATTCGAAAGTGTTCTTAATTATTTGAATTACAAGATATAACTGCGTATAATTATTTTATTTGTTGCAAATCGAGCTGATTGCAGTTCTGAATTCCGCAAATCGACAAATTAAAAGTAATTGATATTTGCGGCTTTGAAATGAATGTTGAAATTTAAAAACTAATTTAAAAAAATTATTTAATTAAACATTTCTAAAAACGATTTCATTCTCAAATTATTGTGGGAAAGTATGCCCCGAAAATGTCATGATAACGAGAGAAATCATAACGGGCCTGACAATTATGCCCTCAGTTCTGACCCTCTGAACCAAGTCGGGGGCTGGTTGAGTTTTAAATTGAGTCTCGACATGGAGTTCTATATCAACCGGAATTGTCAAATGGCTAACTGGGAGACTCCTGTCTCATGGGGGCGCTAGTCGCACTTTTCAGTGCGTACATGCTTCATTCTTTTGGTATTGACAAATATTTTAAAAGAATTTTTCTTTAAACATCGCAAAACAAAACCTTAGACTCCATCTTTTTTGTCGACTTCAAACTTTAATCGATTGCTGCTTGGGTTGCTTTATGTAAACTAAAGTATTAGCTTATACAAATTTAATATAAGAAACACGATTTAAAATGAAATTAAATGTATTAAAAGATCGAATAAGGGCTTTGTGAACTCAGATTATAGAGTTGGTGACAACTCTGGTTGCTGTTGATTAAGCCGAGTTCAAAATGTAAAACGTTTGTGTTCGTATCGTTTTTACTGTTTGAAAATGTTTGGAATTCGGAGCATAATGATAAATAAAGAAAGAATAAAGTTTTCTTAATAGGCATGCACTGCTTTTATATTTGTGGGGTTTGCAGTTAACTGTTGTTTCATAAATTGCAGTTGTCATTTAATGCTTGAGGGGGGGCGTTCTTTTCCTGAAATTCAATGCACGCGCGCGCGCGCGCGCACAAAACTATGCTACACCAGTTCACTTTGCTTTGCTCTGCCTTTGCCTTTGCCTTTTGCTTAAGCATTTACTTTGCTTTTACTTGGTTTTTTGTTTTCTTTTTTGTTTGGGGATTACGCGGGTTGGGTTTGCCTATTGGTGAGTGTTGTTTAGTTTAAACTACTTGTTATTATCATTATCATCATCTGCCATACCTAACATCGTCTTCATCATCATCATCCATCATCTTCGTTTACTTAAAAAGTTACATCACGTGTTCACTGTTCTTTTTTTTTTTTCTTTATCGTTTAGCTTTATCATACATACATATATATACATACTGTATATATATATATATTTCAATTATTTATGTAGTAGCATTTGTTTTTTTTTTTGTTTTTTTTTATGTTTTTGTTTCTCTATATATGTCTTACGTTCTCTTATATATACTTTTGAAAAATATATATATGTATATATGTATATTCCTCGATATATATAGTATGTATGTATATACATATATCAATTTATGTTTTGTTTATTTATTTAATTAGATTCCTGCTACAACTCTCAGGCTGCACTTGTTGTGTGTTTACTAAGTAAATTGTATAGAAAAAAAAGTTCTCATTTTTGTTTTCTTTTTTTTTGTGTTTTGTTGCTTAAGTTCTTAGTACTTTAAAAGACAAAAAAAAAAAAAAAAATTGCGCAAAAATAAGCCCACGCTCTTGGTAAAAATTTCAACAATTTGACATATTTGCCTGCCTGCTCTATTGTGTCTGTGTGTGTGTGTGTGTGTGTTGGAAAGAGTTGCTGCTGTACTCTTTGCTGCCTTTTTAAATTAATAAAATATGTACATATGTATATACATATATGGTGTGTATGTATGTGTGTGTGTGTGTGTGTTAAGCTTTAGCCTCAGCTTAAGTAAGTCAAAGTTGTTGTTGTTGCTGTTGATGTGGTCATCAATTGTAGTTGAAATTGTTGCTATGCAAATATTTTGCATTGTTGTTGTTGCTGCTGCTACTGCTGCTGCTGTTGTTGTTGTTGTTGTTATTGTTATTATTATAATAGTAATAGTAGTAATAATAATAATTTAATAACAAACTAAAATCGTTTCACTATTGTGGTAGCTCATCCTTTGTATCGACCGGGCTGGGTGACAAAAATTTGCGTACATATTTGGGAAAATGCGTTTTCTCGTGTGCCTTGAGAATCGTCGAGCGCGAGAAAGTTTTCCCACACATATGACATCTAAATGGGCGTTCGCCTGTAAACAAGGGATGGTATAGGGATATTGTGGGTCAATTTGGTTTTGTGGTAAAATTAATATTAAAATGTTTGTTTATTAAATAAATGTAAGTGTGTGTGTGTGTGAATGTAAATGATCTAGTTCGGGCCGCTTAAGAACTTTCTGAGCTTTAATATGGGAATAACTACAGTTTAGAAGCTTTGTTAAGCAATTGAGAAAAGCTTTTTCAGCTAGAAATGCTTATGCAGCTTTAATGACTTAAAGTTGAATAAGAAGCTTTTTGATGAGTTTCAGAATATCCATAAATTGAAAGCTTTTTAAGCTCTATTTGAAGAACAGAATAATCAGACATGCTTTCACTTTCACTTTCGCAATTTTTGTGCGGTTTTGAACCAGTTGACCAAATTTGGTCTCCAACTCGCAAAACCTTAGCAAAGGTAAAAATGGTAGCATGACTGAAATGCAATTTCAGAGCTTTATTATAAAAGGTTTTTCAACCAGCAGAATTAGCTTGGCTCTAAACCCGGGGTTTTTAACATAATATTTCAAAACGAACAGCTAAAGGCATTTTAAAAAGCTTTCTTGGGGATTTTTTTTTTTAATAAAGTAGGATCGCCACTGATATAGCAGAGCTTAAAAGCTTTTCAATATATTTATATAAGTCCGATAAAATACCAGCTTTAAAGCTTTCTGAGAAGAGTTAATTTCAATTCAAAAGAATTGATTTGCCATATCACAGCTTTAAAGCTTTTCGATTTGCATATTAATTCGATAAAATAAAATTTTAAAGCTTTCAGAAGAAAGGCTTTAGTGAAAGTAACCCAAATTACTTTAAAAGCTTTCTGAGGAGGATAGTATCAAAAGAATTGGTTTGCTATATCAGAGCTTTAAAGCTTTAGATGGTTAAAGTAATCGAATAAAATAAAATTTTAAAGCTTTCTGGAGAAAGGATTTTTAAAATCAGCTGGATTTGTGCTTTAAGCCTGCTTAAAGCTCTTCAAAAGCTTACTGGCGAGAATTCCTTTCAATTCAGAAGAATTGATTTTTTATTGCACAGCTTTAAAGCTTTTCGATTTGCATATAATAAATCTTCAATCAGAAGAATTTTGTATACACTTAAAGCTTTTCGATGGCAATTCCAATAAAATACATTTAAAAGCTTTTGAAGAAAGAATTTTGAAAATCACAGGTTTCTTAAATCCATAAAGCACTTTAAAAGCTTTCTGAGGAGAATTCCTTTCAACATAAAAAATACAATTAAAAGCTTGAAGAAAGAATTTTGAAAAAAGTTCTGTCTTCAGAAGAATTGGTTTGCTATTCAATCTTAAAGCTTTTCATTGCTATTCATCCAATAAAATACAGTTTAAAAGCTTTTTGAAGAAAGAATTTTTGAAAATCACCTAGTATGTTCTTTAAATCCAGCATAAAGCACTTTAAAAGCTTTCTGAGGAGAATTCCTTTCAACTTAGAAGAATTGGTTTGCTTTACCAAAGGCTAGCATAGTTTTGATTTGGATATCAATTGGAATAAACATATCATTAAAGCTCTTCTGAACACGGGAAGCTTTTATTTTGGAAAAGAACACAATTAAGCTTTCGTTTCAGGATGTAACAAGTTTGGAAAACTGTAATAAATACAATAAAGGAGCTTTGTAAGGAAAGCTTAAAGCTTGAACTCTTTCGCTAATGGTAAGTATGACAATGATTTATGTATTATATTTGGTATATATAGAGTTAAATTTACTGATTCTGGACTTACCCGTGTGCACGCGACAATGATCTTTCATGTGGTGGCGCAGCTTAAACGCTTTGCCACAAAACTCACATTTAAATGGTCGATCACCTGTATGTACCGACAAATGCGTGATCAGTGATGTAACATCGGGAAAACTTTTAGCACAGAACTTACACATGACAACACTATTCGGATCACTGGACGCGCCCAGCAGCGACGACGACGAGGCGGTCGCCGACGAGCCGGCTGCCGCTGCCGACGCTGCGGCCGATGTGGAGGGCGACGATGAGCCGCCACCGGAGCCACCGCCCCCGCCACCGCCACCAGCCGAGGTGGACGCCAAGCCGCCATTGCCCGATCCCAGGCGCGCACTGGCCGCACCGCCGCTGCCGCCGGGCACCTCCAAACAGCCTGCGGTGAGGCTTTGAAAGGTGCAGCCGGCTCCGGCCAGTGCGGCGATGTCCATGTCCAGGCCAAAGGCCGCGGCCACCGCAGCGGCGGCCGCCTGCTGCTCTTGCGGATCGCTGCTGCTGCTGGCCGCCATGGCCGCATTCATTTGGAACGCGAATGGGGCTTGCAGCGAGCTCATGTTCAGATCGTGCGCCGTCATTATGTGCGAGTGCAGGAGGGCGGCATGCGAGGTGGGCTCTCGGAACTCGAGCGTCTTCAGTGAGTGCGAGAGCATGTGACGGGTGAGTTTGGTTTGGTTGGGGAAGGCGGCGCCGCAATAGATGCACATGTGAAGGGGCGGCGGCGGTGGCGGCGGCGAGGAGTGCGGCTGCTGCTCGTGGGCGGCTGCGGCGGCGGCGGCGGCTGCTGAGCTGCTGCTGCTGCTACCGCTGCCGCCCAGGCCCGCGCCGCCCAAGCCAACAGCAGCAGCACTGGCGTGTTGTTGTTGTTGGGGCGATTTGGACGTTTCCTGGAACAAACACCAAACAAAAATCCAACATCAACTTCTTTACTACGTTTCTGGTTTTTCAGTTTTTTTTTGTTTTTTTTTTTTTCAGTTTCAGTTTTTGCTTGCAATCGATTTTCTTTTGGTGGAATTTTTGCTTTTCGTTTCGTTTTCTTTGTCTTTGCAACTATTGAAAAATTCAAAATTTTACTTGAAGTGAGAGAGAGAAAGAGAGTTGTTGTTACAGAGAGAGTGAGAGAGAGAGAGAAAGAGAGCGAGAGAGAGAGAGAGAGAGGAGCAATAATCAAAATCAATACAAAATCATGATCTTCAAATACAAAACTCTTCCTCCTCTACTCGACTTTTTACTCTAGGTTGATGAGAGAAGGAACGTAAAAAACAAATTTTAAGAAACTAACAGATGGAAAATCAAAAGTTAACGAGTGAAAACTAATTTTGCGAAGCACTTCCTACTCCTCCTCCTCCTCCTCCCGCTCTTCACCTCTCCAATCCCAAAAAAAAAAAAAATTAGATATATATAAATAGTATAACAAGAGGGGGTTACAGCATGACTTTCGTTGTGTACTTGGTTGTTGCTTTTATTTATACAGTTTTCATTTTTAATTTTTGCAATTTTTTATTTGATCTCTAAAGTTTGGTTTTTGGTATTTTTTTGTTGTTTTTTTTTTTCTTTTGTTTTCAAGAAGTTGAATTTCGATTTTTGTTTGGGCGTTGTTCGAAAAACGTCACATAATCGTACGTTAAACATTATTTTGGGTTTTTTTTTTTTTGTTACATTTGCGGGTGTTTTTTCTTTTGTTTTTAATATAAATTGTTTACTTAATTTTTAACTTAAACTTCACGCGCGTTTATCGGTTCGTTCGGGTTTTAACTAAGTTTCAAATCAGACCAAAAAAAAAAAAAAAAAAAAAAAAAACACACAGGAAAGAAACACACAAAAACTATACGTTTTGCCAATAGGTATGTGTATATATATATACGTATTTAGAGAAGAAGTTTTGCCTGAGAGCGCACATGGAAACAAACAAAATAATTTTGCTAAAACACAAAAAAAAAAAAAATGTGAATAAAATTGATAAATATGCTTAAAACAAAGAAAATTTTGGAAAATATTTATTTTTAAAACATAAAATTAAAAACAGAAAAACTTGCAATTTAGATAAAAGTAGCGACAAAAGGGTTGAAGCTCAGTATTCAAAACTTTTTGAGAAAATGACAGAAGTTGAATACTGAGCTTAAAAAAGGGGTGGACAATTTGGAAAACAAAACGAAATTTGACAACAAATTGTTTTGATTTTGAAAAAATTTCAAAATGTTTTAAAAGTCTTTGGAATTTTTCACAATTCTGTAGAGTTTCTAACAACAAATAGAAATTTTAAATTTCTAAGTTTAATAGAATTGACAACATTTCAAACAATGTAAATGTTCTGAATTTTATTAAATAAAAAAAATTTGAATTTGGTCTTAAGAAACTGACAATAAAAATTGTTTTCAAAATTTCCAAATTTTAAGTTGAAATCCTACCAGAGTTTTTAGGTTTGAAACCAAAATTTTCCAAGTTTGAAATCTTTGATAAGATTAATATTTTTGCAATCCTCAATCAATATCATAATAAATGCTCTTCAAAGTATGCAAACTTTTTTTCTTCTGGTTTTCTTCAATAGTCTATTTGAACGAAATAATTGATAGTCAGTTACATACAGATACATTGACTCAGATCAAAACATCAAAACATTTTATTAACAGTTAATATTCATTTACATAGCATACTTTGAAGGGCATTTATCATGAAATTTTTTATTCAAAGTTTTTAATTTGTTCGGGGCATTGAAATTGATGACTTGGAAATTTTTCACATTTTTTGACACATTTTCAAACACACTTTTAGATTGTAGAAACATTTTGGAAAATTTAAAAATTTTTGAAATTTATTTCGAAAACTTAGAAAATTGTTTTAGATTTGGAAAAACGTTGGAAAGCCTACACAAATTCTTAAATTTTTGTAAATTTAAATAACACAAACAATGTTTTAAAAATTTTGAAAATTTTAAAAAGTTTTTGAATAATTTGAAAGTTTTGAAATTTTTAAAAATTTTGAAATATCTAAAATTTTGGAACATTAGAAAAAACTTTTAAAAATCTTTCAGATTTCAAATAGTTTTAACAGTTATGAAAATTTCGAAAATATTTTGAAATTTCTGAAAGTTTTGAAATTTTTAAAAATTTTGAAATACTTGAACTTTGGAACATTGGAAAAATTTTTTAAAAATCTTTTAGATTTCAAATAGTTTTAAGAGTTATGAAAATTTCAAAAATATATTTAAAATATTTTTTGAGTTTTGAAATTTTTAAAAATTTTGAAATATCTGAAATTTTGGAACATTGGAAAAAACTTTTAAAAATTTTTCAGATTTCAAATAGTTTTAACAGTTATAAAATAGTTTTAAGAGTTATGAAAATTTCGAAAATATTTTGAAAGTTTTGAAATTTGAAAAAATTTTGAAATATCTGAAATTTTGGAACATTGGAAAAAACTTTTAAAAATCTTTCAGATTTCAAATAGTTTTAACAGTTATGAAAATTTCGAAACCTAAAGCCAAAATTTTTTAACTTTTGATCAATTTTCAAAGTTTTGAGCACTAGCTTAAGAATAACAATTTTCAATTATTTGGAAATATGAAAACCTAACCATTTTGAGAAAATATTAAATGGGAAATTTTGAAAATATATATAAAAGTTTTGAAAAAAAAAAAAATAAACTTAAAGGGCGGCCAAATCGGTTTTTGTGCAGTCTAAATGAAAATCGTTTGAAATGATAAACTACCTCAGGCAAATGTAAAATTGTGCGTTGCTTTTGAAGTCATTTTTTGTGGTTTATTTAATGATTCGACTTGTTTTTGAAGGAACAGGCAAGAGCCGAATGCGAGTCGATTCCTTATCCAACCACAACTTCAAAATTAGCCCTGAGGTATGTGCGTTTAACTCTAGTTCTCAAAAAAACTCAAATAAAATCGTTAAGAAACAACACAAGAAAAATGTTTATTTGATTTGATTTAGCGCAGCCATTTTGCAAAAAACGTAGATCAACTTCTTGACAATATTATTAAAAATTAGGAAAAATCAAATATTTTCGTATTTGTATTTAGGAGAAATGGGGGAGGGGCAACGAAAAACACAAGGTGCTACTAAAGAAAAAAAAAAAGAAAACATAAATCAGCATTGAAGCCACAAAAATAAGTTCTGATAGAAAGTTTTCATTTAGTTCTTAATCATCTTAGATATCTGTAAAACAACTTGGACATATATATACATATATATATATATATATGTCGGGTATTTACCTAGGAGAAGGAAACAGATCTGCAGACTTATACATATACATAAATATGCCATAGTAGAACAAATTACAACATTGAGTTAAAAATAGTTCGATAATTTGAGAGAGATTACAACAACGATAAATGATATTAGAACAAAGGCATATATTATGTATATATATATTCGAGTATGTTATGTATATAGCGAGTTTAAGAGACACAGACACAGAGAGAGAGAGAGAGAGAGAGACGAAAATAGTAATAGAAAAAGAGAGAGAGATATAGAGACAAAGAAACAAACAGAAGGAAACAAATATCAAATGTTAAAATAGTTACACAGCAGTAAACAGAAATCGAACGAAAGACAAACAAGCACACACACATTGAGAGTGAAACAAATGAATTTCAAACTTAAAGTTTTTAAAGCGTTTCCAATGAGAGAGAGAGAGGAGGGAGAGAACTACTATGAAACACAGGCTTCTTCTGATGATTAAACTAGCAAGTTTTAGCCGACTCGAGGTCATATAATGCTATAAAAACAGCAGATAATGTTACCGGGGGGGGGGGTGCCTGAAACCGCTGTACAGTCGATCAGCCTTCTGTGTGGTGTTGTGTGTTACTGTTTAAAGGTAAGAGCGTACACAAACTGACCTCTAGCCGGCTAAAAATTGAGATATCAATTACATAGAGCGAAACAGAGAGAAGACTGTTAGAAAGAGTGTTTTCATTTGTAGCACAATGTTCTCTCTATGAGAAGACTTTTTTCTTCGTTCGAGTAAAGTAAGAAAATTTAGCAAAAAACATTTGAGAACATTTCATTCTTGTTTTGAGTTCAACGAGTAGCAATAAAAGTAAAGTCAAAGCGACTATTTTGCTTCTAATGTACAGAAAAAGGAACAATCAAATTGGGAGCAGTTCGCTAGCTATTTATCTCATGTGTTCGAAAAACGACCCAATCAATTATAACTTAAGAATCAGTTAATACCCGTGTTTGATCACTGGGGGCGCGCTGCTAAGAAATGTTTGTGGAAACTCTGGCCACACTGGTTAACAATATCATGCGTAAGGAACGCTAGCAGATACATCAAGTCGGGGTCACCAATATAGCTAGAGGGGTAGCTATTCTGTCGTTTATGCAGTCGGAGTCTCCTCCGAGAACCGAAGTATAGAGATGATACTTAGTCGGCTAGGATAGTTATCGATAGACGGCCTTGCACGTCGGGGTCACCAATATAGCTATTCTGTTGTTTAAGTATCAAGTTCATCCTATATTAACCATAATTAAGCTTCGAGAACTGAAGTATAGTGCTGATTGTTCATCGCCTACGATACCACTTGGTTATCGATAAATGGCTGGCCGGTTGCCTCATAGCTAAAAACTGCTTATGCCTATGGCATCTGCCTATCAATTTACCTATTTTTGTCTAAGAGAGATACTTGAAGTAGGAGGAACAAGTCAAGCTCAGTATTACTGGAAGAAAGGTAATTGTTTTCTGTCTCATCTATCGCTGAAATATAAACAGGTACAGTATCGGTACGTAACACACATAAGTTAGGTTTTTAATCAGTTCAATTTATGTGTTGAGGAGGTCACCAAGGAATTTGTCGAACCAGTTCAAGTTCCAAAGAGCTCAAGAAAGTCATACAAAACGACTTTACAGCCGGCTAAACAACCTATCGGTGAGATGGGTGCCGGGTTTGCTTACACAATAACGGCTTTTACTCTCGAAGAGAAAAAAGTATCAACATATAGGAAGAGGGGAAAGACAGAGTTGTCATTGTAGTTGTTTTTGTTCTGTCGGAGAGAGATGTGAATCTCTGGTCACACTGGAACGCTAGGCCAACTGGTTCCACTGCTGACTGGTGTTTGAGTTGATTTAATTTAAGGTACATTTCCCCTTTTTATTGTCCAATTCGATTAAGATTGCTTAATACAGAGTTGCCATAAATTGACCACAAACCGTGAAAAGTCTGGTCACACTGAACAGTTCACTGAACTAGTTATTGAATTAGATACTGTATAGCCAAAAGTGACAAAAGTGAACAACTCACAAAGTAAGAGAGAAACAGAAAAGCTCACAGAGCAAGACAGACAGAACAACTCTCTGAGCAAGAGACTCTGAACATCTCACAGAGTAGTAGAGACAGAACAACACTTTGAGTGAAAGAGATTGAGCAGCTCAGATTGAACAAGACTCACAGAACAAAAAGTAACAATTGAAGAAGAACATGTTCACTTGTTCAGTTTAAGGAACAACTCAATTTTGTTCACTCACTCATATCTAACCCAACACTAATACAAAAAGCTTCTGTCAACTTGCAGAAGACAGGTAAGGACTGCTGATAAATGAATCGGGAGGTTCATGAAACAGCTGTACAGTCGACCCACCTTCCTTGTGGTGTGTGTGTGAGTGGGTATCTGGTATTAAAAAGCTACGAAAAAACACTACAAGAATTGTTGTTTCGCTTGAGACTTTGGAAGAAAGATATATCAAGCGATTGAGACTTTAATATGGAAAGTAAGTTTTCAAAGTTCGATACGGGGGTTTTGGGTCATTTGATCGCAACTGGAATGAGTTCGTACTAAAATCTTCTTTAAAATTTCTGGTCTGGCTTCAGTAAGCAACAGCTGTCTAGTTTGAAGAGGGAGAATTAAGCTACTTTATGGCGTCGCTGAGGCTCCTGTAAATTTTCAGCTATAATGCCTAGATCATGCAACACTGTTCTTCCCCCTCCTTTTCATCACAAATTGGAAACGTCTTTGAAATAAAATACTGAAAAAATTTAGACAATCAAAAAAGTAAAATGACAATAACATTAACATTGTTCAGACACATAGAGAGAAATTACAGACAGAGAGAGAAAAAAAAATAATTAAGTAAATAAAAACACATTTAGTTTAGTTATGGAAAATAGAACACACACATTTACCATTTACATAAACGAACAACGAACGAACGATTTATGTAAAAGCGTTCCACATTTAGATAACACATATATATATATATATATAATATTGGAAAAAAGTCATGTGTGTGTGTGTGTGTAGGTGTGAGTGTGTGTGTGTGTTTCAATGATGTTAATTTGATTGATTTTCTTGTTTTAATTGCTGGTTATACCAAATAGTTTTTTTTGTTTTTTTTTTTTGTCATTTGTAGCTTAAAAAACACCAAAAGCGCTTTAGTACGAGATTCTCTGGTTTATAATTAATGCATTTTCATAATATATGATGATAGTTTTTTCTTTTATAAATTGCACAACGTTCAGATAAAAGTTTACTGGACCCCTCTCTTGTTTTATTTGGCTGGTACCTTTTTGGTTTATTTGATATGGTATAAATATGGTTTTTCTTTTTTTTTTTTTTTGACATGTTGATTATATAAAAGCACAACACACAGTTTGACACATTGAAATATATATAGAGAGATATTGATAGAGAGGACACACAAAGACAACAAGGATTAGGAGCAAAAATTACACATTTAGTTACTAAAAAGGAAAACACAAAAGATTTGTACACAGTTTTCAACTAGTTAATCAACAAACAGAAATCAAATGTGCAAAAGTTATTTGCTGGAATAGTTTGGGTATTTTTATATGAACTAAGCGAAGGAGCGAGTTGTGGATAATCCAAAGTCGGTTCAAATTCTGTGCAGTAAAATTTTGAATTTTGTTTATGTTAGGATGCCAGATTTTTTTTATTATTTTTTTGAGGGGTTTTTTAAAGCGCAAAAGCTATGATTGGTTTTGTTTTGTATTTGGTTGGTTTCAATTTTTTTTATTTTTAGCTGAGACATGCTTGGTATGATATGATGGATGGGGAGCTGAGGTGTGTGATGGATGAAGTTGTGTTTCATTTATATATACAATATGTGTGTGTGTGTGTGGTAGTGTATTTAAAAAGAGAGAAAGAGAGTTAAAGTTAAGCTAAAAACCATAAAATAAGAAGCGAAAAGTAAAGTTTATCAAGTCTAATAAAATCAAGGTATATCTGTTTGCTGAATTACCTATTTTAGACAGTAACATTTTGTTTGGACTTGAGTGGGCATTTAAGGAACAACGTATGGAATGGCGCGCTAGCACATTGAGCTATTGCACCCTCAATTAATTTCACATCCAGAGGGCTAATTGAGCTTTTCTGTTTCTAATGAAAACCGGGGTTTGCTGTTGCTTTATTCAACGCATTTCATAAAGATTTCAAACATTTGTTAACAAAAATTTTGAAGTTGAGGGCTATTTATTTTTTAACAGATTTTTTGCCCTCAATCTCAAAACAAAGTGCAATCGAAGTCTAAAGCCAAGATCTTACACGCAAACAAAAATTTGCACACATTGGGCATACAAACAACCTAAACCTAAACAAATTTGGTGTGGTTCTCTGGACAATTTCTCGTTGAAACTGAAACTAAAGCTGCAATTCCAAAGGAGTTTAAACCTGATTAACTGGTTATTAATGCTTTTAATCAGTTTCCTTTAAAACAGGGAGAATGGCAATTTTTTTTTTTTGAAAACTTTTATTCCATAGAACGGTCGAGTTTGCTTGCAAAAGCAAACTTACTAACACGCAAACAAATGAGCATACGGGTGTTTCTCTACTTTTTTCCTACTGGTTAAATATTTAGTTGAAGTAATTGGTGAACAAACAGAGGCAAACGCTAGTTGCGCGCAAACAATTTGGCAAATAAATTAGTCAAACTATTTAGAAATATCAACGCAAATTATTTGACCAAGCAGGATTGAAGCAAGTTTTTCCAACCCATAGAAAATTTTTTATGAGTTTTTCGCAAACTTTGTAATTTATCTGGCGACCTTTCTAATGCACTATTAGTGAGTTTAGTTTTTGTGAAAATTTATTTGCGTAAACTTTGTGCCTCATTGTAAATGCACTCAATTTTGTTAGCTACTATATATATGAAAACACCAAAATTGTTTGGCTCTGAAAAGAGGTTTCTTTATTTTGGCAGCAAATTTATTAATCGCTTCATAAATTGTCCTTCCAAACTCTTGCCTTGTGCTCTATCTAACGAATTTCCTTGTTTGGATAACTAATTTAAGCAAACTTCTTAGTGCAAACTAATTTGTGCAAACTTATTAGTGCCAAATAATTTGCGCAAACTAATTTTTGCTCATTTTTTATTTAATTAATTTTTTCACTATTATATTTGATTCCAAACTTATTTGGACCAACTTTTTTAATTTAACATCAATTAAAAAAAATCAACTTTTATATGCGAAGTCCAAGTCACGCTACTTTTGCTTTGGAGGGTTTCAAATCTCAACTTCTTAATTTGGGGCAATTTAGCCAATCAAACTAGTTTGATATTAATAATTAAGCTGCACATCTTATGCAAAATCTCGTTAGAGCATTTCGGCCTGTTACCGTATTGTGTATTTTAAACTCTCCCAAATTCCCAACTTCTAGTTTGTAAATTTCTATAAAATGTACTTCTTCGACCAATTAGTTCCATATATTTGTGTTTTTTCTCTCAAACTCTTTGCCTTGTGGCCCTTTTTATCTTCAACGCATTATTTGTTTATCTACTTCTTGAAATTTTGTCTAGTTAATTTGTGTCAAACTCTTGTTAGTGCTTTATCAACAAATTTGCTCAAACTAATTTGTGTAATTTTTTTTGTATTATATTCATACTCTGACTATTATATTTGATTGCAAACTTATTTGGGCAAACTTTTTCAATTTATTCAATTTAATTTTTTAAGCTTCCAAAAACAAAGTTCTTATGCAAAATTTGGTTAAAGCATTTCGACCTCATATAGTATTGTCCATTCAAACTCTTGCCTTGTGCTGTATCTAACGAATTTTCTTGTTTGTCTAAGTTATAAACTTATTAGGGCAAATTAGTTTGCGCAAATTAATTTGTGTACATTTTTTTTTTATAAAATTAGTTTTCTTACTCTTATTTTTGATTGCAAACTTTTTTTATTTCAACATCAATAAAAAGCTTTTTAGGCAAATACTGTGAACTTTTAAGCTCCTTAATTCCCTACTTTTCATAAAAATTTGCATGTGGTATTGTTCTTTCAAACTCTTGGCTTGAGCTTTATCTAACGAATTTCCTAACTAGTTTAAGCAAACTTATTAGTACAAACACATTTGTGAAAACTTATTAGTGCCAAATAATTTGCGCAAACTAATTTGTGTAATTTTTTTTTTGTATTATATTCATACTCTGACTATTATATTTGATTGCAAACTTATTTGGGCAGACTTTTTCAATTTAATTTTTTAAGCTCCAAAAACAAACTTCTTATGCAAAATTTGGTTAAAGCATTTCGCTCTCATATAGTATTGTCTTTTCAAACTCTTGGCTTGAGCTTTATCTAACGAATTTCCTAACTAGTTTAAGCAAACTTATTAGTACAAACACATTTGTGAAAACTTATTAGTGCCAAATAATTTGCGCAAACTAATTTGTGTGATTTTTTTTTATCAAACTAAATTGTGTAAAATTTTTTTTATCAAATTCAATTTCTCTTTATTATTTTCATTCCAAACTTATTTGGGCAAACTTTTTCAATATTACATTAATTAAAAGCACTTTTAGCATGTATTAAGAATTTTGAAGCCACAGAAGTCACAGAACTCAGATATGTTAAGAACTAGAGTTTGGACTTCTTATACTTGCAGACAGATCAAGCTTATGTAATTTGAAGAAAAAATCTCATAGCTTCTACAATGTTTTAAAGATGTTGTATATATTGTTATCACTATTATAAATATGTCGATCTTTTAAGTTTGGTACCGATCAAATAAAAGATAATGGAGAAATATGCAATTAAAGTTTCGTCCATATGCATTTCGCTATTCACAACGACATGAGCCGTGCGCCTGCGTAGGCTTGTGCCAAGAGAGCAAACAGCTTTTGAGGCACTGGTCAGTGATTGATGAAGAAGACTGACAAACCCCAACATACTTTAAGAGAGAAAGAGAGCAAGAAAGCGAACAAACAGCTTGGAATCATAAGCTTCGCTTATTTCGAAATTTAGGAAAGGATAAGCAAGCTCAATGCAGATCTTTGTGGACTAGAATATGGGCAACGCTATTGTTTACAATTAAAGTACCCTTAGATAAGTTGATTAATAATTTGTACCCATTTATGTCCAGCCGATGGGTGTAAGTTATTTCTAACACAACCCTCTCGATCAGTTGCATTCACCTTCAACTAGTCCACTGCACCACTAACTTACATATCCCTAATGGAACAGCAAAAAATGTTGCTGATGTTGCGTGATTTGTGGGTTTTCCTTTCCTTTTTTTTTGGCGACCTTTTGCATAGAACTTTCCATTAGGCAAATTGCAGTTGGACGCTAACGAAATGCGGCAGATTATTGAATAACCGTAACAAGTCAGCAAAGTGGGTCACACATGCCCCCTCATCAAGCCATACCAAAAGGTAGACACATAAGTCCAACCGAAGACTTGGCCAATTTCTATTGATGTCGTTGAACCAATGAAATGCCACAGAGAGAAAAGGGAGTTCAACGAGCTTACGCCTAATGGAATGATTATCTACAACGTCTCCGTCTCCGTCTGCGTTTCGTTTTAATGTCCTGGCCAAACGATGTCTGCGTCATCATCATCCTGCGTCGTCGCCGTCGTCTTGTCGTCGCAATAATAATCAAATATCGATCGATGTGCGTCTGGTTTTGGGGTTTTTCGACGGTCGTCGGCCTTTTAACGTACCCCTTGGCTTTAAGCTTAAAGAACCTCCCCCCCCGACCCCCCACCCCCCGCATATCGTTCGTACTTTTTAATAAAAGCAAATTTTTAATGAAAACTCTTTGGAGCTGTGAGCTTTTATTTGTATTATTTTTTGGAGGACCTTTTTGCAATAGATGACGCATATGGAAAATATTGCGGAAGCAAAGCGGGTTGGTCGATGAGGGGGCAGGGGGGACGGGGGAGAGTGTGTTGTGGCAGCGGAAGCGACTATTTCAAAATTTTTCTTTATTTTTTTTCGTCATATTTTTGCACAAATTATTATGTATTGTTATAATTTTGCTTTTTTGCCAGCCTGCACACGTATGCAATGATATTTTTACAGCCAGGCCAGGATAAAGGAGAGGGTTTTTTTTTTAATAAAAATAAAATACATATAAATGTAGATGCATGTGTGTGCTGCACAAAAACAAACAGTCCAAGTAGTCGAAAAAAAAGGCAGACGAAACAAAAGTCAGACGTCGAATGATGATGACGATGATGACGAGGAGGAGGAGGAGGAGGATGGGGAGGAGGAGGAGGCTGTTTGTGCGTGGAGGAGGGGGAAGGCTAGGTGGGTAGTGCGTGGATTTGGCAAGTTGCAACATGGGTTGCAATGGTTTTGGCCACAGACAGACCCATTGACTGCATTCAAGTTGAGTTCTAAGGACAGGTTAACTTTTCAATTAGTTGGATAGGAAAGGATTCCTCTTAAATTCTTCATTAAAGCAGATTTTGCAGGTTACTGGAGTTCACGACATCAACGTGTCACGCGATAGTCACGCCATGAGTGATTATTTCGTAGGTTTAAAATATATGTTAGGCATATTTTTCGTAGTACACATTTATACAAGTGTGTGAAGTGGTGTTTTAAAAAAAGCAATATATGGACAACTAGATATTTTAGTGTTACGCTATTTTTAAGGCAATGAATGATGGTCACACTGAAAACACTGTAAATAAAATGAACGAGACAGACAAACAGATAAAAACCGCGTAGAGACATTGTAAATAGAAAACCGTGTAAACTGTGTAGGGGGAAAAATCCCAAAAACCGAAGGAAACTCCTGCAAAATTTTAATTTTAATTTTTTTGTAAAAACTTGGAACTTAGCTAAACATTTTTAAACCCCTTTTCCAAAAGTGCTCAAAACTTAATTTTTTTGTCTCATTCGTAAACAAATACATCAGTCTTCAATGTTACGAAACCCAAGTACTGATTTAACAGAGCTCTGTCAAAGAAAATCTAACATAGAAACTCACTCTGCTGCGTCGTCAACATTTCACTCAGAAATTAATCAGCTGTTTGCTGTCATTTTGGCTCTTTGAGTCATTTTTTGACACTTTGAGTTATTTTTGTGACTATGTACGTCTCCCTCTAACAAACGTGGTTTCCTATGTCGACAAACATTTTGAATAAAATTTTGAGTTGTTACAATGAATGTTCTCTTTGTCAGGATTGAGTTAACATCACTCAAAAAAGAGAGGCGTTTCAAAGTGTGTTAGATTTTCTTTGGCTCTGTTAACTGAGCAGCTGCTAAAGTCAGGTTATGCTAACGAATAACAGTTCAATGTTAAGTGTATGTTTGTCTGCTGCAATTTTCAATGGTCAAAATATCAATTAAAAGCAGAAAGTTTTGTCAAATGTTTTTGATGGAATTATATTGTGGTCTGTACTAGGTTTTAGTACCTTTGATTTGTTCCTGTAGTAAAAAATTTGGGAAGAAAATTCATTTTTGCAAAGCCCTACCGAATTTTGTTTACATTTGTTAGAGCTATGACTTTATCCACCTTTTAGAGCAGAGATGGGCATGCACACATACCGTCACATTTTTCACACGCATACAAGCACAAGCAAATATAAGTAGCTGTCAATGCTTAAAGCGTACGTGTGATTTTTGACGTCGGCCGCGGCAAAGGCCTAATGCACGCGCTGCTTGGTGTGTGCATTGGAACGTCGCGACGCGCCCATCTCTGTTTTGAGCCATCAATTCTCCTTCTGTTTCAGATTGTCCGAACCGCAATTTGTGCAGTTCTTAGCACAATATAATTTGTTGAGGACTCAACCCAATTTTCTCCAATGCTTACTGGCATGCAAAATGAACAATATGTGAAAAGTCAATCTCCCAAAGAAGATGTTATTTTAGATGACTTTAAAAAGGGGTTGGGCCAAAGTCTTTTTGATTCATTTGGAAGATATTTAAAAGACAAAAAAAGAATATTTTTGCAAATCTGGCGATGAAGTGTCGGAAATTTAATTTAAGATTGTGCTTACATCTGAACTTAGACATCAAAAAAGCAGAAGCTCACCTTGAAGCAGTTCCTAAGATAGTTTTAATTAGTCCGGAAAAGTCAGAAATGATTCGAAATATAATGTCACACCTTATTAAGAACCCTTGGCGGTCTTTTGCCGACAGCGACTAGACATTAATTCTGGATCAGGTAATCGCAAGAGAGCAATAATTGGCAGTTAGAGATGACTGTAGGAACACTACAGAATTTCCTAATAATAAATGAGCGGCATTTTCTTGAGGAAACCCGAAATATGTTTTTTATTACGCATCAATAATTTTACATTCATTTTTATTTTATATGGTTAACCTCACTAAAGCACATTTAAAACGAGAGCGTAAGTTAAAGTCGGTTTTAACCGAGTTCGATATACCCGTAACTCATGAGAAAATATGTTTAACAGTGTTCCTGCGTTCCTTAGGGTGACCATCCGAAAAGTATGCAACATGCAACGAAACGGGGTCATCCATGGTTTCTTTTTAAACGAATTTTGAAAATTTGATTTTTTACCTAATAAAACATTTGTGTTGTGAGCAATGTGTCAAATTTAATTGGATTTCTATTGTTCATTCAATAATTCTAATCAAAATGGAGTGCACGAATTGCAATTTTACGGTGTCGAAATTTTTGTCTTTGACGAATATAGAAGGTTATTGAGTATTTAAAGCGTCACAAATGTTTACTACAAGAAAAAAAATGTGGAAATTGTTCTGCTGACTGTAAGATAGCAGTAAAAGATGACGGCAAACTATTCTTTCGGTGCCGTAAACAGTTGACTGCTACAACCATGGGCAATAAAAAGAAAGTCAAGAAACAGTGCAATTTCAATGAAAGTATCCGCAAAAATACCTTTTTTGCTGATTCAAAAGTATCCATACAGGAGATTGCCAATTTTGTCGTGTGGGATACAGTTCCCTTAAAAGGTACAATTAACTTTCTTGAATTGTAACCTTTGTTTTTCTTCTATTTGTTTACAATTTTTACTTTAAAAGGTGAAATTCAGTTTTTGGAAGACGAATTGGGGTGGGCCAGGCAAACAATTATAGACTGGAAAAACTTTGTAAGGGAGGTTTATATAGATTGGTCTATCCGTGAGAGCAGTGGAAAACTTGGTGGCCACGGCAAAATCGTTGAAATTGACGAGTCCAAAATCGGAAGGCGGAAATATAATTGTGGTCGGGTTGTGGAGGGTCAGTGGATTTTTGGTGGATTGGAACGAGAGTCCGGTAAATTTTTCGTAGTTCCGGTTGAAGACCGTGGAAAGGAAACACTCTTAAAAATAATTAAGGAAAATATATCTGACGGATTCACGGTCATTTCGGATTGCTGGAAAGCTTACAATTGCCTGGAAGATGAGGGGTTTCTACACCAAACGGTGAACCATTCTCAAAATTTTGTGGATCCCTCTACACAAGCACACACACAAAACATAGAAAGGCTGTGGCGGGACGTGAAGGCCGAGTTGCCTCATTTTGGCCGAAAAAAAATTCACTATCCAGGATATTTGGCTAAGTTTATGTTTTATAAACGATTCCCAAGTCACAAGGATAGGATCCATAACATCTTCCTGGCTATTGGTCAGTTATATAATCCCGAAAAAGAAAACATCGTTAATGATATTTTGCTGAGGTGAGTAATGGAAAATGTGCGTCGCAGCCGAACATTTTTTTTTTTTAAAATCGCGCGATTTTTTGAAAAAAATTTTACTTTATTGGGTACAATAAAATATTCATCGATGGATCGAACACTTATGAACATAAAATATTAGTTCATAGGAGGAAGAGGAAGTGCACGGGGAAGACGACAGTGGATTAGGCCCTTCCTTAGGGGACACCACTTAAAAAAAAACGCCCTTCTGTGGCTTGCGTGGAGTGGGCCTCATGGGGAAACCATGTTAAAAAAAACGCGCCTTGAATTTTACCTCAATAAGTGGCGTGGAAAAGAGTTCAAAACAGATCAAATAGGTGTAAAGATTTCCTCACTTTCGCATTGAAATTCAAGCAAATGTTCCCCTGAGTCATAGGAAAATCCTATTTTTAATATTTTTTTTTGAAAAAACAAACAGAAATCGAAAAGCATATGTGATCGAGCATGTATTTGCATGGGCAAAAATTACAACTTTAAAATTCGTTTAAAAAGAAACCACGGATGACCCCCGCGTTTTTTCTGCATGAAAATTCTTCATAATTCGCGATCTATCGAAGGGAATTTTTTTGGAATTTTCTGAGAGTAGGCCGCTATACTAGACAATTACCGAAGCATTTGCTGTAGTGGTTTTCTAAGGGAAAAGTTTTGAAAACTTCGAAACATATCGCTCACTTACTTCAATACTGACATAACTCAAAAAACCCGATTTTTGACTTAATGATGCAGAAATATTCGCTGTATTGTGTACTATTTTGTGTAATTTTTTTATATTGGTATCTCTTATATTTTTCACACAAGATCAAAATATGTCAAAATATCATTTTACAGGTTCATTTTCATGTTATTGCAAGAGCGTCATATCTCAGTTGTCCTGCAGTCGATATTGCGCTAAACTTACTTCGGCTTTTAGTTAAAATATCATATTTTAAAGTTTTATTAATATGCATTTTGAATTTATAATATTTTACTAGTTTTACTCGAAACTTAAAGAATCATTTTTCCTGGGTTAAACCCATTGAGAACTTTAAGCGCGATTATCTCAAAATGGATTATTTTGAGTTATGCCAGTATTGAAGTAAGTGAGCGATATGTGAGTGATTTGTAAATTTTAGGTTGCTGCTTCTTTAAAGCGTTTGGTTCACCGTTTTTCCCAATCAGAGATTTGATAATATTCTGAAATAGTCTTCCAGTGCATCACTTGTGTTTAACATTTCTTTCGGGTGTTTGGAACAGTAATTTATGATTCTTTTAGATGATTTCCGAGTCTGTTCATTTTGGAGTCTAAGTATAGAAGCTTGCCATTCATCTGCAGTTCTATGGCGAATGATTTAAATTGCTGTGAGGATTTCTCTTTGGTGATGGTGAGAAATCTTGAAATTCCATAGCAAAAATGTTGTATTTATAATTTCTTTGAAATATAAGAAACATTTGACTGAAACCAAAATAATCTAAATTCAAGGCCAGCTTGATCAGCAGTTTGAAGTCCAACATACTCTTCTCCCTTTCGCCGGTTGCCACAAACAACAGCCCCAAAAAAAAAAAAGCACTTGAAAAACTTTGCAATCAACGCAACTCGGCAACGAGCCTGAGCCTTGATTACAAAGCCCCGGCCCCGGCCCAGGCCCTGATATTTCCCCATCCCCAGCCAGTGTTGCAGAAATGTGCAATGTGCGTGGTTTGCACACACACACACACACACACAATGCAATATATTTTCGCTTTGGCATTTTGTTGCGTTTTGTTTGTTTGTATTTTTTTTCGCCTTGATTGACAGTTGCAGGCGCAGAGCTTGTATATATATATACATTTCGTTTGCTTTTATTTTTGTGATTTATTTGGGCCTAAATAAAAATATTACGCATACGACATGTACGGAGAGGCCCGCCTAAAGGTATGCAACGACAACATCGTTGAAGGATGAATGCGCTGCTTCCCAATGTGAAAGCAAGAGTTGATTTTGACTTGTTTTAACCGTTATTATTATAATTTCCCTGGGAGAGCCCAACAAAAAGCAAACAAAAGCAAGAAAAGAAAAAAGAGGGAGGAAAATAAAAAAAAAGAAAGTGTAAAAGCAAAAGTATTTATTATGCGGCAATGCAGGCGGCCTGAAGAGGCTTCACAAAAAAACGAGGCAGTGTGTGTGTGTGTGTGTGTGCTGCTTATGAACGTCAACGTCCGACTCCACTAGGACTCGAGGCGGCTGCCACTTTTTTTTGCAGTTTTTTTTTCGGGGCTTGTCGCTGACTGCTTTTTATTTCTTTGTTTTTTAGATAAATTTTTATTTGAATTTATGCATATGCGTTGCTGACGTGTGTGTGTGTGTGTGTGTGCGAGAAGGGGAAGTTGCATACATAGAACAGGATATATGAATGAATGAATGCCCTACGTGGCGGTGAGGACTTTGACTTAAACAAACTAATAAACACAGGGCTGCAAACCCAAACTGAAATCAGTGAAATGAGTTTCTTGATTGCAAGGTAGAAGGTTGACACTTTATAATAATTTGTTATATCATCGACATGCGGTCGATGGAGAAAGTCAAAGCGTGTTTGCGTCGATTTCACTTGTTGGCTGTTTCAGACGCAAAATAACCATTTTTAGCCTTTTTGGGGGCATTTAAACCTAAACAAGGTGTCATTTATTTTGGGCTAACAGTTCATTCAGTTTTGTTGTCTTTGGCAAAATTGTGGTTGACATGCTGCTGAAGAAATTTTTGACTAAGGTTTTTTTAATTTTTCGAGTTTAACCTTAAAAAAATCGAAAATTTTCGCTTACCTTCTTTGGCAAAAATGAAGTTTTTAGAATAACAAACATCTCTTCTAAACAAGATTTTACAGTCTGAACACTTCTACATCCTTTAAAATGGGCCCAAAAAGTTCGGTTAGCACTTTCGATATCACTTAATGTAGCTTGGCAATTTTGTTGACTGTTGCAATGTGTTATAGTGTTCTTCTATTTCTTAGCTTTAAAATAAATTAACCCAAACAATTCTACGATTTTCTTAAGTGAAGATATACAATTTTGAATACATGTGCTAGAAATGACATTATTTTTTGACTGCCTATAAGTATGCAATGGATGGAAAATTTTAATTAGAATCAGGGGATCAAACCGAAACGTAATTCGGTCCTGGTTCTGGTTTCGATAAAAGGTTCTGTTTTGGTTCTACTATTATTTCGGTTTTCGGTTTCACACCGGTACCAATTTTTATTTCGGTATACCGTACGTAACCATTAAAATATAAAGAAGAATCGGTCACATAGTACAAGTAGTTACACTTCAAAAAATCAAACGTTCTACGCTTACTTGCCCTTCTTAAAAACTAATGTCATAACATTGTTGAGTTTTTATCTTCTTTATTTTAGTATAGTTCATTTAAATACAGTTCTCTTGGAATTGTTCAGTTACTTTTAATACAAATACATGTATGAATTCACTTAGCCTCCACTTTCAACCAGTTCTACACCGAACCCGCAGTATCAGTTCCGTTTGTGATTTTGGTTCAGTCGAACCGAACCATTTCAGGAAATAGGTTCGATTCAAACAATATCTTTAGTCTGTTTTCTTACAGCTTTTTAAATTATCACAATATTTTGACCGTTTAAAAATAATTTTATAGTGCTTGAACGGAGCATTATCATTTCAAAATAACATCCATAAATGCATATTACGACTTCGAGAAGGGAATAAAGTCAAATTGTTAAATGGCAAATAAAGTCAGTGGTGACCAAACACACACAATCAAGCTTTGCACTTGTGTGCGTAGCAGCATTTCATCATGTGCAACAAGCAAACGAACAAATGCCTCGTGAGAGAAGAAAAAGCCAAAAGCACGTGTAGAGAGAGAGCAAGCCGCCGAGTGTGCTATTTATAGAACCCACTTATTCTCTCACTCTATGCGTGTGTCGGCTGCAAAGCCGGTAGAATTATGAGTTTCGATCCCATGGGCTAGGCTTTTGGCATTTTGGGCACCACTGATTTACATAAAGTGAGCGGCCCTGGTAAAAAACATTTGCTAAACATTTTTTATGGTTTTGTTACATAAAAGCTATCTATCAAAATTCATGAACCAAAACCTTAGGTTCGTTAAGTTAAGGAACTGGTTTGAGAAGCAAACCTAATACTTTCCAAGGGGTTTGAACCCGGAACGCTGCTTTCCTCATTAAGTTTCACTTTAAGCAAAATGAATAACACAATTTCTCTTTTGTTCAAAGTTTATCTTGACATTACAATGAGGATCTGCCAAGTCAGACTATTTTTCTGTAAGCATACGAATTAACCAAACTACGTAAAAGTCCCTTCAAAACTAAGGCTGCCTTCACACTGTTGGACACATGACCCATGACATCTAATAGGCCCGCAATTCTCCATGAAATTCTATGAATTTGACAAGCTATTCAAATTTAAAACAGAATAAAAAGCAGGACTACTAGACTATGATTTGTCATGTGTCGAACAGTGTGAAGGCAGCCTAAGTAACAGCGAAGCAGTCTAGCTGTTGCTTAGAATCGAAACTGTACCGGTACAACGTTTAGGTTCTTTTTGGTGTTGTCGGTTCTCGAATACCGGTATACAACAAATTTAAAATATCACACAGCAAAAAAATCTAATTTTAGCCCTAACTTCAATAATATCGATATAATTTTTCATATCAAGTGGCCCAAAACCTCATACTAAGATCTATTGTTGGAGCTCCATGGTATGTGAGGAACCAAACAATCCACACAGATCTTAAAGTTAAAACAACGGAAAGTATCTACAAGGAGGCCTGCATTAGATACTGGGAAAGATTGCGTCGTCACCCTAATGAGGAAGCTCGGCAAATAGCACTGAAACCCGTTGTGCCCATCAGACATAGTGGACATAGGAGGAGGTATAAAGAAATGCTCCAAAATTGTATTCCTGTTGCTCTAGAAGTCCAACACCAAGTCCAACACCAAGTTCAGCATCAAGTTCAGCATTCAGTTCAGCATCCAGCTCAGCTATCGCAACCAGAACAAGAACTCGCACAACCAACTTACCTTGGCTCTTCGCCTATGCAAAGGCCTCTAACCCAGGTGGAACCAATATTAATCTCAAGTGACTCTGATGAAAATTCCTTAGTGGATGAGTTTGCCCAGAGACCTCTAAGTCTTAGGGGAGCAAATTATGTATAATAGCAGAAGAAGAATAGCGGAGAGACAATGGCATAGGCAACAACGTCAGCAACGACAGGCCCAGATTGGATCCTCTAATCTTCAACAAGGCCTAAGGCGGACACAATACTTACGAAATGATAACAGAGAGCGATATGTCATCCAGCAAGACCCTATGCCACGCCCAGCAAGACGTATTATTCTACAACGAAGGCAAATGGATCCCTCTCAATCAATTTTGCTAAATGATCTGGGTATCAATGAGGCAACACAAGTGGCTATTATTAACCAAGAAGAGCAGTCGAGCCGCATCCTGATCTCAAGCGATCCTAATGAGAATCGCTCCTTGGTGGACGAGCCTGGTTAGCTGTGCTCCTACCTTTTCTGTGTTTACATAATGTAATTTGTTATTGTTTATTTTTCTGTCATAGTTGGCATTAAACTAATTCAATTTAAAAAGTGATCATTGTTTGAATAAACAGTAGGCTCTGTCTTACAAATCTTGGTGTATTCCCAAGTTTGTTAGGCATCCTACTCAGAATGTGTTCAGCCCTCGTGCTGATCAGTTGTTAAAAAATGTGATATTATTTCTACCTAAACATATAATATTTACGCTATAATATCATCTTGATTTTTTTATTTTAAGATGAAGCCCGATTTGATACTTAAAATACCCAAAGATACAAATAATCGTGATCTTTCTTTCTGTGCGGTTCCGGTTCGGTCCGGTATAAGGTTCCCGATTGATTCCTTCATTAAAATTATATACAATGTACTAAACTTCTGTTGTTGTTTAGCTTAGCATAGACAATTATTTCACTTTTAACCAGGGATGCATACTGTTCTAATATAAGGACTGGTTCGGTTCAGTTTAACGGCCTAATCTTTAGCCAACTAAGCTGCGGTTTCGGGTTGGTTCCCCCTGAATTTATTATGTATTTTATGAAGGTCCTTTATCGTTTTCAATGTCGGAATATCATGATTTCTGATGTAACTTGGTGACTCCTCGCACAATTTGAAAATTGACTTTTAAGAAAACATTTGATGATCTTTAAAATCCTTATGTATCGTACAGAATATGGAGAATATCGTTCCGTAGAGAAAATGGACTAATGACACAAATAAATTGGTAAATTTTCAAGAAAGAAATGGAGTTTAATGGAAGGTGAACAAAGGGAGCTACATCGCTCCGGCTCCGCTAGAGATCAATTCGATCGAATTAAACCTAAGGGCGCGCGCACACATGCGGCTGAAAGATGAACTGACTGCGAAACAGAAGGCTGAACTTGACAAAAACCCAATCTCCGTGTTGTTCTCTTTGGATTGGCTCTTTGGGGCTGTGTAGCCAATTTATTATACAAAATCACATTAATTAAACCTTAAACTAGATATTTTGGTTATTTTATCTTACTGTAGCGCAGTGTATGCAAGCAATTCCCTAAGACCGAATTGTGCCAGGTTTTGATTGTTTGTGTGCACGTCACTTTGGTTATTTTTTTTTTGGTTGCTGCATTTTTGACAACATTTCCGTGTGCGTCTGCCCCATCTGGGGGCTGTCAGTCCCGAGTCCCTGACTCGCTGTTTGTGTGTGTGTGTGTTACATCGTCAGAAGTTGCAACAAAGTGCGTTGCGTTTTCTCTGTTTTTGTGCGCTGCCCAAGAAATATAATAAAAGACGACAGCGACTACTCCCTTTTCTTTACATTTCTGTGCCTTCCATTTTTCATATTTTTCTTTTTTTTTTTTGGCTTGTTTATTCACCTTGTTGACGAAAATTTGTAGGTACGTTTAAAAGGCAGAAGAGCAAAATATATTTTGCCGGAAGCTAAATGAGTACAGTTATGTTCGCAGCGCCTGCAAGTATGCAGCACGACCAAACTGATTTAAGCAAAAAGAAAGCGAAATATATAAATTGAAAATCGTTGTAACATGCGACAGTTTTTCCTATTTTGCAAAGTTATTTTTTTTACAGCCGTTTGGGCCATTGTTTGATTTGGATTTGTATTATTTTTTTATTACAGTGGCAATAATAACTATGCGCACATGTAGGTACAAGAAAAATGACAAAAGAAAAATGAAAATAAAAGCTCGGCCGAAGTTTATATACACTTCAACAATTTAATTTTCACAATGTTTGTCTCATATTTTTATCCGATTTGGATCAAGTTTTTCTTACGAAAACTAGTTTTTCGACCGATCGTTCCTATATATGTACTTTATGTGTTACAAACATAGGGACAAAGTTCAACGAATAAATTGAAGAGAAATGGTAAATAATGGGTTAGAACGACTTTGCTAAGCTCTGAACTTGAGAAGATTAGATAAATCTGAAAATAGGAGAGTAAAAAAAGAGACGGCAAAGGGAACAGAGAAGTACTGAACCAGGGTTCCCCAAGAAGAGAGGACGGAATATATGACTGCTCCTGTCTGACTTCTATAAGCATTTGGTTGTGAATTGCCAAATGTGTCCTGCCCCCAGGGGCTATATCTGGGGAACTCTGACTTACACTTCACTTCATACACGCAACGCCAAAATAAGCATGTGTGTTTTGCCGGCCCCTGCTGTAAGAGAGAGAGAGAAAGAGCGAAAGCTTGAGGACTATTTCAGTTCGTCTTTTTATTAATTTTCCAACTTATAAATGTGAAATATTAATTCCCACTTTTATCTAACCTAGACTGACTATCAGCGCATCAATCTTACGTCTGTACAACTTTAAATCAACAAAGATATGATCTGAGCATAAGGAGGCGAGGGAAATTAGCAGCGCAGTTCCACACTTTTAGTTCTCTTTGGACTAAAATTCAGTTTATTATGCATTTATTTACAACTACAACAAACAATTGGTTAAAATACGCATTCAGCTTTACCTAAGATTAAGATTAAAATCTGTTTGAAAATATAGAAAATCTGCTGTCTAGTCATAAAGACAAATTATATTAGTTGAGTGGTTCCCCACAGGGGGTGAAAACATTTCGCTATTCACACGTACACAACCCGAACGCATGCCGAAGCTGAGACCAAGAGAGCATTTATTTTCGCACTCTCACTTTTTGGCCTCGCTCACGATGAGCATCGCTGGTTTAGACTGTCATGAAGACGGTTAAAAGGGTTAAACAGATGGAGAAATTTTGCTAAAATTTAAAATCAATTTAGTTTAAACATGAAGATTTGATAAATGGCAATTGGTGGTCGTGCAGAAACTTCAAGTCATAGATTTTTCTGAACCTAATGTTCATATACTGAGAAATTAAAAAGTTAAGGTTCATATTGTGGTCCAGAACTACTGATCCTAGATTTTTCTGAACCTAATTGGGGCGTATGTACTGTCCGGTTCAACTTGACAAACGCAGCGCGATCTTGGCTTACTACTCCTCGTTGGTGACAACTGATAACTGCTGGCTAACGTGAGCGGCGCTCTACCAATGAAAGCTGCAACAGCAATGCCTCGGTTACCATGAGAGAAGTATTAAAACCTACCATTCGATAAGATCAAGGTTCTTTGAAGCCCTGTTTACCTTTGGTATACCACTTAAAGTAGGTATGACTTTGCATGATGACGTTGAGAAGCACTAAAAGCTCTGTCAAAATAGACCTTTTCGAACCATTTGATATCAAAAGATGTTATAGGCGGGGTGATACCTTATTGTGTTGCTTCTTTAATCTGCTTATAAAGTCTATGCACGCACGGAAATCTAACTTGAGAATTACAAGTGATCTCTTAGACGTGACGGCGTTCGACTCTTGCTCATTTAGAATAGAACGAATTTAGTTACAAAACGATTGTTAAATTTGAATAATGAAATACCACAAAAAAAGGGTATTTCCCCAGTGATTCAGGTCTTGGCCAGAGAGACCCACCTGACCTGGCCATATTGAAAATTATAGTGTCGTAAACATGCAACAGCAGCAACAGCAACAGCAACAACAACAAAATCAAATTAAAATAGAAAACAAACAAAACATGGTCAGCAAATAAATACAAATAAAAAATGGTTAGGCCAAAAAACACATGAGACCGGAAATTGGTGACGGGGGAGGGCAGGTGGATTGTACAGAGAATTGCAAACGGAAATTGCCAGCAAAAATGGTGGACTACAAAGAAAACTGTGCGAAGACTTATGGCATAGGGTGTGTGTGTGTGTGTGTGTGTGCGTGTGTATTCTACATATAGACGACCAACAACATATATTACATATTCACACACATATACACACATATATATATATATATATAAAGACATTTAGAAAGTGTATGATAGAGTTAGCTATAATACTACATAGAGAGTGAGAGAGATAGACAGGGAGAGAGTTACAGAGACATAGAGAGAGAGAGAGAGAGCGCTACACATTTAATAAAATAATAAAATAAAAGAACAACTAATATTTTGTTTGTAAATTACTTTCGTAGAATATATTAAATATATGTATGTATATATAGGATATATATATGTATAAAATTCATAGACTAAGAACACGACGAAGAGCAAAAATATATGTTGAGTTTTGATTTGTTTTCTTTTGCTTTTGTAAATTGATTTGTAATATTTTTGGTAAATTTTTGTAAAAAAATAAATATATATATGTATATATATATATATAGAGCAGACAGTGAGAGAGAGCCATATACGTAGTATATATATATATATATTTAGAGAGAGACAGAGAGAGAGAGAGAGCGTGTGTGTTTGGTAGCCAAATGTTTTGGGGAAGGGGGGGAAGTGTAACTTTCTTGGAAAGAATTTAGATTTTAATTTTTCTGGTCAGACCTATCGAAGCAGCAAAAGCATTCACTGAGATTATACTTCTTCCGGGGTGTTCTCAATTGGGTGTGTGTGGGGTTATGGGGGGGTTTGTGGGTGGTGGAGGGACCAGGGACTTGTGTGTTGTCGGGGGTTTTTCAAAGGGACTTACCGACTCGTGTGAGGCGCGGTAGTCAAGATCGCCGCCCAGGCCGCCGCCAGCTGATGCCGAACGCGGTTGCATGTGTCTGCTGTGACTGCTGTTATCGTCCTCGCTGCAATCGATCTCTTTCTTGAGGCTCTGCGGAGATGAAAGAAACAAGGGTGTTAGGATTTACACATAATAAAAGAAGAAATTAATGTGACCAGGGCTGCTTAAGCAGGCACAAGTGTGACCAAAGTGCAGCAGAAGATTTTGTTATATTTTTGGACAATTTGTGTAGCCTACTTTTTGGGTTTAATTATGAAAATGGGCTACACTTAAAAAAAACAAGTAAGAGTGTTGCGGTCGAGTGCCCGACAGCAAAATACCCTGTCCTAAGTAATGTGGTTCCTGTAGCTTTGAATTCCATTTATTTATCTTCGGTGTTTTTGCTCGGATCACTTTTTTTAGGCTCTTCAATCGATGAAAATCTCTTAGACTATTCACTCCCATTCAGCCTAGTTTATTAACAAAGACTCGCAAATGAAATTAGGAAACAACAAATTTTAAGCAGACTGCCACCTCTAACAAAAGACGGACGATAAAAGCAATTACATATACATACATTTTTTGGCTTCTAGCTTTGTGTAATTTTAGCTACTTTATTGTAAAATAGGTCAACATATTGTTAAAGCTATCGATGTGTTTTGGGCAAAGGTCAATAAGTGTAGCGTTTTCTCCAAATTATGCCAAATCAAACTTACCGTTGCTCTTAAAATTCAGTCGGGCCTACAGATTTGTAAGTATGATTAACAGTTTTTAAGATTTTTTGGGTTGGACGATGAAACATGAAGCACTGAATGACCGACCCCCTAGTTGTAACTCCAGTTCCTAAGAGGGAGAGAACTATAAACAAACGAAACAAGGGAAGTAGTTACAGCCTCTCAATATAAAAAGCGGGTTCTATCATTACTGAAATTTAGTAGATAAAGAGGAAAGTGTACACACTTGTTGCTCTCAGCTACAATTCGAGCATAAAAAAAGTGAGCCACAAAGCGGTTCTCTCTTATAAATTTCCCTGACACCCAGTATGATTTGCACTGCATGAGCGAAGCACAATTCTGGCATAAGTGGAGTAAGAAGAGAGCGCGAAAATATGACTGTCTCTTTTCTACACAAAGTGAAGCCTGACTTTGGCAAGCATTTGGTCTGAATTGGCAAGTGTGTTCGTGCTTCAGGGGCAATGGCTGGGGAACTCTGGAGTAAAGACTTCTCAGTATGCAGAATGCAGTATACTTGTAGTTGCGATGGGCACCCATAAGTGCCTCTCCTTCCTCCGTTCGCTGCGATACTTACCAATGGCACCGATTGCACTGGCAAGAGGCCGGCCACACTGCCGGGACTCAGTAGACTGGTGGCTCTACCATCCGCTGCTCCACCATCACGTGAACTGCGCGATGCCGGCCTACCCGACTGATTCAGACTCAAATCGGAGGCTGCCGCTCCCGCGGGCGTAGAGCGTTGCGATTCGACGGCTGCTGCGGCCGCTGCTGCCGCTGCCGCTGCTGCTGCTGCTGCTGAGGATGAGGGCAAGGTGATCAGCGGAGATGGTATGACGGTTGAGCCCGTCGAGAGATCTACACCGCCGCCACCGCTGCTGCCGCTGCTCATTTTCATGTTGAGGCCCAGGTGGTGGTGGTGGTGCGGGTGGTGCTGATGGTGGTGCGGGTGGTGTTGGTGGTGGTCGTTGCTGCTGCTGCTGTTGTTATCCGCCTCATCGTCATCATCCAAATCCATCTCGTCATCGTAATCATCGTCAATGATTTCACTTTTGGTTATGGGCGGGAGTGAGCCCACTCCCACGGGTGAATGCGTATGCATTAGAGCCTCATGTTCTGCACGCAGCTCGTCCTCGTCCTCGTCATCATCGCTGTGGGATTGGGATTGGTTTTGGCCCAAGCGTGCATTGTGGTGAGCGATGCGCTGCGCTATGGCTCGGGCCGTGGCAGCTGCCCGCCGATCCATGGCATCCTCGTCTAGTTCGTCCTCCTGGTCTTCTTCATCATCATCATCGTCATCGTCCAGGGCCACCACGGAGGGTGCTGAGCCGACTCGGCCGTCGCCATTGCTGGGTGAGGCGGCGGCGGTGGCGGCGGCCAGTGAGGTAGTCGAGCAACTAGCCTTGATACTCCCACTCCCACTCCCGCTGCCATTGTTGTTGTTGTTGTTGGTGGAGTTGTTGTTGTTGCTCTCAATGGTCGTCGGCGGCGGCGGGTGGTTTCTGGCAGGTGGCGGCAACGGCGGCTCAGCGGAGGCGGCACGCCTTTGATAGAGATCCAGTGGCACATCCTCCTCCATCACCTCATCGACATCCTCATCCTCCTCCAGATCGAGGTCAATGGGTGCTCTGCTCGAGGAGCGTTTGGGCGGCGTGGGACTGCCCCCACGCTCGCTAGCCTCGCGTTTCTGTGGACCGCTGCTGCTTAGTTGAGTGGACGTGGAGGATTCGGCATCGGCAGCACCATCAGCTGCTGCTGCAGCTGCCAAAGCGGCTGCTCCTCCACCGTCTGAGACAGCAGCCGCGGCTCCCGAACCCTCCGCTCCAGCCGCTGTGGTGGTCGCTGCAGAGGCGGAGACTGAGGCTGCTGCAGCTGAACTGACGGCGGCTGTGGCTGCAGCTGCTTCCAGGGCGGCCGACGGACTGTCGGCCATTTTGCAAGCGGCACCGCCGCCACCAGCCGCTCCACCGCCACCAGCCGCGGCGGCGGCCGCAGCCTGTGAGTGCGGACGCAAACGATCGGGCTCACGCTCGGGTTCTCGCAGTGTGGTATTCTGATTTGTCATCTCGGCCAGACCCTTGACCTGGCACAGGGAAGAAGAAGGAGAACAGTTACTTTTCACACATTCATTCCTAGGAGAAAGGAAGATAGGACCCACCTTGAGTGATTCGGCTGTTTTGAGCAGCGCGGATAACTGACAATATTGCACGTTCACCTCGCCCTTGTACATGAATTCAACTAAAGTTTGCAGCTCGGCAAAACGGACGTCCTTCAATATCACAATTGGATGTCTTTCGGGGTGCTCCAGGAATAGGCTCTGGAAGTACGAGGAACAGGCCGAGAGGACCACCTGCAAATATGAGAGAAGGCGAATTTAAATTATTTAAAATCGATAAATCGATATTATTTTGTTTAATCAGAGGACGAAGTCACCGTCCACATATTTCCACATATACATAGAATAAGATAACATCAAGTATCAAAGCCCTAAGGAAAATATCGAAACTAGAATAGCGATTAGTTTCGATATTATGCTTATATTCGATAAACCAAAAAGAAGAAGCATTGAAGTTTTTGTTTAAAGAATACGATATATTGAGCTCAAGAAACATGGATGTATTTTCGTTAGTCAATATTTTGAGTTAAAGAAACATCGATTTTTCGATATTTGATACACATATCAAAACGATATTCAAGAAATTCGATATAATGAGTTTACGACACAACGCATCATCGAAATATCATATTATATAGACGTACCATAATCAAGAAACATCGATTTTTCTACATTCGATATATCGAAATTAAAGCACATCGTTGAGACTAAATTCGATAGACGAATTCGATAGATCGGAATTGGTAAGAGCTCATCAAAAAGGTCGAATGAAGAATAGTGGGGTTATGAAGTTTAAGGCCGAAGAACAAAGTCGGTTTGTGGAAGCCAGAACATTTACCAATTCCGATTCCGCATGATTTGATTGGATTCGAAAGCGGGAACAGGCCTGATAGTTTTTTTTCGATTAATCAAAGACAAAAATTTTACATTTTTAGATATTTTTATATATCGGTTTTAAAAATGTATGGAATTCAAGATATATCGATACTTCTCTCGTTCTTGCGTTCAAAATCTTTTCTACACAGAAAAAAAAAGATCACGATATTTAGTATCATACGGGTATTTTGAGTATCAAATCGGCCTTCATCTGAAAAAAATATCAAGTTGATATTATAGCGTCCATATGTTTTGGTAGAAATAGTATCACATCGATATGAAAAATTGATATTATTTCAATATTATTAAAGATAGGGCTGATATTTGATCTTTTTTTTCTGTGTATACATATATCGGAATTACCAAAAATCTGAAATGTTGAATATCGATATTTAGAGCTGATCGAATATGATGTGTCCGATAGTCGATATTTTGAGAAAAAACATCGATATTTTTCAAATTAATTTTTATTTTCTTAGAAATTTGATGAAATGAAAATTTTTATTCAGAGTTGAAATAACATATATTTCATATAACATATATAGGGTGGTCCATTTCAAAATTGGAATTTAATTTTGCTATAAAAATAGAACGGCTCGATATTTTATATTTATTGAAAAGATTGATTCATGTCATTTATTTATGAAAAACAATTTCGGTCAAATGATTACTTTTCATACATTATTTAAATTGGATATTTAGTCTAAGTATTGAGTTTGAAAAACATTTAAGTATTTTATTTATGGAGTTGAGTTTAAGAAGCATCGATATTTTATTTCCTATATCAAAATTAATATAATTCCAAGTTCTTTGATATTGGATAATTGATTTAAATTTAATATACCGAAATAAGGAAGCGTCGAAAATTTGTCTATTCGATATTCACCAAACATCCCATCTTTTGGTAACAGAAACATCAGTGTATTTTGGATATTCCATATTAACAACCTCGATATTTTTAGATATTTGATACATTTAGTTTTGAGAAATACTTAAATTGTTTGATATTAGAGGTATGAAGTTATTTCTTCTTATTATTATTATATGATTTTTGATATTCGACATATAGAAAAATTCAACTCAAATTCAAACTCAACGATAGACTGACGAGATGGGCTGACGAATACAACGTATTAAATGAGTTTCAGGCAGGTTTTAGACGAAAATATTCTACCATGGATAACATTTTCAACCTTACATCCATAGTACATCTGAAATGGAATCAAGGAAAAAAAGTTTATGCGTTCTTTGTCGACTTCAAGGCAGCTTTTAATAAAATTCCCAGAAAAATTTTGTGGTACAAGCTTCATATGCTCGGAGTCTCGAACAAAATTATCAACTTTATTGAGCGCATCTACAGCGATACACGAGCGGCGGTCTGGACTGGAGAAGAATTGTCATCGGGCGTTAGGCAAGGGTGTCTTATGTCACCACTCCTTTTTACACTATTTTTAAATGAAATCCACGAATGCCTAGGTGGAGGCCTGCACATAGCAGATGTAAATATTCGTGTGCTGTTATATGCAGATGATATTGTCATCTTAGCCGACGATCCAGGAGTATTGCAACGCATGATTTATCGCTTGGAAGAATATTGCGACCGCTGGAATATGGAGGTTAATATGACGAAGTCTGAAAGAATGATATTCAGGCGAGGCGGTCGTCTAGCAGCAGCTGAAAAATGGAGGTTTAAAGACTTGTCTCAGAATACTGCTATCTGGGAATGATACTCACGCCAAAGTTATCATTTCAGAAACACGTCCAGAAGCGTACAGAGCTAGCCAAAACAAGCATAAATATGTCAAAATAGAAATTTAGCAATAAATTCCAAATGGAAAGTCCACAATGCCGTGTGTAGGTCTATACAAACTTATGCTGCACAGATTTGGGGTTATAGCTGGGGTCGAAAATTTCTAGCTTTTCTTTTTGAAAAAAATGTTAAACCTGCCACCTACAACACCGGACTATGCACTGGCTTTGGAAAGCAATGTGGAGTATGCCCACCTTTTCTCTTTTGGACAACATGTCAATTATATTGCTAAGGTTTTTTTTGAATACAAATCAGAACGGCTTCCAAACCTACTAGCTCACAAAATCCTTCAAAAGAATATATTTTGGGCCAAGGAATTAAAAGCACTATGTGTCTCAAATCGCTTAGAATGGCACGACTTGGAAATCTCCAGGTCCCAATGGAACGGATTATGTGCACATATGATGGCTACGCTAAAAAGCACTCAAAAGGATGTATATTTGCAACGGAAAAACTGTAGTATCACTAGATTCTATAAGTATCTAGACAGTGAGAAAGGTATCTAAATATACCGCCGAAAGACATTTCGTGGGTGATGAAAGCCAGATGTGATATGATTTTGCTCCAGGGAAACATTTACCAGCAAGTGGAAAGCCCTATCTGCCCCCTATGCAATGCAGGAGAATCTAAAGATATTCAGCATTTTGTGGGAAGATGTCCTGTACTAAGGGAGTTCAGAGTTCTTAAATAAAAGCTCCTTAATTGATGTGCTTAACTGTTCGAGAGCAAACGATTGGACGAATTTGGTCAGGTTCCTAAAATCAACATTGGAGTATAGGAATGAAATTTTGTCTGTATTAATGTAATTATGTTCAACAAGCAAATTCAAAGTTTAAAATTTATAACATGTTCTTAATTGTCTTAGTACTTTATTTGTTAAATTAAAAGGCTGACGGCTAAAAGCCATGCCTAGATTAATTTATTTTTTGTTCACCCTAAGCTAAATGTTCATTGCCCAACTCGAGGAAAAGAAAATAAATTACTACTACTACTATAGAAAAATTTTGGAATCTTTCTAACTTCGATATATCAAAATCAAGAGACGTCGTTTTTCGTTATTTGACATTTAAAATTCAAGACACAACGATTTTTCGATATTCGATATACCACAAAAATATCGATTTTATCAGATATTATATTTCACATACAGAGCTTACGAAGACCTTTGTTTTTTTATTCAAACTCAATCGCATTTTATATTTTTAATATTTCTAAATCAAGAAACATCGATATATATTGAGTTCACCAAACATCGTTTTTTTTCGTTTCGTAGATATTTCGTAGATATTTCGATTTGCGATATATCAAGAAGAAAAATTAATATTATTGTGTTTAGAAATGAGGGAAGTTAAAGAAATGTCAATATTATTCCATATTTATATAAAAAATATAAAACACTTAATACTCTAGATATCGAAATCAAGACATAAATGTTTCTTTTTGTGATTCCAAAGAAACATTGGTATTTTTCGATAATCAATTAATTGTTACTAATAAAATTCGATATTTTTCGATAATCGACAAATTAAAATTATTAAAATGCAATATTTTAAAATATTCGAGGAAATGAGTTCGTTAAATGTCGATATAATTTAATATTCAATATCGAACTATCGATATGTATGAAGCTAAAAAAAATATTTCAAAATCTTTTCTGACCGATTCTATAGCTAGATATGTAAATCTGAAATTTTGAGCTGACCAAACATTGAGGTCTTTTCGTTTTCTATCTAGACTCTTCACGCTTAGAAGCGGTCTCAAGTAAATATTAACAAAAAGTGTGAATGCTTTTAACTTTCTGTGGTTCAATTGTCATTACTTTTGCTCCACCTTCCGCTGTTATTTTTTTTTCTTCTCTTTTTGTTTATAAAAAACCTTTATTAGATTTACGATCGGGGGCCTCGCTCACTCCCTCTCTCGGCTGCTTTTGAAGATGCCTGCGCCCGGCCAGAGTCGAGGCAACGGTTTTGCAGCAGTTTACAGTCCAGTTTTTTTTTTCGTTGGCCACTTTGGCTGCGGGCGTTAAGGCGTGAACATGCCACGAATGACAATGCCGCCTGCCAGGCAGACAGACAGAGCCAGAGCCGATCCAGCAACCAGAGCAACAAGTTGGCATAGCTGTCGATTTTTATGTGCGCATGCACGCCTTGGGGTATGCAATGATCGCTTAGATATACGAAAGGAAAGGAGCTGTGGAACCAGTAGAGGGAGTAGAGTGGAGGGCGAGGGAAAACGCGAACACTTCTCGGTCATGTTGTAAATTTTCATTGCTGGCAAATTGAAAAGGCGGCGGCCACCATTTCGCATATAGATTTCGCTATAGCCTAATGAGGTTTTGGCCCCAGACTGGACACAGGCGTGAGTAGGATCTTTGCTCTCTGGATTTTTTTATAGAGGTGAGAGCGTGAGTAGGGTATAGTAGGAATCACTGACTCAATCAGACAAGTCGATAGAGCCACGGATAGAGTAAGCAACATTTAAAAAGATCAAATAAACAGCACCGTATAAACGGCCGCAACCGTGATGCGCAGCACTTCAGTTCAGTTCTTGTTCGGCCTTATTTAAAATTTACGGCAAAAACTTTCTTTCATCTTGCAGAATAGTAGAAATTATGCAGTAATATACGTTTTGGCAAAAATTAAGATTCTGTTAAAACTTCAGAAGGGGAAATAAGTCTTTTGAATCGATTTCAACTGTGATTATAAGTACATCCAAAACAATTTGTATCAATATCAATTTGATACACGATGTCTCTCATATTTAATCAATAAATTTTAGTATCAAGTCCTAAAGAGTATCATGATATTTGATATGATTTATGATATGACTATAGTATATCTACTTGATGGACATGGAGCCTGCAGATAGAGACAACACTGGTTCCCATAGTGAGGTGTTCACATTTGACTATTTCATTTCATAAGGGAAAATTAAATAAAAGTATAAGGTTGGTAAAACTGATACGAGCTAGTATCAAAATGAAACCAAGACTTTAAACTGGCTTTAACTCATTTATACTTAGTATCAATTTGATCTGCTTCAAATATAGTTTTGATACTCAATAGTTTCAAATTGATGACTGAATACTACTTGATTTTTTCCTGATCTCAACCTTCCATCTCTATCCCTTAGCTTCACTATAGAGCACAACCGGCAAACGCTTCGCCGCATCAGCGTCTCCTGTCACGCGCCGTTTGCACTAGAATTTATTTAAAAAAATGCAATCGGCCTGCACACGCCCCCGAATCACAAAAAAAAAACCCGCAACACAACAGGCCAAAATGAGCGTTAATAAATTCACGCGCATATTAGAAGGCCTTGGAGTCAGTGCAGCAAAAGCAGCAGCAGCAGCGGTCCAGGTCCGGTCTTTTCTCTCTGTGGCATTAAGAAAATCGAATTTCCTGATTACAAGGAGTTGGGCAAGGCGGCGCAAATTGGCAACACTTTTAATTGAACGTCGCTGTTGCTGCTGATGCTGACGTCGCCGTTATTATTAACGTTAGAGAGAGAGCAGAACGCCCCCAAAGCTAATGAACGCCAAAGGCTTTTGATTTCTAACGCCAAGACCCAGTTAGTAGAATGTGCAGCAGCAACAAAATGTTGCATGTAATTTGCTGCAAAATAGTCAACAACATAAATTTAACTAACATTGACAGGCGGCAGAAGCAGAAGGAGGAGCAGGAGCAGGAACAGTTGGGCGATATAAGGAAGGAGGTGGGAGGTGGGAGGTGGGTGGTAAGTGGTGGTGGGGTTGCGTGTCTTTGCTGGGCGTTAACATTTCAACAAATTTTGCCATAAAAAGAAAAAAAAGAAAAAAAAATCACACAAAAAATACATTTAGTTTAAATGAACCTCAAAGTTCCAATTAGGATGGAGTTCAAATCAGAAGTAAGAATAGAAAGGACATTATAATTACAGTTTGAGTGATCTAACTTGGCTTATTATATAATACATATAAGCTAACTTTGTCTGTGCCAAAGGTTTGGTTTGGTCTTAAACTGAAGGAGAAACTGCGCAAATGGAGTACCGAAAAGCAGTTGCCACATTGAAATCCCAATCTAGACAAAAACAGCTCAATAGGCCCGAATGTGCAGAAGTGGCAACATCAAGGTGGACGCAAAGTTGCTATACACTCACTTTAAAAGTCTACTCGAGCATCCTTGCAGGATGCCCCACCCTACGTGTTCAAACAAGAGCTCGTTGCGGCCATAACACCTATCGGAATGTTAGAAGCGATCCGGCGGCCTGCACAGAGGGAAAAAACCAAGAACATTGGACTCAAAACGAGCACAATCGTTACCAAAAAGTATGCATGAACGTGTTTTCTCATTTGCAGTACAATGTTCTTACTTCAAGATCAAGTATTTGAGAACGCAAACACTCAAATTGAGTTGATATTGCTTCATTTTTGAGAACACGATTTGAGTAAATGTTGTTCCGTTTTCAAGAACATTTTAAACTCACCGGGGAAAAAAATTGTATTGCACTTGGACCAGGTGTGGGCGATTTTCCTTACATTTGGGTGGAATAGGAAATGGGGACTGATAGGAAGTGAAGGGAGGCAAGACTCCTGGATATGAGTGCCTGCTGCTGCCATCTCCCTCCACCCATATATCCCATAGGAATCAGAAGCATTGCTTCAACGACCCACTTCACCAGACTCGTTTCATTAAAGTTTTACAGAAAAAACACAGAAAAATTGGTTCGGACTTGGCGGGGACTTGAGCCCGGTCCCATTGCACTCAACCGTATGGAATGACGCGCTAGACAATTCAACCATTGAATAATTTTGCAGATGCACGTCTTGTTGAGCAAACAAGAGAGAGATCATAAAGAGGGCCAACTCGCTCTCACTCGCTCTCTCCTGTATATCTCTCTGCTGGAAACCGGTTCTGTTGTTGTTTAAAGCAAATATTATACGATTGACAACAACTTTACTAATTCCAAGAACATTTAGAACATTTGTTCTCAAAACTTTTGAGAACGTTCTCTTCTCATTTTAATTTGAGGCAACTTATTTTCTTAACACGTTTTTTCCCTTTGTGTGGTATCGATAGAGTTCCCGGTACATTTTTCAAGAATGCGACGGACCGAATTTCCGAAGAAGGCGTGGTTTCATATTTTTGATTTTAATGAAAAAAATGCCCACCAAAACGTAATTTGTGGTTTTGCACAAATATTTTTTGTTAATTTTATAAAAAATTTCTAAAAATTGTCGAAATAAAAAAAAATGGGATTTTAAAAAACGGAATTTCTCAGGTTCGGTTTATCGGACAGGTCTCAAGTTGATATTGGTGAAAAGTATTTAACTGTGTCTACTTAAATTATAATTTTATAGATTTTTAAATTATTTAATAATATTAAGTAATTGTTGCTAAAAATGATTTATAATTTTTTCTCAGTGTTTTTTTCGCCATGATAAACATAGCTTCTAAGGATGCACAATTTATTGCCCTAAATATAACGTAAATTATGGTGTTTTCAAAAAGATAGAGACTTTAATAGTATTCATTTCTGAAGTTATGAACAAATATTAAGATTTGCCTCGCAGTCCATATCAGGAAATCACGGAAATTCTGCCTGGAGGTGTGAAAATCGGAGCACACTTTGTCAAGGTACTTATGTACGCAGATGACATGGTGCTTCTGGCGGACAGCCCACAGAAGCTGGAAGAGATGATCAACCGTCCTTATAAAAACTGTGTCACATGGAATTTGGAAATAAACTTTGACTAATCGAAAATATTGTGCGTGGAAGCTGAGCAGAAATTGAAGTGGTCAGGGAGTACAGATATCTGGGCGTTCCGGTTACGCGTTGCAAAAATCGTAACTTTTGAACGGATTGAGATTTTGGAAAAATTCCAAAGGATAGATTGAGAATCTATCCACCTGGAAAATAGACTGTTAATCGAGGGTGAAAAAAATCGTCTCGAGACAATGCGGAATGGGAGGGCGAGGCAAAGTTAGACACACGATAGCTATAAAGCATTACAGTACAACCTTGGAGCCAAAAATTACTTCAACGATCATAAATGGAATTGCGGCAATTTGGCAAAATGTTGATTTTAAAATCTTTAACTTCGGTGCGGGCGATTTTAGTTAGAGTAAAATTTGATTTCAGCGTCACGTGACGATGAACGTCATTTTTATTTTATGTTGTTGTTTTGTGGAGTTTCATGGCAAACACAGACACACACACAAGAGGATGGGCAGAGGTGGGAAGAGCAGAGGTAGAATAGATGGAGAAGAGGGGCAACTGGGTGAGTTCTGGGAAAGATCTGAACGGGACCTTGGTGGGATTTGGTGGTATTTGGGTGGGATCTTATCTGGGCGGAATGTGGGTAGGATCTGGTATCGGTGTGGTATAGGGGTGAGTTCTGGGTGGGATCTTGGTGGGATGTACGGGGAATCTGGGCTGGATTTGGGTGGGATCTTGAAGGAATGTGGGTGGGATTTGGGCGATATGAAATTGGGATCTGGATAGGATCTAGCTAGGTTCGATCTTTGCAGGATCTGGGTAGTATCTGGGCGGGATCTAAGTGGGATCTGGGTAGGATATAAATTGGATCTGGTTTGGATCTAGCTATGTTGCGTATGGGCTGGATCTGGGTGGTATCTGGGCGGGATCTAAGTGAGATCTAAGAGGGATCTAGGTGGGTTCTGGGAGGGATCTAAGTAGAATCTGGGTGGAATCTGGGATATTTGGGTGGGTGAAACATCATCATTTATCTATGGATCAGCACAAAAGGCAAAATGTCCGGAAAGATGAAAAAAAAACACTGCAGCAAATGATCTTGTTGCTTTCTACTCCCTGTTAGTTGATATTTATACCATTGCGAGAGGATTAATAAATAAACACTTACACTTAGCATCATGTTTCACATCAAAGCCTCGTGAGTGTCAACGATACTCACACATTTTTTTTTTATCCAAAGTAGATCAAATTACGCGAGTTTAAGAACAATAAAATTTTAATAATAACGTTTTTCTTGCTAAGAACCATTTTTCTTTCAATCGGTTCTATAAGTAAGAGTTCAAAATGGTTCGAAAAGCAAACAAAAATTAACCATCGTTGAGTTTAAGAACGATAAAACTGAAAAAACTGAGAAACGAATGGTTCTTAAGGTAGCTATAAGATAGAGTTATTCGATCCGGCTCTTTGATTTCATTCCGAGCCAACTCTGTGTAACAGTTTGAGAGTCACTCAAACACAAACTCATTGGGTGGCTGCCAAACTGCCAGGTGGATGGGTGCGTCGTCTCCCTTCAGCTTCTGGCGCCAGGCGAAAAAAAGGTTAACATTTCTATTCTGTGGCAGCAGCCACTCCCTTATAGATGTTGGCTGTTTGCTGCTGTTGCCGCTGACCACCATCAGCGCGAGCGACAGACTCAGCGGCGAAATATGCAAATTATTATGTTTGCATATCGCCGCCTTCGAATATGCCAGCCATAACTTTTTTTTTCTCCTAAGAGTTTCGTCTTCTGAGCCAAGCAATCTTCATTCGCAAAGCCGCTGCTTCAGGCTGGTTTGGTTCGAGTCGAATCATGGGCACATTTATGTCTTAATATAATTTAGGACTCCCAAGCGTGATTACAATTGGCTTTACGTTCGAGTATTGTGATTAGGCTGAGGTACCAATTTGTGTAATTTGGATTTTATATTGTTGATAATTATGTATATAATTTATTTTTATTGATTTTCTGTTGGCCTGCAGTTTGAGAGTCACTGAGGTTGATTAATGACCAAAGGCAAGAATTGCGTTTTTGGTTTGTTTGTTGCTCTTTGGCCATTTAATTATTTTCTTAGAGCTCATTTCAAAGTTGGAAAGAAAAAATACATCACACGTTGACCTTGATATTCGCATTCGCAGCGGAACGAACAGGCGTGCAAAGCATTAAGCAGCCGCACGCAACAGTCAGCGTTTGGCAGAAGGGGAGGGGGGGGGTCTAGTGAGTGAGTGTGTGTGTGGGTGCCGACTGCTGTGGCGATAAGCTTTAGCAAAAACGCCAGGAAATATAAATAAATCAATTTCGAAAAATTATCTCATCAAAATTGTGTGCTTCTTTTGGGTGCGTTAAGTTTTTGCCATTTGAGGGGATGCAGCCGCAGAACCAAAAATCAATTTTAAAAATAAATTTAATACAAGCTTTTTGTTGTTGTTTTGTTTTTTTTTGACTGATTGCTAATGCGACTGCGACCTTGAAATTAAAGTTGAAACCAAATTAGTGAACAAAAAAAATACCGAAAAACCAAAAACAAAGCAAACAGAGAGCTGCACCGCAGTTATTATACACTCAGAGAAAAAACCAAGCCTATCTTATTAAACAAAAAAAGAAAGGGGAAGCTAACTTCGGCTTGAATAATTTATATAAATTAAGGTATGAAATAATTTTCTTCAAACATTTGATTAAGACCATAAAAACATAGAGATGACGTGTTGCCGGTAAGAATGAGTGTCACAGTGTGTGAGTTGGAGGAAAATATATAAAAAGACGATAGTTGTTAGTGATGTGTGAACTAATTTGATGAACTGGATCTGTGATTGAAGCTGCCTGAACTGGGACTAAAACTGCCACAATCAATTACTTGCTATGCGATAAAATTGTGTGGAACCCTATAATACTCATATCTGGAATTTTCTATATTTTTTTCTTCCCAAACCCGAACCTGAGCCGGAGCAAAAAAAAAGAGTAGCAAAGGGTTCAGTTTAAATAATATTCGAATTTATTATCATTTAGCTTTAAAATAAAAACATATTACAAAGAAACCTTTTTGCTTCATTGTATAACACAGTACAACACTAAAAAAAAGCCCGGCATAAGACCAATAAAATATGATAAAACGCACCTTTGTAAGCATCACCTCATACCCAGTTTTTCAAATCCACCCTCGGTTCGCGTTTAATGGGTACTTTTGTACTTGCAACACACAACGACAACAATTTTAACTAAGTTTTTACTGGCTTAAGATAAAATTCTCCAAAATTCAGCATATGTGGACAGGGTCATTGGGAACGACATATGAAAAATTCACTTAATTCGCGCAAACGGTTAAGGTACCTCCAGAAGGAGTTAAACGTTCATTCTTCAATATCTTTAAAAGCGCACGGTAGATTTTTCTTAAAATCGTTGTGTATGATGGTATAATGGGCTATCGCATGTCCCTAAGAGATGGTACTCGACAGCCAAAAAACCGCGAATTGGAGTACCAATTTTATATTCACCCACGGAGCACTCCATATGAACTAGATACCCGACGTACAAATAGACTGAACTGTGTTTTCAGTTTCGCCAAGGAAGCTTTGGTTCGGGTTTTATAGGCAATTTTGTACCAGCAATTACCTTTAAACAACATTTACCATCTGGGTATCACAGCCTCCCCCAAAAATTATGCAATTAATCTTATGATTAAAATTCGTCGTTTCCACCAAGAAAAAGTAAATCTTTAATAAAAATTGTCTTTGGTGGGCCATCCGTGGTACACCAAGATGCGCTGAACTAAAGTATTTAAATGATATGATCTGTTTTCCTGCTTGCAATGAAGCAATTTACTTATAAATTTAATTTCATAATTTTTGTAAAGCTGGTTTTACCTAAATGGTCAATGTTGTTCTAAGGCAGTTGCTGGTACAAAAATGCCTATAAACCGCGAACCAAGGCTTCGTTGGCAAAACTGAAAACGCAGACCTGTCTATTTTTAGACCTTGTTTATGGCCTATATGAATTGGTTTGTGGGTAAGTCTAAACAGAGTACTCCATATCGCGGTTTTTTGGCTGTCGAGTACCATCTCTTAGGGAAATGCAATAGCCCATTATACCATCATACACAACGATTTTAAGAAAAATCTACCGTGCGCTTTTAATGATATTGAAGAATGAACGTTTAACTCCTTCTGGAGGTACCTTAACCGTTTGCGCGAATTAAGTGAATTTTTCATATGTCGTTCCCAATGACCCTGTCCACATATGCTGAATTTTGGAGAATTTTATCTTAAGCCAGTAAAAACTTAGTTAAAATTGTTGTCGTTGTGTGTTGCAAGTACAAAAGTACCCATTAAACGCGAACCGAGGGTGGATTTGAAAAACTGGGTATGAGGTGATGCTTACAAAGGTGCGTTTTATCATATTTTATTGGTCTTATGCCGGGCTTTTAAAAAAAGTTGGATTTTGTCGAACTGTGTAATATTTAAAATGATCTTATAAATTAAAGTTGCATGAATGATAATTAGGTGACACGTCTATAAAACACACAGTCATTTCACCCAACAACACAATTCAACAATCCGTCAATTCAACGCAAATAAATTCAACACAAAACAAAGTCTTCACAAAACAATTTCAACACACGTCAATACAACACTAAGTCATTTCACCAAACACAACAACTCAACACACGTTAATTGAACACAAAACAATTTCAACACGTCAATTCAACACAAAACAAAATAATTAATTTATTATTAAATTTAAATTTGATATGACTTATAGACGTGTGTTGACTTTTTTCTTGTGAACACTGTTTTGTGTTGAATTGACGTGAGTTGAATTGACGTGTGTTGAATTGACGTGTTGAAATTGTTTTCCGCCGAGTTAATAAACCAATTCCGGGTATAACCAACACATAAATTTCAAAAAGTCAATTAAACATACGTCATTTCAACACATTACAAATTAAACACAAACAAATTCATGTTGGTTAAGAAGGGTGACACAAGCGGCAGGCAAAAATGTTACGATATTTCCAACGTCTGCATTCGGATGAAATTTATTCAAGTTGTGAACAAAAGAATGTTATCTCTGGTGCTTTCAAATGTGCGCACACTTTCGGAGGATATTAAAGTCAGGTTCGACTGAAATTGCCACTTGCAGAATTGAAAATATAATTTTTTTTAAAATGTTTTTTTTTTCCGGTGTTGAAATTGTACTGTGTTGAAATCGTATTGTGTTGAAATTTGCCGATGTTCAATTGCTTTGTGTTGAAATTGATTATGTTGAAATTGTATATGTGTTATAATTGTGCTGTGTTGAATTGACGTGTTGAAATTGTTTTGTGTTGAATAGACGTGGAACCGATAATTATAATAATGGAATTAAAAATGATGAAAATGAAGAGCAATCTTTATGATTAAAAGATTTGGAAAAATTAAAAGATTTGAAAAAACTATAATTGTAAAGAACTTAACAATGTCGCATTTTTTGTAATTGCAGTTCCTGCAACACAAGTTTGAGTCTAGAGCACTTTTCCTACACATATATTTCTTTTATCTAGCGATGGAGTCAGTAATAATGAATGATTTTTGATTAACTTATACCAAGAGTGTTAACCAATACAAAAGACTTCTAACAAGTTGCTTTTACACTTGTATTGCCCAAACAGTCATAGCAATGGCCTCTGACAAAGCCAGCTTATGATAGAACCGAGAGGTTCTTGAGACAGCTGTACAGTCGACCATTCTGTGTGTGCGCGTTTTGTTTTAAGAAATATGAACAAGATCAACCACTCTTGCTTAAGTGAATGTACGCTAGAAATTTGATTATAAATTACTAGAAATTAAATTTCAATTCAAATTTAAGCATTTTACTTAAGAATTTGTTTGATTATTACGTATACGCTGTGTTGCGGGGTAGGCGTGGTCTGGAATATTCGACTAAGATAACTTGACTCTATGTTCCGAATCCGTCAGGGTCGTTTAGTGATCAATATCACCAGAAGACTAACTATATCATAAAAGCAAGATACTTTGAACATTTGAAGTTTAATAGCTTTTACGAGCGATTTTATAATCATACCCCAGGGAAACAAAAAATTGGAAATTTTTTCCTTTGTATTTTGTTCTAGAACGAGAACCGAAACCAATATACGATTTGTTTTAATTCCCTGTTGGCTGTGTAATATCTCTTGAATGCATTTTACTGCTTTTTGCGTCGAATAAGGTGCATAGTCTAAGCCAGCGATGGCCCTTGGTTCCCCCCAGGGGGCGAAAGCTTCCCGAAGCTGACACCAAAAGAGCAGAAAGCCATCCATACTATCTCACTTTTTGGCCTCGCTCTCGCTGGCCATCGAAAAAATCTTCAAAAAACACATCCAAAAATTTCCCCTTAAATTTCCCTGACACTTTTTTCACTCTGCTCTGAGAGTTTTAGTCTTTGGTTCAATAAAGTAAATATTATGTACATATGTATGTATGTATGTGTGTACGCATCAGCTGTTTGTCTACGCACTTGTGTTGCTGCTTTGTCATGCCTCTCACGCACTCAATTTCGAGTTCAACAGACGCGCCCCCAAAAATAAAATATGCTTTCGTCTCGTCACATTTGTACATACATACAAACATTATGCGAAAAACGTGCGTAAGTCTTAACGCACCGCAAATTGGTGACGTCACAGCCAAAACCAGTTGAGTGCCATGAAACGAAGAATGTGTGGGCGGGGGGGTTGGTGAGGGGGGGGACGGGGGCCACTTGTTGCGATACGACAACGAAACGAACGAACCAACGCACAAAACGCATCAAGCAAAAATCGCTGACTGCGTGTGTGTGTGTGTGCGCGCTTTGATTGAACGAGTTTTCGTATTGACATTGAACTTGAACTTTGCTGCTGCTGCTGCTGCTGCGTTCTCTGCCGCCTTCACGCACTTGTCACGCCTTGCTTTTTGATACGTTTCTTTGCTCGTTCATTCGTTTGCACGTTCGCCTGGCGGCGGCTTATCAACTGGTTATGAATACCGTTATCTTCGGGTATGATAAAAACGAGAGGCGTGAAGTGAAAAGTGTTGCGTGAAGTATGTATGTATGGCGAGAGGGGGGGAGGGGGGGCCATGCCAAGGTCGAGCAATGCAAATTTATGCGCATTCTAAAAGATTTATGAGGTTTGCATTGTTTACACAATTTACAATTAATTTATGACCGCATTGTACCCATGTATATGTATGTAAGTGTGCATGATCTAACGCTTATTTATTTATTATTAATGTCTCTCATTAAAGCTCTAAATAGAAGGGAAATTTAGAAATTTTTTCTAAATTTATTAACATGATTTAAGGCATTTAAAACCAACTGTGATTGCCTTTGATTTCAACTATAATAGAATGACCTAAGTCGAGCCAGGAACTCGAACTTGAGAATTACAAGCAAGCAATTTGCCACAGGCTAATAGGCTGTTTACACTAGGAATGCTTTATTGAGCAACAAAAGTTGCGATCACCACTAGAACAACAAAAATACAGCTTGCCGGAAAAGCTAGTCATATTCATACGCAATACCATATAATAATGCTTCAAAATAAAGATAAGAAAGTGTTTTGTATATTTTTAAAACACATTTTGAACCCATTATAAGATCTGAGAAGAGTTTAGTGGGGTCAACTAAAGCCACATGTAGAAGATCAAGTACTTTAGATCGTCGGCCACCAATGTGAAAATTTGTATACGAAGAAAATAATATTAATACTATGAAAAAATATATATATTTATGGAGCTAACTTGAAAATACTTTTACAGGACTACAGGACATGATAAATGACTTTTTGTTACTTGAAATTAAAGCCCTTGATGTGGGCGACATTTGGTTTCAGCAAGACGGTGCTACGACACATACTGCGCGCGAAACAATGAGCGTGTTCAGCAGCATAAATCGATGACAGAAAATCAACTTTTTTTGTTAGATTGTGCTGGTGAACGGGCATGATGCGCAATCATGTTTGCTATTTTTCGTGATTGTGTTAGATGTAAATCTAACAACGAAATATGTAGTTTGTTAGAATTGCTTAATTATGATTTCTTATCGATAGCACACATCTATCAGAACAAACAGTAAAATGAATTTGGAAACCTTTTTGTTTTTAATAATTGAAGTGGCAGAGGATGTAGTTTCACAATTAGCTCAAGGAAGTTTGTGCAAGGCTCTAAAGGCAGTACTGGTTGTTGCGGAGGAGGAGCAAAGCTTGAAGAGCGGCCACTCCACAAAAAAAGAAGCACAGCGTACGCGTAGTAACCACCTCATCTGGGTACATATACACCTCAACACAGTTTGTCAAGGCACTACCATTCAGCTCCTCCCAGAGAAGAGCTTGATAGGGACGCCCATATCCTCATACAAGATATTCTCAAGGAATGAAACCCGGCGTCTGGTTACGGATCGATGGAATAACCTTCCGGCTTTCGCTGTAGCTAGGGTCACATTTTACTTCTGGTCTGGGCGTGCCTTATTGGCAGGCATGCAGCACGCTTGGGGGTCGCTCACATGGATTTCTTTAGAAGAACAGAAGAAGACATTACTTGATCTTTTTTGGCACTGCCCAGGTCTAAGTGGAAGGGAACTCAAAACTTTTAGTCACAGTACTGGTTGGGACAAAAACATAGAATGGTCAAATTTAAGGATGATTTCATGATGTCCCGTGCATCATTAAGGACTTAAGCGGGACTCGAGAGAAGTACGTTATTAGGCGCGACGATATTTAATTAAAATTTGTTGGTCGGGATCGGGAAGGGACAGCCGTGGTCCTGATCGTGGCGGGACGAGAACGAATTGTCCTCATTCGCCCATCTCTACTCTTAGCCCAGTGCCACTTTGTTAAAATTAACATTTTCAGACCCTTCTTTGCGTGGACAGGAGTCCTTCTTAATGGTTAATGTATGTTTCGACAAAGGAAAAAGATCTGGCCATCGGATATTCGAGTTTGATGTGCACATTTTCGCCGGGGCCGGACTTACAACAAACATTAAATGGCTAACAAAGTCTTAAGGAAAATTCAATGGAAATTCCAGAAGCAGTTGGTGCTAGCGACGACGGTCATAAATATTTAGTAGTCAGTTCTTAATTATATTATATAAGGCTGTTTGTTGTCAAAAATTCAAACCTTCCGCCAACAAAAATATATCGATAACTTTGTTGCCTTAAAATTCTATCAAGTTCGTTCACCAGCAGACTAACACTTTATTTAGATGATTGGTGTATGCTGGTGAACACGCCCAATGACTTTATTGAGAAATCATTTCGTTAAACAGCTTATTCTGCCTTTCGCTCTCTTCCCCCTCGCGACGACCCGTGGCAATGGTGGGGGGGACCCAAATTCCTAAAAAATCTTTAGGGTACTGTATACCCTCCGTTACTGTCCGTCTGTCCGTCTGTCTGTATGAACGCGTAGAATCTTGCCTGTCAGAGGCCCCCCCCCCACCGCCACAATTTTGAAAACGTTATATCTCCTAGAGTTTTGAAGATAGAAGGTTCGCTTCTAATATAATTAGTCTTAGGCCAATAAATTCTCAATTTCTGCACACAGAGTTCGGATGAACTTTTTTTTTTTTTTTTTTTGTGTGTTTGTTTGTACAGGGTATTTTGCAAAGTCGAGTAACTTAAAAACCTCCTTTCGTAAAAAAGGTTATTCTGCGTTTTGAGGTGGTCACTTTCTAGGGAGCTTGAGGAAATGTTAGCATGTTTTCTCGTAGCAATGCTGGAGTAAGTGATCCAAAATTTGACCACAAAAAAACTTTATCCCTCGAAAATATTTTTGTGAATAAACAAAAGTTATGTTGCTTAAGGTTCTGTTAGGGGGCTTATAAACCTCCTGTAAAACTGTCTATAAACAAACCCCAAAAAATTTTTTAGAAAAAAAACAAAAACTATTTTAATTCCCGAATGTCTTGTATAAAAAATTTTTTTATCGAACTTTAATAAAAAGGTATAAAATGTGCGGAATAACCGAAAAAAATTTTTTTTTCAAACAATTTTATTTGAAAATTTTTGGCGATTTTTTTTTTTTTGACCATGTGTTGACGCGTTTTGACCCAAATTTCTTGAGAACTATTTTAACGATTTTGATAATTTTTTATTTCGGTGAAAGCTAACACCCAAATGCATCAAATCCAAATTATTAAAAATAATTTTTATTTCATCCAAAAGAGATGTCGAAACTTTAAATGCAATTATCTTGGAACCACTTTTTCCAAAATGGTTGCAAAAATTTGAAGATTTGACCGCTTTCAAATTTATTTTTTTAATTATTCGTAATACCCTCAAGTTTGGTGTGAACTAGGACATGTTTGATCGGTCGAAAACGATCTTGAAATCAAGAATTTGGGGATTGCTCTTGAATGAAAAATGTCCGTACTTAAATCATGAATTTGCTGGCCTATTGAAGTTTTGAAACTGAAAATTCTTGGTTTAAGAATAAAAGTACTTGATTTTCTTTCAGTTTAGGGTCGAAAATGTTTCCTTCTACCTGTTACATACATTTGAACAACTTTTTGGTATCCTTTCACCTATTTTTAATGGGTGAGACATACATAGTTCTTTCAGCCCACAATAAGAATTATTAAATAAATAAACCAAACCAAATCAAAGATTCCACCATTCAAATCCCTTTTATTTGTGTTTGATTTATAATTTTAAAAAAGAAACGTTTTTATGGACTAACCATCAACAGGCGAAACCATCAAAGAAACAACTTTACCGAACTCAATTGATGCGTTTGAGCAAAAACGTTCAGAATACGAGGAAAAACCAGGACAAGGTTATTTTGTAACATGACAAAGCTCGGCCACATGTTGCGCAGCCGGTCAAAACATAACTTAAAACGCTAAAATAAGAGGTCACACCACACACATTGCTTCTTCCGACTAACATTTGTTGAGGATCAGCATATTTTCAACTCCAAAAACTCCAAAATTTTTATTGATTCGTGGATGCATTGATTTTTCAAGTGTCTTCTACTTGCCATTTCGAGTGTGCCCAGCTGCGTGTGTCCATTTACATTCTTTGAAAAATGTTTGACAATAATTTCGAATATTTTAACAAAATTCCTAGAGTTGCCATTGTCTGCACAAAATCATTGAACCGCCTGTCAGCGGCTTGAACTTATTGCCTATTCATTGTATTTCTGGTTTTTTATTTTAATTATATATTTTCAAACATGCAACAAATCTTTAAATGCAAACCAAATAGCAAAAGCAAAGCAAAAAAAAAAAAATTTTTTATAATTAAAATTAACAACTTTTCTTGTCACGACTGGCGACGACGTCGCTTGAAACTCTGAGCCTCTCTATACCCCAGTCGAGTTTGCGGCTGCGGCTGTGCCTGCTGCCTGTGCTATAATTATGCGCATTTTCAACAGATTTATATCTTTTCTTTATATTTAAGCACACACACACACACACACATCGAAGTGCGACGCATATAAAAAAAAAACGATAGCGTATCTCATTAGAATTGCCAGCTGTATGGGCCCAACTCTCTATATAATAATACTTAGTATATAATTAGTAATTGTTGCACAAGCAATGCAAACGGAGAGAGAGAGACCCCCTCCCAGAGCGAGTCTCTGTCTGCGTCTCCGTCTCCGGCTCCATCAAACGCAGGCGGCTAAATTAAAACCCAGTTTGAAGGTCACCAGCCACACGACGACGCCAAGCTGCGTGGCCCGGCAACAGCACAGAACTGACGTCAGCAACAGGAACTAAAAATCAGCGGCCGCGGCGCAGCGCAGCGCTGCGCATGCGTTTTTGTTTTTGTTGTTGTTTTTCGTTTCGTAAAAATAGAACTTTTGTATGCCTAAGTATAGAATGGCCATAATAACATAATAATAATAATAGATAATGCAATACAACATTTTGTTATAGATTAAAACATTATCTGTCGTAATATATGGAAAAGGAATGTGTGTGTGTGTGTGTGTTTTTGTATTGTGAGAGCTTGAAAGACGTACAATTTTATATGTGGAATAACAATAACAAACCTAGGTCAAAATTTGTCAGAGTCTTACGCAGATTTTCTGAAAATGTTAGTGTTAAAAGTCCAAAGGGTATTATAATTTTGACCAGAAGTTTCATAACCGAAAAAACAACCGTAATTAGCGAGTCTCGATCGCGCCAAGTGCACCTGCTCCGAATAACATGAACTTTGTTGTAGTTCACACTTCGAAGCGATTTCATTACGCCGCATGTGTAATATTGTCTTTACTTACATTTCTTATGAGATCATTAATAGAAACTTTTTGGGTATCGTATTGTAGTCAAATCTCACACATATAAATAATACTTGAAATCGACAATCCTCGACAGCCCAAGTTCAATGTTCCACGAGGTTTGGCTTGTGAACAATTTCGTTAGTTAAAGTTATAATCAGGGCTTAATCCCGAAACGAAATATATTCTTGCATATAGTATTAAATTTAGGGTATAAAGAAATCTGTTTGAAAATAATTTCCGAAAAAACTTGACATTACCATCCTAGATCCAGGTCAGGAGATTAACGCTAATCTGCGTAGCTGGAAACAAGTATACTTTTAAAATCTCATACATTTCTGGGAACTTTGTGAAGGATTCTGACCACAAGTTAAGAACTTTTTCATTGTTTCGAACAAGTTTCTTTTCCCGCCATATCAACTTCGTAGGCACTTTCCGATAAACTAGTATGAAAACTGTATTCATCATAAAGCAATGATTGCTCAGCTATCGACTCAGTACTTAGCGTTACGTTTTATCTAGGGTCCAAAAATATGTCACATATTTAGTCGAACTTTCCTTATAGAGAATTTCAAGGGGACAAAAAAAGTTTGTCAACGGAATATAAAGAAAGAAATACTTAGATTCAAAAACAAATTCCATATATAGAGAACTTTTTTGTAAGAAAGTTCGTAATGGGGAACTTCGACTGTACTTTTTTGCTCATAACTTGAGAACCGCTCAACCGATCTTTATCATTTCTTCAGCAAATCTATACATTTTGCTAATTACTAACTATCTCTAGAAGGTACGAATCTTTAAAACTGTAGGAGATATAACGTTTTTTCAAAAATGCGGGGGCGGGAAGGGGCGTGGCAAAAATTTAAAATAAACTTGATCTGCCTGCAAGTATAAGAAGCATTTGTCCCACACATGTCAAACCTTTATCTCTTACCATCTCTGGACGGACAGACGGTCGGACAGACGGACATGGCTATATCGACTCGGCTGTTGATGCTGATCAAGAATATATATACTTTATATAGTCGGAAATGATTCCTTCTCCCTGTTACATACTTTTGAACAAACTAAATATACTCTGTGTACCTTTGGTACAGAGTATAAAAACCGAAATTGTACCGGTACCAAAGCTCCGGTATTATCGGTTCCAATAATAACGGTAAACGGTATTCGGTTTTCAAAAAATAATTTGTATCGGTTTTGGTTCCGATACGTGACTTGAAATGGTTTCGGTTCCGGTATTGAACCCTGGTTATAATATCTTTGTGAACGATTCCTCAGACATATAGAAACGAAGGTAATCAACCTTCAAGTCCGTTCAGCTGTTGACGAGGTGATAGTGATCGTCGAGAACAATTACAACAATATTGCAATTTTCGGGAAAAAATGATCAAATTTCTAAAATTTCCAAAGATGTAGTGCCTCGAGTGTAGTCTAGGCTTTTTTCAACTCTGAGTACTCACAGCTCATGTGTCAGTTGTATTCCGTTTCAAAGTAGGCCAAAAATTTAAAACATAAGCCCATGGTTGCAAAAATTGCTTGGGAACGGATTATCTGAAGGTATAACTGAAGAAAAGGCTTTGTTAAGAACTGAAGTAATTCTGGTGTAAACTGAGATCATTTCTATCGGTCAATAAAATTTTGAATATCTCGACTTTTTTCATTCCATTGGTCCTAGCTTCGTTATTATTCGACCGACCAAATAAATCTTAGTTCACACCCTAATGGTGGGTATTAAAGTATTTAAAAAAGAAAAATTTAAACCAGTCAAGAGTTTAATCTTATAATTTTAGCGACCATTTTCGGAAAAGTGGTCCGAGATAATCGCGTTAAAGTTTTAACAACTGTTTGTTGTTGTGCATTAAGGTATTAGCTTTCATCAAAAAAATACTGCTAAAAATACCGGATACTACTCATATACAACACAAATCCCAGCTAGATCCCACACATATTCCACCAAGATCCTACTAAGATCCATCCCAGAACCCATCTAGATCACACAAAGGTCATACCCAGATCCAACCAAGATCCCATCCAGATCCCGCCCAGAACCCAACCAGATCCGACCCAGATCCCACCCCGATCTCACTCAAAAACCTCCCAGATCCATCCAAGCTAGATCCCACTCAGATCCTACGCTGATCCGACTTAGATACCGCCCACATCCTACCCAGATCTCACCCAGATCTTCTACATCCCAACCAGATCCCTCTCAGATCCCTTCCAGATCCCGCGCCACCACTAAGATACCACCCTGGACCACCGTGAAGACGCCCAGATCCCACTCAGATCCTAATCAGATTCCTTCCAGATCCCATACAAGTCCCACCCAAATTCCTTCCAGATCCCACCCAGATCCCTTCCAGATCTTTCCTACCTCTTCACTTCCCCCATATGCCCATCCATTTATGTCTGTGTGTGTTTGCCGGAAACTCCACAAAACAACAACACAAAATATGAATGACGTCAGCGTCACGTGACGCTGAAATCACATCAAAAAAAAAAAAACGGCCAGTTCTAAACTTTCTCAAAAAAGCTGCTTTAGCTTTTGGTTTGGAACTTTGAGCCTAAGCTTAAGCTTATGTACACCAAAAGGTTGAAAGTTGTTAGCCTGACCTATTTTTACTCTTATTGTTTTTTGAGGTTCCCAACTGATTAAAACATTGATTGTATGGAAAGGCAGGTGAAGCGATGGTTTCGACAGCGATAAGCCTACTGAAGATTCATTCGGGAGAATGATGAAACGGTACCGTATAGGCAACCAGCTCATTTTTGGTGTACAATAATGCATAAGTTGTTCTTAGTTGTGAACAAACACAACTTTTTCGGACCTAGAGCCTGCTAAACTCACTAATTAAACATTAGAAAGGTCGCCAGATAAATTACAAAAATTACAAAAAAAAAAAACACATGAAATTAAAAAAAGGGTCGATCAAAAAATTTTTTTTTCATCGAGTCGATAAATTGTGTTTATTTTTGTAAAACATATTTTCCGATCTACTTGAAAGTTTTAGAGGATGTTTTTAAATTTCTGAATTTATATAATAGCTTTGAACCCAAAAAAGAAATCATGAAATCCACAAAAGGGTAGTAACTGGAGGCACTGAAACAAAGTTCAGTTTTCGAATATTATAACGAAAAATTATTAATTTTTTCCGGTTCCCATTACATTGGCGCCGTGAGCTCAGGCTAATGATATCTGAAGTTCTGAAGTCTTAAGAGTCCTACTGAGTGGCAGAATTGCAGCATTATCGACCGCCTTTGATAATGTATCGCAGTCTCTATAATTCTTAAGCTTTTCTATCCCCAGCCATAGCCCCTTGATGCCGACACTCCCACACCGAATGCTTGCCGAAGTCATGCTTCACTGTGTGTCAGAAAGAGAGGCAGTCACATTTCCATACTTGATCAGGGTCACAATTTGACTCGATAGAGAATTGTCTCTTAGTTTTAAACTACCGTTTTCTATATAGCCCACTAACTTTACCTTACGTCTCTATCTTATCAAAATTAGTATAGTAAAATTATCGTAAAGGTTGTAAGAAATCCATAACGATTATTTTCATTTACAACAAAAGTTATCAAAGTTACCTGCAACTAAATGATAAGCTCATATATCGGTCCATAAACGGGATGTTTATTAGATTAACCCTCATAAAACGAACTTTACATCTCGATTACAGGTAACTCGGTATCCCTATATTCCAGACAACTAGTTTAGACAGGTTGGTTTTTTCTTATCTTCTTAAGGTGAGGAAATTTGTGGATGACCGAAATGAAATTTTTCTCTCTCACTCTCCGCTTTCTTGATTCTGATCTTAGAGCCGAGGCTTCAAAGTAAATGGGGAATTTGAAGCAAATATTTGTTAAAAATTATTTGTCTAGCTTTTTGGAATTCATTTGCCATTCTACCATTATTTAAATGCAAGTCGATGAAAAATTATAAATATTAAACAGCTTCAACTACTTCCTCCCCGCCGCACACCCACCAGAAGAGTTGGTGCCGCAATTCATTGCAATGAAAAATGCTCTGTAACTCGTTCCGTTCCGATCCGATCGGAGATTGTGCTGGCTGCTGAGGCCGTGCCCATAACGGCGTCAATTAAATTATGTTGCTGGCAACATTTTACAATTTGCAACAAATTGTTAACAGATCCCCCCCGCACGCTCCTATCCCGCTCTCTTTGTACAGCCAGCTCCCTCCCCTTTAACGAATTACACAAATCAATATGCATACATCGAGTTTTGCTGGGATTATGAATTGTTGTTGTCGTTGTTGTTGTTGGCGGCACACAGAGGCTTTCCTGTGAAGTTCCTGTTCTTTGATAATAATTTTACTCCTTTTTGTTGCTTAGCGTGGGATTCCACTTGTGATGACCTTCAGTCTTTTCTGGTCGTTCCTCTAAGCAGACAGCAGTTTTTTTTTTTTTGTTTTTGTCCTGATTTCCGGCCCCGAAATGACCACAAAGGCTGACCACAGAATTGATCGTCTGCGTTTGCGTCGCTGTCTCACGCAATTGTTTTTGGACAAAAGAACCTGCAGACGACAACGACGGGAGCTAAGACGACGACAACGATCATTGGACCTTCCGGGCGCGTTGTCCTTTGTGCGTTCTTGTGGAATTCTGTGGGCACAAGCGAATATGTGTACTGACCATTGGGCGGATATTATTTAGACGCCTTTTGTGTGGCGCCGTGTGTGTGTGTTGTGTGTTGTGATTTCTACCTGCAATTAGCCAGAGCCAGGTCAGGCCACACAGCTGCTCTATATGAAAAAGTTCTTTAAAATAAACAAAATGACAAAATTTAGACTGCAGACAAAATATTGATTAAAGTTTTGACTTAAATTTATTTCAGAAAATAAGTCCAACCTTTAGCTTAAGCGGGCCTTTTTCCGGACCCGGATTCATACACTTAATGGAATTTAACTCTCCCTTTATCTGTGTCTTAAGACAACAACAACAACTTATCGGCATTTACAGTTGCTTTTTCGAAGCTGAGAGAAAAGAAAGAGAGCAATAAAAGTAACTCATATCGATATATTTCTGGTGTAAATGCGTCGAAGACAAAATCATTATACAGATCAGCTCAAAGCAGAACCAACCACTTTGACAGACAATCAAACAGGACACTCAGTCGCACAAAAACCAGTAAGACAACGAGGGAGAAAAAAATTAGAGAGGTAGGTTAAGGTGATAGATAAATTGTTCCAAAAATTTTAATGTCAGTCACAACGCTTAAGCTTTTTGAGAGAGAGACACTCTTAAAGATTTCTTTCTTACACAGAGCTGTAAAGTAATCATTACTTTCCACATTTAATTACTTTTTGTTACAATAAACATAATTATTAAATGTCAGATGTCGGTAATTAAATAATTATAGTTGTAACTTGTAATTACTTTTACAATTACTTTGGTAATTACATTTGTAAGAAGTGATTATTGATTAATGAAGCTTGAAATGTTTAACTATTCATGTGTTTGTAGGGTAAAATTATGATTTTTAATGATGAGCTTAAAATTTTGCTAATAAAAAATTATAAAGTTTTTCCACACTTTAAACATTATCTCAGTTTTTTCTTATATTTGCTTTTATAAGTGTGACCATTTTCGGATTTGAAGTGTGACCATTCTTCATATTCAAAAAAGTTTACATTCATAGATATGTGGTCTATAGAATTGTTGAAAAAAACCTGTCAAGTTAAGGTATTTCTAAGACATCGAGTGTTGGTCACACTGCACACACTGTAAATTAAGTGGACTCTACAGACAGACATATAGAAAAAAACGCGTATAGACACACCGTGTAGAGACATTGTAAATAGTTAGTTAATTGATAAATTTGCTACACATGAGCTAGTGAGCGACAATTTGTTATTTATCCTAGTTATTGTTTTTAAGGTTTTGCTTAATACGAAAATGTAAATAAAAAAAAAATGCCAAGGCAAAGTGTAGCATTTTTCCTTCAGTGTACAAAAAAGCTAAAGCTAAGCTACGAGCATAAAGAAAAAGGAATACAAATTTTTTTTTAGGTATACAGTCGATGAATGGACGAGCTTATGAAGGATCTAAGTGCAATTAAATGCTATCGGTCCTGAAGAAGCTGTGCCACTTCAGCTTTTTTAAGGAAAATGCCTCAATTCATTTACTGGTCTTGAGCTAAACAGGCATTTGATTTGAATTTGTTTGGTGTGACCGTATTTTTTGCAGACAAATGGAACGCTCAAAAAGGAATAACAGCAACAGCTTTAGCACAACAGATAAACACAACAAATCACTTAGCTTACTTTGGAAATACAAGAGTATTGGACTTTGGACATAGATGGAAGACGTGAATGACTCTAGAGAGCTGGCGAATACAAGAAAAAGGTGAGCAAGCACTAAGTTTTGTGCAGATGAACTGCAATTACGCAGTGAAAAATCACAAAGGAAACATTTTAACAGCATAAAAATTCAAACTAATACTAAAAAAAACATGATGAATAAAACAACTAACAGAAAAAATCAATCGTGCAATACAATAAAACTATGACGGCCACTAAAGTAGGTATTTAACGAGAAGGCCAAGCTAACTTCGTCTTTGTCGAAGTTTTAATACCCTTGCAAATGTTTTAATACGTCAGCATTAAAACAAACCATTTTTCTGATAAAAGCCACTTTTCGACCGATAATTTCTATGGCAGCTATAAGATATAGTCATCCGATTTTGACAAAAACTTCTAAATCTGTGTAAAAGCGTATAAAACTAATAATTGCCGAAGCGAAAGGCGTTTACATTAAAAACAAAAAAGTTTTCTCACAAAGACCCACTTTTCGACCGATAGTTCCTATGGCAGCTATAAGATATAGTCATCCGATCCGGTCGGTTCCGACATATTATCAGTGTGCAGTAAAAAGAAGACTCTGTGCAAAGTTTCAGCTCGATAGCTTTAAAATTGAGAGACTAGTTTGCGTAGAAACAGACAGACAGACAGACGGACAGACGGACAGACAGACGGACGGACAAAGCTCAATCGACTCAGCTCGTCGCCCTGATCAAGAATATATATAGTTTATAGGGTCGGAAATGAATATTTCTATGCGTTGCAAACTTCTGGCCAAAATTATAATACCCTTTGCAAGGGTATAAAAATTGAGAAACATGTCATATATGTAAGTATGTATTAGAATGGAAAAAAGAGGTCTCAGCATTCCCAAAGCTAATTTTTGTTCTATAATTAATAATTGTGAAAATCCAAATATTTTATTTCATTTTAAATGGGCGCGACAGGGTCTTAAAGTTTTAAAAAATATTAATCATACGACACGTTTACCAAATACAAATTTTTACAAACGAAGTTATTAGCTCATTTCAATTGCTATCACTGTTTGAAATTCAAAAAGGGATCTAAATTTGTGGAAATAAAATATTTTTCAAATTTGAATAGTTCATAAATTAAATCATCGCCGACTATTTATAAAAAAAATTAAATGATAATAGGCAACGCTGCGTAGTTATTTACAAAAGTTTAGAAGCCATTCGCGCCCGTTATTATACATGGAAAAGTATCAGATAGAGGGGTAAGAGCATGACCTTCAAAATTTCATATACATGGGGGCCGCTCTAATGTAGATATCGCTCACTTACTTCAATACTGGCATAACTCAAAAAATACGATTTTTGACTTAATGATACAGAAATACTCGCTGTATTGTGTACTATTTTGTGTAAAATTTTCATATTGATATCTCTGATACTTTTCACGTGAGATCAATATTTGTCGAGATATTATTTTACAGGTTCATTTTCATGTTAATGCAAGAGCGTCATATCTCAGTTGTCCTGCAGTCGATATGACACAATCATACCTCGGCTTTTAGTTAAAACATCATATTTTCAAGTTTTATTAATGGGCATTTAAAATTTTTAATATTTTACTAGATAAACTTAAAATAAAAGATCCATTTTTTTCGGTGATAAACCCTTAAGAACTTTAAACGCGTTTTTCTCAAAATGGATTATTTTGAGTTATGCCAGTATTGAAGTAAGTGCGCGATATGTCTATTTTGTATTCATTTTTATTTAATATATTTCCAATATATTTTTCTTAAAAAAACGATAGTTGTTGTAAATCCAACCATAAATGACGAAGTTATGGCACTTCAAAGTTGAATTTTTGAAAAATTTTTGATAATTTTTAATTTTTTGTGACTTTTGTTGAGTTTTTTTCAATCTTACCATTAAAATTGCTCAGGTCTCAGATATTGACAGGATTGGGTAATCTTTAACGAGCATTTTTTGCCCTTGGTCATCAAAATCGGATGAAAAATTAATGCTATATTCACAATTAAGTAAACATACCTCTGTTTGAGAGTATTTTTTTGCTAGTTTTTTCAGTATAAAAATCACATCTTAGCAAGCCAAATAAGAATAAACGTTGATCATTAGGAGTTTGTATTGCAGTTCACCGGTGGAAAAACTGTGCCGATCTGAAAGTTGAGCAATGGTAACAGGCTTGCAACAAGGATGGACAAAGCATTGCTGTTTTTGTGCAGATGGGACAGCCGAGATCGCAGCCAACATTACTTGCGTAAAGACTGGGATGTCAGGGCCAATTTTGTAGTCGGACAAGATAACTTAAAATTTCCGCCCCTAGTTCAAAAGGACAAAATTATTCTCCCTCCGTTGCATATTAAGCTTGGTCTCTTCAAAAACTTCGTTAAAGCTCTCCATAAAAATGAAAATTTTGCGGCATTTGAATTTTTAAAACGACGATTCGCACAACTTTCTGACGTCAAAATTAAAGAAGGCGTATTTGTGGATCCGCAAATCAAAAAGCTAATGAGCGACAGAGAATTTTACTCGGCACTATCAGCAGACGAGGCAAAAGCATGGGAATCATTTTGCGCAGTAGTGTCTAGTTTTCTGGGAAGCAAAAGAAGTGAGGACTATAAAGAAATTGTTGATGATTTATTGGAAAACTACAAAAAAATTGGTATAATCTCAGTCTGTTTTTCATCGAGTTTTATATTTACCAATTTTTTTTTTTTTATTTTTAAAGGTGTAAATATGTAATTAAAAATTCACTTTTTGCACTCCCATTTGGATTTTTTCCCGGACAACCTAGGCGACGAAAGCGACGAGCATGGCGAACGCTTCCATCAGCAAATGCAGCAGATGGAGTTTCGCTACCAAGGCAAGTGGGATCCGGCAATGATGGGAGACTATTGCTGGTTCTTGTTGCGAGAAACACACAGTCTGCACAAAAAACAAAAGCGGTCTACATCATTTGAGTACTTTTATCCAACCTTGAACTGCAATACAAACTCCTAATGATCAACGTTTATTCTTATTTGGCTTGCTAAGATGTGATTTTTATACTGAAAAAACTAGCAAAAAAATACTCTCAAACAGAGGTATGTTTACTTAATTGTGAATATAGCATTTATTTTTCATCCGATTTTGATGACCAAGGGCAAAAAATGCTCGTTAAAGATTACCCAATCCTGTCAATATCTGAGACCTGAGCAATTTTAATGGTAAGATTGAAAAAAACTCAATAAAAGTCAGCAAAAAGTTAAAAATTATCAAAAAATTTTCAAAAATCCAACTTTGAAGTGCTATAACTTCGTCATTTTTGGTTGGATTTACAACAACTGTCGTTTTTTTAAGAAATAATTTTATTATCTTTTATTTTTGTTACAGTTTATACATATCGGTGGACTAAAATCAGAGAAAATGGCATTTCAGTAGACCTACCTCTTTTCAAAACACTAAAATTGAAAATTTCGCGATATCTCAAAAACCGTTCTACTTTTGACATATCTGAGAGCAGATTTGAATTCAGCGTGAAATTTTACATAAGGATCAACTATTTAGAAGCCGGGTTCAAAAAATTGTTGCATAGTGTAATTTTAGCGACCATTTTCGGAAAAGTGGTCCGTGATAATCGCGTTAAAGTTTTAACAACTGTTTGTTATTGTGCATTAAGGTATTAGCTTTCAACAAAAAAATACTTCTAAAAATACCGGATACTACCATCCCACCCAATTCAAATAGAGATTCTACCCAGATCCCAACCAGATCTCACCCAGATCCCACCCCGATCTCACTCAAAGTTTTACAGGATGTTTTTAAATTTTCTGAATTTATATAGTACCTTTGAACCCAAAAAAGAAATCATGAACTCCACAAAAGGGTAGCAACTGGAGGCACTGAAACAAAGTATACCAAAGTATACCAAAAGCATAATTTTCTTGGTGCGTATAGTGTTGCTCTTTTTTTAACGAGGAATTTTCAACTTAAATCCCATTTCGTCAGCAAGTTTCTTGGTTTTTTTCGAATATTATATCGGAAGATGATTAATTTTTTCCTGTTCCCATGTCATTGGCGCCGTGAGCTCAGGCTAATGATTTTTGAAGTTCTGGAGTCTTAAGAGTCCTACTGAGTGTCCGAATTGCAGCATTGTCGACCGCCTTTGAAAATGTATCGCAGTCTCTATAATTCTTAAGCTTTTCTAATGCTCCAACAATGTAAAGCAGAGTTCCCCAGCCATAACCCATTGAAGCAATTCACTCCAAGAGCTTGCCGAAGTCATGCTTCACTGTGTGTCAGAAAGAGAGGCAGTCACATTTGGGTTTGTCCCTTAGTTTTAAACTACCGTTTTCTATACGGCCCAGTAATGGTACCTTACGTCTCTATCTTAGCAAAATTCGTATAGTAAACGTTTTAGATAAAGATTACAGGTAACTTGGTATCCAACTTGTTGAGACAGGTTGGTTTTTTATTTTCTTATCTTCTTAAGGTGAGGAAATTTGTGTATAACCGAATCGAAATTTTTCAATTTGTCTTCTGTCGGTTGGCTTGACTCTCAGCTTTCTTGATTCTGATCTTAGAGCCGAGGCTTCAAAGTAAATGGGGAATTTGAAGCAAATATTTGTTAAAAATTATTTGTCTAGCTTTTTGGAATTCATTTGCCATTCTACCATTATTTAAATGCAAGTCGATGAAAAATTATAAATATTAAACAGCTTCAACTACTTCCTCCCCGCCGCACACCCACCAGAAGAGTTGGTGCCGCAATTCATTGCAATGAAAAATGCTCTGTAACTCGTTCCGTTCCGATCCGATCGGAGATTGTGCTGGCTGCTGAGGCCGTGCCCATAACGGCGTCAATTAAATTATGTTGCTGGCAACATTTTACAATTGCAACAAATTGTTAACAGATCCCCCCCCGCACGCTCCTATCCCGCTCTCTTTGTACAGCCAGCTCCCTCCCCTTTAACGAATTACACAAATCAATATGCATACATCGAGTTTTGCTGGGATTATGAATTGTTGTTGTCGTTGTTGTTGTTGGCGGCACACAGAGGCTTTCCTGTGAAGTTCCTGTTCTTTGATAATAATTTTACTCCTTTTTGTTGCTTAGCGTGGGATTCCACTTGTGATGACCTTCAGTCTTTTCTGGTCGTTCCTCTAAGCAGACAGCAGTTTTTTTTTTGTTTTTGTCCTGATTTCCGGCCCCGAAATGACCACAAAGGCTGACCACAGAATTGATCGTCTGCGTTTGCGTCGCTGTCTCACGCAATTGTTTTTGGACAAAAGAACCTGCAGACGACAACGACGGGAGCTAGGACGACGACAACGATCATTGGACCTTCCGGGCGCGTTGTCCTTTGTGCGTTCTTGTGGAATTCTGTGGGCACAAGCGAATATGTGTACTGACCATTGGGCGGATATTATTTAGACGCCTTTTGTGTGGCGCCGTGTGTGTGTTGTGTGTTGTGATTTCGATTTCTACCTGCAATTAGCCAGGGCCAGGTCAGGCCACACAGCTGCTCTATATGAAAAAGTTCTTTAAAATAAACCAAATTCTAAAATTTAGACTGCAGACAAAATATTGAATAAAATTATGACTTAAATTTATTTAAGAAAATAAGTTTAACCTTTAGCTTAAGGGTTAATTGCGGCTTAAGGTTACGAACCTCGAAAGCGAAAAGCGGGCCTTTTTCCGGACCCGGATTCATACTCTTAATGGAATTTAACTCTCTCTTTATCTCTGTCTTAAGACAACAACAACAACTTATCGGCATTTACAGTTGCTTTTTCAAAGCTGAGAGAAAAGAAAGAGAGCAATTAAAGTAACTCATATCGATATATTTCTGGTGTAAATGCGTCGAAGACAAAATCAAAGCAGAATCAACCACTTTGACAGACGATCAAACAAGACACTCAGTCGCACAAATAACAGTAAGATAACGAGGGTATTGTAGCGAATCAAGAAGAAAAACGAGAGCATAAGTTAAAGTCGGCTCTAACCGACTTCGATATACCCGTTACTCATGAAAAAACATGTTTAACAGTGTTCCTGCGTTCCTTGGGGTGACCATCAGAAAAGTATGCAACATTTTTTTAGGGTGGGTAGCGGGGGGTTTGGTTCACTTCTTTGCTCATAACTTGAGAACCGTTCATCCGATCTTCATCATGTCTTTGGCAAATCGATTCATTTTGCTAATTACTAACTATCTCTAGAAGGTAAGAAACTATCTTCAAAACTGTAGGAAATATAACGTTTTTTCCAAATTGCGGGGGCGGGAGGGGGCGTGGCCAAAATTTGAAACAAACTTGATCTGCGTGCAGAAAAAAGAAGCATTTGTTCCATACATGTCAAACCTCTTTCTCTTACCAACTCTGAGATCTAGGTGTTCATACGGACAGACATGGCTATATCGACTCTGCTGTTGATGCTGATGAAGAATATATATACTTTATATGGTCGGAAATGATTCCTTCTGCCTGTTACATACATTTGCACGACTTTAGTATATCCTTTTTACTCTACGAGTAACGGGTATAATTAGAGAGGTAGGTTAAGGTGATAGATAAATTGTTTCAAAAATTTTAATGTCGGTCACAACGCTTACGCTTTTTGAGAGAGAGACACTCTTAAAGATCTCTTCTTACACAGAGCTGTAAAGTAATCATTACTTTCCACATTTAATTACTTTTTGTTACAATAAACATAATTAATTAATGTCAGATGTCGGTAATTAAATAATTATAGTTGTAACTTGTAATTACTTGTACAATTACTTTGGTAATTACATTTGTAACAAGTGATTATTGATTAATGAAGCTTGAAATGTTTTACTATTCATGTGTTTGTAGGGGAAAATTATGATTTATGATGATGAGCTTAAAATATTGCTAATAAAAAATTATAAAGTTTTTTTCACACTTTAAATCTCAGTTTTTTCTTATATTTGCTTTTATAAGTGTGACCATTTTCGGATTTGAAGTGTGACCATTCTTCATATTCAAAAAAGTTTACATTCATAGATATGTGATCTATAGAATTGTTGAAAAAAACCTGTCAAGTTAAGGTATTTCTAAGACATCGAGTGTTGGTCACACCGCAGACACTGTAAATTAAGTGGACTCTACAGACAGACATTTAGAAAAAACCCGTGTAGACACACCGTGTAGAGACATTGTAAATAAATTAAATTGGCTACACATGAGCTAGTGAGCGACACTTTGTTATTTATCCTAGTGATTGTTTTGAGGGTTTTGCTTAATACGAAAATGTAAATAAAATAAAAATGCCAAGGCAAAGTGTGGCATTTTCCCTTCATGATTTAGAATGTATCGATGGCAGGTGTACAAAAAAAGCTAAGTACGAGCATAAAGAAATAGGAATACAAAACATTTTTTAGATTTGTCGATGAATGGACGAGCTTATGGAGGATCTAAGTGCAATTAAATGCTATCGGTCCTGAAGAAGCTGTGCCACTTAAGCTTTTTTAAACAGGCATTTGATTTGAATTTGTTTGGTGTGACCGTATTTTTTGCAGACAAAAGGGATCGCTCAAAAAGAAATAACAACAACAGCTTTAGCACAACAGATAAACACAACAAATCACTTAGCTTACTTTGGAAATACAAGAGTATTGGACTTTGGACATAGATGGAAGACGTGAATGGCTTTAGAGAGCTGGCGAATACAAGAAAAAGGTGAGCAAGCACTAAATTTTGTGCAGTGAAAAATCACAAGCGGAACATTTTAACAGCATAACAATTCAAACTAATACTAAAAAAAACATGATGAATAAAACAACTAACAGAAAAAATCAATGGTGCAATACAATAATTTGTAAAAATTTAAAAATTGAGAAATATGTCATATATGTATGTATGTATTAGAGTGGTCCCCATACCGGTGAAATGGAAAAAAGAGGTCTCAGCATTCCCAAAGCTAATATTTGTTCTATAATTAATAATTGTGAAAATCAAAAAAATTTTCTTTTCATTTTAAATGGGCGCGACAAAGTCTCAAAGTTTTAAAAAATATTAATCATACGACACGTTTACCAAATACAAATTTTTACAAATGAAGTTATTAGCTCATTGTTTGAAATTCAAAAAGGGATCTAAATTTGTGGAAATAAAATATTTTTTAAATTTGAATAGTTCATAAATAAAATCATCGCCGACTATTTATAAAAAAAATATATATGATAATAGGCAACGCTGCGTAGTTACTTACAAAAACTTTAGAAGCCATTCGCGCCCGTTATTATACATGAATAAGTATCAGATAGAGGGGTAAGAGCATGACAATGGGGCCGCTCTAATGTACATATGTCTATTTTGTATTAATTTTTATTTAAATATACATACTCAAATATATTTGTCGAAACGCGTAGGAGAAAAGCTAAGGCAAAAAGTGTTTTGACTGCAGATAGGGAATACAGCCGACTCAAATAACTCAAATTTACACAACAAAAATCTAGATTTTTCACAACAACCTTAAACCAGGGCATCAAAATGTAGGTAATTATATTCTTATAAATTTTGCTGTGATGTTGTAAACTTTTGGAGTTTATCATTTTACGAGGTCTTTTACGAAAAGGCTCGAATGGCTTACAAAAATTATGATTTTGAAAATCACATCCGCAAGGGTATTTAGAATTCGTTATGCTCCACAAAGCCTTGCTCCATATCGATTTTTTTTTTTTTCGATTGTGGATCGAATTGCCCGAGTGTGTTGTAAATTAACAATTATATGTTATTAACATGACAATTTTATACGATTTTAATGCAGCAAACGGCGTCGGCAAGTCACATTTGAAGGCATTTAATTGAATGCGTGAATTGCTTTTGTTGATTGCAGCAAGCCAAGTAATGTTGGCTGCCATCATCGTTAGTTGTTGTTGCTGTGGTTGCCGTTGCATAGTTGGCCGCGTGAAAACGTGACGTTTGAGTCTGGCTCAGATTAACAGGCAGATTCGAATGTAAACTCGTAACAACAACAACAACAACAAACTGCAGGCCGCCGAACGTTTTGAATATTTTTGTATAATTTTCCAATTTAAATTAACAGTTTTTTTTTTTCATGTTGTTGCTGCTTGTTCGTGTGGTTTGCTCAGCTTGTTGCTAGAGATTTTTCCCAGGCCAAAAAAAAAAAAAAAACAGAAAACACAAAAAATGCTGCCGGCAGCAATACGAGTTATTGTTGCAGTTGTTGTTGTGGGCCATTGTTTTATTGTGCAAATTTTTGTAGGAAAATAATAAAAATAGTTGTTGCTGTAATATAATCAATTGATTGCTAATTGATAATTATGGCACAAAAACGATTTGCTGGCATACGTAAGCGTAAGTCGTGAAAACGAACGAATGAAAATTGGATGCTGAGTCGGAAAAGCTTATACAAATTTACGAAAATATTTTAATGAAGAGATTTTAAAAAATATATAAAAGAAAGGTTATCAGAAATGTCAAATAATTTGAACAAAAAACGGAAAAGTTTTTTTTTCAATAAATTTCATCAAAGTGTAGTTTTTGGAATTATTTAGAAATTTTCGCCAAAATGTAAATTTTAAGATATTGAAGTATGGTCACACTGTAGGCAGACTTTGTAAATAACTGTAGACAGACAATCAGTTAGAGACTTTGTCTATTAAAAACCGTGTAAATAGTGTGTAAGTAAAGGATAAAAACGAAGTTTTCCGAAAATCTTCCCGTAGTAAAAATACCGAAAAATCCAATTTAAGCTAAGTGTGTTTTCCCGATTTTCAAAAATTCAATATTCTTAAAAACCAAATTCAGAAAATTAGATAATACTTTAAGTTCAAACATTACACTGTGCAACAACAAAAAGTTAATCGAAAAATTCTGAAAGTGTATAAATAAAATAAGAAAAGGTTGGATTTGTTCTTCATATTGTTAAGGACCCTTAAGCAGGTAGAATTTTTAACCAAAACTGGAAACATGGCTGACACAGTCAAAACTTTCGATTGTTTTGTATTAGATCAATAAAATAGTAAAAAAAAAATCAAGTGAGAAAGTCGGTCAAGCCCGACTATAACATACTCTGTACCTGGAGTAGAAGCTGAATGCAATGCTGTTGTTGCGCTCATCTCAAAGTGTCTGTCTCTCTCTTTCTCTCTCTCTCTCTAAGATTGTGCGGTGTTAGTTGTAAAAGGGTGGGAAGGGGTAGGGGGAGGGTGATTTACTTTTTGCTCATAACTTGAGAACCGTTCATCTGATCTTTATCATTTCTTCAGCAAATCGATACATTTTGCTAATTACCAACTATCTTTAAAGGGTACGGAACGTCTATCTTTAACACTGAAAGAGATATAACGTTTTTCCCACTTGCGGGGGCGGGAGGGGGGCGTGGCAAAAATTGAAAATAAACTTGATCTGCCTGCAAGTATAAGAAGCATTTGTCCCATACATGTCAAACCTCTATCTCTTACCATCTCTGAGATCTGTTTGTTCATACGGACGGACGGACATGGCTTTATCGACTCGGCTGTTGATGCCTTATATAGTCGGAAATGATTCCTTCTCCCTGTTACATACTTTTGCCAAACTTAATATACTCTATGTACCTTTGGTTCAGAGTATAAAAATTCATTATTTTCCTTTTTACCTAAAATATTTTTTTTTTGTGTTTTGAATGACTTTCGGCCTATACTATTTTAGGAGAATATTAATGAATTTTTTCAAAACTTTGTACTGAATGTCCAAATTTGTAACAGGTTTCAAGTTGAGGTTGAAAAACTGTAAAATAGTGGACAACTCTTGGTTTTATTGGGCAACTTTTATAATCGATGTAATTTGCTACAAAAAAAATGTTTCGCAGGTCAAGCCAAGGGCAAGAACTTTGTTAAAGATATAAGACAAAGTTCAATTAAAATTTCTTTTAAAATAAACTGACTTCCTAAAGAAGGTAAAGGAAAGCTGCCGAAATGCGTAGGAGAACAGCTAAGATAATCACGGTTTAACTGCAGCAAGAAAAACGGCCTAACACAACCCCTGTGGAAAATGATTTGATGAAAAAAAAAGACTATGCCCTCAGGCATATTCGGTATAACATCTCTCCATTTCTATGTCTAGGTTTAACCCAAAGAGCTGAAGTCTCACAGCTATTTTGAGAGGTCTCTCTCTCTCTCTCTGTCGAAAAAAACTACCAAATTGCATCAAATTTGCCACAATTTTTGTTATACGCTTGTGAATGTTGTCTCTGGTCTGTGGCAATTCCTTCAACCCCTCCTCTACCCCCAATTTGGTCAGTTCAATTACATTTTTTATTGTGGTTAATTATCAAATTATATATATTTTTTTGTATGTAGTTTAGCTGTCTTGGTGCATTAGTTACGCCAATCCAAGCCCGAAACGTTGCTTGATTACGCATACGCAGCATTGGCCAACCAAAAAAAAAAGAAAAAGAAGTAAAACTATATATTTAATTGCCCACGCCCACGCCCCCACTTCTCCTCCCCTGGCACAACCCACGCCCAGTTATGAGCGATGAAAGATAATATGTTGGTTTTTTTTCTTCTCTGTTTCCTTTTTCTTTGGCTGCAATTTGTTCGATTCGCCGTCAAACTTGTTAACATAAAATTGCAATTAGCTGGCAAATTTTGTTAATATTAAACACAAATTTTGCATGTAGTAGTTTTGTGTGATTTTCTAGGGGCGGATTATATAAGTAGAAGTTTAAGTAGAACAAATTTTGCATTTAAGCCTAAAGGCGGATATTTTGTGTGAATATGTTGTACAGATATTAGCTTCTCGAAGTAATTTAGACTACTTTATTTTTCCAATGAAAGGTAACGCAACTAAGGCGCTCAGATAATATTTTGGATTAAACTGTTTTTTTAAGAGCGCAAAAGAGAGAGAGAGAGAGCATGAGAGGGATTACACTCACACAAATTACAAATATGCCAAGGCTCTCTAAGACAGATGACAGCTGCTGAGTGTGTTAGATGTAGGAGAGAGGGCAAAGAGTGGAGAGCCGAGGAAGATGGAAAGGAGGGTGGGGAAACAGCGGTGAGCGGGTGAAATGGGTAGGCCAATTTGCATTGAGTTATAATTGAAGAGTGCTGATTCTGCTCTGAAATGCTTAGTCTTCATATAATATCGCTAGACCCGAAATTCACTATGTGATCGTGCGGCAGAAATATGTTTCACATAACTGGCAGGGAATAACAAATAAGTCTGGAGTTTTCGAGCAACTAGAAGATTTGGTTTTCAACAAGATAAAGCAACACAATTTCACAGCTAACATAATTTCTGAGATCAGGCTTTTTAACCGGTTGAATCGGGTTTTGAACTGGGAAAACAATCTACTCTTTAATCCCAAAATAAAATTTTTATTTGAAGTTCAAAGATTAAACTATTCTTTGGGTATGAATTTAAACTTCTTTTGAGCCGGACACAATCCATAACTCTTTCCTAAACGAGTCTTTGGCTCTTACTCCAACTGCTCATTCAAAATGAATCAACTGACAGGCCACAATTAGCACTCAAAGATTTGAATTTGAATTTTTATTATTTTCATTCTTGATATCAAAATTGTTGCAATTTTGTTGACATTTGACTTGAATTTTTATGGCCAGGCAATTTGTTGTTGCCATTGTTGCTCAGACATATGTTGCAAGTTGTTGCAGCTGTCAATGGAGGCGGTCACGTCATGTTGCTGTTGTTGTTGTTGTTGCTGTTGCTGGCGGCTTGTCAAAAAAGTGTTGCCCGAGAGACTTACGAGCTGCCTTTTGTTGTTAAGTGTTTGCATATGCATTTTTCGACAACAACAACAACAACAACAACTGTGTGGCATGTCTGGCATGTTGTTTAACACGCTGTTTTCCGCCTCCCCTCTACCTTCTCTTCCCTCCCTCTGCCACTACCCTGACTCCTGCTGTCTGCCTGGCAAATTGCACTTCATTAGAAGTCGAACTTTCGAAAGCTCATTGGAGTTCATGTAAATTTACTTAGCCCGGCACAATCCGACTCAATCAGACTCTTAGGCCAGCCAACAAATCAGCTTAAGACAACACCCCCCGCACCCCTTTAGCCAACACACACACACACAGAACACAGAACACAGAACACAATAATCCCCGAAATATGTTCCAGGCTGGTCAATATTTGCACAGTGTAAGTTTTTTTCCTTTTGCCACTCCAAAGTCATCGAAAGTCATTTGCCAGCAGGACTCCCAGGGTCCTCTCTTGACCTGTCCGCAACGACATTTGTTACACTTTGTTTGCCTTTGGAGCGGCCGAAAAAAAAAACGACTCTCAAATCGCATCAAATATCAACCGAGCATACGTTAAATGCCTCAAATTGAGTTAAAGTGCCGCCGCCGTTTGGCAACACAGGCAAAAGGATCCCCAACGGATGAGCCAGCGGGCGGGGGAGTAGTTGTAGGAAACAAAAGCCTGTGGCTGTGCGGGCAAAAAACTACAAAACGGCAAATAGATGGGGGAGAGAAAAAAAGAACGTAGCGAATGCACACAGAAATTCATCTACGGATATGGCCCGAGGGCGGTTGGAAAAGTTTTTAAGAAATATATAAAAATTTCATAGGGCATCAATTGATCCTGTCGGGTCCAAAATATTAGCTCCTTGTAGTAAGGGGAAGACTAGCTTGTGTACAGACAGACAGATGGACAGACGGACGGAAAAAGCTAAATCCACTTAGCTCGTCGCCCTGATCAAGAAATATCAATGCTTTGCAGACTTCTGGGCTAAATTGAAATACCCTTTTGATTATTTAACTAAACTAACTAATAAATTAGGTAGTTTCTCACTGTTAAGTCACTGTTGAGTCACTGTTAAGTCGCTGTTAAGTCACTGTTAAGTCTCCGCTTAGTCATTGTTGAGTCACTGTTGAGTTACTGTCAAGTCACTGTCAAATCACTGTCAAGTCACTGTTCAATCACTGAAAAGTCACTGTCAAGTCACGGATAAGTCAATATCCAGTCACTGGTTAGTCACTGTTTAGTCAATGTCAAGTCATTCTCATTCACTGTTTATTCCCTGTCAAGTCACTGGTTAGTCACTGTTCAGTTAATGTGAAGTCATTGTTTATTCACTGTCAAGTCACAGTTGATAAGTCACTGTTTATTCAATGTTGAGTCATTGTCAAGTCACCATCAAGTCACTGTCAAGTCACTGTCAAGTCACAGACAAGTCAAAGTCGCTGTCCAGTCACTGGTTAGTCACTGTCAAGTCACTGGTTAGTCACTGTTCAGTTAATGTGAAGTCATTGTTTATTCACTGTCAAGTCACAGTTGATAAGTCACTGTTTAGTCAATGTTGAGTCATTGTCAAGTCACCATCAAGTCACTATCAAGTCACTGTCAAGTCACAGATAAGTCAAAGTCACTGTCCAGTCACTGGTTAGTCACTGTCAAGTTATTGTCAAATCACTGTCAAGTCACGGATAAATCAATATTCAGTCACTGTCAAGTCACTGGTTAGTCACTGTTTAGTCAATGTCAAGTCATTCTCATTCACTGTTTAGTTACTGTTTATTCCCTGTCAAGTCACTGCTGAGTCACTGTCAAATTATTGTGAAATCACTGTCACTTCACTGATACGACATTGTCAAGTCACTGTCCAGTCACTGAATAGTCACTGTTCAGCCGATGTGAAGTAATTGTTCATTCACTTTCAAGTCACAGTTGACTCACAGATAAGTTACTGTTAAGTCACTGTTTGATCACTGTTCAGTCAAGGTCGATTTATTGTCATGTCATATGTGAGACACTGTTGAGTTACTGCTAAGTCACTGTAAAATCACTGTTAACCCCATTTTTCCACACACAACCCACCTGCTGCTCCGGCAAATGGTAAAACGGTTTGACCTTGCAAATACATAATGCAAAGACAAACCAAACCCAATAGAAATTGTTCTAGTTTTAGTCCCCCCGCTCTAAAAGTAATTGTTTTGGTAGTTAAATTGTTAATTACCAAATAATTGTAATTGTAATGGAAATATTATTTTCATTTACCAAAAAAATTGTTAAAGTAATTTCAACTTACAATCCTGATCAGAGTGAACTGTGTGCTATGTATTAGTAAGTAAGTTTCTGTATTAATACTTTGGTAGCCGCCCTCGCTGCCTTTGCACACACACACACACACACACACATGAGCGAGCATATTTTGCTTGGCTCGATTTCAGAGGCAGCACTGAAACCTCATCTCTGCTTTGGCATTTTTTTGCGACCTCTGATATGTATATGCATTCTCTATTTTTTTGCTCTCTCGAAAGGACTGCATGTCCTGCCGGCTCCTGTTGGCTGTCATCATTGCCTCGTTCATCGACACTTTGCTTTTTAATCAATTTAACAATTTTTTTTTTGTGTCCTTTTCGAACATTTTGAAGTCGCCCGTTGGCTAAAGGAGATGGATGAATGGTTGGTTGGTAGGATGGGGGTGGGGAGGGGGGAGGACTCGTTATCATGCAACCAGTACCAGTAGAAGCTAAGAGGATATGCAAAAGTAATTGACAGTTTGGCTTTGGCTTCACCTTAGTTGAGTTGCTTTAACTTTCGTTAGCTGCTGTCCTGTCTTTGCTTTATTAACTTTTATAAATGTGGAAGGGTTGGTGAAGGGGGGAAGGTGGAGTGTGTGTGTGTGTGTGCATAGGCTAATTAGTTTGCCAGGCTCAGGAATTTTCTTCTGTTTCTTTTTCAAATGTCTAAAAAGGAAATGAATTCATCTGTTTGTTTGTTTTGGGGCCTGTTCTTGTTGCGTTGACTAATGAAGCGACAGCAAAAAAAAAGCTTGTTTGATATTTTATCAGAATATTGAAAAATTAAAGAAAATCTTTAAATTTTTGCCAAGGTTTTGAAAAGATTCTAATAATTTGCGCTGGTGTGCGTAGCAGCGAAACACAAAGTAAACGTCACATGAGCAACAAGCAAATGCCTCGAGAGAGAAGAAGACCCGAATGTACGCGTCGGGACAGAGTCAGATTCCTATACCATGGGATAGGCTTTTGGCATTTTGGGCACCACTGTTCTAAAGCACCCGAAATTGAGAGCAACAAATCACAGTGTCTCTCTCTAACACACAGTGAAGCATGAACGTCTGTTTAATAAATCACTTGAAAAACTTTAAATTTGTCAGGTTTCTCCCAAAAGTATGCTAGAATTTTGTGAGTAAAGTACTTAAAAATGTTAATTTAAATAATTGCCACCCCACCCTCTTCCCCCCCTATCAATGTCAAATGTCTTTCATTTGGCTGAAGATGACTCTTAAACGGACCGCATAATTGAACAATTTACCAGTTTTCTGCAGTTTTTACATTCAAATAACTTGATCAAAGGTAGCAACGGCAACAGCAACAGCAACAGCAACAACAGCAACAGCAGCAACTTGGCACTTGTTTGCAGGCAACAGGCAACGCAGTTAAATATTTTCCGCTTAATTTAACAGGAATTTCAATTGACAGACGTGCGCACAACGCATGATTTATGCACTCACACACACACACACACACCCGTATAAGTGGCCGCAGCTCCATTGCAGTCAATTTCCATTAGACGCTGACCTTGTCAACATGTTGCCAAGCAGCCGCTGCGACGTCTGCGTTGCGCTGCTCTCCGCTCTGCCGTTGGCTCGTTTAAAGTGTGTTGCCGCGTTAAGTTGACAATTTACTGACAAATGTGTAAATTGCATTTGATCATGTTTGTTTGTTGTTGTTGTTGCTGCTGCCGCTGCCGCTGCGTTAATTTATGCGCCTGGCATTTGGAGAGGTCCAACAGACCAAACGTTGACCTTGATTGCAGTTTCCGCATTTAGCAATTACAATTGTTATTCGAAATGGGGTACTCACCTTATGGGCTCTGATGGATGTGCCCTCTGAACAAGCTAATGTAACGTCCACCAGGCTCCCGTCCTGTAATAATTGACTAAACACCCCTAACAGGTTGGATTGATGATTGTTCCACCTCAAGCAGTAGTGCTCACTGCCCATGTCGGTGACAGCTTACGCTGCTGCAGGGGAGAGACAAGAAGAGGAAGAGAAGAATTGTGTTAGTAAATGAAAAAAAAAAAAACAGGCACTTGTTGGCCATGTACCAAGGAGAATGACTCGACTCGGCTAAACGGGGCGTTGGCATGAGAATAATTTCTTAATTTGGTGTTTCATGTTTAATTGTTAATTGATCCACGTTTGGCAAATTGCGTAATTTACACAGAGACACACACACGTACAAGCGACACACATAAGTATACTTCTATCAATTCGTAATTAATGCCAAAACGTGCTGCTTGCAACAGCAACAACAACATTATAAAACGGTCAGGGTTCAATAATGTCACTGTCACACTGAGAGAAAAAATCATTATTGTTTATAGAAAAGATTGAGTAAATTGTGACTCATCTATGAAACACACAGTCATTTCACCCAACAACACAATTCAACAATCCGTCAATTCAACACAAACAAATTCAGCACAAAACAAAGTCTTTACAAAACAATTTCAACACACGTAAATACAACACTAAGTCATTTCACCAAACAAAACAATTCAACACACGTTAATTGAACACAAAACAATTTCAACACGTCAATTCAACACAAAACAAAATAATTAATTTACTATTAAATTTAAATATGAAATGACTTATAGACGTGTGTTGACTTTTTTTTGTGAAGACTGTTTTGTGTTGAATTGACGTGTGTTAAATTGACGTGTGTTGAATTGACGTGTTGAAATTGTTGAAACGAAGAAACCCAAGTCCCAAATGATCTTCAAAAAATTTAGTAATATTGAAATAAAGTCTAGAAAATAACCCACAATAGCAGCCCACCTCCCGCCCAGAACACATATGAGTAATTATATCCAAATTCCTAATGAAATATCTGAAATTATTCTCCCGAAAAAATTAGGTAAACTGTGTTGATATGAGCAAAGTCTAGAAATTGAACCACATTAGCAGCCCACCTCCCGCCCATAAAACACAAATAAGGGGAATTCTAAACCACCTTTCGCTCTTAACACAAATCGGAAATTATTCTCCTAAAAAATTTATTAAAATCTGTTAACGCCTCACAAATAAGTTGTAAAATGTGTTAAAATACAAAAATTGTACCAAGTTCTAGAATTTTCAATGTTCTCGTCAATTTCTCTCTGTGCACATCTAGTTAGTAGTGAAGGTGGTGGCAAAGGGGTGACAAGCAGAGGGAGGAGTAGGTAGGTGAGGGCGTGACCACCTGTGTGATTTATACACAAAATCTGACTTGGCATTTTATGTTAAGAACTTTTGTGGAATTTTGGTTCGCTGAATTTTTAATTGATTTTGAGTTCCTTGTGATTGATTTCTCTGCAAATAACTTGAAACGGGAAACATAAGTATCAAAAATTAGACAAGCCCCAAACAGCAAAGATTTCCGGCCAGCCTTGTTTTGATGGCTGTCTGTCGCAGCAGCAGCAGCAGCTGCAGTTGCTGTTGTTGCTATTGTTGCCCCAGCAGCGGCAGCAGCAGCGGGCACAAAATAATAACGAAGCAATAAACTCTGAATTTATTTCAACAAATAAAACTTTGATTTATTGCACTACGCACACACAGCATGCAAAGCGCTCAGTTGCATGGAGAGAGGAACATTAACGGCACTCACAACCAACAGCAACAGCAGCAACAGCGGCAGCAACAGCAGCTCCAAGTGGTCTATGGAAGAAAATCTGCGATCCTAGCCAGTTGATAACGACGATACGCGAGTGGTAGAATCTGCGATCGTAAAGCGTAAATTACGCATGCATTTGATTTTCCTTATTTTTATTTTTTGTGGTTGCTGTTTAAGTTTTGGGAAAGTCGTGCGAACTTTAAGCCTGGCCACAGCAGCAACACAGTGGTCCCAGCTGAATAAGTTTAGACTTTAATGCATTCTTCTGACTGACTGACTCATCTACGCTTAGACTAAACTGCTGAGCCGAGAGAAAAAATTCCATTTCCAAATGGAATTCGCAAAAACTTGAGACTTTTCAACTCCTAACAGAAAGGAAAATTTCAATTTCTATTGAGGTAATTATGAAAATAAGTAGCGATCATACTAGTGAATGGCAAGGGATAATGTCTTTTATTTCACACATGTTGGATTCGCTGAGTGTGAAATAGTTAAGGTCATGGTCTCACCCCCTTAACGGATGCTTTTTTTGGCGTATAAAAAAGTATAATTAATAAATAAAAAGTAAAAAAAGTTGTGTTTTAAAAGTAAAGTTTTTGTAAATAACTCATACGCTGTGTTGTCTATTTTCATAAAACTATTTCATATGTATGTATAGTCGGCGTTGGATTTATTTAAAAACTATTCAAATTTGAAAATAATAAAAGACTACTGCTAAGATCCGATTTCATAAAAACTAACAGAGTAAATTTTAAGTGTATCTGACACATTGCAGCTATCTGAAAGAAGAGAAATCGGCCCTAAGGGTCATTTTAAAATATGACAGTAATTGACATGAACTAATTTCCTTGTAGAAATTTGCATTTAACGAACGCGTCGTATGAGTTACGTAGAATATTTAGCTATACAACAAATATTTGCTTTGGGAATGCTGAGACCTACTTTTTACCAGGGCTGCAAACCGGTTCGGAGTTGAACCGCTCCGGAGCCGGAGACTCCGGAATTTTTGGAAAGTCCGAACCGAACCTGAACCGGAGCGGAAAAATTTTTTTCTTCCCGAACCCGAACCCGAACCGGTGCCAAAAATAGTTGAAAAGGGTTCGGCTCAAAAAAAGATGTTCTATTACATTTTTTTAAGCTGCTTTTTGTCATTTCCAACCATTTTAAAGCATTGGATAAAAAGCTGGCAAAGAAAAATTTTATAATATTAAAAATGAACTAATAAGTAAAAGCTTAAAGAATTGTAAATAAAACAATTAATGATTCTTAATTCTTTAAGGTTTTGGAAAAATTTACATTGTTACAGTATTTAACATGAATAAAAACACTTTCTAACAGCACATGACCATCAAAGCAAAGCCAAAGTGTTTCTAATTGTATGAAATACTGTGACGAAAGGAAATTTTTGTCGTTCTGCGTACGAGGCTTAAAGAATTTTACAATGTCGCATTTGTAGTACTAGCAGTTCCTGCCACACAAGAATCAATCGAGTGCACTTTTTATAAACATATATTTTTGTTTTATCGAGCGATCAGTAATAATGAAAGATTGCTGGAAGACACACTAATGAAAAATGTATACAGTGCGTTAACTGAGGGTAGGCCAATAATTCGGAAAGGCCGAAAGGGGGCATACCCAACGCCTTCTGTCAATTTGGAGCTATTTGTTTTGCACTTGTATTGCCTTTAGAATTCCCAAACAGTCAAAGCAATGCTGGCATGTGATGGCCCCTGACAACTTGCAACAGATGGGCAAGGCCTGCTGATGATAAAACCGCAAAGTTATTGAAACAGCTGTACAGTGGATCATCCCCTTTTATGGCGTCTTGGTTTAAAAGTTATGAAGAAACATACGTTTAGAATATATAGAGTGAACGGTTCCGTAGTCGACTCCGTTTCTGTTAGAAATGATCTCACTTACGCTCTCAGAGTGCATTTGGGAATATGTTCGGCTCGCTCTAACCACTGTATTTTTCTACGCGGAAACTTCCTAACACCGTTTAAAGTTAAGCAGAGTAAATTTGTTGACCTGGAACCTGGAATTTACATACATGATTTCTTTAAAGAAATGATTCCCGAACCCCGGTTCGAACCCGAACCTAGGTTCAACGACCTTGTTAACCCGCTCCGTGAACCCGAACCCAAAAAGTTTCGAGGGTTCGAACCCCGGAGCGAACCTCTGTCGATTTTTATGAGGTTTGCAGCCCTGCTTTTTACACTTTGCCATTTTGAGGCCATTCCACATCCTAGAATCGTAGGCTATCATAGCGAACTTAACTTCAAATTTCACTGCAATAACCCTGTCAAGAAATTGTAATAATTCAAAACTTGAATAAGACTGGAAATTTTTGATTTAAGTACAAATTTACAGAATTTTCAAAACTCAACATAAGCATGATCAAGGCTAAGGCTGCCTTCACACTGTTCGACACATGACCCATGACATCTAGTAGGCCCGCATTTCCTTATGAAATTCTATGAATTTGACAAGCTATTCAAATTTAAAACAGAACAAAAAGCAGGACTACTAGACTATCATGTGTCATGTGTCAAACAGTGTGAAGGAAGCCTTAATTTAAAACTTAAATGAATTCGATACAAAAATGAAAATCAAGTTACTTAATTTGAGCCTCAAACATTTTTCAATTATTATCAGACCACTTTCGGTTATCACTTTGCGAATAAGTGTGCTGTCTTATAAAATTAATTGGGTTAATTCCTAACAACACCTAACCCACCTCATTCTTTCCTGTTGCTTTCTGTTCGAATTAGAAGCCGAAGTGACGACCTCGCCACTAAATGTTACGCTTAGCAGTCAATGTTACGCTTAATAGCGTGGAGTCTATGTAAATAGGTTGTGGGCCGTATGGGGCTTAGAGCAGCAGACGTAGCATTGAGAATGCACCATGTAAGTCACTCTGCTTCTACCTGTATCGATCAGATGGAATGCTTTTGGCTTAAGTAATTTCAAAACAAGTGACTAGCCCGTCTATAGTACACTCTGTACCTGGAGTAGGATCTCTAAGTTTGTTTCTTTCTCTGTAAGATTGCTGCATCTCTTAACCTCTCAAAGATAGACGATTTATGGCATCATTACTATTTCTAAACGATCTTGTTTAAGTGTGCATTGACTGTTCTACCTTGTTGGCCATGATAAATTTAAATGTACCAAATTTCACGAACCAATTATTTCCCCAAAACTTTAAAACTTTACCTTCTTACCAATTAGCATGCAATTTGAACTCGACTGCAATAAATCCGCAATACAAATTTTGTTCTTCTTTTAGACATTAAATTTTGTAATATTGTTCAAGTTCAAATAGAGAAGCCTAAACATAAATAAAGAAATAAATTAACGCTTCTTTTTACAATAAAAACGAAATCATGTTAAGTTAATACTTTATTTTTCTGGAATTAAGAATTTTTTTTCATTTTAGAGCGATTTGTAATCAAAGTAAATAATTCTTATAAAATTCTAGAGCTAAATTGATGTAAAGTCTATACTTAGACAATATTTTACAACTATCAAATAATACCAAACGGTCCTTCGAGTCGGATATTCTGGAAATAATATTTTGTAAAGATTTCTGTGACAACTCTGAAAAAATTTCAAGTGCTTTTCCTTGGTCTGCTTGTGAAGTGGAATAGCTAAGCTTTAAGTTGCCTTCTATCACGAAATTTCAGTACACAGCCCATTTTACACCCTATAAGCATTCAAAATGGTAAAGAAGGGTATCATAGAGTTGTGCTTTGAGACTGAAACTGTAATTTCTTAAGATCGTAAAAGAAAGTTACACTCAAATCGATTTGCCTTACTCACTCTTCAGTATTGTGAATATGTACAAATATATTGATATTTCTAAGAAATCGAAGGATGGTCACACTGTATACAAAATGGAAGCCGAAAATCTCCAAAAAATCCTCGTTTACAAATCAGTTGTGGGGTTAATAACCTTCGTTTTATAAAAATCAAGGGTACAGAGGTACAATTATGGTTGAGTTTGCCCCACTGTGCAGGTGCTTAGTTAAAGATCATTTGGGTGTTTCAGGCAAAATGTGGTGTTACTTTTTTTTTTTTTTGGATAAGAAAAGTTATGGCCCCAGAGGCCATAACACGCAATGCTAACAAAAGGTCGCAGAAAATTCAAATTTTACTTCTACAACAATTTTCATTAGCATGCAACATCAGCGGCCGCAACAGGTCGCCATTTAATTAAGAGAAGTTGCTGCTGGTTGCTGCCCACGCATGATTTTGGAATTAGCGCTGTGTGTGTAAGAGCAACAACTAATATAATTGACAGTTGTTGCTGCAGTTGCAGTTGCAGTTGTTGTTGCCTACGTGTTCTGTGGCACAGACGTCAAGGCCTGGCGATGCATGCTAAATAGTCAGAGAAAGCCGCAAAAAAAAAAAAAAAAAAAAAACCTCTGGTGTGTTGCATGCAATTTGGGTCTGTTAATTGTTGTTGCTGCGGCTGCTGCTGCTGCGATTTATGCCGCTTGCATGCTAATTATGAACAGCACAAATGTCTGGCACGGCAGCAACATGTTGCTGCTTAGGCCCAAAAGCTGACAACTAAATCAGTCAAAAGGCTATTGAGTTTTCAGGCAACTTAATGAGCAGCCGCAACAGCGGCGTAAGACAAGCAGCAGCCGGAATCGCTGATGGGTCTCCCACGGCGCACAGTTGTTGGACATCATCTGCTTCTTTTGACGGCACGAACCAAACAGTTTTCAATTAAAGGCTCTCCGCTGGCAGTTGCAAGCCGCTGTGGCTGCTGCTGCTGCTGCTGCTGCGGCTGCGGCTGCCTTAAAACTCATTAATATTGAAATTTGTTCGTGTGCATGAGTTATTAGCAATTTTCTAATTAAGGCTCGCTGACGAGCCATAGGGAAGCGCGTTGAATTGAGTTTTGGTTGGGGTTTGGGTTGGGTTTGAGTTCAGTTTGGGTTCTGACTCATGCTTGGCTGCTCACATGTGAATTTGAATGGCGCCGCCTACACCCCACCCCCCACGATGCACCTGCGCTTGTCACACCCACCATGAAGTGCGGCAAAGTTGCCTTTCATGTTGCTGCTTTGATTTATTTATTTATAAACTTAATTGCCAGTCAACTTATTAGTACATCAATTTTGTGCCTACTCTGGCATGAAAGATCCATTTCCATTTTCATACTGATCAAATGATAAGAAGTCGATCCAAGGTGCTAAGGAAATTTGGTCACACTAGACATACGGTTTACCTTGACGAAATATAAGCAACATGAGAACAACTACAGTAAACGCTTTACTCTCTAAATGCTACATATAATAGACACAAGAACAGACAAGAGAATAAACTATAAGGCGGACACCAAAAACTAAGCTCACATATGCAAACACCTACTCAACAAACATTAGCTTAAGCTCCATTTACACGACCTGATCGCTTAGATGAGTTTTCGTCAGACGAACACTGTAACTCGATAAATGCCACTCAGATGAGTGCTCAGGCCAAATAGAACCGGTTCTATTTCGTCTGATCGCTCATCTAAGTAGCTTCATGTCTACTCAGACGCCTTTTTACACGGTCAGACAGCAAATCAGACGAAAACTCAGATGAGTGATCAGGTCGTGTAAACGGAGCTTTAGTATTGCATTCCACGTTAGACGGTACAGACGTGTTAAATATTTTATGTTTAAAATGTATTGTTGTAATTGGTAAAATAGCGCAGATTCATTCAAAATTCTACTGCTAAAAACAAACGCTTTCTTGTGTGAGTAATTCTGCTAACACATCTTTCGATTATTTCAAAAGATATGAAAATATTAATGAATTTTTGTCCCTCCATTCCTAAATGTTTTAGAAACATATTTTAAATGAAGATGTCAGATTATTGTTAATTAAGACTGTTTCATTTTCGGTTTTCGGTTTTCTCCGGAAAGTTCAATAATTTTTGTCCATTATTTGATTAACAATTTATTACAAAATATTTTCTGCTCTGCAGATAACGAAACATTTTATCTTGCAGCTTTTCTAAACTCTTACTCGTGAGACAAAAGTGTTGTCAATGCTGAGTTGTTTTTCGATTTCAAATTCACATTGAAACCAGATGAAATAAAAATCATTAAGACTAGCAGTTCGCTTTGCTAATGCTAGAACTGTAAAAATTTAGCTTATCTTGTCCCACATCTTAAATTACAGAAAACAAATCAGAGCTAAATGCTGCCAAATTTAAGCCGAAGTCGTGCATTTTGGATCGATTAAACTAGCCAGCATTCTGTTTAATTTAACATATACAAAGGGTAAGATGAAGAGGGTAAAGATTTTGGTTAGCTGCTCTCACTCTTTGTCTTTCGCTCTCTTTTCTTTGGGCCCAAAGTAATAATTAAAGCAAATAAAATTAACGTTTTGCCTAAGAACAATTTGAAGAGCCTACAATTTACATTTACAATACCGTAGAGACAAAGATAAGTATTTGGAACCTCACCAATAAATTAATTAATAATCTTGATGCAGTTGACAGGGAGAGCCTCCAGCAGCAGTCCACAAAGATCTGCAACAATCATGTCCGGGATAAAAGCAAAGACAGTAAAAGTTTTTTGATTGCGTCTGGATGTTTCGTTTTGGCACCAAGTGCTGTTCCAGCAATTCGAAAAAGCAAATAAAACTGTTGACGCTCATATGGAATATTTGTCTCGAACTGTTGCAAAGAAAATCTCTGTTAGATTTTCTTTGACTGTTGTGGGAAGGTACGTCCCGAAAGGGGCATGATGACGTCCCTGGTCATAACGGGCGTGACAACTGTGCTGACCCCAGTCCTTACCCTCTAAACCAAGCCTGCGGGCTGAGTTTTAAAGTGAGTCTCAAAGTGGAGGTCTATGTATATCAACCGGAATTGTCATGTCCAACTGTTTGCTTTTCAAATGGCTATCTGGGAGACTCTGGTCTGCCACTTTTCATTGCGTGCAGGGTTCCGTGATTTTAACATATCTATTGATGCCATTCTGTGTGAAGTACATTAGATCTAAGAATCTGTCTTCGCAATATCAGAATACTCATAGCGCAGGCAAATCTTCCCATATTTTTCCCTTTCCTCAAATAAGGCAACTGAAACATTGAGGGATGCTTCTGGCATCCTCATCCTCATCTCTCTGCCAATACGATTTGTGCAGGAGAGTTGCCCCCTGGCTACACCCTTTACTATCCGTATTCCATAATCTGTTTTTTGTTATTGATGATTTTAAATTCTCATCAATTTTCATAAGCAAATCGCATTTGAAAACCATGTTAGATTAACCTAAAAATCACATTTTTTGGCATTTTTGGCTATCTTAACGCAACAATAAATGTCTTTTTTGTGCGCCCAAACAGTTTGGAATACTCCGTACCGTGCTTAAAGGAAAAACCGAAATCAACCCCAATATTTGTTTCTGTTTTGGTACTGATAACCGATTATCTTAATAAAGATTATAGGGTTACGGTTATAAGTTTATAAGGTTTAAAAGTGTTTTCTAGCGGTTCAAGGTTACGGTTTCGGTACTTGGCACTTTAAAATATGAGTATATAGTGGAAGACCCAGACACTTTGGGAAGACAACTGTAGATTGAGCATTAATAGTCAATAGCTGTTGTTAAACTTATTACCGAGCAGGATCCAATTTGAAGCGATCTACTGAAATTTAGCTGTTATGACCCAACTTTCGAATCAAAACTTTAGGTTTGGTCCTCAATTCAAAACTTTTGCATAGTTTTAGAGGTTTTCAGCCACAATTGAACATAAATGGAATATAAATTTCAGACGAACCAAGATAGTTTTTAGGATAGGATATTTTCGGTATTCATTTGGACTGGACTGTACTTTTTGGGATCCATAGGATATTTTCCAAGTCAATTTATTTTCGCTTAAAAAGGATGTATCAGAAAAAAAGTATTTTATTGATCTTATTTCGTCATCCAAAGGAGCTAAGAAATGTGAAAGGGATATTTAAAAAAATGCATCCTGCATCAAACTTTTAGTGTTAAGGTATTTTGAAGAAAATGGATGCCGACTAGAGCGAGGAGTGGACACCGTAAAGATAGACCGTAGAGTCTTTGTAATTGTGGAAGCCGATGTGTAAATATAAAACCGTGTAAATTAATAAGCCGAAAAACCGAAATAAACAGCTTAGGTGTGGAATAGATAAACTTCGGTTACAGAAACAATGTTATTGATCAAATATTGTGGTGTATCCTTTGGTCTCTGAAAATTAAGTGTGATGCCCTGGTAATTGGAGGTATTTTGTGAAATAAACTGAACATGGCAAAGCCCTAAAAAATTAATGTTTGCCTTTGTTTAGTCTGCGATATTTAGCAACTTTTAGAGTTAGCAATTCCGTTTCCGTTTCAGTTAAACCCAATGTGCACTCTTGCGCACTTTTTGAACCATTTCAGATTCTAAGAGCATACCTCAATTTGAGAAATTTATTCAGTTCGGAAAACAAAGCAAATTTTGGCTTATAGTAGGGTTTGTCAAGAAGAGCGAGGCCACAAAATGAGAATGTATTGGTGTGCGAAAACACAGGGACTTAAGTCAGCTCTGATCTATTTCGGCATGCGTTCGGCTTGTTAACAATTTAGAGTTTGTAGAAAAGTTGATACGGACACCTGTTTTGCTTCGCGAATGCTTTGATAGCTGGAACAGATCAACAGATCCGCATTGCTTTTAAGGTCTTTCTACTTAGCCTGACAAAAGTGTGACCAAAGTGGGTGAAAAAATAAATAGCCGTTATGCCTTCAGCTAGCAATTTATTTAGTTGGGTTTTTTGTTTTGTAAATGTTGTTCTCTTTTTTTTTTTGCTGCTAATGCCCCATAATCAGAGCTCAAATCTGGACACTAGCCCGGAGAAGATGATCTACAACAACAGCCACCACAGCAACACACACAGAAATCATAGCAAAGGCAGCTTTTAGCTTTCAGAATTCAACTTCAGTGACATAGCCTCTGGGCCTGCGCACTCTTTGACTGATGATGCCAAGAAGAAGTTGGTCTAGTCGGGCCACTTGTTGTTGGCCCCAAAGGGGTTACGGAGGGGGAGTGGCTGCTGGCTGCGTGTGAGTACGCCTACGTGCGATGGCGGCACATTTTAAATCAAAAAGAAGGGCGCACGATGCAGTTGGCCGCGCCTCATTTTTTTTTTTTTTTTTTTTTTTTGCCACGTCGATTATTAATTGCAACATGCCAACAGAGCGAGAGAGGGAGAGTGAGAGAGGGTGGGGGGGGGGACTGCAAAACAGTTGCAATTTTTTTTTATTTTCGTTTTGAACATTGCCGCCGCATTTTGCGATTATCATAATGCCGGCTGCGCTGCTCACATCGTGTTGCTGTTGATGATTATTTTGATAAGTTGCGCAACATGTTGCGAGTGTCCGGGGTATTGGCATCTTAATTGTTTGCTCCCGCTCTCTCTGGCAACAATGTTGCTAGGTGTTGCCAGCCTCAAATTGCCGCTTGTCACTGCGCGGAAGTTGCCACAAACTATGATTATAATAGCGTTTTTATTGATTTATTAATCGTTGTCTGAGACTGGTGAAAGGATTTCGCTTTGGGTGCTGATCATAAATTTCCACAGCGTTTAAAACAGATCGCAGAGTGCTGTGCTGTCTATGTGTGTGTAAGAGTTTCCTGCCCACAGCCACAGAGCAGGCCAGGGCCATTGTTGTTGCTGTTGTAGCAAGTTCAAAGTGGCAACTCGCTTAAGACTTGGAACTCTTATGCATAAGTGACCAGCTGCCAGCTCAGCTCAGCACACCCACCCAGGTTTTCCCCATTTTTCTTGACTTTATGTAATGCACAACGAATTTCCACTGATTTTTTAAGAAAATGTTTGAGGAATCGAACGAAACAGTTGATATCGGTCCGGAACACAGACTGTACAGTGTACACGTAAACGTTACGTTGTGTGTTACTTATTTTTATGACCTCTTCTTGATTTTCACTGCTTTTTAGTTTTTTTTTTGTTTTTTCCGATCAGCTCAGGAGTTGCTTTATTTTTTTCGGCCACATTACTCATACGCCATGTTGTACATACACGCTCAAAAAGGCGGGTATAAAATAACAGATTTATGCCTGCGTTCCAGCCAATGACACGCCAATTAGCCGCCACCGCCGCCGCCGCCGCCGCAGCAACAACAACAACCAAAACGCTGGCAAATAAAGCTTTGACATTTTTATGATGCTAAGCGGAGGCAAAAGGAGAAACAACAACAACAACTAAACACTGGGAAGTCGAAAAATGGCAGCTGCAGTCTGACCTTTGCATGTGGAGGCGAATTGAGTTTGACAGTTGGGGCGACACGATCCGATTGCCGTCGATGGCGATCGCTCTTTGACCTTAATACGCGCCAGCTGCGTCAGCACTTACCCCTCCCTCCACCCCCCCTACATGCCGCCCAGTTGGCGTAGCTGGTCCATTGTCATTTGACACCTAATTTAGAGTGAGGCGGTAGAGGGGGCGGGAGGTGGCGGCACGCACAGCTAATAAGCGCTCAATAAATGTGCAACACCCGCTGGCAACAGCAACATGTTGCTGCCGTGCGTGCGACAACAACAACAACAACGTCAGCTAAAATGCATGTGGCATACAATTTTTTGCAATCAACTGGGCAATCTCATTAATAAATTGCGCTGCATGCAACATGTGGTTGTTGCTGTTGTTGCTGCAACGGCAGCAACATTAATTGGCTGCTTAGAGAGCTGACAATGTGTGTCTGCTCGTGGCGTTGGTGTGGCCCCCATATACAGTGGCTAATGGCTAATTATAAACACTTGAAACATTTCTGCTTGGAGATGAACCTGTCTTAAGGAATTTCGTAAATATTTTGGCTTGAACTGAAGCTCACGAATTTTGAAGATTATCGAAGAGATTGGATGTGGGATATCTTAAGAGAATTCAATGATCGGCTGCTCAATTTGTATCTTAATCTTTTCGTTTCTCTAGTAGAGTAGCCGAATCGTTTATAGCATAGCTGAGTTCAGCTAGAAAGTCAAGCAATAAATTGCCACAATTGCCAAAAAAACCGTTCGTCGAGTCATTTGTGGTCCCAAGAATTAGAGCAAGCTATGTGCCTTTGGAAATCCCTAGCGGTTATGGCCTCTGTAGACTTGCAGAAGACAGGCAAAGATTGCTGATGATTGAACTGGAAGGTTTCCGATACAGCTGTACAGTTGATGCCTAAAGTTCTTTAATTCATAACCAGAAAATAGTTCAATTTTATTTACTAAGCTGAAAACTTAGAGCTAGCTAAATGCTGGCATCTGAACAGCAACCTTGGTTCACATGAAACCATAACTCCGTTTTGCATTTTTACGTACTCCCACTGTTCTCACTCCTGAAGAATACTTCTTCGATCTAAGATCTCATATTATTTACCCTATTCTTTTTTTTTTGCTATGCGGATCAACTATAATTTTTTCAGAGTTTGTTATATGTTCTTCCACTGGAGATATTATGGACTGTCCTCAGCTAAACAATATTTAAACTCAGCTTTTCTCCTACGCGTTTCGGTTAGCCTTTGCCGACTTCTTCAAGGAGAAAATACATAATAAATGCATAAATTTTCTTTTAATATTACTTTTTCTTGGGAAATTCAAATATGCTTAGCATATTTATATGCAATAAAGGGACAAAGTCTGCTGATGAGAGGATTGGGAGATTGTTGAAAAAGTACTGTACGGACAAACTAATTGATATTTAAATGTTGTAATGAATTCCTGCTGATTTGTGTTGATTATTGAATTTTAATTAACCGTTGACCTTGAGCTGGCTAAACAATCTTTAACTAAACTCATATACATATTTTCAATATATTTAAGTATTTCAGTATTTTTTTTGTAATTTTAGTATTTTTTAAATATTTAACATTTTTTTAAAAAAAAAGGTGTGAGTGCAGTTAACACTCACGAGGCTTTGATATGAAACATGATGCTACATTTATGGCCAAAATTACAAGGTCTCTCAATGGAAATCAGCAACATCTTTATAAAGGGAAAACTAACAGGAAGTAGAAATACCAACAACAATATGATTAGCAGCTGAGTGCTTTTTTCTTTTCTGATAAGTCACTGTCAAGTCAATTTCAAGTCACTTCTTGGTCACTATTTAGTCACTGTGTAGTTACTGTCAAGTCAAGTCACTGTTCCATGTCACTGTTAAATCACTGTAAAGTCACTGTTTAGTTACTTCTTAGTCTCTATTTAGCCACTGTTTAGTCACTGTGTCAAGTCACTATCAAGTCACTGTCTAGTCACTGTTCCATGTCACTGTTAAATCACTGTAAAGTCACTATTTAGTCACTTCTTAGTCTCTATTTAGCCACCGTTTAGTCACTGTGTAGTTACTGTAAAGTCATTATCAAGTCACTGTTCCATGTCACTGTTAAATCACTGTAAAGTCACTGTTTAGTCACTGGTTAGTCACTATCAATTCACTGTTAAGTCACTATCAAGTTACTCTCAAGTCACTTTTTGGCCACTATCAAGTCACTGTTTAGAAGCTGTCAAGTCACTGTTAAATCGCGTATCCTCCTTTAATGCCCTCTTTAACATCTCTTCCCTCACATTTCTTCCTCTTACCCCCGCCCACCCTATGCAAACTATCTTGTGTCTGCGAGTGTTCCGGGACAGCGTCACGTGACGCCGAAATCAAATTTTACTCCTATAAAATCTTCGTACGAAATTAAAGATGTTTCACATCAAAAAATCTAAGGAATTTAATCTTAGTTAAACTTACTAACTTTGAAAAATTATAATTCTTATATTTTGCGTATTTATTATTTCCTAAAAATTTATTTAAGCTAATTTTCTATCAAAAGTTTTCTCTGGATTTGAGCATTTTTTTGGCAATTTTAGTATTTCTTGAGTATTTATTATTTTCTTGAAATAAATCTAAGAAATTTAAACTCATTGTGAAAAAATTTCACACTTCTGCTTATTATTTTCAGTATATTGTAAGCAATTTTAGTATTTTTTGAGTATTTTTTATATCGCAAAAGTTATCTAAGCTAATTATTAAGCAATTTTGAAATTACTTAAAGTTATTATGTAAAGCATTCCATTCAGTATTTTTTTTTTTCCAAATTTTAGTATTTTTTGAGTATTAAGTATTTTCTAAAAGAAAATCTTCTCATTTTGAAACTAATTAGAAAATTATGAAAAAAAATTTCATACTTCTGCTTATTATTTTCAGTATATTGTAAGCAATTTTAGTATTTTTTTAGTATTTTTTAGCAATTTTTTAGCAATTTTAAAATTACTTCAAGTTATTATGAAAAGCATTCCCAGTAGTTCAGTATTTTTTTTTTCAAATTTTAGTATTTTTTGAGTATTAAGTATTTTCTAAAAAAAAATCTTCTCATTTTGAAACTAATTAGAAAATTATGGAAAAAATTTCACACTTCTGCTTATTATATTCAGTATATTGTAAGCAATTTTAGTATTTTTTGAGTATTTATAATTTCCCAAAAAGTTATCTAAGCTAATTTTTCAGTAAATTTAAAACATTCCCAGTAGTTCAGTATTTTTTTGGTTCAATTTTTGGTATTTTTTGAGTATTAAGTATTTTCTAAAAAAAATCTTAGAAATTTAAACTCATTTTGAAACTAATTAAAAAAATATGGAAACTATTTCACACTTTTGCTTATTAGTATTTTTTAAGTATTTATTGTTTCCCAAAAAGTTATCTATGCTAATTGTTCAGTAATTTTAAAACTATTAAAAATAGTTATAAAAAGTTTTCCCAGTATTTCAGTATTTTCCTAAATTTTTGTTTAGCAATTTATGCTCATTTTTGTGTTAATTAGAAACTAATGAATAGTTTTCCCATGTCTGCTGATTATTTTCAGTATTTTGTTGGCCATTTCAGTATTTTTGTAACGTTTCTTTTTTTTTTACAACATTTTTTTGGCCATAAATATTGTGTGTGTGACTTGTGTGAAGACTTTGAACTAGCAGTTCTTTTCCTTTTTTTTCATCTCAGCCGCCGCACAGCGCGCGCACAGCCCAGTAGCGGCAGAGGAAACCCACGCCACATCATTCATGCCAAAACGTCACCAGGCCGTACCGGTGGGACCACCACATAGCAATTATATGTATGTAGAGCCCAGGCTTGGGGATTGCTGCTGCTGCTGCTGCAATAATTTGCAGCCTTGCCTTGGCATCGCCACAAATCTGCCAACATAATTTTGTTATTTCACTGCCACTTTGTTTGACGTGCAAATGTTTGGCTTTGGGTACACCTCTAGGTCGGTCTCTAGGCCCAGAGACGCATCCTGGTTCTTTGGTTCGCTGATGATTTTTCAATTTTCAACCGCAGCGGCAGCGGCAGCTACTCCCGGTCCCAGTTTCGGTCCCAGTCGCAGTCGCAGGCTGCGGTCATAAGTAACTTTAAATTATGATGAAAGTAATTTTCTGCTTCAGTAGCTGGTGCCGCGCCAACTTACACTCAGCCCGTCAGCTGTGGCGGGGCAGGGGAGGAGCAGCTCATTTCATGAATTGCAGCTCCAGCGGACAATAGTCCGTGCTGGGGCCGGGGCCGTGAGTTTTTTATGCACCGTTCAATAGTTCTTCCTGGCTGGGAAAAACTGGAGTCAAGTGTAAATTAAGTAATTGCCGGCAGTAGCTGCTGCTACTGTTGTCATTAGGACGGCCGGAGTTTGGGGCCATGAACTCTCCGCTTAATATGCCAAACGCTGGGCCATAAATCTTGGCCATCTCCGAGACGATATTCAAGGAGGCACAGCAGCGGCAGCCATAAAATGATGTAATGCTGCCAAAGCAGGTTTACGGCTCCAAGGCGGAGCCCTCCGTCTAAGCCTACGAAAAGTGCAGTTACTTGAAGGCCAATTTTCATGGCTAAAAATAGTTTCGAGTGAATGCAAAAATAACCCAGGACGGCCAGCTCCTACTCCATCGCAGCGGCCGTCCCAACTGTGCTTAATGCAATAATGAAACGCGGTCTGTTATAATATTTACAGCTTGGAATTAACTAACGAGCTCGAAGCGGGCAGCAGCAGCCAACCGGTTGCAACTACCGCAACGGCAACAGGTGTGCATGGGGGTTAAATCGCCCGACTTTCACTCATTCCTCCCACCCCCTCACCCTCACCCCACCCACAAGTAGCGATCCGATGCTGCTGCTGCTGCTGCCCACACGCTAATTGCGGCAAACAAACGCACGAATGCTAGGAGAGACCACCAACATGCCACGCCAGCAACATGCAACATGCCACTCACCAGCGACTTGCTCTGAATACAAAAAAACAAAATCTGCTCGAGCCTGGACTGAACAGCAAGAGGCCCCCATAAACAAATAAACACTTGACTTGATTGTGGACAAGATCTGTGCGGACTGGGCCCGGCCCAGACATCTGCCCCAAAGTCCGACTCCCCCAAATCAAATTAAGTGTAATTTATGCAGGAAAAAAAAATCAAAATAAAGAAGAGGAATGAGTTCTGCCAGCATAAGAAAGGTACCTTTTGGTCCTATCAAAAATTATCCATTTTAGTCTTTGAAATTATTTGAAAATGAGAATATGAACAGATCTTTAAATTGTAACCGGAAACGAAGAAAATAATATGTTTTAACACTATTTGCCTAGAACCCTGAAACAGGACTAATTCATTTTGATGAATAATATCTTTCTGATACAAAATAATATCATTTATGTTAAATAGTTTCAGAATGATACAAAAAATTTCGGAAAATATCGATTTGATATTTTAAACATATCAATTTTATATTTTTTCATATCAAAGTAAAACTGATATGAAAAAATATCATTTGTTTTCTCAGTGTATTAATAGAATCGCTTATCAGTAAATATATGGATTGATTTTTAATTTTAGTCTTTTACGGCTCATACTCAGATGAGATAAAAATTTAGTTGGGCACAATAATTTAAAACTTTTCAAACTTATTCAGATTTCCTGCTATTTAAAATTGTGAGAGATTGTCGCGAACTAAATATTTTATTTATCTGAGTATGGGCCTTAAGTAAAAATTTTGATAAATGTAAATTAATTTGGTGTAGATTTTGCATATTTACTTATAAATCTAAAGGCGCGACTGGTATTATGTTCTACATCCAAGACTGCTTTTCGCAGAGATCTAAGATTTGACATAAATTCCTTTGTTTAGTAATGTAGGCGCGCACTAAGAAAGAAAATTTTTAAAATTTGTTCGCGAAGTGGGTGAAAAGGAAAGGGTTGTGTGGGCCACATATTAGAGCGCGAGAGAGAGGGAACGACTCACACTCGCATAAATTAGGTATGTGTTGTGTGTATGAATCTTAAGACAGATGATATGAATGGAAATTAACAAGAGAGAGGAGGAGAGGGAGTACACACAGAACGAAACGACAAGTTGTGGGGTGGGAGAGTGGGAAGGGGAAAGAGTGGAGAGCGCAAAAAGCGAGGGGGACGAAAGGAAAGAGTCTAGAGCTGTGGAAGAGGGGGTGGTGATTAGTGGGAAGAATTTTAATTGAAGGGTGGCTGCCATGAGCTCAATAAGTTTTTATCGAGTTAAAAGTTACTAATTAGTCGTGCAACTGTACGGGACAGGCAGAAATTATTTCGACCATCTAAAATATATATTCTTGTCACTCAATTGCCGAGTCGATAAAGACATGTCGGTCTGTCCGTCAATCCTTGGGGCAGTCAGTGTTGATGCGTCCGTCGTGTGTCCGTCAGTCTTTATGAACATCTAGATCTCAAAGGTAAGAGTTAGAGGTTTGACGTTATGAAACAAAGCTGGCTCAAGGATCAATGGTTGTTCAACAATTTTGGCCACGCACCACAATTTGAACAGACGTTATAGCTCCTACAGTTCTCGGAGATAGAAGATTTGTACCTTCTAGAGATAGTTAGTAATTCGTAAATGTCGATTTGTCCCCAAGAAATGCTCAAGATCGGATGAACGGTTCTCATGCTTATGAGCAAACTCAAACCATGGTATGCATTACTTTTCGGATGGTCACCCAAAGGAACGCAGGAACACGTAAACATGTTTTTTCATGAGTAAGGGTTTCGACAGTTGGTTAGAGCCCGACTTTAACTTACGCTCTGGTTTTATATTTAATTCGTAATTATTGGTTCAACGAAACGGGACCTCGAAATTTTTTGCAAAAATATATTGTGTCTTTAATTTTCGGGAAAAAACTTAGGAATTACCAATTTGGGGCAAGCAGTGTTGATGCTGCTGTGAAATCCAAAATCTTTATAAATTTACAAAAATTCACAATGTGGTTCACTTGACGGAAGGGACAAATATAATATATTTGGTTGGATCCTTTAGAACGGGAGGGGAAAAAATTGAACTCGAAACTGTCTACAAGATCAAACAATACAATTTCTTGTATGTATTTACTTACTAAATTAATTTTGCAGAGCGAAGAGAGCGAGCGAGATCCTTATCTTTTCTACATTTTGTATTACAATCGAAAAATCGAAGTGTTTGCGCGATCGCCCTATGTAAGTTACTCTCTCAAATATGTGTGGCACGCCGTCATCTTGACAGCTTGTTAGCTTAGCGCCGCTAACTTGACAAGTTGCGCTGTAATCTTGACAGTGGATGGAAGAGAGGAATAAACATTTTTTATTCCCGCTTTGATTATTCATAAATTTGCTTGTACCCCAACACTTTATACCTTGACGATATGTACAAAGACTTAGATGGTGGCCTTTTCTAATAGACGACACCTCCTTTAAGCCGATGACGTTGTGATACTACCTGATGGAATAAACACATTGCAGAACATGATAAATAATTTTGAAGTATATTGCGATAAGTGGGCAAAGCAGAAAAATGGGTATATAGATCTGAGCGTAACTTTAACCCCTTCTATGTCGTTTGGTACGCACATTCGACAAAGGACATCCGGGGGAAAAAGGAGCATTGAATTCACGTTTATGAATAAGCCTGATATTTCAAAGAGTAGCAAGTAGAAGCTATTCCGGGTACAATCGTTTGCGGCACAAGTTTGTGTATTCGGCTGGCTTGGCTTCAAAAATCGTACAAAATCATGGCACAAAAATGTACTTGAGATTTTTCCTATTTTGGTTCATCCTCGTACTGAGTATACCAAACCTTTCACTGAAAGTAAAAGTTGCGAAACTTAGCCAAGCAAATGCGAAATACTTGGATTTGTGTTGCAGGGTTGTTCAATTTAGACACAAATTCTACATTTGTTTAAGGTGTGTCTGGCCACAATGAAAAAAGGGCGCTGGCAACATGTTGTTAATGTTGCTGCTGTGGTCAGTTGTTGCGTAAAAATAAAATTTACAAAAATAATAATCAAAATAAAAAAAAAATGCAAAATTATGGCCCAAAATGATTAGGCGGCGGGATTAGGAGTGTGTGTGTGTGTGCAGAGAAACTCTGTTGCCCCAGCAATTGTTGTTGTTGCTCGTTGCTGTGGTGGCTGCCACCTACAATATGTATGGCTTAGGTGTCGCCTTTGTGGCACGAACATGACTTTTGGCCAAGCATGCGTGTTGCCTGGCAGTTTGTTGCCGCCGCCGGTGCTGCTGCTGCTGCTGCTGCTGTTGTACGCTGATTTAGTGGCCAGTTGGTTATTTCTTTTATTTTTCCTTTTTAGATAAGCCAGCGAGACAAACAATACAAACAATTTGCAGTTATTTGTGGACGATAAGCTAACCAACAACCAGCAAAGACAGCAGCAACAAGTGCTGGTTGCTGGCGTGCAGCGTGTTTGACATATAGCTGCCATGTGCCGGAGGGGGGTCAACAGCAATTGAATTGCAATTAAATTAGAAACGAAAATGAGAGCAACTGCAGCGGCAGCGGCTGCGGCAGCCTTGGAGCTGCATTTTGGCCACAAAATTTATATGATTAGCCAATTGTTGTTGCGGTGCCATGATGAAACGGCATAAAGCTGCCGCTGTTGCTGTTGCTGCGTGTCGAATGCAAAGCATCGACAACTTTGCCTATTTGCCGTTGTTGCACAATAATCATTTTCAATTTTCATATAAACATTTGTTGTTGCCTTCACCTCATTGCCGCAAATCGTTGCACGTTGTCGTTGCAATTATTTTTTTTGTTGTGGAATTGCGCAAATGAACTACGACGTGCCAAGATCAAACCCCAAATTGTGGCCATTAAAACCTTAATAAGCTGCTTAATGGCTGCTGCTGCTGCTGCTAGGGCTGACATTTTGTGCTAACAAATTCTTGGCAACTAGTTTCTGCCAGATCACCAGATCCAGGAAGTTGAAAATGTCTTAAACTGTGCAAAATGTGCGTAAAATGCAGCTCGTGGCACAAACAATTTCCGGGGGGCAGCCGCAAAGCAGTTTCCACTCGAGTGAGTGACTAGCATTTAATCAAGAGCAATCAGCAACAGGCAACGGCAGCAACAATAATTGCTGTCATGTTGAGCTGGCCACGTGCTCCATTTTGCAAATGTTGCTGGCAGCAGACTTATCAACAACATTTTGAGCAACGATGACAACGGCAGCAGCAGCAACAACATTTTGATATGGCACACGCAATGCCCATTTGTCAGGCATCTGCCACACACACACACACACACACACTCACATATGTAAGCATAAACGAAAATTTTTCTTTAGTTTTTGATAAATGTTGCCGCAACTCTGCCTGACCAGCAACATGTTGCTGTTGTTGCTGGCTTGAGCCGCAAAAAAGATTTATGATTATTGCTTTGTAATTTGTGTTTAAAATATGTGCCGCCTTGTTCAATGTTGTTGTTGCCGCTGCTGAGGCCAATCTTGTGCATAAAAATCAATTAGCAGGTAAAAAAAAAAATTATAAAGAAGAAACCTTGAGATTGGCTCAACAATTAATATGGCCAGTGCACCATAGAAAATATAAACATTTTTTGTGGCAAAATTTTTCAAAAACCATATTTAAGTTCTCAAAGAGATAAATTGAAAAACGTTCATGTTTTTGTGATTTGTCTAACAAAATTCCCACAAATATTTGGGACTTAAAAATCAATCAGACTTAAAACAGAGATTACCACAGTCAGCTGTTTGCTCTCACTTACGCTCTCTGGATGCATTTGGGAATATGGTTGTCTCGCTCTAGCCACTGCTTTTTATTATTGTGAAAATTTTGAAAGTTACCAAATTCAATTTGGCATTTCTGTGTGTGTGTGTGTGTTACAGTAAACAATGCAACACGTAGGGGTGGCTATTTGGGCCGTCGAATAAATGCGCAAGGTTAAGGCATTTAGAACAAATCATCAATTACATGAAATAAATGTGGACTTTTTCCGAACAATTAGAGCAGAGACAAGCGCACCGGACAGACGTTAACACACGCAGAACAATTGCAACACGTAGGGGTGGCTATTTGGGCCGTCGAACGAATGCGCAATGTTAAGGCAGCTAGAACAAATCATCAATTACATGAAATGAATGTGGACTTTTTCCGAACAATTAGAGCAGAGACAAGCGCATCGGACAGACGTTAACACACGCAGAACAATTGACCTACAACGCCAACAAGTACATCGAGCACTTACATCTACTTAGTTCCTTCGACTCGCATTAAAGTATGAGGCAGATATTAAATATTCCTTTCATTCGAAAGTCCTGATTTGTCCCCATTTGTGTCAAAAATGAATCCGCCGGGTTGGAAAAGTGCAACTACCATTAAACGGCTTGCTTATCAGCACGAATCCAGCTCAAACCTGTTTCTGAGGTCAGTTCGTAGCTTAAATTCATGCTTTCAAATAACTTTGATCGGAGCAAAAGAAATAATGCACAATACACCGACAAATGTTCAGCAATTTAATTCAACCTTCAATATCAAAGGCCAAAAGTACCAAAAAGTAGACTCATTGCTGCCAATGATGCACTTTGCTTCACAATAACCTCAATTCGCTTTAAGTTAGGCGCATAGCAGGCGAGCTGGACTCCCTTTTGAATGAGCACAATGAAATCGTCGGCGAGGTGGACTCCCTTTTGAATGTGCACAATGTCAAGCCGTTGCGGAGAAGTTTGCTAACTAACATGTGAAACGAGATTTTTATATATAAAGATTTAACAATCAAAATTTTCACCAAAATATTTACTAGAAACCATTAATAAAGCAGAACAACGTTTGCTGGGTCAGCTGGTATGTGATATATGTATGTATGAAAGCTCATTGTAATGTTTGCGACCGAAAGGCGTAGGAGAATAGTTCAAAATAATATACAGTTTTATTGTGAATGAGGAACGACTGTCAACACAAGCCACCTTAGCAATGAACAAACAGACAAATGTTTTCTTCTGTTGTCTATATTCCGACTCCTACCGATCAATTAAGTCTGCTGACAATTTTCTCTAAGCAGCCTATGCGAGGATCTTTCACAAGAAACAAGGGTTTCAAGAAAAATTCGACAACTATTCCCACACTTTAAGATATTATTCCCGCTGAAAACGAATAACAAATTACCAACAAAAATGTCTCTGGGGCCATATCTAAAGGCAAACAATATTGTACAATTAAGTATGAGGCATAATTTTTGACCAGAGGAGATATGCAAATTGCCTAAGCGAAATCAATAAAAATGTACACGATGTGTGTCCCATGTGTGTGTGTGTGTGTGGGGACATTTCAATTGCAACTGTAAGCAGCAGCTGCTGCTGCTGCTAGGGATAACTCCAAACTTTGAACGCTAATGGCCAGTTTTTTTTTTTTTTATTTCGTTAAAACAATTTAAAAGCAATTTGAGTCACGCTCTCTGCCAGGGAGCTTTTGGCCATTCATTGAATTTGCATTTTCTGTTTTTGTTGTTGTTGTTGTTGTCAATTCTTTTGGTGTCAGATTTCAATTTCGTTTCGTTCGTTTGGTTCATTTTCAATGCGTATCGTTTGCTGGAAGGCAAAACAAAAATAGGCATTTGGCGGCATTTTTACAAAAGCCGCTGCAGTTGCCAGTTGCAAGTTTATTAATTCATTTTCCAGCAGCAGCAACAGCAACAACTGTTTTTGAGTCAGCTACAACAACAGCAACACAGCAAATTGTCATCCCCCGCGGCTTGTTTTTCCCATGTGAAAATTTGCATTTTCATATGCCAGCTTGTGGCTGTTGTTGTTGTTGTTGTTGCTGTTGCCTGGCTCCACACCTTTTGGCGGCCACATTTTGGCCCATTGTGTTGATTTATGCGCACATTTTGTGGCCTTCCTTTGCCCCCTTTCTCTCCTTTCCTCTTGGCTTTTAATGTGTAATAACTATTTAAGGCCTTAGCTATTTTACCTGATTTGTTGAAGTCGAAGTCGAGTTGGCCAACTCAAATGATAATTGAAATACTTCGATTTAAACTCACCTGCAAATAAAAAGCAAAAAAGAGAAGAAAAAAACAATGAGAATGGGGAAATTAAGTAAATGTTTTTCAAGTTTATTTTTCAACCTCAACGATAATAAAAATTTATATTCGTTTCAACAATTTTATGAAGTATACAAAGGGATGGTATCAATCATATAATCAAACTCATACATATGGTTGATTACGACTAAAAGTCCTAAATTTACACTTGCTGAGATTAAGAAGAAGACTATTAAACGAGTTTAAGTCGGACTGCAGGAGGACAAATGCCTGCGAATGGGCTAAAACCTGTGGGATATTATTTTTGAAAAAGTTAAATAGTAAGGGGACTAACTGACTACCTTGGATGGTACCTTAATGGAGCTGGTTAGTTAAGATTTGAAACAAACTCGTTGAGATCGATCACATAAGTTTGACTTTAGCCAGTTGAGGATTGGGGGGAATATGTTAGCATTATCTGAAATATGCTTTCAGGTCGAAAATATGTATCTTCTATTTAAATCTACTTTTCATGAACCAAACTTGTTTTTTGGACCACCCACTAAAAATATGTTTTCACCTTAAGTCATTATCAGCAAATGCATTTTATTTGAATTTTTTGGCTCCTTTTAATATAACCATCTCACGACCGGTACGGACCAAATAAATAGATGAAGATCCCATTTTGCGATGGTTCTCAACTGCATTCCGACTCTTTACCAAATTGCCACAAATTCCATGTCCCCACAGGATAAGGATGTCAGCGCCGACAACAAAGCAGCTGGTATTGATGTGCCAACCGGCAACGACGGCGGAGTTATTATACCCGGTTATACAACGGGCATGAGAAACTGAGGAGCTCCCCTCGGAATGGTTAGAGGGCATCTTGGACAGCATCAGGTGGACAATGACAATCACATTGCGGCATCTGGACTATGCAGACGATGAATAGGCTAAGCGACCTGGCAAGCGCGTTAGCCGAACTTGGCACCTCAGCTAAATCGGCAGGTCTAAAAACCAACACCTCCAAAACAAAATCGCTTAGCCTCCGTTCCGGACAATCCCAATCGCTGGTTTTGGATGATCAGCCCATTGAACAAGTCCAGCAATTCAACTACCTGGCCAGCATATTCGCTGTGGATGGAGGTACGGAGCTCGATGTGGAGTCGCGCCTTCAGAAAACTAAGTGTGCTTTTGGGGATGCTGTCGGCCGTTAAGCGATGCGCATCCACACATGGCTCAAAATAAGGCTTTCAAGTCTAACGTAATGTCAGTGCTCCTATACGGTATCTTCACTTGGAAAATTAAAACTTCCATAGTGTCCAAAATTCAAACATATGTGAACCGATGCCTGCGTCGGATATTTTGTATTTTCTGGCCTGACAGAATACGGAACTCCGAGCTACTAAAACGCGCAAATATGGAGAGTGTCGACACCATAATACGCAGAATGAAATGGAGCTGGATAGGGCATACATTGCGTAAAAGTGAGAGCAATATCGCCAGGAAGGCAATGGAGTGGAACCCACTGGATGGATTCGGCCGGACACCTGGCAGACCAAAAGAAACTTGGAGGAGGACTGTCGGTAGAGAAGCGGAAAGCATCGGGAAGACCTAAAGGGAACTTAAAGCTACGGCCCACAACAGAGATCGTTGGAAGAGAGGAGTGGTATATGGCCTATGTCCCCCACGGGATTGGAACTAGAAGAAGAAGAAGAGGGAATACTTTCAAAATAGGGTTGGTCCATCTAGTGTTTGGAATTTGACTTTAAAAACGTCAAATGTCATTCGGAAAGCGACTAATACTTAGTAAAATCTTTGACATTTATAAATGGATCAAAAAAATAAAATTTATTTTCGAATTTTTGAAACTGTCAACCGAAACGAAACCAAAGAAGAGAAAAATGCTGTGCTAAAATCTGTTATGATTATAATTTTTCGGTTTGGTACAACAAAATCAAAAACATCTTGCAAAAAGATGACAAAGACACAAAATCGTAGGGAAGTTATTATGGATTCTTGTTTCAAGTTCTAAGAAGTCTTTTAAACTGAACTCACAATAAGCTTTGTTTTTTAGATCCTTATTTACAATTTCAGAAGGTGACGAAAAACCAACCAACGTGTTACATATAATAATTATTAATTAAGAGCCTACTTAATCGAACATGAAATAAATTAAAGCTATTGCGCTAAGTGTCTTTTAGTTCAAATGAATTCTTAGCTGATAAGAGAGTATAGGTATTCTGTATATCATTTTTAATATTAGACAAATACGGGTTTGATACAGAAATCTCTAGAGGTTTTCGTATAAATGTTAGCATTTCATATTCTAGATTAGATGACAAAAGCTTAGCGATTTGAAACCGCCTGCTCAAAGCCAAGTAGATTTCATGTGTATGGTTTTCCTCCTACATAATCAATATCAAATAAAGTAGTTCCAGTTTTGTTCGAAATGCAATCGTTTTTACGAAAACCTCTAGAGATTTCCAGTACACCCATGATAAATTGCTTTTCTTGCATTAACCGCGAACCATGGTTGGGTCTTAAAATAGCGTTTAACGTCTTATGCTGAATTCTGTTGAGCAATTTAGGCCCTACCAATGCAAGTTTAATCATCTTGTTTTTAATTTAATCTCAGTTAATCGCTGATGGTTTGAAAGTACAAGAGGGGCGACGTGACATTGAGTGGCGTCAATGTTAATTCATATGTTCACAGCCTATTTACATAGACTCCGCACATATAATGTTAAGTTACTTCTCCTTCTGTTTATATAAACACAAATATTTGTGCGAAACTTCACTTTGTTAACCCCCAAGAATTATTTTCAATATTTATTTCCAAAGTTTAATTCCCTCTTTGAATTATGCAAAGTGCGCTCACCTTAACCTGACCCTGCGTACAAAGCCAGCTGGGCTCAAGCTCAAGTTATGGTTTTCATTAGGCCATTCGATAGATAGATAGAGTGACCAGGCCATACCAACACACACACACACACATTAGCACACACCCGCTAATCTAAGCACATAACTTAGCAACAAAAAAAAAACAAAAATAAAAACGCGGCCACCAAATGCGGAAGCCACTTTCTAAACACGCAGAGAGAGCTTTCGGAGGTGGTACTCTGGGGGGACCTTATCGGGCGCCCCGAAAATAGCTAAGCGTAATCGAAATTGCGCATCGTTGGGGGAATTCGATTAAAAGGCGAACCAAGGTAGAAATGCAATTAGAGGGTGGGATGCGTTATTAATGTGGAGCGAACGACTCCGTTGGAGGATGATGCAGCCAAACGAGCTGCATATATTGATATACATATGCTATATATAGAAAAGGTATATAAATATATATATACAGATGTTCATATAGGCATGCGGAAGCAAACAGCGCCAAAAGCCAGCAAAAATGTGCGAAAAAAAAAAATAAGAAAACGCCAACACGATCCCAACCTGGCCAACTTGGTGGTAGTCAGGAGCTCTGGCTCTGGCTCTATATTAGATTGCCAAGTGGGAGGTGTTCCACGCACACATATCGAGGAGAGTACCAGCCGCAGCTAACAAGCCAGGCCAACTCTGAGGCTCTGCCTGATGCGGCTGCTTCTTGTGTTAAATGAAAACGCATTAAAGCTCAGCCAGCGAATGCGGTGGGCGTTGCACAAGTGGCAGGCAGTGGGTGTGCCGCAAATGGCAAAAGCCAAACTGAAACGGTGCTGCCAACTTGTTTGAATACGTGGCATTTGTAAGATTTACCAAAATTCAAGCGAGTGATTTTTGAAGATTTTGTAAAATTTTTTAAGCGTTTTCTTAGGAGCGACAGAGCGGCTACACTTTTCTCAGGCCAGTCTTCAAAAAGTCATTATCAAACACTACAAAATGTCATGACGCCCCTTATTGAATCAGTAACAACCAAAAATGAACGTTTTACAACACTAAAAAATCAAATAACTGGCAGTTGGCAACAGTTTCTCAAGCCAGACTTCAATAAGTCGTTGCCAAACACCACACAATGACATAAAGCCCGCGATTAATTAGTAACAAACGAAATATAACGTTTTACAACACTAAAATATCAAATAGCCAGCAGTTTTTCAAGCCATACTTCAATAAGTCATTGTCAAACACTACAAAATGGCATTAAGCCCCTTATTGAAGCACTAACCACCAAGTTTGAACATTTTACAACACTAAAAAATCAAATAACTTGCAGTTGGCAACACTATTTCTAAGGACTTCTCCAAACCCTACAAAATGTCAAAAAGCCCCTTAGTAACAACAAAAATGAACGTTTTACAACACTAAAAAATCCAACACTTAATAAGTCATTGCCAAACACTACAAAATCACATTAAACCCCGCAATTAGTCACTCAAACATATCTAACAAGTGGGCAGCCCCAATCCATTCTCTCTCTGTCTCTCTGATTGTCAATTTGCGCTGATGCTGTGGCGACGGCTTTATCGTTTATTGTCATCTTGAGGCCGGCTAATTAGAAAAACACGTGAGCACGCACATCTGCGTAGTAGTTGTCATAATTAGAGAGTTCTGCTCTGCTCCAGCCTGCTGCTGAATTGCCAATAAGTTGGCTTGATGATCAAGACAAAGCCGTCCTGGTCTGGTGCTCGGTTGGGTGTTCATTATGGCCAGAAGAGATGGCGAGACTGGGCGACAATTTGCTAGATTGATTAGGCGTCCAGCCCGAAACCAAAACCCGAACCGGTTCGGGCAATTAATGCGCCTTAAATGCGCCTGCCTGGTGTGGCATTGTTAATTAATAACGCCCAAGAAAGAGAGAGAGCGAGAGGGAGAGGTGGACTAATTGTTAATGCAAAAATCGTTACAAGTTAGAAAATCAATTTTTACTTTAATGATCTGCCGGGCAAGTGCTTATTAAACTGGGTTCCTGCTGCTCCCCCTGCGTTTGGGATGGGTGGAAGAGGCAAAAGTTGTAGCCATAAATAATAGCGAAATACACAGGCAATTTCATTGTTTTTCAAATATTTTGGGGTTTCTTTGAAACCGAAATTCCTTAGATCTAAGCCAGATCAATGTTATTCGAGCCACGCCCTTAAATTGCTGTGAGCAGTTTCAAAGTCACAACTGAACACAAAACAAAGTGCAACCGCAGGCCAAAGCAAATAGTGTGTGGAGGGGGCGTGGCAAGTTAGCCGATGCCAGTTGCTGTTGGAGCAACAGCGACGGCGGCGGCGGCGGCGCCTGTCCATGCACAGAGGCCAAAAGACTATAATTAAGCCATGCCATAGGGCAAAACTTGGACAAGGCAACAGAAAAAGTGGGCGGTTGTCTAAGCGCGATAGAATGGTCGACGGTAAAGCGACAACTTCCTTCTAACCCAATTTATATAGACTAAAAAAAATTCTTTTATGCAAAATACTAAGCAATATCCGCTGTGCGTTGTCAACAAATGACATCAAATTGGCAACAGCAGCAAACCGCGACGAGCACATTTCCGTTTCAAGCAATTTCCGCGAGACACTCTCCAAGAAGAGTGCCATTTGATTGGTAAGCAATTTACGCAGGCAACATCAGCAGCAGCTTCAGCAACATCAGCAACATCTCGACCCTGACCCGCAGCAACATGTTGCATGTTGTGGCCGCTAGCAGTACAAAAAAAAAAAAAATGAATGGCAACATGAGTCAAACATACTTACATTGCCGCCGCCGACGCCTGTTATGCAATACTCTAACTATATATGGGCAAATGTCCCAAGTAGAAATTATTTGTGTCCAAAAACAGGAAACATGCAAAAGAGTCTGTCAAACAGTAGAGATTTCTAGATTTGTACCATTCAGAACTTTCAGTTTAGCTTCTAGTTCTCTCGCCACACCACAACAATAAAAAATAGTCCTTTTACTCTCTCACAAGCCTACAGAGTTCAGAGACATTTAACCAAATCCGCAATTGCAGCTATATAATAATGTTCAGCTTCATTTTTTTCAGTCTTTAAAGTGTGCAGTCCTTAGTGAAAGTTTTTTTTAGTTTCCAATTTCTATTCTATATATATATTAACTAAATTAAGCAACCTGAATCTCATTCTTAAATCTAGTCTCCAATCGAGCTCTCATTTCAAGTTTTATTTAGTAATCTATATTCTACTAATACGTTTTTCTTGTGGGGTTGAAAAAAAGGAGGTCAACTGTTGATTATGATTCAATAGTCAACATTTTTACATAGCAATGTTTTGAACGTACAGTACTGTATAGCGGAACTACCAGTTCTCTCATCAGCAGACTTTGTTGCTTTTACACTTCAACACGACTTGCAAGTTTCTTATATATTCAATGTTGTACCAAATAAAGATCATCTATGGATTTGGAGAGTCTTTCCAGCGATCGTTAAGAAGGGCCAACAGTTCTTCATTGTATACAATAAGCTGCCTTTTATCTATCATGAATTTCCTTAAGCTGCCTTTACACTAGTCGGTTGTCAAAAGTCTTTAAAGTGAAACTCTCATCAAATAGAACTTGTTCTTTTCCATAAAAATGGGTTACAAATTTCCTAAATGTTTAGAGAAATTTGAGAGATATGTATATGACCAGTGTAAAGGCAGCTTAAGACTTCAGTTTTGGTTACTTTTAAAACTTTTCATGTTTTGAATTTGTCAAAATTTTGTAGCTCTGTAAATTTTTTTTTTAATTTTTGCTTCATTTTTGTATGTCTTTGAAGTGACTGTCTTTAGTGAAAAAATGTGTTGACGATTTACTTGAATTTTGTTAAGTTCTGAATTTTTTTTATTTCTCTTTCCCATTTTAATTTTATTTATTACTAGCAAATAACCCGTCGCGCTTCGCTGCGCCTTCAACAGTATAGAACCAACGCACACTCACTTCAAGTCCACATCCCACACACTTCCCGTCCACTTCCGCCCTCTTCCCGTCCACTTCCCGCTCACATCCCACCTACTTCCCCGCCCACATCCCACCCCCCCCACCCACTTCCCGCCCACATACCACCCACTTCCCGCCCTTTTCGCCCTCTTCCTTCCACTTCCCCGCCAATTTTCCGCCCACATCCCACCCACTTCCCGCCCACATACCACCCACTTCCCACCCTCTTCCCGCCCTCTTCCCGTCCACTTCCCCCAATTTCCCGCCCACTTCCCGCCCACATCCCACCCTTATCCCTCAACTTCCCGCCACATTCCACACACTTTACATCCACTTACCACCCACTTTCCACCCACTTCCAAAAAAACTTACCACCCACAACCCATTCTTTCCAATCACTTCCCAGTGGGCATCCCGGCGGTATTTCCAACATCGGAAAATAAAAACAAAATTAATTCCGATTTTGACCTTACAAAACCGAGTTTCAAGTCAATCGGGTATAAAATAGTTTTTTGCATGCAGAACTTTCCGGCCATTTTCCTCGTGGGCGGATTTTCCGACATTGAAAAAATCACATTTCAAATTATTTCGTATTCTATCCTCACAAAACGCGTTTCAAGCCAATAGGATGAAAAATAGTTTTTTGCGCAGAATTTTCCGGCCATTTTCTACGGGCGGATTTTCCGACAATGAAAAATCACATTTCAATTTATTTCGTATTTTGTCCTAACAAACCGAGTTTCAAGCCAATCGAAAAAAAATTTTTTCACCATTTTCCGTTCCCCCCGGTGGTTCATCCCCCCCCCCACAAAAAACCCCATTTAAATTACACCTACTTTCCTTACAAACCAAGTTTCAAGTCAATCGGATGAAAAATAACGTTTTTCCCATACAAACTTTTCCGACGCTTTTTCCGACTTTTCCGGGTGGAATTTTCCAAAACCCCGTATATTATGTCCCCGCCTCCCAGTTACCTCCATACCAATTTTCACCCAAATCTGTTCTGCCGTTCTTGAGTTATAAGTGGTGTAACTAACACGACTTTCTTTTATATATATATTTTGCTGCAACATTGTGTCTAAGCATAGATGCTGCAACATTTTGTAGAGTATCAAGAGATAATCATTTCAGTTAACCATGTTCTGTTTTTTTTTTTTCTCCTTTTCGCCTGTTTGATCTTGTACGCATCAAATGTTGATGCTGCCAGGCTATCTGGCATCCGTTTTGCTGATTTGTATATCTAATTTTCATAATCTTTTGCCGGCCAAGCAACATGGCTTGGCCACATTCGCTATGCTTTAGAATGCGCCCCAAACAAGTCGGCAGCCTCATTTGAATGCGTGCAACGACGATGGCGGCGGCACGTTTAGCAACGCATGTCAACGCAGAGCAACAGCAGCAACAGCAACAACAACAACAACAGGCAACCGGCAACATCATAATCATCAGCATATTGAGGAGAGAATGTCAGTGGAGAACTCTCTGCTGTAGCCTCTTTGTAATTAACACAGAATCCGCTTCCGGCAACAACAACCGACCAGAGTAGGAGCAACAAGTGCGTGCTGGGGCTACATGACATGTGACATGTGTTTGGGGCTAGCGGGTGGCCAAGTTAAGCTGTGACATCTTCTAGCTGCTGGGCAAACTAAGCAAAGGAAAGGCAGGAGCAAGAGGAATGACGAATGACAAGACATGCAAACGAGTCGCCCAGATCTAGAGATGGCCCAGCCAGGCCAGCAAGCAAACGGGCCACAGTTTTGGTATTCAATTCACCCATCTCCAATTGGCCAGGCCCAGGCACAGGCCCAGGCTCAAACGTTGACAGTTTTTGGCCTGGTCGTGGCCAAGATGTCACTTTTCATTAGGCAGCTGGGCTGCCGCTGCTGCTGCTGCCGTTGTAGGATGATGCATGGGCACCTGTTTGGGTGCCGGCGTTTTAGATTAGTCGCCTGTAATTAGTTAATAACATGGCAAGGCATGTCTAAATTGCAGTCGCGACATCAAATTGCAAGCGGCTGCATTTTGATGCTGCATTTTGATTGATGTTGCTGCCGGGGACAAAAAGGAGAAACACAGCACCAGTAAAAATGTTATGCATATATTTAATTGATAAGTTTTTAGCACATGATAAATTTTAATATGTAAGCGTCGGCAGCAGCAGCAGCAGCAGCAGTAGGAGCAGCAACCTGTTGCTGCCACAGCAGCAACATAAGCCGACATAAATCCATTAAAGCCGCACAAATTCCAAGTAAATTAAAAGCAGTTAAACTCAATTGATTTTGAGAAGCAACTGCAGCAGCAACAATAAAAATAAACAACGGCAGCAACAAGAGGCCAAAACAACAACAACAACAAAAAAACAGAAACCAATGTCGAAAGAGTAGCCACAAACTGAGGCCAGAGGCCTCGGCTCAATAAATTTTTATCGCATCTGTGTGTTGGTCCATGTGGGCCAAAAGAGGAATGCGTTGATATTGAAACAAGAGCAACAGCAACAGTGGCAGCGGCAGCAACAGGCCACGACAACAGAAGCCGCATTCAAGGCGTTGTACAAACAACAACAACAACAACAGCAGCTGAAAAAAGGAATTTAAAAAAAAAGAACATGACTCATATGCCAACAGCAACACAATCGAGCCAAAAGGCCACACAATTCAGCAATTCCCAAGGATTGTTGGTTAACCTCTCCCAAATTGGTTTGATGAAGCTGTGTGTGTGTGTGTGTGTGAAAAGGGATAACTGCATAAGTGAACTCTGATAGTGTTACATGCCCTTTGGCCACTGGCTGATGTAGAGACCGATTAGAGACAAATTCAACGGCAAACAACGGACAGAAACTCTTTACAAAAAAAATGGCTAAATTTCAACGAAACGGAAAGTGGTTTTAGTTTTTTCTAAGGAACTCTATTAGGACCTTGTTTAGTGGGCAGACTAGGGACTGGAAGTTAAAGTCCTCATGCCCAAAAAGGGTGTAAAACATGAGAGAAAGTCGTTGAAGCCCTTCTGTAATATACTCTGTAGCTGCAGTGCACTTCCTTTTAGTTATAATTTGATCAATAGATAAAGTCCCTAGTTTATATTTAAAACTGACCCATAGATGGCGCCACTTTAGCAATCATTGTGGGCTATGTCACGTTGTTCATTTAAATTAAATCACAGATTAGGTTTAAGGGGGCTGATTTTTGCACCATTAGTTGTTATGCCGTTAAGAATGAGTGTAACACAATGGCAAAGATATGACTTTGTGACCCCTGGAAAACCTGTCTTAGCGTTGTCTTTTTTCTTAATTTTTTTCGTGTATTTTTGATTAAGCCCCTTTTTTTTTCTCTGGTGAGCAACAGACCTAATTCTCTAATACTGGCTTCAGTCTTTCAACTGATTGTTGTTGGTGTTGCCTGGCACCCACGCACTCCCACTTATAGCTCCTCTTATGGCCAGGGTTTGTGCAACTGCCACTGCCACTTGTGCAACAACAACAAACTTTCTCTGGCCAAGAATGTGCGCAGCTGCAACAGCAACAGCAGCAACAATGCAGCCAGCCTACCTCCTCAGGCCTCAGGCTACGACTTAGATAGTCTCTCTAAAGTCTTCCGTCTGTAGTCCAGTTGCAGTTGCTCCAGTCATTCATGCCACACATATGTCTCCCTAAGTCTGTGTGTGGTGTGTGTGTGTACAGCACCCGCCGCGTGTCGATTGAAAATTTATGATCACAATTTTGGTTAATGCATTTTCGTGTTTGTGCCGTGATTACCAAATGTTATTCACGCTCCACTGACTCTCCTCACACACACAGCTACACATGGAGTGCGCCTTGGTCAGCAATCAATGCCAAAATGGCGCGGGCGCATTGCGACTTTTTGGTATTTACGGTTAACTAAACATTCCAAACGACAGCGGACAATGTCCAGACTTAGACTTGATAGACAGAGTTGCCAACCTTTTTGGGTGGAAATGAAAAAATATACAAAAAACAATTGAGAAAAGAATATTTTTCAAGTGTTGGATAAAACATTTTAGAGCAGTGTTGGGTAGGTGCATAGAAGGCAAAAGTGTTAAGTACCTTGGTATGGTTTTGGTATAAGTTATTCAGTTATTAGGAAACTACGAGGGGTGTTGTTTTGATTTCTATCAAATCTTGCGGTATCGAAATTGCTAAATGTTCTCGATTCCAAAACCCGTTTGAGTTTTTCGGCTCTGAAGCCAAAACGATTCTACCGAATTCTTTAACCGTTTACTTCGGATCGAAAACTTATCGAAATAGAAAACATTGGGAAGAGCTTACTTTGACCGAAATTTATCTAAATAAAAGTTTTAAATGATTTACACTACAAATTTTAGGTAATTTGCTGAGTTATTTTTCAAAATTTTAGCAATAGATGGCGCCACTTCTGTGATCATTGTAATTATACGTTTAACCAACTTTATTTAATAATAGAATTCGATCGGAGAACGCGGGCCTTTTCTTATGGGTCAGCGATGGCACACGGCACTCATATCGATAGCTTTCACAAATATCGATAGGTGACTGCAGGGACAGCAATTCCCTCCCCAGTGACCAGGTGGGGAGCGAATTTTCTTTTGCGTTGGCGAGTTTCTCCCCAGAAAGTCGTCCGAGGGCCGTGCAGCTACTGTTGACATTGTCGTTGGGCAGGGTTGGTCCAATGGTTACTTGACGGAAGCTTCAATTTGTAGCAGAACATCACTGGCTTGCAGTGTCGATTGTAACCTCTCAATGAGGCCGTTGCTTTGATTGGGGGTTTGATAAGCAAGTTCGCCTGAGTAGGATGAGGTTGTTTTTTGACGATAAGCAGGTTCGTTCAAGCTGGGTTAATGTTGTGCCTCGCGTTCAGCGCTTTGTGTTGCCTCACGTTGAGGGCTTCCTGTTGTCTCGCATTAAGGGCTTCGTTTTGCTTGCGTTGCCTCGTGTTGAGGGCTTCGTGCTGTCTCGCGTTGAGGGCTTCCTGTGGTCTCGCATTAAGGGCTTCGTTTTGCTTGCGTTACCTCGCGTTGATGGCTATTTCTTGCCTCGCGTTGAGGGCTTCGTGTTGCCTCGCGTTGAGGGCTTCGTGTTGCCTCACGTTGAGGGCTTCCTGTTGTCTTGCATTGTGGGCTTCGTTTTGCTAGCGTTGCCTCGTGTTGAGGGCTTCCTGTTGTCTTGCATTAAGGGCTTCGTTATGCTTGCGTTGCCTCGCGATGATGGCTATTTTTTGCCTCGCGTTGAGGGCTTCGTGTGGACTCACGTTGTGGGCTTCCTGCATTGAAGATGATCAGCTACTGGAGTCCCACAAGACTCTATATGGTGAGAAACGATGTGCGTACTTTTCGTGCTATGATTCATTGGAGTCCTGGTGACGTAGATAAACTGCGTAAGGCTGAGTCTGTTGTACAGGGCATTGTTCCCAGAATAGAGACTCGCGTGGTTTGTAAGATAAAGTCTGAGACAGCGTTGGTTTCGCCTTTTCCCCTAGGGGTCGAAATATTTCACTATTTACACATACACGAGCCGAAGAGAGTAAACAGGCCTTCAGTCGCTGCCTAGCCTTTATTTTCTTTTTAGTTGTTCTTTTTGACAATTGCTTAGGGAGCTCGAGGGGCTGCCCCTTAACTTGTTGCTTAAGAATATTGAAAATTTTTAATACATTTCAAAATGTTGATTTCTTGTGCTTTAATTTACGCTCAAATCTGTGTTTTTTTTTTTTTGCAACAGCGACAACCCTACACAAACGATTCCTCTCCTAACCTGTTCACAGACAATTGTAAGCCACTGTTAAGCACCCAACCATTTCGGTGGCCACTTGGCAGCTGCTGTAAACATATTTTGGTTAGTTTTTTGTTTTTTACTTTTTCGGCGTATTTCCGTTTTGTTCACATGGCCTGGCCAATTCATTCTCCTTGTTGCTGTTGTTGCTCCCATTTTGGGGTTAGGCGTAGGATTGTTGGACTCCATAGCTAATGTGTCTTGTAATTTGCATGGCCATTTGTGAGAAAAGTGAAAAGCGCATTTTTTTGGAGGTTTTTCTCAGCGTAAATTATGCGGCATTTTTACCGTTAAGACGCTAAGACGGCGGGAGAGAGAGAAACAGTAGCACTTACATGGCTCCTTTTATGGCCGGGAAGCTGGCTGGTTGACCAAAAGCGGTCAAAACAGTCGGCGCTTTTTATTCAAAATAGTCGAAAAAAAAACTGTTTATGGTTATGATTGCGTCGTTGTGCGAATGCTAAATATGCCAGGGAAATGGAAATGCGACTCCATTTCCAAAACCCACACGTGGGCGTATGAGCAATGTTGCTGCTGTTGCTGCTGCTTTCACACACAATTAGCGTGTGTTGTGGCTTTGTGTGGGTGCCCCGCGCCAAAAAAAAAAAAAAAAAAAACACAACACAAAATAGAAGAAAACTCACTCCCTGGCCATAAATCATGCTCCAGACTTAAGTCTATTGTGGCTGTTGTTGCTGTTGACACAATCAACAGCAGCAGCAGCAGCAGCAACAGCAGCAACACTGCAACTGCAATTGATTTGGTTGGGGTATTTCTTTGCTGCTGATTGCCAGGCTCTGACTTGGTTTTCTTTGACTAATGATATTAAAGGAGGAGAGACGCAACATGTTGTTGCTGACACGCGCGCGCATCGTTAGCACGGCAGCAACTACTTAACAATAGTTGCCACACAGAAATATTCAACGAATTGAAAATGATCTTTTATGGGCGGAAAAAACGAATTTCAAATTTCAAAATTTAAGCACTTATTACAGAAATTTATAGAAAATTAACGCATAATTATTCTTAGATTAAGAGTCTTCTTTTCTGTCTCTCCCTTTTGTTTGTAATTTTTTTCATCTGCTCTTTGAGAACTTCTTCTTTTTTTGGTTCCAATCCCGTGTGGGACATAGGACATCAACGAACTCTGTTGAGATGGTAAGAGATAGAAGTTGGACATATATGGGACAAATGCTTCTTCTACTTCCAGGCAGATCAAGTTTATTTTCAATTTTTGCCACGCTCCCTCCCGCCCCCGCAATTTGGAAAAAACGTTATATCTCCTACAGTTTTGAAGATAGACATTTCGTACCTTCTACAGATAGTTAGTAATTAGCAAAATGTATCGATTTGCCAAAGAAATGATAAAGATCGGATCAGCGGTTCTCAAGTTATGAGCAAAAAAGTACATCGCACTCGCCCCACCCTCTCCCACCCTTTCACAACTAACACCACACAATCTTAGAGAGAGAGAGAGAGAGACTTTGAGATGAGCGCAGCACCAGCATTGCATTCAGCTTCAGCACCAGGTACAGAGTATGTTATAGTCGGGCTTGACCGACTTTCTTACTTGTTTTTCTCTCATTTCTTCTTTCTTTTTTACTTAGGCTTGTTCTAGTATCTTATTTTCAGTGTTTCATTCTGCTTAAGTATATTTCTTGGTGCTTTGTCCTCTCTCTCCTAACTATTCTCGTTTCTTTTGTTCCCTTTCTATTTCTTGGCCTATTTGAGTATACTTTTTGGTGCTCCTTCCTTGCGCTTCTCCTTGCTTTATTTTCTTCTTCTCTTCTTGTTTCCATTTTCTTTGTTCATCTCACAGAAGAATTGAACTCCTAAATCAAGAGCATTCGTTCTCTAAAAGTGAAAACTCTTTATCCAAGAGTGAATTTTGATCGACATACTTGATTCAAGAGTTTCAGTACTTGATCTAAGTACGAATAATTCTCAAAATAAAAGTCTTGAATAAATATTTGAAGAATTCAATTCTCTACCTAATGTGCTTTCTGCTTTCTGTTTTGATTACTTTTTTTTCCTTTTAGAATCAATTTGGGCTTTTTTATAGCATCATTCTGCACTTTTTACTGGCTGTTCATTCTTTTTTTTCTAAAGGCCTGTTCTCAGAAGCGCGGAAAATAAATTTTTATGACGCACTGCATATAAAAAAACAATGGCGGAAAGTTTCCGCGGCTGAATTTATTTTCTGTGTTCTGAGACACGCTAAATAAATGCCCAGTTGGCCTATCGATAGTTGACGTATCGACAGCGGTGTGGGTCGTGAGTGGACTGAAAAAACAGCTGATTTGATTTGAGGAAATAGCTGTAGCTATTTATTTTGACAAGATAAATTGATTATGGAGGAAAAATCACCTGAGGGCAAAAGAAAACGGATTGAAAGTTTCAGACGAGGGAAGCCCCAAGCTAAGGGCCACAAATCAGCCCAACAAAATGACGAAATCGGCACTGAAGGGACGTACTGAAAACAGTCTCCAATGCCAACGTTCGACGCTTGGAGACGCCTCGGTCGGTCGGCACGGACGGTTGCGTCCGAAATCGGAGGAAATCAGCAGGTGATAACCATATCCAACCTGGTCATCATTTTTACCACCGCTACAGCGAAAACTGTGTCGACCACGGCCGGCTTCTCCTTGTTGGAGGTCAAAAATGAACCCCATGCGGACCAACTGAAAATGGAGTTGGATAGCGATGCGACCGCTGTGGGCAGCAGTTTCAGCTCCAGCGGCTGCCGAGGAGGAGGATTTTGGAAATTAAAAGTATATTTGCCAATCTCTAGCGTAGCGTTTCAGTTGAGAGGAAAACGGTTTCACAGCACAAGTCCCTGACTTGCAGATACTCCAAGCAAACCTTCCTGCACACGGTAGCAGCATTCCTGCCAAGTATGAACCGTCAACCTGGAATCAAGCCTTAAAAATGCTAGCACCCACCCCCATCTTGTCGCATATCTGGGCATCCGTCAGGGCCGCATGATGCACTAGGTACTCCAGAAACTGCTCCATCTGACCCACACTGTAGGCCGATTAACCAATCTCTTGTACAAACTTCAGCAAACGATTATAGTTGCCTGAACGGCAAACATCCAAAGAAGCCTCCAATTGGTAGTCCGGGATTATGTGCGACACCTCAAATAAATTGACCTTGTTGATGACATGCTCGGCCCCCTTGAGACGATAGCAGAACTCCAAAGTGGATCACCGCCCAATATCTGTACAATTGTAGGCCTCCTCCTCAATCAGCACCTGCTCGAAGTCACAAATGTGTCTCAAACGGGCAATAATTTGATCCTCGCTCAACGTCTATAACGGAATTTGGTGCAACCCTACCGGCATCAACATATATGTGTTCCTGTTATTTTGGCAAAATACACCATTTAAATTTTTTTTTTTTTGGAAACAAAACAAAACAGCTGTGCACCTGTGTGGCCGTTTTTGTATTTGGCCTCATTGGCATATATATGGGCACACTAAAAATTTATTGTGGATGCTAAATAAATAAAGTGCAGTTTAGCGTGCTAAATTTTTCGCGCTTCTCAGAACAGGCCTTTACTCTTTACTTTTTTTCCATGTGTTCTCTTTCCTTCATTTCTTTCTTAAGGCCTTTACGCAGTTCTAAAATAACGACAAATTGTTGGAAATATTTTGACTTTTGCTTTACTTCTAATTGTTTTTTATGAAAATTGTACTTTAATTGTTGTTGATTCACCACTAAAGTAAAGGCTTTTAATGTTTATTTTCTTTCTTTTCTTTATTCTTTTCTATCTCTCTTTCTCTCTTCTTTCCCCGCATTATTCTTTTAATTTATACATATATTATTTTTTTCTTGCTTTTCTTTCTTTCTATCGTTTCTTTCTATTTCCTATCTTATCTTTAGTTTCTTTCTTTTTTACCTTCTTTTCTTCCATAATTTTCTTATTCATTATAGCAATTCTTTTCATTCTAATTTTATTTTCATCTTCTTTTTTTCCTAAATGTTTGCCCTATTTTTCATTTATCCCGTCTTTTTTTTCTTTTTCTTTTCTATTTTCTTTTCCTTCTTTCATTCTTTTCCACCTGTTTTTCTTTCAATTTCTCTACTTCTTTTCTCGCATTGTTCTCTTTATACATTTTTTATTTTCTTTAAATTTCTTTTCTTTTATTCTTTTCCTACTTTATTATCTTTATTTCTTATCTATCTTTTCATTTCCTTTCCATTAGATTCTTCATTTTTTCTTTTCTTTGATCTCATTTTTAGCTTCTTTCCTTCTTGCATAATTCAGTAAGAGAATTATATATTTAATATACAATCTTCGTCTTCGTAAACGCTCATAAGATACTTTAGCTGAACAAAATAAACCTAAAGAACATAAACCATGATATAGTTTTTCTTTACTTTCTTTTTTTCAGATTTTTTCTTCTTTTCTTTCATTATTCTCTTAATTTGTTTTTCTTTCCTTTCTCTTATTCTTTTCCCCCTTTTTTTCTTCTCCTTCTTTTTGCATTATTCTCTTACTTCAAATATCTTTTTATTATCTTTCTTTTCTTTCATTCTTTTCTTACTTTACATATCTTTACTTTATTTTCATATTTTTTATCGTCTTTTACCTGCTTTTCTGGCATTCTCACTTAATCTTTTCTTTGATTTCTTTCATTCTTTTGTTACCTTATATTTATTTTTCTCTTTTCCTTTTTATTTCCGTTTTCCTTTTGGTCCTTCTCTTCTGTCTTGTTCTTTCTAGTAATTCTTTTCTGTCCAATTGTCCGTTATTGGTTTACCTTGACATTAATCCATCTTTTATGATGATTTTTTCTTACTTTCTTTTTTTTTCCTTGTTCCTTCTTTTCTAGTGAATTTTGCAACATATTTCTCTTTCTCCTTCAGCTTTCTATTGGTGTGTTTAGCCACAAAATTGAAGCAACCTGGGCCCTTGCTTAGTGTATGGCGCGGACAATTGTTGAGGTAGCTGCTGCTGCTGTTGCTGCTGCTGAAATACGCGTAGGTGTCAACTTTGGCCAGGAAGGTGGTTTGCACCAAAGAGCGACTTCTTTTCTTAGTTTTGTATTCTCTTGTTGCTGTTGCTTTTGTTGTTGCTGCTGGGAATGTTGCTGTTGTAACTCTTGAAATATTTTCGCTGATGATATGGCAACAATTGTGGCGTCTGCTGTTGCTGTTGCTGTTTCTGCTGCTGCTGTTGGTATTATTTTTCTTATTGTTCATTGTTGTTGCTGTTATCAGAGTTGCTCTTGAGTATGTTGCTCTTTGGCATATTTTGTTGCAATACGATTGCTTCGACTGTTGTTTTGCTATTGTTCTTAATGATGTATGTGTGTGTGCCGCTAGGAATCCTGTTGACTTAACGCTTTGCCGTTGATTGCTGCTTTTCTTTGGCATTTCTTTGTTTTAAATGTAATCCCCATTAAGCAACCCAACAGCTGTGGGCGCTTAATATCAAAGAGCACGTGACCAGCAACAGCAACCAGCAACATGTTGCTGGTCAGCAGCCACCTTGTAATATCATAATTCACACACAAATGAATACGAGAAACAAAAAAATGAGACGGCAATAAAAGGCGAGCAGAGAGATAAACACATATGCCTGCTCAACTGCTCATCATCATAAACGGCACGATTCCCAATTCCCGATTCCAAAAGCCAACGAGCAGCAGCAGGCAAAAACGATAAATCGATGGGGGCAACAGGTGGACGACAGCAACAGCAACAACAACAGCCACAGCAACCAGCATAACAAAGGTTGAAGTGAGGAGGACCTGTTTCTTTTTCATTGCCTTTTGTGGTGCCCAGCAGCTTCCGGCTTTGGGACATGGGCCACACCACTTAACTGGGTCTGTAGGGCAGGAGACCGAGAGCGTCTCTCAATTATTTTAGATTCTTTTAATGAAAATGCAAAAATTTTCTTTTCTTTTTTTGGGCATTTTCCCTTTCGCATTGTGAAATGTACTCGAATCGTTTGTGAGCATTTTTTGCTTTTTTTGGCTCGGCATGCATTTCCCCCACACATGTTTGCTCCCAAACAGAAACGATTTAATTATCTCAAGGTTGCACGCGCGCTATATACATATATATACCTACATTCTGTTCTTCCGTTTGTGCTATGCTATTTCTATGCTGTTTTGCTTTTGCTTTCTTTGGTGCTTTTTTTCTGAGTTCTATATATACTTTGACAGTTTATGAAATATCAAAAACAAATTCCCCCTCGACTCGCTTGAGTTGTAGGCAAACAGAAAGCCTGTCTGTCGATGCGTTGTCCTTAGCTCAATGGCCCTTGGTCTATGAGGGACTGATAAATTATTTGACAGATGATATTTGCGTTGAACTTTGGGGCGCACAGTCTACACGCGTGCGCCTACCTGGCACAAGTGCAGAGCAAGTTGGGAAAGCCTTTTTGCCTGCTTCTACTGGGTTGCCGTTGCCGGCTTTGCCGTTGCTCTAACAAATGAGCATCATGTCTTTGCCGTCGCAAAACAAATCTGAGCCATTTTTTATGATAAATAACACCCAAAGAGAGCAGCAGCAGAAGGAGGTGCAGTGTTGCCCCCAGCGGTTAACGGCAACAGGCGAGCCAACTGCTGCGGCTTGTGCAAACAAACAAATCGCCGTAGATTTATTTTAGTGCAAAAGCCTAACACACCAAATTGCTCAGCCATGCGTGGGCCCCAGAGGAGCCATCGATGTGTCCATGAAATATGCGGGCTTTCAACGCGGTAATTAAAAGATGAATCGTCCTGCCGTTGTGCAAATCTAATAAGAAACTGCAGTCCGGTGGAAGAAACAAATTATGCATCATTAAAACCGGATAACGCCCCTTCCCAAAGCCAAAAGCCATTTGCTATATTTGGTTATTTGCAGGTAATTAATGTACACACACACACACACAACACACATCGCGATGATGGATGCAAGCTTTTAGCCAAGAGGGGCCAACTTTCACTTTCACCGGAAGCTAACGGCTTCTGTACGAGAACACTTCCAGACAGCTTACATCTGTCTCGCGGGTCACGTGCCCCTGCTGCAACCAAACTGAAAGGGTTGCCCTGTTGCTGCCAAAAATTTAACTTGTGTATTTATTAAGCTGATAGAAATCTTCAAGTTGAACAAATTTGGGTCAACAGCTGCCGCTGCTGCTGAAATTTTCGGCAGAAAAAGGGTTACAAATTGGCGTGTGCCAGCGCCAAACTGCAGCAGCAGCTGGTCGAGGGCAGATCGGGCAGATCGGAAATGAACGCCATTAACCAAGTGTCAATAAAACAAAAGGAAATTCTAGAAAAAAAGTAGTTAACTATCCGTCCAATGGAAAAAATGAAATAAAAAAAATATCCTTTTTTTCTCTGTGCAGTGAGAATGAAATGAAATGTGCTTGAACTATGTAGGAATGGCATCCAAATTTGTTTGGAGAATTTGTTTTGGAGAATTTGTTGACTGCTTGATCCCAAGTATTTAAGTATTTTTTGAACTTAGGATCAGAAGATCGGGGTCACCACTTTAGCTACTGTGTGAAAGCTCTGGTCACACTGATTATGGATAACATGTCGGGGTCACCACTGTAGCTACTGTGAATAACTAACCTTTTAATAGATGGCGTTAGTCTCAATTCTATGTGAAAGAAATGGCCACACTGATTATCGATAGCACGTCTAACACGTCGGGGTCATCACTTGAGCTCCTTTGATTATTAAATATTATTAATTCTTGCTTGAATAAATGAACGTCTGCGAGATCCAGGGCCATATTCTAGCACCCTAGAAAATATTCGTAGAAGTATACTAAATATATATATTAGATATACCGATTTAATGTCTGTCCAACTGTTGATTGCTTTTCTCGTGAACTTAAATTTTCTTTCTGCAGACTACAGCACACAACTAAAAACGATAAAATGTTCACAAAAGTGTATAGATTTTAAACATTTTTTCAGTTCAAAGAATAATTAAGATTCTGTCGCCGATTTTGAAAGTGTAAAGGGTCAACAGAATCAGTTATTATATTGGTGGGTGAATAAAACCTGCGTCTTCTGTCAACTACTACGTTATAGAAAATACTTTAAATAAACATTTTGTTTCTTTCAAAAACTATATTATAAGAATATAAAAACGAAATATGTAATTATAATTAATTCAAAATGCCTTTTTATGCCTAAGAACAATTAGTCAGTCGAGACCATGATGTCAAAGTAGAATTTGTCATTCAATGAAGCTCTGCTCACCGAAATGACAGAGACAAATTTAATAGACTCGCTCTCTCTCTCTCTGAATAAAACATTGATTTCATTTTGTTTTTCTGGTGTTTCCTGTTTCATAGTTCTCATGTTTTAGGATAACAGCTTGATGGAGATAGCTTAGTTGCATTAGCAACTAAGCAAAACAAGTCAAGTGTCAGCACATACATGCGCAAAAGACACTTCCGGCAGATGCTGCAAATGATCGCTTTGGATTATCTGTTAAGCTAGGTACTTAAATCAGCTAAATTGTTTTGCCAGCGGAATAGTAAGACTCTTATGATCAGTGTGTGAAACGGTTGCACTAATTTAGATAAGAAAATTTATTATGTGACATGGGACATATACTTTATAGATTATTTTATATTTTGGCCGCCCACGAAATTGGAAAAAAGTCATACTTTCTAGAGATATGATATATTAGGCCAAGTTCTTATTCGACGAACGTAAGTTACTTAAAAGAAAACTGTGTGCTTGTTTGAATGTGAATAGTGCAATACAAAGTCCGCTGACGAGGAGCTGTGGTTATCTCTGAAACAGCAATCGTTGTACGGACATACCAATTGCTATTCCAAAATGTTGTAATTAATCTCTGTTGATTCGTATTATTTACTATGAAATGCAAAACTTTGATATGATATAATATTTAGTAATCAAGATTGTTTATTGATTTGGTGAAGAAATAATTAAGATCGGATGAGCTACAATTAAGTTATGACTTAAGAAAAAGTTTGCATCGCCAAAGTAGTGGCGCCTGGTTGAAATGGTCTCAGTAGTGGCGTCATCGATTGGTCAGTTTTGAAATTGTCACAGTAGTGGTGCCATCTATTAGTCAGTTTTGAAATAAGCAGGTTATTGGCGCCATCTATTGGAGGCTTTGCATAAAGGTCAGGACGTGCAAAAAAAATGGACACAGAAGTGGTGCCATTTATTCAGTCAACATTTTCTTGAAATGGTCTCAGTAGTGGCGCCATCTATTGATTTCTAGCTTTTTTGATTCGATTGCGAGGTTTGGTCAGCTCAAGTAACGCAGTTCACATTTGCATTATAGTTTGCGAGCGTTTGTCTTAAACTATTTGTTTAAAGTGTGACCCGAGCTGCCACAAAAATCAAGTAGTGTCGCCATCTATTGGCCAAGCTAGGACCAAAAGAAAGTTCGCTGCCGCAACGCAGCATCAGCTCTTCTACTACTAGTACAGAGTATATTACAGTACAGTGTTTTTCATGAAGTAGAGAACGGAATGTAGTTCCGAGCTTTCGATAACTTAATGGAAAATATTCCTTTATCCCTTGTCGGTTTTTATATTTAGGTCTGTTCTCGTTTCCGAATTCGATGGATCGGAATTGGTAAGAGTTGTGATTTCTAAGGGACTAAAGAATTCGGGCGAATCTTTTTGAAATCAAAAGGGTCGAATGAAGGTAAATGGACACTTAAGGTTAAAATGCTGTTTTTCGTCCCACACCTTAACTCCAAAATATCAATATATCCATCTTGGCGGTTAAACTCCCAGGACAAAAGTAACTGTAAACTGAATCTTACCCCAGGTCTTGGAGGGCAACCGTACACTTTCGATTCTCAATGCGCGCACACTCACCTGAAAGAAAAGAGCATAGAAATTCATGTGATTAGTGACTCATAGAGTGGAAGGAGCAGGCTTATTAATAAAGCATTTCCATTGGGTAACAACAACAAAGACGCCGCCAAAGACCCATCATTGACTGTGGACTGGATTTTCTGCAATTAAGCGGCAATTCAATTTTCAGCGAGCAGTAGAAGTCGGCCCAAAGCCCAAAAGTGAAGTCAAGTGCCAACGCAACACTTGCAACTGTCAGCGCAACGAGAAGTCAGTGAGTGCTTCTGAGCCCCAACAATAAAGCAAATTGATTAAATTGTGATTCTATAAATATCAAGATTTTGGTCCTTAAACCCATAGAATTTATTTGGGGCATATATTTTTGTACAGGAAGTTTCTCACTGGCTTTTTTTTTGTGGAGTTACAACTTTCAAACGGTCAACTGGAGCTGAGCTGCTGGTGGTAATTTTCAACATTTGAGAGAAAGGCCACAACAGCTTTAAGGCGTGGCCAGCAATTTATATATATACAAACAAACATATTTATATGTGGATATACGTATGTGTGTGTGTGTGTGTGTGTGTGCGGGCAGGTTGGTGAAGGGGTTAAAGATATGATCCAATTCAATTTAAGCGCGTGTCGGCCTCAGCTGCAAATGCAATTACAACTAAACACACACACACACACACACACACACACACTAAAACACAAACACGAATGAGCGGCGACGAGTGGTGACGAGGCGACTGTCGCACTATGTAGTTTTTTTTTTTTCCTATTTTTGTTTACTCCGCCCACTTTCCCACACCCATAATTGCGAATGACGAATGAATGAAGAGGTAAGTAGGGGGGGGGGGGAGCAGCCGCAGCGTACATAAAACGGAGCAAAAAAAAAAAAAAATAGGAGGAGTGCAAGGAAAATCCAACTAAAGTAAGAGGAAATTTTTCAGTTAGTCCAAAGTTGGAGCCATAAATCTTGCCTTGGGTAAGCTATTTTTCCCAAATTTGTAAATAAAAAACTTTTGAATGTGGCGCCACACGAACTGATTGAAGTATTGTATTTGTTTGATCGTTACCAAATTATTAACCTCAACCCACAACGCAATAGATATTACAACGAATTCAGAGCGTCATCGCAGTGATCGAAAGCAAATGACGTTATTTTTGCTGCCCATCGCTGATCTATATATATAACAGAGGTTCAAACTGACTCACTGGTGACTGTCCCATAGCCCGAACCTTAAAAGATAGCAAGTTAAATGTTTTACTAAAATCCGGTTTTAAAAAAATCTGTCGAAAACTGTTCTATGAAACCTTTTTTCAAAGATTTATAAGAAAAATCATTAAGAACTTTGGGTAAATTCAAGCCCTGGGTGGAAAATGATCGGTCAAGGTAATACAGTTTAGTTCTCAGTGATTAGCTCCAACCTCATTTTTACACTTAATTAAACTTAAGAACAAAATCGCTCTTTTCCGGAAAACTAATGTAAGAGACTTATTTGATTATCATTCAATAAGTTCCAAACACATATCAAAAAAATCTGAACAATCTACCTAACAAATTGGGGAAACTATAAGGTTTATTTCAAATTTTGAAGGATAAGGGAAAAATAGAATGAATAATTGATAAAAAATGTATTCGTTCTTAAATTTTCAAGAATTTTGCTCTTGGAATTGAGCTTAATTCGTTTTTAATTTGGTTCTAATAGGCAAGGGGAGTGAGGGAAAGCAAACTTTGAGAGGATAGCGTTGGATGGGCTTTTTCAGAGAGAGAAAGTGAGAAAAAGAGAGCGAATGCACAGTCTGTCCAAAGATCAATACAATCTCTAAGATGCCGAACGCCCATATATTGGTTTTGCACAATGAAGAATCTTTTTGGTGGCGACGAAAAGCGCGCAAAGTTGAGAGCGTAAAAATCTTAAACCGGGTTCCCCAAGCAGAGAGCGCTAAAACGTGACTGGGTCTCTCTCTAACACACATTAAAGTATCAGTTCGGGTCTCTCTCTAACACACATTAAAGTATCAGTTCGGCAAGCATTCGGCAAGTAAGTTCGTGCCACGGGGCTATCGCTGGATAACTCTGATCATAAAATAGAATGCACTTGCTTGTGTGGATAATGCTTCAGAATACCTCAAGCACATATACAGTCGTTGGCTGTCGCTGTATGCGTACAAGAGAGCGGCTGGCTCTTCAGCGCTCTCTCTCTCTCTCTCTGGCTTTTGAACAAAATTTAAAGAGAGCCTGGAGCCAGCACGAAAAAAACCGAGTTCCGAGTTTTTCAAACATATTTTTTAAGTCTTTAATTTTAAGAATTATTCAAACTTGGATCAAGACTATTGAATCATGAATGTCGGTATCAAAAATTCACTCTTGGATCAAGAATTTTCTCTCTTGACGTACTTTTGAGAATGAATGCTCTTGATTCAACAGTGAGATTCTCTATGTTTTTTTTTTGAGTGTAACCAACTTGATTTAAGATTCGATTTGAAAGGAGTCTAGACAACAAGCAAATGGCATTCAGCTATTACCATCTCTGCGATCTGTTGTGGTGGGCGCAAAATTCGAGTTTAGATGCAATCCAACAACAATTACCATAGAAAATTCAAACCTTTTCAGCGAGTTTCGAGTCAGGCTGCTATCTACATACTGCATAGCTTTGATTTTGCGACGAGGTATGATATTACACACTAATCTTGTTGCGCTGTCTGCAAACTGGTAAGCACTAGAGGTGAAGAACTATCGATAGCATTATCGGCACTATCTACCCTCGATAGCAGTCTCGCACTATCGTTAGTGTCCGACAGTGCCAACGATAGTTTGGTTTACACATCATTCAAATATCAGAGAATACAGAGAAATGTACCGCTTTCTTCAAATTCAAATAAAAGTAATTATTAAGTATTTCGACAAACTATATGTTTAGTGTAAGGAAAAGGTTAGAGTTCACATACATACAGTGTCCCGAGCGCTCATAAGCAGGCTTGCGATTGCAGTAGCACGAATACGCTGAAGAAAAATTAGTAAAATTTCACAAGTTTGGAGTGTTAATCGAGCAGAAAACGTAAAATTTACATGACCATTTGAAAAGATTCCTTCCGGGATCATATCTTAGATTCATGCACACCAGCAGCAGCAGCTTTGACTGATACCAAGATCATCGAATTGAATTCAGTGATTCTTATTTTAAGAGAGTCGTTTTGTAATTCGAAGCGTAAGAATAACATTGACACAGTAGAGAATGAAGGCTTTATAAAGTACTCTTAATCAATAACACTGTGCAACACTAAAAAGTTGATACGGTCGAGACCAAAAATTCTGAAAGGGTATGATAGTAGTACAAAAACCTTCCCTGGGTTAGGTCTGATTAGCTGCCGATTCCTTTTTATAGCACTTTGAAGTTTTAAGCATATGATTGAGACTTGTAACTCCCTATTTCGTAAACTATTTGGAATTTCGCTTTGACGTCTGAAAAGAAGTTGTTGCTCTTGACTTGGTTTACAAAACATTTCTGGGTAACAAGTCAAAATAGTCACATCTTTAAACTCAAAATTTCAAAAATGTCGTAAATTCATCATGTTTTCCCCTCATTTTGTACTGTTTTTCAACTTTTCTTGAAAACTATAACGAATTTGACCAAGCAATGAAGGACGAAAAAGAAGCATACACTAACGTAAACAATCGGTTGGAACATACCAACTTCATTCGAATGGTTTTTCATATAGTTAAAGACCCTAAAAGATGAATAATTTAAACCAAAACTCGGAAAAGTACAGTTTTTGGTAGAAATTGGCTGACACTATCAAAAATTTCTATTGCTTTGTATTAAATCAATAAAATTGTCGAAAAATATAACTTAAAAAATGTAGCTAAAGAAATTTAATTTATTTACTTTTTTACCGATAAAATTCGTTTTTTTCGAATTTTTTTGACAGTTTTTTATGCATTTGGTCTTTTTACTATATCAAAGAGTACTTAAATGAAGTGTGTTCGTACTAACGGTTTGTTTATTTTGGTCTAAGCAACAACTTTTACCTACATTACTTGTCCAAATTTGTAACGGATTTCGGGAAAAAGTTTAACATTTGAAAAAAGTTGTGAAAAATTGATTTTTTTTTGACATATTTTGTAATTTTAAGTACCAAGACGTAATTTTTTTGATTTGCTACTAAGAAATGTTTTGAAGGCCAAGCCAAAAGCAACAACTTTGCTAAAGACATAAAAGCAAAATTCAATAAAGCTTACGAGATATGGAATCATTAATACTACACTGAAGCTGAAAAGTTCAAAGGTCAATAAAAAGAAAACGGCAGCTAATCAGACCAAACCCATGCAGAGTTTTTATACTACTATCACACCCTTTTAGAATTTTTTGGTCTCGACCGTATCAACTTTTTTGAGTTCAAAAATGTGTCACAGTGTAATAAGCTTCAAACCGTTTTTAGCTCTAGGAATAAAATTATTTAAAAGTAGTAGTAAATAGTAAGACAGAGCGCCATAGCTCAATTATGTGGCCCATACAAACTTTTCTTTGGCCTTTTCACCCACTTTGCGAACAAATTTTCAAAATTTCTTTCATAGTGCGCGCTTACTTAACTTAACGAAGATCTTTGACAGATTTTAAATCTCTAGGATAAGCGGTTGGGGCTGTGGGTTGATAACACTAGTTTACAGCCAAAAAGACCCATTTCTACTGAAAATTTTTTTTAGTGTAGTTTGGAATGGTGATCTCAAAAATCAATTTCAAAAATTTTTTCATGGCTCCGTTTTTAAAATATAATTTTTTTTTATTTTTTGGTAGGGGCACTTACATTTTAAGCCATATCTCACTTTATAATTGTCAGATAGAGTCAAGCAAGATAAGAATCGAAAGGTTATTTCGCTGCCAGTAATCGAGTAAAACATTGTTTTTAAATCGGTTCATTAGTTTGACTACAATATCCAAAAATATTTCGAAAAAATCGATTTTTTGCTCGAAAATTAATTTTTGGTCGCCTGGAAAAAAATATAAAAAAATCCAAAAAAAACTATTTTTATTTTTCTACATAAAAACCGCACTTCTACGAAGAAAAACAGATATCGATGATCAAAATCTGTGAACAAACACAGGAGCTGTAAGCAATTTAGTGCAAAAAAATGTGATATTTTCCTGAATATTTCAAAAAAAAATTTTCGTTTGCTTCGACTTTTGTTCCGTTTTTAATTTTTATTTTTGTTCTGGCTTTTCGTTTACTTCATAATTTGACCAAAAAACGAAGAAAAGTACAATGTTAATTTTTGGAAACACACAATATACTCAAATTTGACTGTTAGTTCCTCTACTCTATTCGATCCATCTATGGTACGTGTTACACGATTTTCCTCACAAATACCGTATTTTCTTCGTAAAAGTGCGATTCTTAAGTAGAAAAAATAAAAATATTTTTTTTGTATTTTTTTATATTTTTTCTAGTCGTTTAAAAATGAAATTTCTTGGATTTTCGAGCAAAAAATCGATTTTTTTGAAATATTCTTGGTTGTTGAATTCAAACTACTGAACCGATTTAAAAACAATGCTCCACGCAATTATTGGCAGCTCCATTACCTTTCGATTTATTTCTTACTTGACTCTATCTGACAATTATGAACTGAGATATGGCTTAAAATGTAAGGGTACCTACCAAAAAAATTTCAAAAATTAATATTTCAAAAACGGAGCCATGAAAAAATTTTTGAAATCGATTTTTAAGATCACCATTCCAAACTATACTAAGAAAAAATTTCAGCTGAAATGGGTCATTTTTTTTTTTTAATTTTGTAAACTAGTGTAATCAGTACAGATTTATATGCATAGATTATACAGGTATCGGTATCCGACTATCGATAGTTCTCCACCTCTAGTAAGCACTTGTTGGCTCCATAAGCATGAATATTGTTATTGTAACTCACTTCGAAGCGAGGAAAATTCCAATAAAAACTCACGAAGGAGTAGGTTCCCAATTTAGGTTCAAGTGATCTTAAAAGGGGATTGAAGGGGGATTGAAGTACAAACATTTAGATTGATTCAAGTTGAAAAAGTTTGGGTTTGGCATACACTTTGGCATCTATTAATTTAAATAAAACTGTGCTTGAGGACAAGATTTGGAGAGAAGCATTAATCCTGTTTAGGTAGCGTCATGATTATTTTCAAGAGTTATTCAGGTTTCCTTTTCGACAACATTTGAAACATTCCATTTACGTTGTTTGCAAAATTACAAATCTAACAAAAATTGTGTAGACTTTCTGTCGTTGGCTCAAGTGTCTGCTTTTAATAAATATATTTATATACATTTATTATTGCCGGCTTTGCTGGCGTTATCAGCCATTTGTTGGCTTGTATTTTGTATTATCAGTCAGAGAGAATGAAAATAAGTAAGAAACTCAATTAGAAACCAAAGAGCAAACCAAAACCGGCGTAGACATTTTTGTTTTGTGAAATGTCAAATTGCATATATGCAAGTGGCAGTTGGGAGGGGTTTTTGGGCATGGGGGGGGCCGGCTGATAAGGCCAAGGCAAAGTGCGCTCTGTGTGGGCGAGGCCGAGGGCATGCGTGCGCGATAAGAAAAGACCTGGAGACAACAAAAATAAGTGAGCTGATTTTTTGCGCTAGTTTTTTGTTTTTTGTTTTTGTTTTGTTTTGTTTTTGCCTAATGCAGCGCAACGAATTGCGGCGAGCGGCAAAGGCTTTTCATCGCCACACCGAAACACACCCAGCAGAGGAGACAGACGGCTGGCTGTCCCGTGTGGCAACAGCAACAAAACATTTTCCCACGATGCCACATCAACGTCAACGTATCTGCCCCCTCTTAGAGTGAATTTCCAACGCCTTTCCAACTTTTCTCAAAAAAAAAAAAAAAAATTGATTAGTCTTTCCTTTTGGCCTGAATTATCATAAGTGAAAGGCTAAAGCAAATGACAAATTTTTTGTGTTTAAATAATAATTTCGGGTGGTGGGAGTAAATGAGTTTGGGGGGGGCGGAAGGAAAGACTAAAAGTTAAGTAAAGATATATCAATATTTTAGTGTTAAGGTATTTGTAAGAAATCGAATAATGGTCACACTGTAAAATGGAGGACTTTAAGAGCGCGCAGTATCAGTAGGAAATACAGACCGTATAGAGACATAGCCGAAGTGATGGCGCACTAAATGCGTATGTAAATAGAAAACCGTTTAAATGGAAAACCGAAAGAAAACCTCCGTTTCAAGTGTGGGGTAAATCCACCAATCCAATTTAGTGAAAACTTCAACATATTCAGAATTAATTTTAAGAAAAGGAGAAACATTGAACTTTTACATGGGACTTGGAATTCACATCAAACATCGATTTGTTCTCTTTACACTTGATTCTTCTTCTTTCTTTTAATAAGAATCGAAATTACTTGAATCAAGAATCTATATAATTTGTATTATATATATTTATTAAATTAAGATTATTATTACAAATTATATTAAGATTTATTTTTCGATTCATTCTTTTAAATTTTTCGTAGATGTAGCTTAATGCGTGTGGAGTGAGCATAATGTAAATCTATTGGCGAGCACATAAAAAGCCAGTCTTTCGTTCTCACAAACACGAGCACATTTTTCTGTTCTCTCACAGCTCTCACGTGAATCAATCTAAAACAAATTATTAATTAAAAAAATATAAGACTTATGTGATTGTTTTAGCGGTCATAGCAGTTCTGCCAGCTCACTGAAGGTAGGCCAAGAGTGCTGATGATTAAATTGGGAAATTCATGAAATAGCTTTATACTGCCCACCAGCCTACCTTGTAGTGCTTTGCGTGTCTTGTTTCATAAAAGTTATGGACAAAATCATACCTTAATAACCTAGAGCCTGCTAGTTCTGCGATTCATATAAGATTAGCTGAATTTCTGTAACACAAGCATTTTGTTTTTCATCAAGTTAAAGAGATTTTATAGTCCAAAGTCGAACTCAAAATAAGAATATTGTGCTCATACTTGGAAACAACGAACTTAGTCAGCTCTAAGGATTTCAATGTTTCGTAATTTTCGAAAACCTCATTTCGAGTTTAACTTAATGAAATATGCATAAAATAATTTTCCAATTTTAAAAACAAAGCGATCTAAATTTAGATTAAGAATACCATTTCTTTCTGAAAAGAGAAAGGTGAAGGGTGGTAAATCTTCCTGGATTTATTCAGGCAAAAAACCGTACTTATACAAATAAGTTTGAATTACTATTATATATTCAGATCGCTGAAGAATTATTATACCCGTTACTCGTAGAGTAAAAAGGGTATACTAAAGTCGTGCAAATGTATGTAACAGGCAGAAGGAATCATTTCCGACCATATAAAGTATATATATTCTTGATCAGCATCAACAGCCGAGTCGATATAGACATGTCCGTCTGTCCGTCCGTCCGTCTGTCTGTATGAACACCTAGATCTCAGAGATGGTAGGAGATAGAGGTTTGACATGTATAGGACAAATGCTTCTTTTATCTGCACGCAGATCAAGTTTGTTTCAAATTTTGGCCACGCCCCCTCCCGCCCCCGAAATTTGGAAAAAACGTTATATCTTCTACAGTTTTGAAGATAAACGATTTGTACCTTTAAGAGATAGTTAGTAATTAGCAAAATGAATCGATTTGCCGAAGAAATGATAAAGATCGGATGAACGGTTCTCAAGTTATGAGCAAATAAGTTAACCAAGCCCCCCTAAAAAAAATGTTGCATACTTTTCGGATGGTCGCCCTAGGGAACGCAGGAACACTGTTAAACATGTTTTTTCATGAGTAACGGGTATATCGAAGTCGGTTAGAGCCGACTTTAACTTACGCTCTCGTTATAGAGTTTTTTACGCTTAAATGAAGTATGTTTTGCTCTTATTTTTTTAATACCAACAATGGCAGGCTGGACAAGAAGACTGATTGCGGACATGGATGCTTCAAATCTTATCTTTATAAATTTAAGCATGAGACAGATCCGTTTTGTATACACTTAGAAGACGCCGCACGAAAAGAGCTAAGCCTAGGTATTGGGAGGCCACTCACAGTCACTGACATGATGGACATCCTACTTAGCTCGCAAATCAATTGAAATGCTCAATCCTTGCTAAGGTCTTCCTCCCATCTCCTCCTTGTGAAGTAATACTTAGCGGTAGTTCCGCAATAGGAAAACGAAGAGTAGGGTTGGTTTTAGTGGGTGAGGAATTTCGAAACCCACACTTTTTGGCTTTTAATGCTTTCCCAAACATTAAGCATAAGATTATATAAAGTCTTAAACTAGCTTTACACAGGCAAATAATTTGACATATTTTTAATGAAAATTAGTTTCAAATAACCATGATTGCAGACTTTACAGAGCTTAAACTACATATAATTTTATTAAATATGGTCGAGAAGTTTGCCAATTTTCTAAAAATTTGGCAATTTATTTGCCTGTTTGAACTGAGCTTAACAAGTTCTTAAAATTACTCCGAAATGTTTTTGATCTCAAGGGTTAAAGGATTCGAGGACTTGTTGTGAGACTAACATCCTGCAGAAGGACCTTCTCTGCTTGAACAGTGCAAAAGTGGCTCAATAAATAGAGAGAAAGAAAACATTATAAAGGGTGGTTTTTAGCCACTTTCTTTTGGGCAACACTGTTTTTGGCAGCTCAGCTGTTGTCGTATCACATGTTACTGTCAAACATGTTCAGTTTAGTCTCTCATGAATCCACATACAAACGAAAAAAGACTTCGAAACTATGAAATTTAATTATTAAAATTTTGCGCTGTAAAAAATCTGAAAAATTTTAAAATTTCCTTTAGCGACGAAGCTCATTTCTGGTCAATTGGATTCGTGAAGAAATAAAATTGCCGTATTTGGTGTAAAGACTAAGATTAAAACTGCACTGTTTGGTGTACATTATGGGCTGGGGGCATCATTGGACCGTAAGATTTCATACATTTTTCAGAATTTTAAGTATTTTTTTCGGTTCCACGTCTATTCAACACAAAACAATTTCAACACGTCAATTCAACACACGTCAATTCAACACAAAACAGTCTTCACAAAAAAAAGTCAACACACGTCTATAAGTCATTTCAAATTTAAATTTAATAATAAAATAAATTATTTTGTTTTGTGTTGAATTGACGCGTTGAAATTGTTTTGTGTTCAATTAACTTGTGTTGAGTTGTTGTGTTTGGTGAAATGACTTAGTGTACTATTGACGTGTGTTGAAATTGTTTTGTAAAGACTTTGGTTTGTGTTGAATTTGTTTGTGTTGAATTGACGGATTGTTGAATTGTGTTGTTGGGTGAAATGACTGTGTGTTTTATAGACGTGTCACCATTTTTTTTAATCAAATCCGAAAGCTACTAAGAAACCACACTTTACATTGAATTCTTTACAATTGAAGCTATTAAGTTGCTGCTTATCATAAATAAAGTGTAATCGAGGGTTTATTTCTTTATTTATACATTACACACGGGTTTCTATTTACAATTTCTCTATAAGGGGTTTTCCGCTTTACGATGACTTACAAATACCTTGTCAATAACATATTGATTTATTCACATCTCAACGTTAATTTTCAAATAATTCCAATGACTACAAAAGAGATGATCGAAAGTGAATGTCTGTATAGCAATTTCAAGTGGCGAAATTACATTATCCCTTGTCCCTTGGCAATATTTTAAAAATAATTTTGTTATTAAAACTCTTTAAAAAAAAATTCAATTTCAAAAGCATCCCACAAACGAGTAAAGTCCCACAAAGCTAGACCCTTAGGAACTTAAAAACCCCAACAATTTGGCCCAAGCCCTAAAAAAAAAAGTAATTAAAGACAAAAAACGTAAAGAACAACAACCATTTCGATAATAAATTTTTGAAAACCGTTTTGCAATTTAATTTATTAGGTGCAAAACGAATTGCAAGCTTATAAATTACCCCTACCAGTTCACCCTTCTTCCCTGGGCCAACCACAACACACACACCCGCTTAAAAGCAAATGCACATAATTTGTGTTTTCTTTTTTCCTCTCACCACATGGCGTATACGTCATTTGCTTGTAAATATATTAAGTATACGCCATGTGGGTTGTATTTCAATTTCGTTGCGTTTTTCTTCTAGTCTCTTCCTGACTCACCCTGTTTGCTTAAGCAGCAGGCAGCAAAATTGTAGTAAATAAATATTGAGAAAAGGTTTCTAATTTATATAAATATATATATATATGTACAGTTAGATATACTCTATATATATATGCTTGTTTTTTTTTAACAGATTTTTAATTATAGGCAAAACGTGGCATTCATTTCTTGTGCGCTGTAAATATCACAAAAAAAAAAAAAATATTTAACAAAAATAAAATTTTGCACTGCAGGAATTTCGGCATATGAACACGTAGACGCGGTGACGACGCCAACCGAGGACCCGACAAACCGACAACAACCAACCAATCGGGACACGCGTGCGCGTTTTGCGCGCGACTTTAAACGCGCGGCCAGGAAGTGTTGCCAACTCTAAGAATCGCATTAAATTAGAAACCAAAAACCAACTTCTACTTCTCGTTTGCAACGTCAGCGACGCAACGCAACGCAAACGCAACGAAACGCAGGCGACGACGACGACGACGACAGCGACGACGCACACACAAATAACAAACTAACAGCGGCTGCAGTAAAATGACAACTGAAACCGCGGCGGCAGCAGCAGGCGAAATGAAAACGAGTAACGACAGCGGCGGCGGCAGCGGCAGCAGCGACGATGCAAGCGGGCGGCAACGCAGCTGCAGCCCAGCGCACTTTAGCTCTAGCTTGACGATTCTCAACAGTGCTGACCATTTGGCTAAGACAACGCAAAAAATAGCCAGAAATCTAGAACAAAACGAAAACCGAATTCGAAGTCGAAAGCAGGGAACAACTGGGACAGCAGATACTCATACAAAACAGGTCCTTCTGAGTAGGGGGAAATGTTAGGCTGATTCTGGCTGGGAAATTCGAATTTCGATTTTTTTATTTTTGGGGATTCCGATGGCTTCCAATTTTTTAAAATTTTAAGTTATTAAAATATTTATTAGTCTTTGAGATACGCATCCTTTTGTAAGCAGCTAAAAGTACATTTTTTGATTTTTCAATGAGGACGACCATCAACATTATTCTGATAAAATCTCGTTTGGTGCCAAAAACGGAAACAGTAATTCGTGAAATTCTTGGGAAAATTGACCCATTTCATTCCTGACACCTTAACACCATAGAAACAAGTGTATTGCACTCGCGGGGGACTACTTTGAAAGAGATGAAAAGAATTAAGCAGAATAAATTAATTTTTGTTTGATTTATACACCAAATTCCTGTTCCTTTTAAATACTAAAATTTATTTTGTAAAAGAAAAAACTAAGAACTTTGTACATAAATCAAGTACGAATGGTGTCAATAGAACGGTAAGTACGATCTTTCTTTCAATTACGATTTCTTCCTTCCCGAAATACCTGATTTAAGACTGTTTTGGGATATTTTTTACTACATTTCGAACTAATGTAATTTCACTTTGGTCTTTTCATTAATTTGTTATGGTCTTAAGTACAGCCTGATATGTTCCTCATCAAAGTCTAGTAAATTCTTAAGTCAACCCCAATTCATTTTCAAGCAAAATAATACTTCAAAAAATAAGTGCAACATGTTCTTAGTTTAAGCCTATAAAGTTATCAGCTTTTCCAATTTGTCTTTGAAACTAAATAGGTAGGAAATTAATTAACCAAAGACCAAAATTTGTATACTGTGGGTCAGAACTCCATAGCCGAAGCGTTAGAACCAGGAGGGAATTTGAAGAAAAGATTCGTAGCGCACTTTTTGGAGCTTGCATGGTAAATCTATTCAAAGAAATTTTGTACTTGAACTAAGTATGACATTTTCAAAAAAAAATTTTTATTTTTGTGTATGTACGAAATGTTTTTGATTTAAGAACGTTTGCTCTTATTTAAAAAATTCTATTCGTACTTAACTTAAGTACATCCAAGAACAAATAAACTTGAAATTTCAAGTATAAATTCTATCCTGATCGTTCAAGAACTCTGCCTTTCCGACTATATAAAGTATATATATTCTTGATCAGCATCAACAGCCGAGTCGATATAAACATGTCCGTCTGTCCGTCCGTCCGTCTGTCTGTATGAAGACTAAGATCTCAGAGATGGTAAGAGATAGAGGTTTGACATGTATGGGACTCAACTTCTTTTACTTGCAGGCAGATTAAGTATATTTTCACTTTTTACCACGCCCCCTTCCGCCTCCGTAATTTTGAAAAAACGTCAGATCTCCCACAGTTTTGTAGATAGATGATTCGTACCCTCTAAAGATAGTTAGTCATTCGTAATATGAATCGATTTGCTGAAAAAGAAATAAAGATCGGATGAGCGGTTCTCAAGTTATGAGCAAAAATGTGAAAAATAGCCGAGTTAAATAAGTGTTGCATACTTTTCGGATGTTCAGCCTTAGGAACGCTGGAACACTGTTAAACATGTTTTTTCATGACTAACGGGTATATCGAAGTCGGTTAGAGCCGATTTTAACTTACGCTCTCGTTTCTAATTGTGTACATTCAGTTCGAAAACTCGGATTTTCGGTTGATTTTTTGATTCACGCACGGTTTTATATTTACACACGCTTTTTCTAAGGTTTGTCTATACACGTTTAGTATCCTTAACAACTATTTGACATACACAGAGAAAAAAAAGATCCCCGTAGAATGGATATTCGAATTATCCACTTAAGATCCTTTTTTTTAAATATCCTTTTCACATTTTTCAGCTCCTTTGGATGGCGAAAAAAGATCAATGAAATATTTTTTCTCTAATATATCCTTTTTAAGCGAAAATAAATTGATTTCGAAAATATCCAATGGATCCCAAAAAAGGATAGTTAACTATCCAGTCCAAATGGATACCGAAAATATCCTGAGGATCATCAGAAACTATCCTTTTTTTTCTCTGTGTACAAAAGCCCAGATGTTAGTGGAATTTACCCCCCACTACACTAAACACCTCTTCAAATGTCCCCTAAAACCCACTGTCCCCACAACATGAAACCTTTAAACCCATCCAATCGAGGCATCTTAGACCAGGAACCACCTCTTTTAACTTTTGCCCTCCCTCTTTATTCTTCTATTTCTATGTATATTAAAAACGTAATAATTTCTAGTTACTAAATCTGCAGGATCGACCATGAGATGAAGTGGTCCTTGGTCCGTGGTCCTTCACCCGAACGTTCCATGTTTCGCTAGCTTTGTTCGCGTGGAATTCTTCATAGTTTGACAATTGTAGAAGAATAGAATTAGGTTTTAAGCAAATTTAATCGATGTGCTTATAATATTTTTATAAATGATGGATATGCATATGAGCCGAACATCAAACCAAAACTAGCATAAATGTTTCACTACGAGTCATTCCACAAAAGTTAGCTGGCGAAAAACTTCGATGCAAAAGGGAGGCAAAACAATTTATAATAAATTTTAAGAAGTATAACTTACAAGTAGTTATTAAAATTAATTCATACTATTGCTATTTGTTCTCTTCGAACCACTAGATAGAGACTCCTTGGGATCGGTTTTCGGTTTCAATTCTTTTCAATTTCTTTCCAAATATTGTCTATAAAATGTCTTTCTCGTTGCGGTAGACCTATTTATTGCCACATAGTTTGAACATAACATAACATTAGGTTAGTTCTACGAAAAATTAAATTTAATGTATTGTCTGAATGCGTCAGAACTCCAAAATACGAAAAGAATAAAAATTTGGGGTCGATTTCTCTTCTTCAAACATTTTTAGAATTACAATTTACTCGAGGTCATATTATGTCTACACAAAACTTTAAACATGACTTCACAACACCACAAAGTAGGCAGGTCAACTTGGCATTGTCTTTTTTTGTCGGTTTTTGCACTTCTCCAGCAGTCGTAGCAATGGCGTTTACTACTGAAGATAGAACCGGGAGGTTCTTGAAACATCTGTATAGTTGACCAGTTTACTTCGTGTGTTCCTAGTTATGTGCTAAATCATTTGCTAGTTTGATAATGAAATATCGTCTTTTTGTACAATTATATCGATATATAGATATTTTATCCGGCGTCCTTAATTGGAAAATTTTGATTTTCAGACGAATCCTTTGTATTTTTGTTTTCTTTCTTCAAATGTTTTCGTTGCCTCTCCCTACCTCTGGGATCTTAAAGCAAAAAATGTTCTTTTAATTATAAATGGAAAATTACTTATACGACACGTTCTCCAAACCAAATTTTGTTCAAGACAATCTTAAGAACATTTTTTCGAGATACCTTTCGGCTTTTCCTGCTGATCGAGTATGTCCAAGAATATTTACAAATAGGAACACCAGCGCTTCCGTCTGGCTTTTAGCCTTTTTTTTTCTATGGTCAGCACAAAGATTCTGTGTTTTGGTTGTTTTTGTTTTTTGCCAGCTTTTCACTTTTAGCTCGCAAATCGCCGCCATTAGAAGTAGAGCGGGAAGAGTGTGTGAGAGAGGTGGCGGTGCGCATTTCGTTTTGCTGACACGCTTCGTCAGCTGTTCGGGCGGTTGTGAGCGTCTGTCTGTGTGTGTGCGGAAGTGCACTGCGCCGAGGCGTTGGCGTCGACGGCGGCCAAAACGCAGCAAAAACGTAAACGTAAGTGCAAGGCCAAACGCGTGCGAAAGAGGCAGAGCCAGAGGCAGAGGCAGCGACTGGGACTGGGACGGGGACTGCGGCTGGCAAGTGTAACTGATCGCGTTAGATGTGCGGAGAGGAGAGGAGAGCGCGTGCATAATATGCCCGAGCGTGATTGTTGCTCTCTCTCGCACGCGCGTGCCCTTGAAAACTTAACCCAGAGGCAGTCAGCCAAGGCAGCTGCTGCCAACACACCACCCCCACCCCCACCCGCATCCCCGCAACCGAAACTGTTTGCTAGCAAACAAAAGAAAGTGCACAAATAGTTGAAATTTTCTTAGCGAAATCAGCAAACGCCACAGAAAACAACAAAATCGCACGTAAATGTTGCACAGAGCCGATGGCCAGCACCGTTTTCATTGCCAACACACACAAATTTCATACAAATGCGGTTTTTGTTTTTATTTTCATTTGAATTCGTTGCGCTATTTTTCGCTTAGTTGCGCAAAAGGCACCCAACAACAACAAACAATAGAAGGGATGCAGCAAGAGAAGGGCCAGGCTATGTGGGTGTGGCAAGTGCCCTATCAAAGATTTTGGAAAGAAGAAAGTAAGTCGAAAATCCCGCCATTCCGTTTAGACGCGAGCTTTGCTCGTTCCGACTCAACGTGCTAGCAATCGAAACAAGGCGGCGAGCAGAGACGAGTTGAGAAAAAGAGTGAGTATGATCACAATTAAGTGCTATCCTCCTCATTTCAACGAATGAAGCATCAATTAACGTGTCCTCATTCAGGATTTCTGCTAGGTATGAAACTGCTAGCGACAGTTGGTAGGATCCAGAATATAACATTTTTTGCTCGTCTTCCGCGAGTCTTGGAAATTCTAAAAGCGATGATTTATTTAAGTCCATTAACTTTTTCTCCGGTTGTAACGCTCTTTTAACTTCTTCAGACAAAGTACTCGAAACAATATACATTTTTATACCCTTGGAACGCATAGAAGGAAGCTTCTCCGACCACATCTATACTTATAAATCTGTAGGCCCGACTGACTGACATACTATCAATCCATAGCCTAAACGGCGTATAGCACAGATTTGAGAATTGGCATAGACCTTCGTTTAGTTAAGCAGGCGCTCACTAAGAAAGAAAATTTGGAAAATTTGTACGCAAAGAAAAATTTATATGGAGCACATAACATGATAAACTGTTTTAATAAGAGCGCGAGAGTGAGTGAACGACTCTCTGAGTGACAGTATGTGTGTATTACAAATAAGCCATGGCACTCTGGAACAGATGACACCTGCTACATGTGTTAGAATGAGGGCGAGGGTGAAGAGTGGAGAGCGGTGGAAGATGGAAAGGATGGTGAGGAAATAGTGGTGAGTGGGTGAAGAGGGGATGGGTGGGGTGATGATGAAAGTCTCGACGGATTCAGCTAGTAAAGTATGTGTACATTTTACAAACACAAGACACCATAGTTTCTATACCATAGCTTTGATGTGAATCATGTCATTTTTATACCCTTGCAAAGGGTATTATAATTTTGCCCAAAACTTTGCAACGCATAGAAATATCCTATAAACTATATATATTCTTGATCAGGGCGGCGAGCTGAGTCGATTGAGCATTGTCCGTCCATCTGTCTGTCCGTCTTTCTGTTTCTAGGCAAACTTTTCCCTCAGTTTAAAAGCTATCGAGCTGAAATTTTGTACAGAGTCTTGTTTTTACTGCAGCTTGCTGAAATGTCGAAACCGACTGGATCGGATGACTATATCTCATAGCTGCCATAGGAAGTTTCGGTTGAAAAAGTGGTCTTGGTGAGAAAAACTTTTTTATCTGAGAGATGGTAAGAGATTTGACATGTATGGGACAAATGCTTCTTTTATCTGCACGCAGATCAAGTTTATTTCAAATTTTGGCCACGCCCCCTCCCGCCCCCGCAATTTAAAAAAAAAGCATTATATCTCCTAACGTTTTGAAGATAGACGATTCGTACCTTCTAAAGATAGCTAGTAATTAGTAAAATGAATCGATTTGCCAAAGAAATGATCAAGATCGGATGGACGGTTCTCAAGTTATGAGCAAAAAAGTGATACAAGCCCCCCCGCTATCCCCTCTCCCACCATAAAAAAATGTTGCATACTTTTCGGATGGTCACCCTAAGGAACGCAGGAACACTGTTAAACATCGCTTTTTTCCTATATGCAGATAACGGGCTATAATAAAAACGAAGTTTTATGTTGGAGTTAGAGCCGAAACTGTTTTAAAACTGAAGCTAGCAAAGCAGTCTTATTTATTGTGCCGAAATAAAAGTTTATGTCATCTGGAATCAGGCCTTAAAATGTAAATTTACATTTACAATTTATCTTAATTTTTCCTTACAATGATCAGCGAAATCTGAGCTCCAAAGTCAAAATTATTATGATTTGTAAACTAAGCCATTCAATTTTAGAAAAGAAACTGTCTCCTTGGTATACAAATCAGCAATGGCAATTTGTCACAAAAAGAAAACCATGAAACAACAAATACGGTATGATGCTGCTCTCAGTGCCCTGTCTTTTCTGTACTTAGTAGCACTCTCTCGTTGTTGCTGTGATGGTTTCCAAGTGTCTCTGTTTTGATATTTTTTGGCTGAGCCATAGGCAAAGAACTGTAAATGAAATGTTGGGTGTGGGTGTGTGCTCTTAAACTCTTCTCTGCATCTCTCTCCGCCCCCCCATCACCAATCTGCCGTTTGCACAAAGCAAACACAACAACAAAATATGGTTGGCGTCAGCGTCACGTGATGCTCAAATCACACATCAAAACAAATAATCTAGCGCGAGTTCCCACGAATGGCGAAAATTCTGGTCCACAGAAGTCTTACGATGGCTCGTACTCGAATCAAGTATTTTCGTACTTAGCGTACTGTTGCCACCGTTTGTACTCAATTCAGGTCAAAAATTCTTATTTTTTTTTTTCGTAAGTTTAGAAGGGTTTTTTTTTGGCTCGATTCTGGCACAACCCTTGATCATTTCGGATGATCCCTTTGAATCTCTAGTAAAATGGTAGCGCAGTGAAAAATGTATTTGAAAGTGCCAAAAGGCAAAGACTTTGTCTGTTTAAATGATGGCACAGACAGACATACATACAAGTTACGTACATACATCCCATATGTTGCGCACATACATGAACGGGCGTATATCGCTCTGTTCAAGGTCATGCGGCGAATGCACCTAAGACAACAACAACAACAGCAACAACAAATTGCACTCATTCAGTTTCAGTCGCTTTTCACAGTCCCCAGCCATACGCAAAAATGTTTGAGTTCTACAATTTGTGCAAAAAAAAAAAATAGTGTAGAACAAATACGACAATAAAAATAACAACAATTTGCGCTCGTCAATTGCAAACGCGTCGCAGTCGCAGTCGCTGCCATTGAATTTTCACTGTCAAGGTCGAATGTTGTTGTTGTTGTTGTTGCTCTGATGCGCAACGCATTGCGAGGCGCGATGCGATCGGATCGTGTGGGCTTGCGCACTGACGGAGGAAGCGACAGAGAAACAGAGAGAGCGTAAGCAAACCAAAGAGCGAGAGAGTGTGATTGTGCATATGCGTATCAAGTGTGTGTGTGTGTGTGTGTGCAATAAGCTCCAGGGCACAGTGGGAATTTTGTGTTTGAAATTGAAAGTATAAGATAATATTTTAAATTTTAGTTCAGGATTTTATATTTTTTATAGATTTCAAGTTCAAAGTACCAAATAATGTTGGAGGTCGATCAATCCTTGATTTGCTCAAACCAAAAACGAGAGGTATTCCCAAATTCTTTTGTTTTGATTCCAATTTTAGCCCAAGGCAGCTTGACTTTAGCTTGATATAGGCTGATTTTATCTAAAATCTTAAAATTGTTCTCCATACTTAGCAATTTCGGGTGCAAAGTAATGCCTGAGATTGAATTGAGCTCATTTTGACACAATAAAAAGAAGCATCCAACCTTTTTGATTTTCAAACTAGCAAGTTCTAGCCGGCTCGAGGTCATTAGTTGTAAAACCAGGAACCACTAACAGCAACCCAATGTAGGCTAGTCGCTCTTTTGGGCGTTGAGTGGTGTTTAGAAAAAAACTTTGTGTATGTGTGTGTGTACCCATTTAGCCTGACTGTATTAGTAAGCGATATTTTTTCGCTTTAACATTGAAAAATCTGTATTTAATTCTATATAAAACCAGAATCATTTGATTTTCAAGTACGATTCGTACTTAAAATAGGATTTAGAATTTAGAACAAAATCAACTTATTCTTACTGAGCTTAATTTTAGCAAAAAACAAACTTACTTATTCCCAATCAGTTTTGAGTAGTCAAAGCTTCACTTACCTGTAAGAAAAATAAAGAAAATGTTAATTAATTTCAATTTATATGCTGGGATTTTGAAAAAACTTATTCAATAATGTTCTAAATTCATAAAGAAAATGAAATTATTTCTAATAAAAGATTAAATCAGCTCTGAATTGTCCATTTTACTTCTTGAAATTTGAACAATAGGTGGCGCCACTACTGGCTTTCTGTGGTTACTAGATTAAGACTTCTTTTTCGATTTCACTTCAACTGAATTTATAACCCAAGTGATAAATTTTGTCTATTTTTTCCCCCACCTCGACCCACTGTGCCGCTGTGTGGGCGCGCATTGGCGGAAACGACACGCGGCTTATGTAAGCGCGTCGACAGCGTCAAATGCATACGCACAGCATTGCCTCGTTTCTAGTACCCGCCGCCTCCCCTTTCCTTCCCCCTCTTGCCCTGCACTCCCCCCCTCGACACATTTACCGCTTCCTGCACTTTGTTGTTGTTGTTGTTGCGCTTTTCATATCGCTGGCAGGCGTCTGTTTTGTTGTTGTTGTTGCTTTGGCATGTTTTTCTATCGCAATTGTTTTCTCAAGTTCGCGCGGCTCTTGTGCAATTTGTCATAATACTTTACCCCCCCTCCACCCCACCCACTCCACCCACGCGGCGTATGCGTAATATTTCAAAAAAAAAAAAAAAAAACAAAAATTGCAACGTTTTCTGCGGTAAACAAAAACAAGTCGCACTCAGCCCATAAATCACCGAAGGAGACTCTTTGGCGGCGGCGCCACGCCCTCAATACGCGAAATGAAGACATAATTTGACATAAGCGATGTTAAAGTTCAAATCGCCAAAGCCCAAGAAGAGTAAGATGATGATGATGATGATGAGGCAGAGGCACGGTGATTGACTTGGACTTGACGACGGGCGGCTTTTGGTGATAATGTCAAAGGCCGCCGCTCGCTTAATCATGGCAAAAGTAACAGCAACAACAACAACAACAAAAACATTGAAAAGAGCAAGAAGAAGCGGAAAAAAAAACTGCAGCAGCAAATGCAATGCGCCTGTCAAAGCTGCGATTAATCTCACTCACACAGATGGATAGAAGGAACGAGAGAGCTTGAGGAAGAGAGAGAGAGAATGAGACCAGCTTCAAGTGGCACAGTGGTATGAAAGCGTAAATAAACCAATCAAAGAAATAATGTTCCTTGAAATCAAAAAAAAACTAGACAGCCTCCAAGGGCCAAGCCAAACTTCTCTCAATCACAAAAAAAAGAGACCTACAGATTACAGAAGGACTTTAAAAATCATAAATCTTTAAGCATCATAAATGTATCGATATTTTAAAGTTAAGGTATTTTTAAGAAATCACTGCATAAAATTTACTATATTGTGCAGTAGAACGCAATAGAAAGTGTAGACAACCCGTGTAGATGCTTTGTAAGTATGGAAATCGAAGTGAACGCGCAGTAAAAGCGTTTGTAAATAGAAAACCGTAAAAATCAAAGCAAACCCAAAAGAACCCAAAAAATAACCTTACTGTGGGGTCAAAAGACCTTAAGACCGAAAATAACCCTCGTTGAACAAATCGGGTGAAGGGTAAATCATTCCCGTTTTACAGATTATAGATAGAAATTTGTCTGACATAACTATTTGAACACTCTAGGCTTTTCATTTTTAATGAATTTTGTATTAGTTAAAACTGTACTTAAGCGAAGTTTCTATTCTATTTTCTTTTTTGATGTTTTGTTTCATAAAAAAAAATAGAGGCAAGCTAACTTCGGCTCGACCGAAGTTTATATACCCTTGGAGCTTGATATGTGCCTGACAGTTTGTATGACTGCTATACTATATGTGGTCCGATTTTGAAAAATTTTGGTGAAATTATGTGAAATCACTAAAAACTTATAAATACGAGCGTTGGGAGCGATAGCATTGAAAACAAAAAAGTTTTTCTCACTAAAACTAGTTTTTCAACCGATCGTTCTGGTTTCCATTTTATACCAAATACTCTCGTGCAATGTTTGGTTAAGATAGTTTAAAACTGACGGAGGTATAGCATAGAAACAGACCGGACAGACGACCGAAAGACGATTCATGAGCAAATTTTGGTTAACAGGTCACTCGTTAGGGGAACATCGAAAAGTATCAACACTTTTTCAAGTCGGCTATTTTCACATTTTTTACCAAACTGGCCGTTCATCCGAATACTTCGGGAACTTTATTTATTTTGCTAATTAGACGGACGATCTCCAGAGGTACGAATGTCAAAACTGGGTATAACGTTTTCCGAATTTCGGAGATACTCTAAGTATAATGGCGTTTCAACCAACCGAATGTTGACAAGCAAACTCGCTATTCAACCTCAGCTGGCGCCCTCTACATATGGTGGCTCCCTCTGTTTACCAACGAGCGCTAAGGGTTGCCAAGTTACATTTTATATCTGACTTAAATTTGAATTATAATGTAAATGTATCATAAAACAAATAACACAATCGAAAAATTTCATTTAAACATGAAAATAACTCATAACCAGAAAAAGGGAAATTTTTTTTTGCGAGAAAGGGCAACCCTGTTTAGAGATTTGTCCATTAGCATGGACACAAACCTTCCAACTCGATTTTCCAATAAGAAAATGAAATCTCTTTAAGTTCTGGGACACCGACGGAGTTTTGGAAACGAACCGGGGCCAAAATCTCTAGATATTTCTGTGACATTGAAATCGATGATTCGCTTTAAAGAGATTTCAACTTAGATACCGATGAAGAAGTAATTGGAAATCAAAAGGTCAAACTGAAAGATGTGTGTATATACCGGAGACCGATGAAGTCGTCAAAAAGGTTGGAGCACCGATTTGGAAAGAAAGTCACTTGCCCCCATATTCAATGGAAAGCTTTCCATATCAAGGAAATACCAATTTTCCAATTTGAATTGAAAAACTGGAGACGCCAGGAGACTTTTTAAAAGAATAGACAGCTTTGTCAAAATAATTGTTCAATCCACTTTTTTGTGAGAAATGTAATGTATTTTTGTGCTACAATGACAAAAGAAACTGTTTCATTAGCTTTCACATAGAGTAAGCTATATGAATAGAGAGCCATATATGTCTTTATTTTTTTTCCTAAACTATATATAAATTGTGTCCAAATATAGATCCCAAAACAAACACATATTTGCATATAAATATTTTTTTGCTTTATTGGAAAGATGTTTATGCCGTAGAGGGTTAAGTTTTTATAATCAGCCTCAAACCTCAAAAAACTGAAACCGAAAACTGAATCCTATTAAAAATAAACAAACCAAAATGCTTACAAAATTATCACTCAACGAAGTTTAAAACAGGCGTTTCAACTCACAACATAAATTGGATACACCTTCAAAACTATTGCATAATTTCAGGCTGAAGTTTCATATCAGAAATTCAGGGCTTTTTGGCAAGTTTGCCAATAAAATGCAAAGAATGCATAAGTTTGAAGTGTGAAAAAGCAACAAGTCTGCTGATGAGTAAATTGGAGCCTGTCCAGACATATCAATGCTATTCCAATAAAAGTGAGCTATTTCTTTTGAAAAGCGCTAAAAAGCTTAAAACTTTGACTAAAAGGTTTTCTCATAAAATTTAGAAAGAAACTTTCTGAAAATTGAGCACAATTTCATTCCATTCAACTATCGTACGTAACTATAGAACTATAAGAAGCATCTTAGACGTTAGACAGTAAGCGTGTGCCAGGATGAGTGCGTATAGGGGGGTGCGTATAGATATTTTCAATCTTTATAATCTTCGAGTAAGCCCGGCATAATCTCGACTTCCAGGTTATTCTACACAATTAAATCTAATAAGGATTGACCCCTGCTTTTTGAACTAGTATCATTCCGAATGGGCTTATTCAATCCCTTTCGAGATAACATGTCTATGAATTGGAAAGCGAGAGCGAAGAAATAAAAGTAGCTCTTTAGACATGCTGCAATATCTGATGGGGTTTGGTGGTGTGCGATAAAATGCCATTCCATTCATGTTCAGTGCATATGGTCGTGGGTTCGAATCCCAGCTGAGCTCAAAAATTATTATATTTTTTTGTCTTTCAGAAGTCTTAAATAAAAGAGTTATCTTTTATGGGATCAAGTCAATATAACATATCGAACTCAAATTAAACTCGAACATGGTTAAAATGGTCTAGATTTGGGATAAGATTGTGTTTGAATTTTTTGCTTAATTCAATCTTATATAAGATACCCCGGGATAAATGAAATTTTTTTTTTTTGTTTAAAAAGTCGGATAGACTTAATCCTTTTTCAGATCGGGTCAAGAATATCCTGGACTATTTTGATCCCGTATGGATTTATATTTTTGAGTGTAACAATGAAAACTAATTTTTGTTTTGCTTTTAAGAATATAACAATTAACTAAAACAGTTGAGTGTAAAAGATAGAGATATTTTCTGATCTGATGGAATCTGGTGGAGCCAATATATCAGCAAAGACCATCTTATATCTAGACAGCACGTTTGCTCAGTCCCTCTTCGCTGTCAGCTGCGCTGCGGTCAGGTTCGATCCTCGCCAAAGCAGGGCTGATGAGGAGTCAGGTTGCTCAGAAGGTTGCAGTCTGAAACTACCTGTCGACTGAGCGTCTATATATAGATGGCTAAGGTAAAAAAGTCAAAAGCAATTTCCCAGGCCAAATTCAAAATTATTTTTACATACAGGGTGATCACCAGAAAATTTTCAATTTTAAAAAAGTTTCTTTTTTTTAAGTGTAGTTTCAGAACTTAAATTCAAATCATTCTCATTCCGAAAATAAATTTTAATTACTACTTAACAAATTTTCGATTCCTTTTAAATAGTTCCTTTGCCACTGTGCCCCCCCACCTGCCCCCACCCCAAACCACTGACAGTGCCTGGGCATTCATAATTGAGATATGGAACTTGGTAATATTTCATAAAAAGAAAAAACGCTGCCTGGCTGCCTGGCTGGCTGGCTGGCTCTGGACTCTGGTTGGACGACGATCAGGCCAGGCTTGTTCGTCTAGAAATAACTTAATTGTCACTCAATTACTCAGTTTTCAGCTAAAAGCATTCATTGCTCTGGCTTAACGTCAAGCCTGCTTTCTGGTCCTCTGGGTAACCGTCGCCTAGGCGTGAATAATAGGCCTCCACAAGGGACAGACGGTAAGACCGAACCGAGAGCCTTCTGCCTCTGCCTCTGCTGGACCATGTGAATGAAAATTGATGAGTTGCGACAGTTTTTGGCCAAAGGGCAAAAGCAGCTCTAAAACGGGGCACGGCCCAAGCAAATGGACAAACTACTTTGCCAACTCAATGCCAAGATCAATCAAAAAATCTCTAGTGTTTGTGCGTGGGTGCGAGGAGCAAGGGTCAAAATCTGTGCTTGCCGATGATGGGACAGAATCTTCTAATGAGCCTGATTGATGTTGATAATTGTGGGTGATATTGGTTTTTGATTGATATTTTGATTGAAAATTAAAAAATTGAAATTGAAATTAATTTGATTGATGTGTGATTGCCGATTGTTAACCTTTGAGCAAAGATTTACCAGAAACTAAACGGAACTAACTGCTAAATGGGTCCATTGATAACTAAGCATATCTCTTAGAGGTTAGCTGATTGAAAATTGGATTGAGGCAGATTTTTAGTGATTGATGACTTGGTTGAAGCTTTTATTTATGAATTTTATATTCCCAATTCTTTTAATTTTCATTTTAATAATTCATATAATGTTATTTTTCTACACCTGACTCGCTGATTGAGGGCTTGATTGAAACTGATTGTCTTAAATTGAAGAATTTCATTTTCTCAAACAAACTTAAGCAAATACGCTTTCAGTTGTTTGTTATGGTTTTGATTGAGAGTCTCTTTATGATTGATCAGTCTTTTAAATGGCTTGATTGAAGCAGATTTAAGTCTTTTGATTATTTTGAGAATATTTAGTATTTAGAATGAGTTGATTGAAGCCGACAAATGTTATCAAGCTGTCTGATTGAAGACTTGATTGAAGTAGCTAACAATGGTTTCCAAATTCTGTTGATTGATGGACTGATTGACTGAAAACACTTGCTTGTTGAATACCTATATTCTTGGTAGCTTGATGGAAGTTGAGTAAATTACTCACTTGATTCCCCAAATATGATTGATGATTTCAGTCAATTGAGGCCTTGAATGAATTACTTCCCATAAGCTTTCTTTTCAGTCTCAACTTCCAACTGATGATCGAATTTCCCTGATTGATGACTTGATTGAACTAATTAAGCTGCCCAAACAAAATTCCCTTAAACTTTCTATTTTTTTTCCCCCGTCCGTTGATGGACATCATGATTGATTTGCTTTTTGTGTTAGCGATCGTTGTGGGCTGTTTCTACCTTTCGGTTTTTTTTTTACTCTCTGCTCGCCATAAATCCTAATCAAACCTCAGCGCAAACAAGCTCCCAAGGAGCGTGCATCTATAAATCCATTAATGCCATTTACTTGCATAAACATAAAGAAAACCCCCGAGAGCAGCATCAACACCAGCGAACCTCACCTCAATGCTTGGGCCAAAGTCAGCCTTCTTCTTCCTGCTGCCATTGCAATTGCTCCATAAAGTAAAACTAAATTGCTCAATAATTTTGTCCACATTTGATTATGTCTTTTGGGGGCCCCGAGTTGAACTCTCCTCCCGCACTCTGTGCTGCGGCGGGCGAATTGCAGTCACGATTGTGCCGAACACGGGGCCCACAAATTCAAAACCCATAAAGACATCAAAGCAGGCAACGCGTGTAACAATTTGCCAGGCAACAACAACTACAGCTACAACTTGGCTTTGGACGGGGCCAAACGCAACAAAACGCAAATTAACAACGGGCCTAACATACAGCAGGAGAATGGAGATGGAGGTGGAGGAGGAGGAGAGCTCTCTTGGGTCGCAGCAACGATCAACCTGGCCCAGGCAGCCACATCCGCACCCGCTCAAAAAAAAAAAATACAAATACAAATCACACAAAGAAAAGAAAACAAGAAAAAGGAAAATTTTAGTTTTCTTTTGTTTTTGGTGTTCCCATGTGGGGTAGCTACCCAGAATCCTCCTTAACTTTCGATATGTTAATTCTTATAAGTACGAAACAGAGGTGTACAGAATCAGCTTACGGCTGCGTAATTTTTTGTGACACATCAAGAACCATAAGAAATAATCACACGAAACTCATCATCTTTTAATGGCAAAGAATAGAACTTATGATTTCTGAAACATAAGAAATATATTTCCGACATCTTTTGTTATAGACTGCGGAGGATTATGGTTCAATAACTAAAGTTTTTAAAGGACTCAAGGAGATTTGTAATTTAGTTCTGGAACTGAAATGACAAGGTACGTTTCTGGTTTTTGGTATCCTTGTTTAAGAATATGAGCAAACTCGATATTTAAGTCAGAAAGGGATGATAGAAATGAATTAAATATGACAGTTTATCGCTATGAAATCACTTGACCTCAGAGCAGTCACTTTTCCATTAATATTCAGCTCAAATTTGATTCCCCACACTGTTAATCCACTGTTAACCTGCTGTTAAACACTCCTGTTAACGCACTATTAACTCACAATCCCCTGTTAACCAAAAGCTTTAAGCCACGGTTAAAGCACTGTTAATTCACCTTAAACCACTGGAAATTTAATGTTATTCCACTGTTAACCCACTGTTAGCTAATTTATACCCCACTGGAACTCCACTTGTATCCCTCTGCTAACTCACTGTTAACCCACTTTAAACCACTGTTAACACTCTGTTAATCCACCGTTAACCCACTAATATTCCACTTTAAACTTTCTCACTTACTGTTAACCCACCTGTAACCACTGTTAACTCAAAGTTGAACCACTGTGAACCATGGGTTAAGCCACTTTAAGCCACTGTTAAACTACTGATATCCTGACACCTTAAGCTATTGGTAACTTAACGTTAACCCTCTGTTTACCCACAGATAATCTGCTGTTAACTCACTGTTAACCCACTTTAAACCACTCTCAACTCTCTGTTAATCCACCGTTAACCCACTAATATTCCATTTTAAACTTTCTCACTTACTGTTAACCCACCTGTAACCACTGTTAACTCAAAGTTGAACCACTGTTAACCATGGGTTAAGCCACTTTAAGCCACTGTTAAACTACTGATATCCTGACACCTTAAGCTACTGGTAACTTAACGTTAACCCACTGTTTACCCACAGATAATCTGCTGTTAACTCACTGTTAACCCACTTTAAACTACTCTCAACTCTCTGTTAAACCGCTATTAACCCACTGTTAATATGTAGCTACTCATATTCCACTTTAAACTCACTCACTCACTGTTAATCCACTTTAAATCACTGTTATCTTAAAAGTATTCCACTTTAAGTCACTGTTAACCCACTTATACTCCACTTTCAACCTACTGTTTTCAGTTTCAGTCAACCCACTGCTAACTCACTGTTAATCCACTATGGACCAACTTTAAGCCACTGTTAACTCACGGTTCATTCAGCTTAAACCACTGTTGACACACTGTTAACCGACTGATATTCCACCTTAACGTTAACACACTGTTAACCCGCTGATAACCCACTGTAAATCCAATGTTACTCCACTATCAATCCTCTGTTAACTTACTGTTAACTTACTGTTAACTTACTGTTAACTTACTGTTAACTTACTGTTAACTTACTGTTAACATACTGTTAACTTACTGTTAACTTACTGTTAACAGACTGTTAACTTACTGTTAACTTACTGTTAACCCACTGTTAACTCCTTATTAACTAAATATTTTTGGTCTGAACAAAATAACTTTATTTCCTCCATGAATGAAATTTCCATTTCAATAAATTCTTTAACAGTTTCTTGGAACTTAAAACTTTTAACAACTCCGATCCAGCAAATTCCAAATGAAAACTATTTGAATTTAAATCATTTACCATAAAAATCATTGAAAAACAAACTTCAATTGGGCTACCTTTACACTGTCACTGGACATATAAAACATGATAGTCTAGTGGACTTGTCAAATTCATAGAAATTCAGGGGGAAATGCAGGCCTACTAAATTATCATGTCTCGTGTGTCAAACAGTGTGAAGGCAGCCTTATAAAATTGCTCAAATTATATTTGCGTGGAATTCAACCCTGTTTGATAAAGTGAAATATTTTAGATTAGTTCTGTTCTGATGACACAATCCAAACTCTTTGAATGTTTCCGTGACATCCCCTAGAAATTGCTCATCTCCTTTGCTATAAGTCTTCTAACTTTCAATTTCCATCCATCTTAACTGGATTTTCTAGATGGATTTTAACCATGGCGTTCAGCAAAATATTGAAACGAAATCAAATCGGAATAATTTAACTTGTTGTTGCTCCATGCATGGGCTTGTGCTATGCGTGAGCGCTATACGCACGGCTATCCCTCCCTGCTCCCATTTCCCCATCTAATACCCCATTTTTAAATAATTTTAAATTTTATTTAAATTAAAACCCAGTTTGGCTTTGGGTTGATATCTTGCTCTAAAAATAAACTCTCTCAAACAGGAATCATCGCCTGAGTGAACCATAAGTTTTGATAACACCAGAGAGAAGAAGAAGATGAAGTTGAAAAAGGCGGCCCACCCACATTCTACACAGAGCGAGAGCGCAGCTGTCGATGGCAAAAACGCCGACGGCTCACGATCGATGGATGAGATGATGGCGGAGCGGCAGCGGCTGAAATGCTCATTAAAAATGTAGAAAGCTCAGCTAGCGCTGTCAGCGCTAATCGCACGATCTTAATTTACAGCAACAAAACACAAAACGTCGCCAGGCAGGACGACTACCGAGCGATCTCTCTGCCTCTGTGTGTGTGTGTGTGTGTGTGTGTTAGTTTGGCTGATGCCGATCTGTTGGCCAATTTGGCCAAACGCAACTTTCGCTTCGCTTGGCTTTTGCTAACGATCGTCAATCGACGGCAATTTATTATTATGCCGCGTTTTAATTCAATTAAAAGTTGCTTAGAAACAACAAACAAAACCACAGATCGATCAAGTGATCTCTAGAATCAGATCACAAATTTGATTGAAACTCAAAGCCCAAGGAATTCGAACATGGAACAAACTCCAGCTGAACGACAACGCTTTCCGCTTACGATTACGATAAGCCCCGGCCCCATGTTGAGGCGCGTGTGTGGGCGCAATTTTCCATTGAATTATAATTTTTCATATTACAATTTTTGCTCTCCCTCTCTCCATCTTCAGTGCTCTCTATATATTTTTTTTTTTGGCTTGTCATAATTTTCATTACATGTTTTCCTGCCATGTTTGTGTTTGGGTTAACCAAAGCGTACCTACAGCTTGATAAAGATCTTTACTATTTTGTTGTTGCCCGCACAAAAAACAACAACAACAACAACAGAAAATTGCAACAATCTGATAAGACAACAACAACTGAGACTGAATTTGCGGTTTGTGTCTTGACTAGGCGACTGAATGGGGTTAGCGGGGGGGCGGGGTGTTGGGTGCTAGACAAAAAATCAAGTCAAGTTGTAGTCGGAGGGAGGGAAAAGTGCGTGAGATGTGTGACATGATGTGACAGAGATGTACCATTGTGGTGGGTAGGACACGATCCAAGCACGATTTAAGTACAAAGTCAAAAGGAGCCAGAGGAAAAATTAAATTTTTACATTTTAGTGTTAAGGTATTTTTAAGAAATCGAAGAACGGTCACACCTTAGACGAGAAAAACCCTAGCGCTTAAAACAGCTTAAGTCGAGTACAAAATATTTTAAATTTAGATAAAGATCTCTACTTTTGATCCAAGAAGAAATCGTACTTGTTTTGACAAAAAGTAGGGAAATGTAAGCCGAGTCTGACCGATTAACCGCAAAACCGAAGCAGCATTACTTTCTATTATGTCTGTAAATCGAAACAGGAAAGAAAAGTAAGAGATTTCAGTCTTATTCTGAAAGCGAACACGTGGTGCTGCTTCAACTTGGGGGACAGAACACAATCCCCTGAAATCTAAAAATCAAAAATGTTGCAGCTTGCTTTTCATCAAAAATTGTTTTGTATGCTGTCTTCCGCTGCTGCTTTTGTGCTTCGCAAAAGGAGAATCAAAAGCAGGTGAAATAAAACTTAATGCAGTTTTTTTAAGCGACGACTGGTAGCCAAAGACAGGCCGCTCTCTTGGTCTCCGCTTCGGCATGCGTTCGGCTTGTATATGTGTAAAGGGCGAAATCTCTTCAGAACAAAAAAGAACTAATAAATAAAGGCATTAACAATTTTTCACCAAGTTAATCTTCTAATAAAAATGAAAAGCAAGCTTTAGCTAAAGAGAATTTAAGGATTGTTCTCAAATTCCAATTACTTACAGTTTTGGGCGCACTTTTTCTACAATATTAATGAAAGTTTCTTGGAAGACACACTAATAATCAATTTATACCTAGGTCCAAAATTATAATAATGATATTATCAAGCCTCTAAATTTCCATATATAATTGTAGCTGTTCCAGAGAGCGTTGTTACGCCCCCTTAATATCTTAAGCACAACACAAAGAAATGAATTCAAATCTTCAAAAACTCAGCTTAGATTTGACTAAATTTTGCGAATTTGTGGACCTTTCAATCTTCATCATTTGACTATTCACTTGCGTTGAGTCTAAAATCATATGAAAATTTAATAATTTTTTGCATTGTTGGAGACTTGCGATAGTAATCTTTAACTCCTATTTAAGCTCCACTATGATCTATACTCAACTCAAATTTCGCTTAAATTAAAATTCATCTTTACCCGTCTGTTCACCCTTCATGATAATCTAAATCTGATTTGATTTACACCTTCTAATTACTGTAATATTTATCCGCCTTCATGACAATCTAAACTCTTTATAAAATTTGAAGTGTCCTAAATCAGCAGTTTCTGCCTGTCAAGTTAGCGGCGCCATGAGCTGTCCGACTGACAGAAAAGGAAATTTTAGTTTGTCTGAGTTAGAGGCCTGTACTAATCAAGTCAATTCTTTTTAAAGAAAGCGTTTAAAAGCGTATAGGAAAAGTCATTTTCTCGCTACCCAGCTAAAGTTAAATATGCGGCTCGAAGGACCAAAAGCTATTTGGGGATTTTTTTTTAAAGTAAGCTTATTCAAATCCATTAAGCGGATGAAAGCGTATTGGAAAAAGAAATTTTCTAAGTACCTAGCAAAAGATAAGGATCCGGCTCGAAGGACCAAATGTTTTGTTTAACCCTGTTTATGTTAACCTTGCATGGACCGTTCGATCTACACCTTCAAATTACCGGAATATTTACTCGCCTTCATGACAATCTCAGCGCATTATATAAATTTGCAAATTGACCTAAACCAGCTATTTACCTGTCGACAAGTGCCTATTGACTATTAAATCTTCAAATCTTTTGCAAATTTTCAAGATATTTTGAATTGAATGATCTTTAATTCATTTACCCGAATCAAAATATGCAAATCTCGCGGTCTTATTAGACTATATTAAATATATTTGTATAATTATATTGATTCCGTGTTAGGGTCAGCAACGTATCCAAAAATCTATTGATAATTAAAAGCTATTCTGTGTTCTTGAGGTATGATAACGGCATATCTGAACTAGAGTTTGTTTAATGTTAGGTTCAGCAACCTAAAATCTGAACACGCATCCATAAAAACCCGCAATTATTTTATCTGTTCCCGAGTTCGAGACCGTGAAACAGATAAGCACCTGCTGAAATACTAAGGAGGTTAAAATCACTTCTAAGGACTTGATCCCAAAACCTGAACGTTTTCTCAGCCTTTATTGCTTGCTGAGTGGCAAAATGCAAACTGCTTACATTCTTAAGTATGAGTTTGACGCCAGGTCTTGTTTATGGCTGTTAGTCGAGTGGGCTAAGGTGAAGTAGTCCGTGTGTTCAGTCTTCAAGGTATCGAGTTGAAGTCCCACTAAAGTACAAAACAAAAGAATGTTTAATGGTATCTTCAAATTAATCACAGCTTAGAAAAAAGTAATCTCCTCTTCCCCCCTTTCCCCACAAAAGGATATTCTAATCAAATCTTAAAAGATCTGTGCTTGAAATCGCTGCTTTTTATGTTTGCCACTAAGAATATCTGAAATAAATCCGACTTTAATCTCAAAAATTCATGCCTGCTTTCAGTATTTTTGGCTAGGGTTCTGGAGTATTCCGTCCCACCGTTTTTTTGGCATCAAAACACTCTGCTTGGTTTTTTCTCTAAGTAAAGAGGAACAATCTGTTTTTCCACAACATCTAGTTTTGGTTTAATTGCTTAATGTTGAAACAATGGAAGTCATATATAAAACGAAGCCGATCATAAACAATTCATTTGTAACATTTGATTTATATACGGTTCGACAAGGGTCAGGTACTAAAAAGGGTCTTCTATCCGGCTCGAAGGACCTAAAGGAGTTTGTGTCTAGACTTAATCTTCATAAATTATTTTCTATTTTAAATTCTGAATATTGGTCAGTTGATAGTGAGTGATGTGTTCTCAATCAACTGTTTCTGCCTGTCAAGTTAGCGCCTGTGACTGTCAAGTTAGCGGCGCCTTGAGCTGTCCGAATGGTAGGAAAGGAAATTTTAGTTTGTGTGAGTTGTTGGACCGAGCGCAAGTCAAGTACAAATTAATTTGATTTTTCTGTGTAGGCAGATTGGTACCACATTTTGCTCAGTCACGCTGCCATCTCTAGGGGGGGGCGGGAGGACTCTCTGACAAAACAAAACGCGCCTGCGTGCACCTTTTGGTCTTTGCCTCTTGGTTGCTGCTTTGCCCACCCACGCTGCCCCTTCCTTGCTGACGGATTGAGAGATTTTTTGCGCAAAACACACACACACACACACAACTGCTTGGACGCAGTGGCGCAAATCGGGAACGCCATGACATTATAATATGTCAATTTTTATGCCGCTTGGCAGGCCGCGTGTTAGAAAATGTCAAAATCCAGCGGCGCAGTCAGCAAACAACCGCAAACAACAACAACAACAGCAACAATAATAACAACTCTATTGTGCGCCCACGCGTTTTGTTGGCGTTTTAAAACGCGACCACTGGCTTATATGCATGTTGCTAACGTTTTTATGCGACTTCAGTGGACAGATTGACAGCTTGTTGCAAAAAGGGAACAAATCGGCTGTACACAGGGTAAACATATGCGATGAATTGTGTTTAATTACAAAACATTTAGAACTCCTCTCAAAAGCCTTCTTCCTTCATTCCAAATAGTAAAAGTCGTAAACAAATTGCTGCAACCGTTAGGAAAGCGTTTTTGCCTATCTTCAAGTATCTTGAACTGCGTTCTTCCTTCTCTATTCCCTGCGATTTGACAAGCAGCAGCAACAACACTGGCCAGGCCGTTTATCACGCATCGCTGTCAAAGTGTCACTTTAGCTTAACGTTGGTTGTAACGCCAAGAGATATCAAAGGAGCAGCAGGAAGAAGCAGAAGCAGAAGCAGAAGTTACGAGTGGGAAAGCCTGGCGCGCACGCGTAATAACGCATAACAACAACAACAGCAGCAGCAGCAGCAGGCAGAAGAAAAAAGAAATCACGTTAATGACAGCGACGACGTGCCTTGGACCCCAAGCCAAGGGGGCTTGCTCCACCAACTCTCAGCCCGTTCCGCAGGCGGTCGTCGTTTTGGCCACGGGCACAATCAACCGCTGTTTTGTCACATCATTATCAGTTGCTGCCGTGGGGAGGGGAGAGAGGGGGGGAGGGCAGTGCGGGATGCAGTGCAGCATTTTCGACATTATTGACATGACAGAGACTTTAGCAGGTGTGAAGGAATTCGCCTGGCCTGACACTAAATCATGTTGTGTGCGCGGAACTTTTGTGGCGGCGTTTTGCACTTTGATTGGACAACGACGATGACAACGATGAGGCGATGAAACGATGAGACGATGTGTTGTGCCACCAAAGTGGCGTTAATAAAGTCATCTAGCGGTAAACACTGCACAACACAAAATGCTAAGTGATTTTCTTTGTTTTCCCAGCGAGGTGGAGTACAAGAAATTGGAAAGTATCTAGATAAAGTTAGGAGTCAGGCTCGAAGGACCAATTGTTATGTCAAAGCAAATCCAATACGCGGTTTGTAGGTTATGGGCAAGGTAATTTTCTCAATATTTAAATAAAGTTAAGAATCCGACTCGAAGGACCAAATGTTTTAGAGTGGTATAGAAAAGAAATTCAATTTTCCAAGTGTCGGTGGACCAATTTATAAGCAATTCCTTTTCAAAGTAAAACAATTAAAATTCCATAAGCCGTTTGTAGTCATTTTCTCATTAAATTGGTAAAGTTAAGAATCCGACTCGAAGGACCAAGTGTTATATAGGCATTTCTTATTCAAAGTATTCCGGTTGGTATAAAAGGAAAATCAGTTTCTAGATAAAGTTTAGGATCAATTTTAAGTAGAGATTTCCATTTTAAAGTAAGACAATGAAAATCCAAGTTTCTCGGTAAAGTTAAGGATCCGGCTCGAAGGACCAAATGTTATGGGGGAAGATCTTTCTTAAAGAAAGCTTATAGAAATGCTTTATGTGGTTTAAAGCATATAGGAAAAGTTTTTTTCTCAGTACCTAGCTAAAGTTAGGGATCCGACTCGAAGGACCAAATGTTATTTGGTTAGATCTTTCTTAAAGAAAACTTATTGAAATCCATTAAGCGGTTGAAATTGTATAGGAAAAGTCATTTTCTCAGTACCTAACTAAAGTTAAGGATCCGGCTCGAAGGACCAAATGTTATTTGGTTAGATCTTTCTTAAAGAAAACTTACTGAAATCCATTAAGCGGTTGAAAGCGTATAGAAAAGTCAATATCTCAGTACCTAACTAAAGTTAAGGATCCGGCTCGAAGGACCAAATGTTATTTGGTTAGATCTTTCTTAAACAAAACTTATTGAAATCTTTTAGCGGTTAGTTAGGAAATTTCATTTTCTCAGTACCTAACTAAAGTTAAGGTTCCGACTCGAAGGACCAAATGTTATTTGGGGAGATCTTTCTTAAAGAAAACTTATTGAAATCCATTAAGCGGTTGAAAGCGTATAGGAAAAGTCATTTTCTCAGTACCTAGCCAAAGTTAGGGATCCGACTCGAAGGACCAAAAGTCATAAAGGGCAGTGGTTTTCGAAGAAGGCTAATTCAATTCCATTAAGCGATTGGTAGCATATAAGAAAGTTCGTTATCTTAGCACCTAGCTAAAACAAGGATCCGACTCGAAGGACCAAATGATTTGCAAGCAAGTTGGTATGGGTGGAGTAGCTGCTGCTGCTGCTGCTCAACCCTGATGTCTGGTGTAATCAGGCAATGTCAATTGAAACGTTTAACAAGACTAAAGATACCCAACAAAGACCCAGACCAACCAGAAGTTGATGAAGTCCCAGTGCAAGGCTAAGGCAAAGTAAAAAGTAAGAAAGAAAAAAACAACAGAAACATGTTGCAGGCAACGGAGTGTGCGCCTGCCCGTTGGTTGCATGAATAATTCATAACAACAGCCGCCGCCGCAGCAGCCGCATGAAAGCTTTTGGCCAGTTAATAACTGAATGTGGCTCACAAAAAAGTGAAAGCTCATAAGGCAATCAGTCAAAACGTCATCAATAGAATTAAGTAATCAACTTCGGGGACTCCAACTCAAAACTGACCACACACAACAACAATAGCAGCAGCAGCCGGACAATGGGCAGCTGGCAAATACACACACACACACACACACACACACGCTGCGCATTGATTGTGGTCCAAAAAGGAGTTGTCGAGAACAAAAGGGGCAAGTGGCAGGACCACCAGCAAAAAAAAAAAAAAAAAAAAACGAAGACAAACAGAGAGTAGCCCAACAGCAGTTGGCACTTTTTTATGATTATTTTTGGGAAGGTCTGTAGGATGGGTTAAGCTGTCTTTTTTTGTGGTTTGACCAGTTGTTAGGGCCAAGTCTTAACCACACAAATACACACATACACACAGGTTTCTTGACCACGAAGAAAACCCCTTCCTTGAAATGCAAAACAAGTCGAAGTTAAGTTTACACTAAGGAAATATATCGATGTTTCAGCGTTAAGGTACTTTTAAGCCAGAGACGATGGTCACACTGTACAAGCCTTAAAGAGACATTGTAAATAGTAAACCGTGATTCACAATTTCCAAGCTGAAATATACAAAATTGAAGAACTTCAACACAAAGTCAACATACCCAAACTCGCCCATTCAATAAAAAATATGTCGATAAAGATAAGGCGCCCGGGCAACAACATGTTAATTTGGCAACCGCTCCACCACGAATCAAAGACCCAACTGCACAAGTATGTGTGCGTATATGCCCCCTGTGTGCTCTGACCAAGCGCGCGGCACGTTCCAGCTGCAGTTTCCCAGCTCACTTATGTTAATTCGCTTGCACTAATTATGTGACCCAGCCCCGTTTTATATATATATATATTATGTCAAGAGCCACTTCCAAGGCAACTCCACGTAATACCCCTGTAATGCTCTCTCGCATGTCAGCCAAATGCCAGAACCTATAAAATAAATAATAAAGTAATGTGCGCGACAAACCCCTCCGCGCTTCCCAACCCCCAGTTGACCATAATTATTGCAATTATTTTAATTGCAACTCGCAAAAAACAAAATAAAAAAAAGAGTCAAAACTAGACAAGGATGGCCAAAGATATTATGGCAAAGACTTTAATGAGGGAATTGTTAAGGTCAATGGGTTTGGCTTTGCACTTTAAGCAGGAAGTTGCCAAGATAAATACTAAATAAAAGTATCTAGAGGAAAAGGTGCGGAGCTAAACAGCATTATATATATTTTAATGATTGTGGTGACCTCTTAAGAGAACAGGTGGGTTTGCTATTCTGCTATTTCCAAGGACCTCTGTTTGGTTAGTTTTTGGAACCTGTGATTGATTTTGATAGACTTGAACTAGGGATCTCTAAGATTGAACACCTGGCGTCATAATCATACTTAAGAAAGTAAGCAAACTAAGTAAGCAACAAGGTATTTGGTCGAGTGGACAAGGCATTCGCTTAGAGCGTGGGGGAATCAACTTCCCGTAGAAGCAAGGTGTTTTCAAGACTGTAAGGTGCGGTCCAAGTTTTTGGGTCCATCGATTCGGACCCCGAACCGAACCTTCTAAATAGTTAGCCTCCCAAACCTGGACCTGAACCGGACCCCCTCTGCTTGGGTAAATCTTCGGTTTAAAGAATAATTTTAGTCAGTTGTTTTAGATCTTATGTAATCGTGAACAAATAATATCATAAAATTTCTAAATCTCTTTTGAATGTCGAGAATTATCGAGGCATTACAAAGCTTTCTGCTATCCCAAAACTGCTTAAACAGTTGATCACCTTCCAACTGCAACCTCATATCTCCTTCTCAACATGGTTTTGTTAAACGTCGATCGACGATGACAAATCTTCTTGAGTTTTCATCACTGATAAATCGCAGTTTTCAGTGCCGGTCACAAACAGATGTCGTCTTTACTGATTCAGTTAATCATTCTCTTCTTCTACACAAATTGTCACTTTTGGGTTTTCCACCAAACTTATTGAACTGGATTTCGTTTTATTTATCAAATCGTACACAACGGGTATTATTTAACAATGTATTTTTAACAGTTGTGAACGTCAAGTCAGGTGTCCCACAGGGTAGTCACATAGGCCCGTTGCTTTTTGTCCTTTTTGTAAATGACCTTCCACAAGTCATATCGTACTCAACTGTCTGCAGATGACGTTAAAATCTGTCTACCATACGCCGATTAATGAACTGGAGAATTGGTGTTCAAATAATATTCTTTTCTTTATCCATTCTAACGCCCTATTTTGGAATACTGCTCTAGTGTATGGGGCCCACAGTACAAAGACCAGCAATCGCTAATCGAATCTGTCCAGAAACAATTTCTAATTTTCGCTCTTCGCAATCTGCATTTATCGTCGTACCGATCGAGGTTAAAACTAATTGATCTTCAATCTATGCATCACCGCAGAATATGCAATGGTGTCCTATTCGTCCACAAACTTCTTCTCGGATTGGTAGACTCTCAATAGCTCCTCACTTCTATAAAATTTACAGTACCCTCAAGGTCCTCTGCAAGTCCAACTGTGCCCTTCATGAACCTTTTCGTGTCTTATGCTCTAATTATAATTCCCTTTCTTTTATTTTTTCGTTTGAAAAATCTTTTAATGTTATTTTAAGTGAAATGTATGAAATTAAAGTATCTAACCTATAAACCTATTAATCTAAACAACTTTGTATTACCATTACCAATTGTTTTAAGTTAGCAGATCATTGTTAACCAAATAAATAAATAATAAAAAAAAAATAATAATATAAATGTAAAAGTTGGTTCGTAATTTTGTATGTTTGTATGTTTATTACTCAATCACACACAAATGGCTTAACGGATTCTGATGAAATTTGGCACTCAAACAGCTAATTACCTAGACTTGCACATGGGCTAAAAATCCGCAAAATTCGCCAAATTATTATAAAAGTATTTATTAAGGCGCTTTCATACACAAATGGCTTAAAAGGTTTGGATAAAACTTGTCAAACAGAAAATTGTTAACCTAAACTTGAACATAGGCAATGTAAGTAATGGTCAAAAACCGCGAAATTTTCAAAATAGTTTTGAAAGTATTTTTAAAAGCGCTTGTTGATTAGATGACAATGCTCGAACTGCGAAATCGCGAAATTTTCAAAATTTTCATACGACCTAAGATTATTATGAAGATTGCCTATGGAAGACGCAACTTTAAGAGGTGTAGATAAAAAAAAAGTCGTGAAATTTTCCAATAGTTATTTGAGCAAAGTTTTATAAGTTTTGGGAATCATAAGGAATTGATAGATGGCAATCGAAGACACGTAAACGGTTCAAAAAGTCGCGAAATTTTCAAAAAAATTTGTATGAATTACAAAAAATTCGCGAAGTTTTCATGAGCTTAAATCAATGTCCGGCAAAACACACATGCTTATTTTGCCCTTGCATGTGTGCGTTCAGGCACGCGAGAGCGCTCTCAGTTAGCACATGTTTTTTATTGCAAAAGAGAGCAGTGTACGCTCGTATAGTATCTGTGTATCGACGTCGCTACTTGTATACACAGAAAATTGAGCGGTGCCGGACACTGGCTTAGATGATCAGGAAGAGTGAATTGATGGTGTCACTTTTCGATTTGTGTTTTAAACTCTAAAGGGGGCGTGTACCTCTTAGTAAATATTTAAATATTTTCCTTTTTCCAGTTAGACTTAAAAAAACCCGAAAGGGAAGAACCGTAACCGTATGAAGCCGAGCTAAATAAGTCTTCTCAATTGCTACAATTTAAGATCCTTTTATAGCTCCTTGACTGGTGTTGAAATATCAATTAACACCTTTTTTTTTGTTCTTTAACCATCTGGTGAACAAAAATTTCCATGTAATTTTTAGAAAAGTTTTCCATAATATTTAAATTGGAGAGAGAATCAGCTGAGCCTGCAAACTATAAACAAATTTCTTATTTTCAGGTTGAGTTCGGGACTTAAGATATGAAATATAAAAAAGATAAGCAAAACAATTAAGAGCGTTGAAGTGGAGTGGAACGACTCCGAAATAACCTACACAGTGGAGACACAGACATTTTGCAAATCAGAAACAAACTAAATCTGAGTACGGTATACAACTATGTACATGCACATATATATGTGTCTCTATCTCGTATAGTCTCTGAGATCGACGCGTTAATACAGACGTACAGACGAAAATGGCTAAGTAGACTTAGCTGTTAATGCTGATCAAGAATATATATACTTTACTAGCTCAAGCCGCCACGGCATTGTTCGCGTCCAAAGTTTTAAGAAGTTGTCGAAATTGTGTTATTTTATCATGTAGACAGTTTCGAGTTCACAGCTGGTACAAATATATCAAAGTTTTCCAAAAATTAAGAGACAATATTTTTGGATAAAACTTCAACATAATTACGAAATTAATAGCAAAACATATTGACCTCTTGGCAGCAACGCTTCAATTAAATTTAATTGAATTAACCCTCCGCCACAACACTCGACTCTTTCCCCTCGCCCCTCCCTCTTCTTACGCTTTCCACTCTTTCCCGTCCCATCTCATTGCTCTCCCATCTCCTTCTTCCTGCGCTCTCCACCCTTTTCCGTCCTCCCTCATTCCTCTTACTCACACTAACTTACACTAACGAACCCAACAAAAGCTTTATAAAAGCTTTCAGTTCTTTCTCGTACTTATTTGTCAGCTTTTGCTGACGCAACAACCTCATACTTATTGCACAAGGCATGCTACACATACATAATTTGTGTGAGTGTGAGTCGTTACCTCTATTATTCTCATGTTACCACAATGTTACCTGAACACAATAGCTCATTTATTTGCCCCTTACTAAGTTTTCTCTGGCGTTCTCACCCACTTCGCGGATAAATTTTCCAAAATTTTCTTTCTTAGTGCGCGCCTGCCTAACTTAAAGAAGGCATGTGTCAAATCTTAGATCTCTAGGATAAACTGTTTTGGTTGTGGGTTGATAATAAGTCAGTCTGCCCTTCATATTTGGAGTCGGAAATGTTTCCTTCTTTTAAAACCTCTGAACATCATAAAAGGCTTTTAATTCTGTCGGGAAATAAGAAAAATTCGCCGAAAACTGTTATATGAAACTCTTTTTAGTTTAGTGAAAAGTGAGGTCAAAGTTACTCATCATAAAATGTTAAAAGTGGCTTCCAAGTCGAAAAATTCTCGTAAAAATGTTGATCTGTTCATCATAATATATACAAATTTAACCAATCCTTCGAAAAGTGAGTCCCAAAATACGGAATATGGTTATTTTATAATTTTGATTTAAAGGTTTTTACAGAAAAATATATGAAATATATGAAAATCTACCCATTAAGTCGGATAATGACGGAAAAACGGTTGCATGATACCTTTTTTGGTTTTCAATCAATCAGGTTCACACTCAATAAAACCATGGGCAGGCCAAGGTTTCATTGTCAAAGTTCAAAACTATGGAATAAGAGAAGTTAAAATTTTAGAAACTCTCATTTAAGTCTTAAATAAGCGTAGAAGTAAAAGTTTCGCCCAAATTAGCCAGCGAGCGACGACGCGAATTTGATCAAAGTTCCAATGTCTTCTTCATGCTCTACTTTGATTCTTTTTCGATCACCTTGAATTAAATTAATTGAAGAGGAAAACTAACTTTGCTTTCGCGCGCCCTCGCTCAAAAGTGAGTCGGAGAGGAAGACCAACGATCCGAAGGAAAACAGGCAACCACAGCAACTGCAACAGCAGCAACAACAACAATAGATTTTGATGTCTGCAAATTGTGCGCACTGCAATTTGCTGTGGCCTCCAAGTTCAACTAACATTAAAAAAGAAGGCTGCCTCAACTTCAGCCTCATCTCCAGCTTCAGCTCCAGCTCCAGCTTCAGCTTCAGCACAAAGGAATGCGGCGGCAAATGAAATTGGCAAGAGAAGAAGAGGAACTGCAGCAAAACGAAGACAATTCGAGTTGCGTGATTTGCGTGAGCGTCGTGCGTTGACTGACGGACTGACTGACTGCCATTTGGTTGCGGGAGTTTTGAAACCAAATTATACACACACACACACACACACGAAGGAGTCCAACACCAACACAATTGAAATTCTTCTGGCGCAGAAATTGCATTTCACGCTGAAAATGCGTGCTCTGCGTGTGCAGGCAAACCAAAGAGTGCCTGCAGTGCAGCAGAAGGTGGAAACTAGAATTCTGATCCGAGGGAATAGTTAAACGAAGTGGAAATGCTCTAATTCCTAGTATATATTTTCATATTTCAAACTGCATCTGAAATTCGTACAGTTTGCTGTTCAACAGTTGGTTGTAGGAGGTTGCCAAGTGGCTTTCGGGGCTGCTGCGCCTGCGCAATGCCCCACACACTTGCCGCTTGAACTCTTGTCACGTTCCTTTCCTCTTTCAGATATTAGTCTTAATTTCAAACTGAATCGAATTTTCACGATTTTTCTTTCCTTGCCTCTCTCGACCACAAAATGTCATCTTATTGCTGCTACTTTGTTGCGTTGTGTTGTGTGTGTTTACTTTTTGAGCAACATCTTCAGCTGCTGACACAACAGAAAATGCACTACACCCTCCGCTGTTCCCCGCTTTGGCCAACATGTCAAAGCAAAATATGTATTTTTGTTTTTCGCTGTCATTTTGTTTGTTGACTTTTGCCATACGCAACTTTTTAACCCACACGAAAAAATGAAAAATGGAAACAAGAAAGTCGTCGGCAGAGAGACATGAGGCAGCAAATTTCTCGCTCGCTGTGTGTGTGTGTGTGTGTGTGTGATGGGGGTTTGGGCTTTTTGGAAAGCCAGGCCTGTCAGGTCAACAATCTAATTACAAGTCGAAGCACACGCAGACAATTTTTGCTCCAGATGCAAAACTACAACTACCAAATGTCGTGACTGGGCGCAGTTGCTGCAAATAAAGATTTTAAATTGAACCGCCCAAAGGGACAATGGGGAGCTTCTCTACCTTCGCTTGGGCTGTCAGAAGCATTATGGATTTCGTATCATATAAACCTAGAGAATATCAAATTGATATTTTTGGGTATTAATTTGATACTCAGAATATTAATTTCAATTTAACGGCAAAGAATGATTGTTCGAAAATTCAATCACAAAGTGACACATTTAGTTAAAAGAACACTTTTCCCAGACGATTTGCCAAAAATGTATTAATGGACTTCAAAATGGAGAACTTACTTCTATACTGAAAAGGTAAGTTTTTGTATGTTGTAGTCGTCGTTTTTGGTAACAAATGTAACACTTGAGACATTACATAAACCACACCACAATGCCGCTGTGGCGGTTTTTGCCCTTTGCAAGATGACGCCTAATACGAGAGATTTGAAACAAAAACAGTTGCAGTAGAGAGAGTTTTTCTTATAGATCTGCGTGTTTGGGTTTCAGCACCAATACAGTTACTTCTGCTTGAACTTTGAGCGTCCAGAGAGAGAGAGAGAGAGCAAACTATGTTTCATAAAGTGAGGTGCCCACACATTATTAACTGAATTATTACTACATAACTTGACAAGAAACGAGAGCGCAAGTTAAAGTCGGCTCTAACCGACTTCGATATACTTGTTACTCATGAAAAAACACGTTTAACAGTGTTCCTGCGTTCCTTAGGGTGAACATCTGAAAAGTATGCAACACTTTTTTAACTCAGCTTTTTTTCACATTTTTGCTCATAACTTGAGAACCGCTCAACCGATCTTTATTATTTCTTCAGCGAAACGATTCATTTTGCTAATTACTAAATATTTCTAGAAGGTACGAATCATCTATCTTCAAAACTGTAGGAGATATAACGTTTTTTCCAAATTGCGTGGGCGGGAGAGGGCGTGGCCCAAATTTGATACAAACTTGATCTGCGTGCAGATAAAAGAAGCATTTGTCCCATACCTGTCAAAACTCTATCTCTTACCATCTCTGAGATCTAGGAGTTCATACAGACAGACGGACGGACGGACGGACGGACAGACGGACATGTCTATATCGACTCGGCTGTTGATGCTGATCAAGAATATATATACTTTATATGGTCGGAAATGATTCCTTCTGCCAGTTACATACATTTGCACGACTTTAGTATACACTTTTTACTCTACGAGTAACGGGTATAAAAATAGAGGAAAGCTAACTTCAGCTCCAACGAAGTCTATATGCCCTTGCAGTTTGTGTAGTTTGTATAATTTAAGGTTTTAAAAGATTTTCTGCAAACATTCTTATCTGAGATTTTTCCAAACTCATCAATAGATCGGATCAGCTTTAATTTCGGTTTATTGGAGGCAGCGCCCTGCCGGTAAGAATGAGTGTGGGAGTTAGAGATGTAAGATACATAAAAAGGCGGCAGTATCGACTATCGATAGTTGTTAATGATAAGTAAACTAGTTAGATGAACTGGATCTATGATTGGAGCTGCATGAACTGGGTCTGAAACTACCACAGCTACACGATATATTCATCTAATTTTAATTAAACTATTCAAACAATATTGAAAACAAAAAGTTTTTCTCACTAAAACTAATTTTTCGACCGATCGTCCCTATAGCAGCTTTAGGCAATAGTCATCCGATTTGAATCAAACTTAACAGAATTATGTTAAGAAGTTTTTTTTACTAAGACTGTTTTCAGACCTATCTCTTAAATGACAGCTATACTATATAGTTGTCCGATTTTCTTGAAACTTGGGGGAATTATATGAAAATTTATAAAGTCGAGGTTTGGGGATGATTTCCAAACAGACAAAACAGTTTTCTCACTAAGACTACATTTTCGACCTATAGTTCCATTGGCAGCTATATGCTATAGTCATCCGATCCGGGCGGTTTCGCACAATGTGCAGCATATTTGTTTCAAAAAACTTCGTGCAAGGATTGGTTAAGATAGCTTTAAAACTGAGAGAGGAGATAGCATAAAAACAAACGGGCAGATCAAAACTATATATACGCTTTATGTGGTCGTAGATGCTTTCTTCTTTGCGTTACAAACATAGGTAAAATTTTAATATACCCTCTCCAAGAGTATAAAAACCTAATACAAATTAGTATCAATTTGATATAATCGAAATATGTATCATTTTAATACTTTTATATATATTAACTTAATACTTGGAATATTAAAGAGATACTTCATGGTTTAAAATTGATGATAGATTAGATTTTATGAGCACGAAAAGTTAATAACAGGGCTGCAAAACGTCTGGAAGTTGAACCGCTGAAGAGAATTTTTGGGAACTCCGAACCGAACCTGAACTGGAGCAGAACAATCTTTTTCTTCCTAAGCCTGAGCCGGAGAATAATGCTGCTATGAATGTCAAGTTTGTCCTTTCCTACTATTTATAAGCCTTGGAATAAAAACAGCTTGCAAAGACAAATTTTATAATATCAAAAAGGAACTAATGAGTAAAAGCTTTAAGAATGTGAAATAAAACAATTAATGAATTTTTACTTTGTTTATCTTCTGATGAAGATGAAAAACAATCTTTATGGTTTAAGGTTTTGGAAAAACTTCTACTCATATTTGATATTACAGATTTATCCAGCGATGGAGTCAGTAATAATGAAAGATTGCTGGAAGAAAAAGGTAAATTTTAACAGTTAATACAGAAAGGATTTTGTCGACGATAACCAGCGACAACAACATCAGTCTGGAAATCCGACGAAGAATCACTCTTGCAAGCCGATGCTACTACGGGCTAAGTAGGGAGTTCAAGAGCAAAGACCTCAAGCGAAGAACAAAGTCACTTATCATCCCGGTCCTGCAATATGGCGCAGAAGCATGGACAATGACAGCAGCGGATGAAGCGGCGATTGGCGTGTTTGAACGAAAAATTCTTCGAAGGATTTATAGACCTTTAAAAGTTGGCGATGATTTCCGCATTCGAAAAAATGACGAACTGTATGGCCAATAAAGAAGAAGAAGAAGAATACAGAAAGGCTTAAACGGGACACACACATACACAACGTTTTCTGTCAATTTGGAGCTGTCTGTTTTGCACTGGCGCTGCCTTTGGCATTCCCAAACAGTCGTAGCAATGCTGGCATAAGACACCGACTTCTGACAACCGCGAGGTTCTTGAAAAAGCTGTACAGTCGACCATTCTCCTAATGTTTTAAAAGTTATGAACAAACATAAATTTAGAAATTAGTTAGCTGTTTGCTCGCACATACGCTCTCAGAGTGCATTTGGATATATGTCCGTCTCGCTCTAACCACTGTGATTTCCTATGCGGAATCTTTCTATAAAGGAATCTCAAGACCGCTTAAAATAGGAATCAGAAACATCACTTTAACGACCACTACACCTGACTCTGATTTTTAGAAAAACGTAGAAAAACTTTGTTCAGACTTGACTGGTAATCAAACCCGGTAACTTATCCAAGCCGTTGTACACTTTTGCAGATTCACATCTAGAGAACTCTTAATTAAATTCTTCTCTTAAAATCATGTTCCGTTCTTTTGTTGGGTCACAATTTGGTCATTTCTGTTACTTACTCATAACGAAAATGTCCAAAAGGTCTTTTCCATTTGACTTACTTTTCTGATTGAATTCGTAATAAGCTTTCGGATCCACTTTATATATATATATATATATATATATATAAAGTAAGTAATGTCCTTCATTAGCTTCAATCATCAGTCAAATGAAATGAAATTTTCATTGATTTACCCTTTTATTTTTTTGTTGTATATAAATGTAATTCTTCTTTTCATTCTGTGGTTCTGTTTTTTTTTTTGGACTGACGTCAGCCCGTGTGCTTGTCGTCTCCAGAGTGCCACGCGGGGGTGGGGCAAATGAAAAATCCATTAATAAATAAAGAGAGCGACGCGAAATGCAACTCACCTGCAACAAAAAAAAGAAAGAAAATACGTTAAAAAGAATTTCATTAAGTGCAATGGGAAAATGGGTAAGCTGGGCAGCAAAATGGCGTCCACACACACACACACACACACTGACACTAATAAGCTGCCGAGTTTTGCGTGTGTCAACTTTTGCACTTTTTGCGCAAATGCAAATAGTGTAAAATGAAAGAAAACATATTTTCACACGAGGGACCCTCAACCTCTCACACTCTCCGCTCTCGCACGCTTCAGCGATTCGCTGGGGCCGGGGAGGGATACGTATATGTATGTACGTACGTGGTTATGTACGTATAACTTCATTGCAATGGCCGTTTTGGTCTGTTTATAGTTCCTCCACTTCCTACTTGAATAACGCAGCACACGCCTACAATTTGACATAACCCTGGCGACAGTAAGGCAGAGGAGGAGGAGGAGGAGGAGGAGGGAGGGTTAGCAAGCAGGTAAGTTGCTGCTGAGAAATGGATATGTTTGGCTATGTGTGTGTGTGTAGAAATAGTCCAAATATTTGATATAGGTTGGGTCTAACAACAACAATAACAATGGCACACCACACGCAAAGCCAGGTCAAAAGAGGCTCACCAAAGACAACACTGAAAATATTTTAGGGTCATTTTTATATCAAAGTGTAAATAAGTTGTGGAAAATTTGTAAAAAGAAATGACAAAAATATACATATTTAAGCTTCTGGACAATCTTATGATGCGGACATGAGCAACAAGAAAACCAACAAACGCCACGTGAGAAAGAAAATGCCGAAAGCTCGCATCGTGAGAGACCCAAACCGCTCTCTCTCTATCCCATGGGATAGACTCTTGGCATTTTGGGCACCACAGTTTTAGAGCCTAAACCTATTCCAAAAACAGTTTTGCATAAACATAAATGGGAGTATGAACTTTTTAATTTTCCTTTACATTAAAAATAAAAAGTTTTTCTCACAAACACCCACCTTTCGACCGATAGTTCCTATGGCAGCTATAAGATATAGTCATCCGATCCGGTCGGTTCCGACATATTATCAGTGTGCGGTAAAAAGAAGACTCTGTGCAAAGTTTCAGCAAAATATCGAAAATTTTTAAAACTGAGAGACTAGTTTGCGTAGAAACAGACAGACAGACACAGAGGGGGGGGACGACCAAGCTCAATCGACTCAATTCGTCGCCCTGATTTAGAATATATATAGTTTATAGGGTCGGAAATGAATATTTCTATGCGTTGCAAACTTCTGGCCAAAATTATAATCCCCCTCAAAAAGAGGGAAAAAAAAAGCTTGGGGGGGGGGGGGGGGCAAAAAAAAAACACACAACCCGCCCCACCACAGCATAAAAATAGGAATGCCATCGCATTTCGTTTTTCGAAATCTGAAAATAAAGTGATATGAAAGTTTCATCACATGAAGAATATGATATTTTGAAAAGATTATTTTAAACGAAGATCAATTTGAACCTTAACTCTGTGCAGTAATGCCAGACTTCGGGGAGCATTGGGTTTGAATTGGCGAGTATGTTTGACACCCAGGGAGCTCTGACTTGGTATAAATGCCCCCAGTTTTAAGTTTCTCTGCATTTTTAGGTCTTAGTTTTCTCTGCAAATTTTAGGTCTCTGTGATAAGCGGTCTGGGCTGTGAGTTGATAAGCAGTCAGTCAGTACACTTTACTTTACTTCATCCCTTTCTAAAGGTTGTTGTTATTTGACAATTGATTTGCTTTTTTCTATGTTTAAGGCACAAATTGTTTAAAGTGTAATTGCCCAATGTGGGCGTGGTGTAGGGTAGCTGGGATATTACCTCAGAAAACTAGAAAAAATGCATACACACATACATACACACATACATATACTTATACACATGCTTGTATGTTTGTATGTATATACTTAGTACATTTTGAACGCATTTAATGGTCGAGCCAGTGGTTAAGTGAGGGAGGGAAAACAAAAACAACGAAATAGGGGTGGTAGGAGGGAGTATTGGTATTCTGACAGTCACGCAGCGGTAAGGGTTGCTAGCACACACACACACACACACACACAGCGCGTGCTAGTGAGCGAGATGGAGTGAGTTTAGTTCTAGGCTCAAGCGAGAGCGAAATAGTGGAGGCACACATTGGTTTGTTTGGCAGCCATTTTAGTTGGATATTTTATTACAACAACAATCCCTTGATTGTGTGTGTGTGTACTGTACCCACTTGTTTCTTTACTCATCTTTCTTCTTCTTTGCTTTTTGCGTGACATTGAATCTCATTTCGGTTTTGTTTTGTTTTTTTTTCGATGACGGAACTCAACTTAAGCCAAAGTCTCGCATTGAATGTATGCATGTTCATCCCTCCTACAACTTCTCCTTCCCTCTATGCCTTGCGATTTTTATGATTATTGTTGTTGTTGTTGTTGTTGTTGCTCTACCTCTCAATACATATTTCATTTTTGCCATTCTCTTCCTCTTTGCTGCATTCGCAGTGGTTGCGCACGCGCAAAACTTGTTAGAAGTATTTTTTTTTTTTTTTTTTAGTTTTTTTTTGTTCTATTCTTATTGTTGGTTGGATCACAAAAAAAAAAAAAGCGGGTAGCCAGCCGCGTCAACGTCGCACATGTCCAAGGTTAACAACGATCGCTCAAGTGTGCAGCCGACGACGTCGACAACGAAAGCTTTGGGCTTAGCTTGGGCTTCTGTGTGTGTGGAGGAACCATGTGGTTTGGCGGGGGGGGAGGGAGGGGGGAGTACAATGCAACTAATTGATCAACTCAAATTTTGTGGCTCAGTAGTTCTTGCTTCTAATTTACATTTTATTCAGATTTTTTGTGTTTTGTGTAGAAACTGACTTTTAGATATTTTTTACCATTTCTTTTCATTTAGGACCAACAAAATTTCAAGTGAAGCAAAATTTTGCGTTATACCATAAAAGGGATGCCCGCCACACACCGACACCATCAGCAGGTGTTGCCGGAACTCAGCTCGGAGGAGCGACGTGAGCAACGTGTCCGCCTGATCAAGACTTTGAGCAGATTCAAGCCGCACGATGCAAATCCCTTGCAGTTCTATAATTGTGTGCGAGAAATTTGCATCATGCACAATTGTAGCATTGATGAGGGTATGGAGAGGGCCACCCAACATTGGGCCAATCTGGGACCAGATCAAAGGGAGCTGTACAATTCGGTAAGAATTAATTGGTGAATTTAAGTAGCTCATGGGAGCCATCAAAGTTGAGGATTTAAGCCTCAACAAAGGAACTGCCAAAACCAAAAGCTCCATTTTAAAATAACTAACAAAACTTTTGACACCAAAAGCCTATATGAAATTTTTGCTTTGTTGAAAATTCGTTCTTAGATCAAGCATTTCATTCTTACGGAAATTTTAAATTCAACTTAGAAAGAAATTGCCCCGAACTTTGTACATAAATCAGTAACAAACGGTGTCAATACAACATTCTTAATTCAATTACAGAATTCTTATTTCAAGTACTATTTATTTAAATTCCGAAATACTTGATTTAAGACTGTTTCGCGTTTTTTAATCATTCACCGAATGAGAAATCAAAAATTTTGTGGTTCAAAACTTCAGCAAGCCAAAAAATTCTTGCTTTAAGTCAGGAATTTCTTAATTCTAAAATCAATAAATTCTTAATTTAAAAAGGGATTTGAATATGTTGAGCACAAACTTTTAGAGCTCAAAATAAGCAGGATCTAGACTTTTTTATGTTAGCCAAAAGCCACAAGAACGAAATGATTTGAAACTAAAACATTTTTTCCTGAATCAAGAATTTTATTTATATATTTTTTTTAGATTTTAACTATCGATTTCAAATTTAAGAACTATTTGTACTTAAAGTAAGAATTCTCAAGACCGAATCGTTCTTACACAAATTCTAGACCGAAACAGGATAAAATCAAAAGAAATATCTTAAGTCCAAATCGTTCTGCTGTCTTAAGTACAACCCAATTCACTCTTAAAATAAGTTTACATATTCTGAATTGAAGTTGATTAATTTCTATGGTAAGAAACAAGACAAAAGTTCTTGGTTTAAGTTTATTAAATTCTAAAGCCAATTCCCAATTGGTTCCTCTGTATCAAATAGGGCTGGACAAAAAACCAAAGAAATTGAACTAACCAAAGACTTACTGTACGTCAGAAATCTACCCTCACTCCTTAATCAAAGTGTTAGAAAAAAAAGTTTTTCGATTTAAAATAATATGCATTTTCTGTTGCAATTTCCTCAGTCCAAGATATTTTGTACTTGAATTAACAACTCGCTTTTTTCGCCTTTTTGGGTAAGAACAAACAGTTCTTGATTCAAGAGCGTTCTTATTTGAATATCATTAACTGTCGTTTTTCGACTCATCCAAGAATAAAACATACTTAAAATTAAATTCATACCGACCGACTTAGAACTGTTCAAGTCGTTAATTCTGAGTGCACTTGAAATAACTTTTAAGTTTGAAAATAAGCGGAGAAGCTTCTTCACTACATTATGTTGTAGGATCTGTTCTGAGTACTAGGACTGAAGTATCAAGCACGAGTCATACTTGAATCAAGTACGAAAGTATTAAAAACAATCTTAAAAGGCTTGTATCAATCCGCTGCTTATTTCAACTGCGGATCCTTCTTGAAAATCAAATGGTAATGACTCGAGATTGTAGTAAGTGCAAGATTTCATTGTCAAAGCGAAAGAGCAAAAAAAAACTGAGAGAAAAGCTTCTTTTTGGGGTCAAAAAGTGTTTAAACATCGAGTCTCAGTCATTCTTAAAGCTTAGTGCATATCGAGCTCCAAGCCGACTTCGAGATCAAATCAATTACGAACATCAAGCTTAACTCAATATCTGGCCTTCTCGATTGGATCCGAATGAGGGATCAAACTGAGCTAGAATAACAAGATAGAATCAATCCCGGGCTTAACCGATTTCTGACATCGCTTGGGATTGATTTTAGTCCGAATAAATCGAATTATTTTCTGTGTAGTTAAATTTTGGAAAGCATATAAAATCGGTGTTAAAGGTTTTCGATTCAAGTACAAAATTTTGATTTCAAATACGATTTTCTTAAAATAAAAAACTTGATTTTCGGGTTTTAAGACTAGACTCTCATGCGTCATGTGTCGAACAGTATGAAGGCAGCCTAAGGCTTAACATAAAATTTGTGGAGTCTATGTAAATAGGCTGAGGGCCATATTTTGCTTGACGACACTCATTGTTAAGTCTTGTACCTTTTTCTTTTTTGAACCTCTTTCGAGGTCCCCTTGTTACCTGCATATTTCATCCATTTCCCCTTTCCTTCTTTCAACTCTCCAGCAACGGCATGCCGAGCTGCCAATTCCAGTGCCGCGTCATCTTGTCTATCGTGCCTTTCAAATGGAACGCAACGGTCTCTGGTCATTGGGTCGAGCACCGGTGGGCAGCAATGGCGCCACCATGTACACCGTTGAATCGTATAAACCACCACCCAAAACCACAAAATTGCAAGCCCAGCTGAATGCCAAACAGCCCAAATATGACAACTTGTTGACGCAAACCGCCGTGCGTACTCCGCCGATGCCCAAAAAGATATCACCGGCCACAGTCGCCAGTGCCCAGCGGAAGCAAGTGGGCCAGTCTATGGCGCCAAGTCATAAGAAGAAGAAGGGAAAAGGTGTGGCAGGAAGTGCAATCAAATCGACGGTTAAAAAGACCAAGAAGAAGAAGAAGACGACGAAGAAGAAGCAAAAGGACAATTCAGTGAAGAATACGCTACGAATTGGCTGCAAGAAGTCTAGGCCACAATTGAAGCTTAAAGGCGCTGAGTAGAGTTGAGAGTGTGTGTGTGTGTGTGTGATGTGTGTTCATCATTGATTAAAAAAAAAACCAAATTACTCTTATGGCCTCCAGGATTTTCTGTATTCTTCAAACAAAACTAAATTCTCCACCAAAAAAAAAAAAAAAAAACTAGAACTGCTGCTGCCTGCGTTGACTTCTCAGTCAACGTCTCTGTCGACACTGACTTTTGCTTTGTGTACAGTTGTTCATTTCTAGTTTTTTTTTCTCTTTCTCTCTCTTTTAATTTTTTGCGACGGCCGAATGCGGAATTGAAATTTTTTTGCAAAATTAGCAGCCGACAACAGCGCGAATCTAACAAAAAAAAAAAAAAAAATATCTGCGAATTTTTGTTTGCCATTTTATTTTGTCTTTGGGCAACGCACAAAAGCGCGTTAAGTTTTGCCTATTGAGAACTACAACAACAACAACAGCAGCAGAGCGAATTTAGGTCAAATGCTCAACTGGCGCTGCGTGCCGATTGGCAAAAAAAACATAAAATGTTTGCCATTTTTATACCCTTGCAAAGGGTATTATAATTTTGCCCAGAAGTTTGCAACGCATAGAAATATTCATTTCCGACCCTATAAACTATATATATTCTTGATCAGGGCGACGAGCTGAGTCGATTGAGCTTTGTCCGTCCGTCTGTCTGTCCGTCTGTCTGTCTGTCCGTCTGTCCGTCTGTCTGTCCGTCTGTCTGTTTCTACGCAAACTAGTCTCTCAGTTTTAAAGCTATCGAGCTGAAACTTTGCACAGAGTCTTCTTTTTACTGCACACTGCTAATATGTCGGAACCGACCGGATCGGATGACTATATCTTATAGCTGCCATAGGAACTATCGGTCGAAAAGTGGGTTTTTTGTGAGAAAACTTTTTTGTTTTTAATGTAAACGCCTTCCGCTTCGACAATTATTAGTTTTATACGCTTTTACACAGATTTGGAAGTTTTTGTCAAAATCGGATGACTATATCTTATAGCTGCCATAGGAACTATCGGTCGAAAAGTGGGTTTTTGTGAGAAAACTTTTTTGTTTTTAATGTAAACGCCTTCCGCTTCGACAATTATTAGTTTTATACGCTTTTACACAGATTTGGAAGTTTTTGTCAAAATCGGATGACTATATCTTATAGCTGCCATAGGAACTATCGGTCGAAAAGTGGGTTTTTGTAAGAAAACTTTTTTGTTTTTAATGTAAACGCCTTCCGCTTCGACAATTATTAGTTTTATACGCTTTTACACAGATTTGGAAGTTTTGGTCAAGATCGGATGACTATATCTTATAGCTGCCATAGAAACTATCGGCCGAAAAGTGGCTTTTATCAGAAAAATGGTTTGTTTTAATGCTGACGTTCGTAAACTCTGTTGTATTAAAACATTTGCAAGGGTATTAAAACTTCGGCAAAGACGAAGTTAGCTTGGCCTTCTCGTTTTATAGCTTTTGTTGATTTCATTTATCTTTTTTTCTGTGTGTGTGTGTAGTTAAATGTTATATGGGGCATGGTTATATGGTTCATCATCCATTAGATACATCCTGTGCCAATCTGATCCCGCTGTAACTTCTTTTAGACACCTCACCCGTGATTCCAACCAAGTGGCAAAGCCAAAAATACCCATTTTACCATAAATAGACTAACAAAAGAATAGCTCTTGCAAAGTTATTGAGTTTTATCAATTAGCAAACTAAAACGTAAAGCCTACTTGACAATGGCCATCAATGAAATCTTTATTTAACAGAATTGGCGATCTTGACCATCCATCTACTTACCCTTTATCATGATAGTCTAAGCTCATTAAAAATTTTTTGCAAATTTTAATGCTCCGTCTTATCCTCTCATTTACCCGTTTCAATGTCAATCAAAATTTTTTAAACGATTTTTTTCATGTATTTAAATATTTTCCAACCGATTGAACGACACCTCCTATTTACCTGTCCTCAATTAATCTTAATCTTAACTCATACATATGATCTACACATCAAATTAAATGAGAGTCTAAACTAATTTTACAATTTTATTGATCGACCGACACATTTTCTTTGCCCGTCTTCATATTAAACTGAACTAATTATAAAATTTTGAAATTTTCACCCGTTTTGCCCGTCTACAATTGCTACCTATAAAATCTTCATGATGCCCAAAACTCATAAAATTTTGTCATTTTCGAGATCAGGTACGCCATTGCTTTATATCAGATCTTTATGGTAATCTGAACTCATTGTACAATTTTTAAAAATTTCGAGATTTTTGTGAATGTTTGTAAAGTATTAAACGGATGCTGAACATAAGTGACGAAATTTATCACGAAGAGACGATTTCGAAAATTAAACAAATTTTGACAGACAATGACTTCCCAAGGAACATCATAAAATCTCTGATTGACAAGAACGGAAAAACAACAGCTAAAAATAAACAACCACCCAAAACTTACAAGTCGCTCACATATGTTCCACAGCTTTCAGAACCATTCGCCCATTCTGACTGCTACTATAAGCAAGATATACAGCTAGCCCACAAACCAAAGAACACAATGAAGAACTTTTTTAATAAGACGAAGTCCCAAATAGCCACATTTGATAGGAGCAATGTTATTTACAAGATTCCATGTAATGGAGATGCAGGAAACAGCTGCAACAAATTGTACATTGGTACAACAAAATCTAAACTTAGAACTAAGATATCCCAACACAAATCAGACTATAAACTCAGACACCAAACCACCTTTAAAACGAGAGCGCAAATTAAAGTCGGCTCTAACCGACTTCGATATACCCGTTACTCATGAAAAAACATGTTTAACAGTGTTCCTGCGTTCCTTAGGGTGAACATCTGAAAAGTATGCAACACTTTTTAAACTCGGCTATTTTTCACATTTTTGCTCATAACTTGAGAACCGCTCATCTGATCCTTATCCTTTCTTCGGCGAATTTATTAATTTTGCTAATTACTAACTATCTCTAGAAGGTACGAATCGTCTATCGTTAAAACTGTAGGAGATATAACGTTTTTCCCGAATTGCGGGGGCGGGAGGGGGCGTGGCCAAAATTTGGAATAAACTTGATCTGCCTGCAAGTATAAGAAGCATTTGTTCCATACATGTCAAACCTCTATCTCTTACCATCTCTGAGATCTAGGTGTTCATACAGACGGACGGACGGACGGACGGACGGACGGACGGACGGACGGACGGACGGACAGACGGACATGGCTATATCGACTCGGCTGTTGATGCTGATCAAGAATATATATACTTTATATGGTCGGAAATGATTCCTTCTGCCTGTTACATACATTTGCACGACTTTAGTATACCCTTTTTACTCTACGAGTAACGGGTATAAAAACGGCGCTTGCGACACACTGTACGGAGAGCGGACACTCGCCGAATTTTGAAGCAACAACAATCCTACAGCAAGAAAACCACTACAGCAAACGCTTCACTCTTGAGATATTGTTTATTATAGACACACACACTGACAAAAGGCTTAACTACAAATCTGACACAGAGAACTGCGCGCACCTATACTTACTGACCAAACAATAACTCAGTATCCAACACCACGCCGAACGGAACAGACATGTAAAACAATGTATGTAAAAAAAAAAAAATATATTGGAAAAATAGCGTTCACATCTGTGTGTTTTTACTTGACCTCGAGCCTGCAATACTCAAATTCTACAATTTAGAAAGGTCGCTAACTATCAACTTCGTTCTTTCCGTTTGATCTCCACCGCCTTTTTACCGCCCAGTTTAGCAGTCTTCTTTATTTAACTAAACGCAAATGAGAGTTTCTCAATTTTTCCAACGTAACTTGCAAATTTCGCAATATATTTTGGACTGGTTTTTGGTCAACATTTATACCATCTTAATAATAATAATATATGAAAATTTTGTAAATTTCTTGAATTTGTTGACCTTGGATCTTTTCAAAATTTCACGGTTTTTGAAACCATTTAAAAAATAGTTATAAGTCAACTCCAGTTATTGAAATTAACTGTCCATGGCCCAAAGTTTCATATCAATTGGAAATTTCGCGGTTTCTTCAACTTGAAAATCTTACTGGGCAAGCGTCCGACCAATCCCAAAATTTTCATTACAATCGCATGAGCGGTATTGTTTTTCAAATGTAGCTATTTTTAAAACATGTTTCGCGCAATTTTTCAACCCAGAAGTTTCAGACAAACAAACATTCATTTTTAAATTCATACACTGAGAAAAAAATCAATCTAAAATCAAAATTATAATCTTGAATCAAAGAGAAACGGTGTCAGAATTCGACTAAGACCAGATAATCTTAACCCAACGTTATATTCTCAATTTTAATCTTAACATAACTATAGATCGTTTATACTCGACTTTAAGATGAAACAATCTTATTTTTTAATATGAAAAAACAGAAAAAAAACTATATTAACATTTCTTATTTTTTTGTATATTTTTTGTTGTATTTCTTAGTTATTAACAATTTGTTGTTTGTGAAAAACTTATATAAATTTAATTATTAATCCTGGTACTGGGACTTGAACTGATACGGGTGATTGACACCCTCCCCTCAGACCCTCGCTCTCATCATTTAGGCGCCCAGTCGCTGTTAAGAACTAGAATTACAACTGAATGTATATAATTAGGGTTTTTAGTTTTAATCGAATTTCGGCATTGGTTTTTTTTTCTCTTCAACGAGCAGCCAGAGACTGTTCAAGAGTTGCCAATGCTCCCAGAACAATACACTGTTTGGAGTGGTTGAAGGGATTTGTCTTCATCTTCATTACCGTATGGTAATAACCAACTTTTTTTGCCCAAAATGAATGCATTGCACTAGGTTGTCTTGTGGTTTCAACAAGACGGTGCCACACAGCATCTCACGAAGTGTTTAAAAATACTCTCGTATCTCGTAGTATTTTTTTCTTGCTCTTGCTCCTGCTCTGAATGTGAAAAGGTCAGAGCAGTATAGCCTCAGCACAAAGTCAAATCTGAAAAACACTATTGCTCTGCAAAAAATTACTATCAAAATACTTGAAGAGCTGCTCAATCTGCTTCAAATAGTGCTGAGTATAGCTGCTCCCGTAGGAAAGAAAGTCTATTATAGCACACACACTTTGAAATGCCTCTTATTTTTGAGTGATTCTAACTCCAGCCCGACAAAGAAAGCATTCATTGTGACAACCTAAAATTTTACTCCAAATTTTGGTCGACATTTTAAAATAATTTGGTTAGAGGGAGACGGACTTAATCACACAAATTGCTCAGAGAGCCAAAATAACAGCAAACAGCTGACAAATATCTGAGTGAAATGTTGACGACGCATCAAAGTGTGCTTAGGTTAGACTTGCAAGAGGGTTTTGAGTCAACATGAAACAAGAAATGAAGAATCGTTGTCATTGTCATAGTCGCGGTCAACATTTAAATGAAATTGTCCTTAAAAAGTAAGTGTCAGAAACAGGGCTGCAAACCGGTTCGGAGTTGAACCGCTCCGGAGTCGAAGACTCCGGAATTTTTGGGAAGTCCGAACCGAACCTAAACCGGAGCAGAACAATTTTTGTCTTTCCGAACCCGAACCTGAACCGGAGCAAAAAAAAAGTAGAAAAGGGTTCGGTTCAATTTGTAAGCCTTGAAGTAAAAACAGCTTACAAAGAAACATTTTGCTTGATTGAATAATATTCAGAAGTAACTAATAGTCAAAAGATTGTTTATAATTGATGAAGATGAAAGCAATCTTTTTGCTTCAAAGTTTCAAAACTATCATTGTAAAGAACTTAAAGATGTCGCCTTTGTTGTATCAGCTGCTCCTGCATCACAAGTATCAGTCTAGCGCACTTTTCCTACTCTATATTTGATTTATCCAGTTATAGAGTCAGTAATAATGAAAGATTGCTAAAGACATACTAATAATTAACCTATACCAATTGTCTTAACTGGGGCGATAGAATTTCCTCCACTAATACAAAAGGGCCGAAATGGGGGCACACACATACAAAAAGACTACTTCTGTCAATTTGGCGTTGTCTGTTGTTGTCACTTATTGCACTTGTGTAACCTTTGCAATTCCAAAACAGTTATTGCAATGGGCTATGCCGACTTGCAGAAGATAGGCAAATCCTGCTTATAATAAAACCGGGAGGTTCTTGAATCAGTTGTACAGTAGACCATGCTTCTTGGTGTGTGTGTCTTGTTTTAGAAGTTATAATCAAACATAAATATACAGACCTATTCCCGTTTTCGATTTCGATCAAATCATGCAGAATCGGAATTGTTAAATGTTCTCTTTTCCAAAAATCGACAGTTCTATTGGGCTTATTTCTTTAAAATCCCACTTACCATCATTCGATCTTCTTGATAGCAAAAATATACGGTCGAGTTCTTTAATAGTATTTTAGAAATCACATCATTCACTAGACTGGGAACTGGCCTGATGTAGACTGAACGGTTGCGCAGTCGACACCAGATCGAACCTCGATTATGATATTATCAATCCTCTTAACTTCCACCAATGAATAAAATGTTTAAGGGCCGATTTCTCATCTTATGTTTCTCATAGAGCCATATGTCACAATAGACAAAGAGCAGAGTAAATGGTAAGCTTATCTGACACATAGCAGCTATCTGAATAATGAAAAATCGGCAATTAGTTTTGTTTCAAATTACTTACATATTTTCTCAATGAGCAAAGAAAAAAGTTATTTCTGAACCCCGGTTCGAACCCGAACCTAGGTTTAGGGACCTTCTGAACCTGCTCTTTGAACCCAAACCAAAAAAGTTTCGCGGGTTCGAGCCCCGGAGTGAACCCCTCCCGATTTTTAGGAGGTTTGCAGCCCTGGTCAGAAATATAGATTGAACGATCCAGTTCCATTTTGTGTGTTTTTTCTGAATAGATCTCCCTTTATATGGGAGGACCAATTACAACAGGGTGAACTCAATTTATGCTCTTTGAGCGGAGTATTGGAGCAAAATCGGTCAGAGTACCAGCAAAGGTAGCTTTGCAACATGACAAAGCTCGGCAACATGTTGCGCAGCCGGTCAAAACATAACTTAACACGCTAAAATTGTAGGTCTAGCACTTCTTTGAGGATCAGCACTTCTTTAACTCTGAAAACTCCAAAATTGTATCGATATAGTTATGGGAAAAATTAGCGGCCAGCTATGAATAATACTACAATTAGTTTAAGTATTTCCAGAATTTTACATTCAAATCTTAAAAAATTTCTATGTACACGATCCTTTCTCAAATGAACGAATGATTAATCTAATCTACAAATGCGAATTCTTCCCCCTCATTGACAGCTTCTTCTGCTAAATTTATAGACGCTTACGCACAGAATGGCAAACGAAAAAGCGCCGACCACAGCTGACAAAAGCTCTCACACACATGGAAAGCTGCTGCTGCTTGTTGTTGCTGTTGTCATTTCGACATTTCGCCATTTGACTTCTAACTGCTTTTATACATATGTATGTATGTATGCTTGTATGTTTGTACAGCGTACACATGTCTATCGTCTGTATGTATATGTATGTACCGACATGGAGAGGCGCTAACTAGGCGGGCCAACTAACTTAACTAGCGCCCCTCTTCTTCCATATTGCCGTTGCTGACTCTGTGCCACTGGCTTTTGTGTGTTGTCAAGCCACAAAAGTCAGCGGCAGCGGCAGCAACAACAAAGGCGATTACGCAATGCGTTCGCATACACCAACAACGTTTTGTTTCGTTTCCGCGATCAACGCGAAAAAATTCGCAAATAGCTAAGTTTGCTGTGCGTGCGACCCAATTGGAAATTTGACATACAAACATACATGCAGCAAAGAAGAAGAGGCGCGCGCATACTTAAGCAATCTAAAATCAAATTAATTTAAAGCAGTAAGAGAAGCTTAACTTGGCTTTTTGGGGCTGTAAAGCCAATTTTACATTTACCATTTGAAGTCATCTTTTGCTGGCCTTGTTCTTTAAGGTATCTAGAGAGCGTCAGTGAGAGCGAACAGCTGACACAAATGTGTCAGAGCAGGGTTCCCCAAGCAGAGAGTGCGAAAACGTGACTGTGTCTCTCTTTAACACACAATGAAGCTTGACTTAGGCAAGCATTCGTAAAGAATTGGCAAGTAAGTTCGTGCCCCCGGGGCTATCGTTGGGGAACTCTGATCTAGAGCAGTGCCGGCCAAACAGTAAGAGAGAGAAGAGAGAGAGCAACTCAGTGTTCACCGATTCATGCAGCCATAAGTTCAGCTCGACTGACTTCGGGTCCTGGTAGCTATGTCTGGCCAGTTTGTATCTAGAGAGCGTAAGTGAGAGTTGTCGACTGAGTAAACTTTCTCTTTAATACTTATTGCTCCATGACACAGACTAGAATATTTAGACCTTGGTGGAATTATATAAGGTGAAGCCGTCAGTATTTGCCTTACAGTTAGAAAGGAATAGCAGATGGCTTGCTTTGTTTTTTGTTTGACTATTTCTGTATTACGTATTTTGGAAGTCTAAGGGAAGACGATTTTCAGGAAGACTAACTAAAATTTAATAGCATGAGTTAAAATAAAGCATAGTTTATTTGTACAATAAAGTTTTATTAACTTTTTGTGCCCTTAAATTTTATTTTTTAAGATTGACAATAATATTCCTTAATTTTAATTGACAATAATATATATATGATAGATATCTAGGGTAACCCTACAAAAAGCTCAGGGTGGCGTGAGCCGAAAGTGAGCAAAGCATTTAAAAGGCCAGCTTCAGCGCTTAGGAAGTCTTTTGATCACCAGAGCTAGAGCTCGAAGCGCAAAGGTAAACCAGCTAAACGAATTAGCATCTGTTATTATAAAGCAGTCGTGCTCCCATCTTGTTATTGTGTAACATTGGATCGCCAATCCTTCACAGAGTTATAACACTCTCTATATCTAGTCACACCCAGAGTAGGAATGCCCGACTGGAGCCCGACATCTTACTTTCTTCCCTCCCGCGGAACGAGACACACGCCACCGAAAAAGCAAGACGATTGAAACCAACCCCGAAACCCAGGCGGACTTCGTAACCCAGCAGCTTTCGCCAAACCCCTAGAGCACCATTAAATTTTCTGTGTATAAAAGTAGCGACGTCCATCCTCTGTAGCAGCGGCGTCGATACACAGACACTATACGAGCGTACACTGCTCTCTTTTGCAATAACAATCAAGTGCTAACTGAGAGCGTTCTCGCGTGTCTAAACGCACACATGCAAAGGCAAAATAAGCATGTGTGTTTTGCCGGACACTGCCCTAGAGTGAATATGACAATATAAAATATTTTGAAATAAAACCCAAAAGGAAAATTGACATTTCAGATTTGTTAGGGAATTTCTTTGCAGCATCCACGATTAAAAGAAATCATAAATATCTGTAATCCTGAACTCGGGGGCTAGAGTGGAAATGTAGGAAAAGATTTGGCTGCTTTTAGACTCTGTCAATTATTTTCGTACATACTACAAAGCATCTTCCGTGAGTTGATCCAAGATGTTGCTCCAAATGAAATGCTCAAATCGTCCAGTTTATCAGGTGGATAATTTTTAGGTTTTATATTAAGCTCCTTCAAGGATTGGACTGCTGCAACGTTTCTCGTGGCACTTAAAATCGCAGTATTTTAAGCTCAACGTTGTTTCGCGTGAACGAATAAAAAAGACATTCAAGAACACAGAAAAATTGTTCGCAGTCAACTCTTTCGCTTGAAGCATTCACAACGAACTGGCTCTTTGGCCTTGCAAACTAAAAAAGCGCTCTCTCGCTCCTTCACCTTATATTATTCCACCATGATCTAGACTTAACAGTTGCTTAGTCGACACCGCTTCTGTTAACAATTAGTCATTTGTTCGCTCTCAAGGTAGATTTGGAAATATGTTCGTCTTTGCTCTAACCACTGTGAGTTCCTATATAAGGCAGGGTTTCCCAAGAAGAGAGGGCGAAAATGCAACTGTGTCTCTCTCTCTCTGACATCGACAACCGTCTCCCAGGGGCTATGGCTATGTCTATATATGCAGGTGTATACTGTACCCACATCGAGTTTGCTTCAGATTTGGAAAATTCCCCCTCCTCCATCTTTTAACAGTGAAAATCTGTTTCTCTCTCTGTATAAAACAGTCTGGTTTGCTTCAGATATGGCAAATTCCTTCCCTTTCTTCTTTTAATCGCGAAAAACTGTCAGAGCCTTAATTCTTAAGTTTGAACCTAGTGACTTAATAGATATCTAGTTCTGTATACCATAATAAGATACGAGCAAAAACACCCCGGAAATGCAAGTGTGCCTCCCCATTTATTCAAATAAATTTTAAAAAAAAAAGGGAATTCTAAGCCATAGGAACCACATTACTTGATACAGAGTATTTTGCTGTCAGGCCACTCGACCGCAACACTCTTACTTGATTTTTGTTAATTTTATTCCACTTTTAGTTTAGTCCTAGTCTTCTTCTTTGTTGATACTCTTGTTTCTTTCTTCATATATTTTTCATGTTCTGGCAACACCAAATCGAAACACGTTTTCGTTTTGAAAAGTAAAGATTGTTAGTCGGTGGAAGGAAAAGTAATTGCCGAATAACGCACTCTTAAAGTTACTACATGTACATAAAGTAAATTTTTCTTAATTCTGTGATCAATTTAGAAATTGTTTGTAAAATTTAATTGGTATTCTAGCCTTTCATGGATTTATAAAGATTTTTTTGTTAAATGTGTCCAGAATTTGGCATTGCTCAGCCAAATCGAAAAGTGAAACCTTAAAGTCAGCCTCTCTCATTTCTGACTGTTCCATTTTCGATCGTTTCGCTTGGAATTATGGTTTCTCTCTTATGTTGCTAGTGCCATTCTAGCTTGGTTCAGAGGATGGCGAAAAGAAAGCAATTTCATTCGAAATTGAGGACATAAAAACTTTTCAAAAAGAAGTGAAATTGAGAACATGCCTGTATATGACAGTTTTATAGCCTATTCACACCGGCCGCAGCTTCAAAAAATTTGCCAAAGCCAAAGCTGCGAGATTTTGTCCAGCAAATTACTCGCTTAAGGTTATCGTTTCCGAGTGCGTCTGTCGATACTTTACAACAGTGTCCGGCATCGCTCAATTTTCTCAATCAATCCTCTGGAGCAGCGGCGTGAATACGCAGACACTATACTAGGCTTACACTGCTCTCTTTTGCAACAACAAAAACATGTGCTCACTGAGAGCGCTCTCGAGTGTCTAAACGCACACATGCAAGGGCAAAATGAGCATGTGTGTTTTGCCGGCCACTGCTTTACAACCATACTAGGGAGTAGCAGCTGCCTTCTGGCAGCACCCAGTGTGAATAGACTCTCAAGCTGGTTTTTCTCGCTCTTTTTGAAAATCCCTGCCTTCAGAAGAAAATCTTTAAAAATATTTTTAAGGTTTCTCTTTAGCTTCCTAAAAAACTTTTAGTTCTTTTGCTCTTCTCGCTTCTTTTTTAACAATCGAAATTTTTTAGAATTATTTCAACAATATTTCTAACTTCTCATTCTCAATTGATTTTAGTTTTTCCTTCCCTAACTTCACTCCGATATCTTATTCCTCAAGCTTAGTAAAAGCGTGTGTAAATAGAAAACCGTGGAAATAAAATTTCTTGTGTAATTAAAAATTTGATTAAATAAATTCCATTTATTTTACAATTTTCGAAATAATTCTAACTTTAACAGTAATAAAAACTTTCGTTTTAAATAAATGCCAATTTTCGCTCAACTTCAATTCCACGAAACTTCGCCCCAAAAAGCTTCCTAACTTTCATTTCAACACAATTTGAAGCATATTCCTAACCGTTTGCATTGCAAAACCCAAAAAAAAAAAAAATAAGATATAAAAAAAGAGAAATTTTTGCGTACCTAACTGGCCAGCTGACCAGCTGAGACTAGCTGAGTGACTGCCGCTGCCTGACCTTTGGCTTGACCGTGGGCGTGAATTGCGAATTGTTGCGAAAAATATGCGCAAAAAAAAAAAAAACTTGAGACACACCAAATGTTTCTAGCGGGTTGTCGGCGGCCTGTCGTACAGCTGAAATTCAATGCTATCTACGCACACACACGCAGACTCGGAACAAATTAGTTCAGTAGGTGCGTTGCCATTGTTGTTGCCGCTGCCGCTGCCGCTGCTGCTGGCGTCGTTTAAATTTAGCTGCGTTGGGGCTTCGGCAAATTAAACATTAAAAATCATAAAGAAGCAAGAGAAAACAAAAACAACGAAAAATTCGCACATATCTGTCCTTGACACACATTGCGTATACGCAATCTACGCAGCCGGCAGCCGGCTTTGCGGTATTTTTTGTTGCGTGTGAGTGCGTGCGAATTTGCGAATTTGTGTGTCTGTGTGTGTGTGTTTGTGCTTCTCTGACCTACTTACGTATCTGACAAATACAGATAACAACATATGTTTCGCAAATTCGCAAAAAAGTAAAAAGGCGGAAATCTAATTCCTATTGAGAAGTAGAAGAAGAAGAAGAAGACATTGGAGCTGATCAACTGTCCATACACACAATTTATTTTATTTGGCATTGATTAATGCGCAGCGCTCAACAGTTCAAAGGTTTGACAAAATAACAAATTACAAAATACAAAAATTGCTTAATTTTTGGTGGCAGCTGCTAAATGGCAACGCTTAAAAGAAGTTCAGCAAAGTCAGCAGTGGAAAGGTTAAATGAACATTAAAAATAGAAATAAACTTTAAATAGAATCAGAAAAAGGACTTGAGAGCCTAACTCTGGACAGAAAGTTTTGGCTTAGAATTCAAATTCAGCGACTTCTGAGTAACTTTATGCAAAATCAAAGTGTCCGAGCGACTCTAAGCAGCTTAGAACGGCTTGTTCTTGGCTCTGTTTAAGATCAGAAGAATTTTTGTATGTAATTCAGCGACACTGAGTTTGTTGTAAAGCGATTTACATTGAGTCGAAAATATGATTCAAGTCATTCTAAGCGGTATTGAGCTAATCCTTAACGTTTTATTACAATATCTAATTCTTAGCTCAGCTGAGCGATTGCTGAGTAATGACTTTGGAGCAGCTAAGCGGCTTGCGAGTTTCTCTTAGCAGCTCTAAGCTCCTGCTTGAGCGACTGTTATATAATTCAGTTACAGTCTATCTAAATCGTTCTAAGCGTTATTGAGCTAATCCTAAGCGGTTTACTAGAGAATTCAAAATTCAATTCCCAGCTCAGCTGAGCGACTTCTGAGTAACTCAGAGCGAAACTAGATGCATTTTTATGACATTGGAGCAGCTGCTGCTATATAATTCAGTTACAGTTTCCGGCAGCTGATTTAAGAGAGACCTCTTCCGACAGTGTATCATTCTATCTAAATCATTCTAAGCGCTACTGAGATTATCCTGAGCGTTTTTAAAACAGCATCTAAGAACTGAAAATCCAACTAATATCTCTGAGCCATCTTAGCGGCTTACGAGTGTCCTTAACCAGCTCAGAGCTCTTAGTTGAGCGACTGCAACAAAATTGAGTTTTAGTCAAGAACGAATTTCCAATAACTTGTAAGCGGCTTTGAATTTTGTGTAATTCTAAACGCTTCTGGAGTAACATCGAAGCTCCCGAGCGACTTTGACCAAATCAGAGATCTCGACTGAGGGAGGAACATCTCAGCCTTTTGAACAATTCCCGACCGACAATAAGCAATATAAACAGTCGGCTGAGCGACTTCTTTGTATAAGCGATGTAACTCTGCGTCTTTTGAGTAGCTAAGCGACGCCTGAGCAACTCTACACAGCTTTCCACTCTCTATTAAGCGTTTGCTATATATTTCTGTTTAAGTAAATTTGAGTGATTTCTTCATAATTTTAAGCCATTCCTAAGTTACTCAAAACGACGTCATGAATTTGAAGAACAACTTTAAAGGGAATAAGCGACTTCTGAGTGCTTGGAGAGTACTTCCAAGCGATTAACGAGCAGCTGAGCTACTTTTGAGGCATGCCCTCAGATACTTCTATAGCAATCTGAGTAATTTAAGCGACCGGGGAGCTTAAGACAGCCCGGTCTGTTACGCAAGAACCACAGAGTCTTATGTAACAATGGTAGCAATTACGAGGCACAGTAAAAGCCTTAATCGATGCCCAATAAAGCCCTCAATCAGAGGCATAGTAAAACCCTCAATCGAGGCACCATTAAGCCCTCAATCAAGAAACAGTAAGGCCCTCAATCGAGGCACTGTAAAACACTTAATCGAGGGACAATAAAGCCCTCAATCGAGGCACGGCAAAACCCTTAATGAGGCACAGTAAAACCCTTAATCGAGGCACAGTAAAATCCTTAAACGAGGCATTTTAAAGTCCTCAATCGAGGCACAGCCAAGCATAGGTGTTACCAACGGCTCATCACAGTAAGCCCCAGATGTTCTGTTCCAAGAATTTACTAGATTTCTTCTATCAAGTAACTGTCGAAGCAAGCCTACACTGACAGTGTCTCGGCCGATACCGTAGTTACCGATACCGCCATATTCTTTAGTATGAGCATCAAGAAGTCACAGTCGTAAACTAGTTCTGACTAAGTTAGCTATATTCTAACGATACAAAATCGGAACAAAAAAGAATTTCTGAAATGAGCCAGTCATTTTTTGATTTCTGATAAATCGAAAGCTTCTTCTCGACCCCATAAAAACATGCTTTACTTTCAAAGATCAATAGTCTATGGCATTGTTAGAAATTAAAGAAAAAACTGAAAGCCCGAAAAAAAACAGTTTTTTATAGATCAAAAGAAGTTTAAATGTTATGAAAATGTTATCGCTGATAACTGGATTTTCTTTTCGATATTTAAAATTTAAACAAAAATATCGATTTATCGAAATTTATCGACAAGTTTTTTTGGCTACTTCATTGAATTAAACTTTTCTGACTAAAACATAACTGTCGAACAAAAACCCCCGTCCATTGCTAGGAGGAATGCGTGACTCCATTGAGGGACTCTTAACATTATGGATGCAACGCTTGCTGAGCAGCATTCGAATCATTATTTCTGCATGCAAAGCCGAAAACGCAAGGAACTTGGCTGAGATCTGGGATCGAACAACCCAATCGGCGATTCTCTGAAGAAAAACTGGAAGTAATCAAGTCAGAGATCAAGGAGCTACTTAAACTTGTCAAAAAGAGACCGCTGGCTTGCGGATCTACACTCGCACAGGCACAGTCAACATGTTTGATCCACATTATTAACATCAACCATTGACCACACATGTCCAACAAACTCGGCGATATTCAGCTAAAATCTTCACGTCTAAACATCAACTAAATGTGCGAGCTTACAAAGTAATACAAGTCGCTCACACATTTCCATAACATATGGATTCCAAGTTCCTGCATGTCAACAAGTCAAGCCACCGTATTTAGCGTCAACTTCCTTGATAACTCAGTCGACTCTAAGCATCGTTTAAGGGTTTGTGGCTGTGGCGTTTTCAGTTCCAGTTCATCCAGCTCCAATCGAAGCTCGATAATTCCACCTTTTATATATTTTACACTGACTTATTTCTTCGACATTGTGATTTACTCATTCTTACCGGCAACCCGCCGTCGCTAATAAACCGAAATAAAATCTAATCTATGTTCTAATCTAAATAGCTAACGTGGCGTAGCCACATGACCACAGTAGTGGCGCCATCTGTCGGACAATTTTGAAAATCCCTCAATCAGCATTGTATAAAGCAAGAAGAGGCTCCATCAATGGGTCAGTTTTCGAAATGTGGCCTCCCCGATCAATTCTCTCATGCGATATTAATCGCATCGAAACTAATCGCATGGTATCGATGAGTGAAGTGTGCCATTGCTGACCCGAAGAGTCTCAGAGCGCTTTCGGCCTGTGTCGCTGAGAGCGAATTCGTTGCTATGTATTAGCAAGCTATTGAATAACTCTATTGGTGACCCCGATCAATCGCATGGTATCGATAGATGGCTGGTGGTATCGCCTGAGGAAATTTATCGGGAATGCCACTGAAAATCAACTATTGGCGCCATCTGTTGTTTAAGCCATGACCAAAAGAAAGTTTGCTGCCACAGCACAGCATTAGGTACAGAGTATGTTACAGTCTTGTTTTTACTTAGAACTCATAAAATCGTTAACAATTTGAATGCAATTCGATCAGTTGAAAACAACCAAATATATCCCACACTTTCGGTCTTTCAAAATTCAAAGTTCAGTAGCTTAAAGTGTGTATAATTCTGTTTGCTTTTTCCAATTCAATTTGTTTTCCAACGTCTTGTCAAAATGTTAGTTTTTGTGTTTTCACAGCTTTTAGTTTGTTTTGGGTTTTTTCTTACCCCAGATATGGTTTCTTTGTCTTTTTTTTTTTTGTTATACATAAAATATTATTATTATTATTTCTAATGTCAGGCAGTCGAGCGTTGCATACGTGACGCTACCAAGTCTCGGGTCTCCAGTTTCAGTTTCAGTTTATAAATTGATAACGAAAAATCAAGCAGGTAAAAAAAGAAAAAGTGTGATTGATAAATTGTATAAAAATGTGTATAAAATGTTTTGTGTGTTTGCCAAACATGCGAATTGCGTAAGCGATAATGAGAGAGAGAGCGAGAGAGAGAGTGAAGAGCAAATACAGATAGGTAGCTATAGTATAGCCAAGAGAATTGGCAAAAATATCACACACACACACACACACAACGACAGCAGCTGCTCTTCAACTTGACTTTGAAATGCTAAACACAAATGTTGCCAGCAACAAAACCTTCTGAGTTTTTGGCAACATTTTGCGTTTTGTGCGTGCCTTTTGTGTTATCGTTACGCACTTTTTTGTGCGAATTTTTTTTTTTTTATTTATATTTTGTTTCGGCAACGCAGACGTCTAGAGTTCATTGGCTTTTTAATTTTTTGCGCTCTTTTTTTGTGTTTTTTTTTTTTGTGCGTGTGTCGCGCGAGCTGTGAGGCCTATGCGTTGATTGTTGTTGTTGTTGTTGTGGTGCGTGTCGTTGATCTTTCAACAGCAACAACAACAACAACAGTTTTTGGGGGCTCAGCATGTTACCGAGTTCAATGAACTATTTCGCTGGGGCTGCTGGTTGGCGGCTTTTTTTGGTGTGTGCAAAAACTTTTCTTCTTTCTTTGCCATAGCCAAAAGTTCAATAGACTCGCGAATTTTTTGATAGTTTTGTAGTTTTTTTTTTTTTTTTTGTATAACAAGAATTAGGCATATGGAAACTAAAAATGGGTTTTGTCTTTCTAGATAAGAAATAAAAAAAAGAATTAAAGTGGAGGGAACGATATCGAAGCGATTAAAATTGTGTTTAATTAGGGGCAATTTATTAAAGGGGCAAAGAGATGACTCGTTTCGCAGGAAATGGGGCAAGACAAGCTGATCTTACGTTAAGGCGATCAGACGATTTAAGACTGAACAACACCGATGTCATAAATATAATTAAAGCCAGCTACATTTTGTTTAGTAAAAATTTTTAAGTCGTGTTATACTATACATTTTTTTAAATCGTCCTTAATTTAAGGTAAATCAACAATGTCAAATATTTTTATTAAAGTATTTCTGCATTTTTTATAAAAAAGTAAAATATTTACTGCGAAGTTTTTTTTAAAGTCTGCCTTAAAATAAAAAGGATGCCAAATAAGAATAATAAAAAATCAATTAATAATGGATTTAACCTCCAGGCTTATTTATGAGCTCAAAAACGCCTAACCGTATGGCGCTAATCATGATTTTCGAACTCTAAATCGGGTATTTTGAATCATTCCTCAGTAACGGCATTTCGAAGCTCTCAAGTCGAGCTGAACTTTCGTCCACCAGCATAAACACAACGTGGAAGGTTACCACACCTGTTTTCAATTGGATTCATCGCTGTCGACACTTTCTGAGTGAGCGTCTTTCTGTGGTCCAAAATAAACGGAGACACATACAAAGTTCCAGATCTTATTCCGCCCAAACTAAACCATATACAGGGTTTGTTTCGCGACTGTACTTCGGAGGGCGTTCCTAGCTAACGAACGAGCGGCCTAAACTATAGTTTTTAAGTTATTGACCCCAAATTTAGTTTATAATCATATTTGAGCTTCCATATAACATAACTGGGCGATTTGATTTAACTTTGTTCTTTTTTACGTTATTGAACTGAAGCTTGGTTTGAACAGCTGTAGCTCCTTATACGACTTTTAAAATCTTGTAATGTTTGGCCTACTATTTCATATAGCTGCCTTATTTCCGATCTGGCCGATATGCACCAACTTCATTAATTTTAAAGATATTGAACTGAAATTCGGTTTGAGCACGTATTTTAAGCTTTTTTAGGTTCTTAATGGTTCGATTTGGCAGACTTACTGATCTGTCTTTTCCGACCGATCATTTGTATGGCAGCTACAAGAAGTAGTCATCCGATCCGGTCGGTTCGGACATATTAGCAGCGAGAAGACAAAAGAAGACTCTGTGCAAAGTCTCAGCTCGCTAGCTTCAAAACTGAGGGACTAGTTCGCGTAGAAACAGACAGACAGACAGACGGACAGACAAAGCTTAATCGACTCATCTCGTCATGCTGATCAAGAATCTATATATTTTATATGGTCGAAGATGATTCCTTCTATGCGTGGCAAACTTCTGGGCAAAATTATAATACACTTTTCAAGTGTATAAAAATTGTTGGGGTTTATGCCATAAAAAGGCCAAAACCACGAGCACCTGAAGAATCAGGACAGACATTTTTGCGCGACGTGTTTCTGTGAGTGGTGCAAGCCGAAAGTGCAGCAAAATGAGAAAATTCAAAGTGAAAACGATGCTTATTGTTTTCTCCAACGATTATCAATGATTGATAGTGGTCCAAGTGACAGACAGGTCGATATTCAAGCAGCTCTATGGGCATTTCAATCGTACACCAATATGCCGTAGATCCTTAGCCGTGTCCACCTTAGCTGGGTGCCTGGGTGTTATAAACGGGCAAGATGGAGAAGAGCTTGATAGGGATGCTCTTAGCCTTATATAAACGATGGAACAACTTTCTGGTCACGTGGCCTACGTTCATCCCAAAACGAACCAATGGCCTTAAGCGCCAAGGTAGGTAAAGCATTTCAATTTCAGTTCTGGTTGGGGCCTTAACGTGTCACTGACTCAATACTGTTGATCACCCCTTTCTACTCAATCTTTCGGAAGTATCCGATATAGAGATTCCGTCTCTACTCAAATTTTTAACGTCGTCACAATGTTTCAGTCGGGAGGACAGTCTTACAGTTTCTTGCCTTCTCAACCTAATCACCTCAGCTAATGTGAATCAACGGATTACAAAAAAAGCGAACTAACAGAAGTGGCCTGAAAGCAAAGTTGAATTTAATCATGAATACAGAGAGGCTCTTCAATTTTTAAACCGCAGCACAAAAAACTAAAAAGGATTCGTTGAGTTACCTTATATGTGTTATTATGGCCGTTGTGGTTCATGAAAATAAAACATTTAATTTATTCCTATTTTGCTCCTACGCGTTTCAACGTTTGTAATGTCTTTTTCAGGGAGTCTGCATTTTATTTTTTTAAAAAAATATTTTGATTTATTTTCTTTTTTATTGAAGTCTTTTGAATCATTTGAAAGAGACCGCCACGATGTAAGTATATCAATATTTTAGTATTAAGGTATTTTAAAGATATCGAAGAATGGTCACACTATAAATAAAATAAACGAGACAGATAGAAAGAAAAATGTGTGAATAGAAAACCGTGAAATTAAGAAAAACCCCAAAAAACACTAAAACTTCTCTTTAATAAATTTAAGGAAATTTTCAATATCCTTAATGTAAAAGTACCTCAAACAGCGTTTTTGGATTTTAAATGTTGATTTTGGCTCTCTTAAACCTTAAATCTGAGCTTCCCCTGTATCTATAAGTTTTGGAATTGTAGTAAAGAGTTAACTTTGTTCGAAGATTGTATTTTTTTAAAGCAATTTCTGTGTTTTACTTTTGATTCCACTTGTGAGAGTCCTTTAGTCAGTATACTTTAAAGTTGGGTTTTTATACTTATATATGAAAGCTTTTTCCAAAATAATTAATTTAATTTCATAAATATTTGAAAATTTTGAAAAAATCATTACGATGATTGCAATCTTAAGGCCTTTGAAATTACCATACAGACAGCCAGCTGTTTATACTGTGTTTTGTCACTTTTGGACATATTTCTGTTTAGATATCAGCTAAAGAGTAAATCGAAAATGTAGGTTAAGCTAGATTGGAACCCTTTCACCCTTGGATATTATTTTAATTTGGATTAATCTTGGATAATTTTGTGAGTAGAAATAGGTTCAAGTGTGTACAAGTTTATGGATGCAATTGGATTCAAACTCACAACGGTCTAAGCATTTGCACCATTGAGCTTATTGCATGCTGAGAGCTTTATGCTGTCGATGCTACAACGACTTCAGTTATAATAAGGAGTGTTTACCAGGGCTGCAAACCGGTCCGGAGCTGAACCGCTCCGAAGTTGGAGACTCCGAGATTTTCGAGAATCCCGAACCGAACCTGAACCGGAGCAAAAAAAATTTCGCGGCTGAACCTGAACCCGAACCGGAGCAAAAAAAAAGTTTAAAGTGGTTTGGTTCAGAAAAAAATTCATATTACTTTTTCGGGCTGACTTATGTATTGGTGCTTTAAGGTTTGAATGTTCGTAAATACTTAGAAAGTTCTTTACTTTTTACATTCAATCTCAAATCAAATCATAGAACTTTTTTAGGCATGCTCTAGGTCATTTAAGTTAGGATTTTGTCCATAACTTGTCTAAAACAAGACACGCACAACACCACAAAGGAGGCCGGTTGACAGTATAGCTATTTCATGATTACCAATTCAATCTTCTTCTGTCTTTGTGCTGTTCCTTAAACACAAGTATCAAATTTTTTTTAGTTTTATCCATTATTAACTTAAGCATAGTTCGAATATTATTTGGAAAATATCAATAGTTGGCTAATGTTGTTACAATTTACATTCCTGTTTCTTAAGCTAGCAAAAACAAAATTATTTCTGAACCTCGGTTCGAACCTGAAACTAGGCTCACCCACCTACTGAACCCGCTCCGTGAACCCGAACCCAAAACATCTCACAGGTTCGAACCCCGGAGGGAACCTCCACCGATTTCAGAGGGGTTTGTAGCCCTGGTGCTTACTCCCCCAAGGTAAGGAGTTCGAGTCCCAGACGGGGAGGAGAATAAAGTTGAAAGTACAAATCTGGTGCTTTATCTCTTATTAAAGTAAATAAAGTAAAATAAAGCGAGCCCGTTGACGTTCTTTTAATATTAAAAAATGTTAATTAGTAAAATAAACGTACTTATTCCATACAATTTCTAGATGTTTCTAATTTAAAAGGTCTGCCATATTTTGTTTTACTTCTTTCACTTGCTTTGGCATTATCAGTAAATTTCTTCTATTTCTGCTCCATTTGTCATCGCCTTAACTTCCCTTCAGGTGTCAAAAGCCACACCATTTCCCATTTGCCCAAACATCATGATCAAAAACCGCCCGCATTCAAGAGCAAAAAGCAACAACAGCAAACAACAATCGATCTTTCACGCCTGCCCCATCCTTCTACTCGTACAGCTCTTGCGTCCTCTACTCGATCGCACCATCACCATTACCATCATCATCTTTCATCTCCACCTACTCCCAAATGATCATCGCATCTCGCTGGCAATTTGTGTTGCCATCATTTTTCAACGCGTCGTATGGTCGTGAGGGGGAGGAAGGTCGGTCGGGGGCATTATTTATGCCAAATTTATGCACTTTTTTTTTTTTTTGGTTTTTTTTTGCGGGCAAACTTTCGAAAGTTCTTTCTCGCCCAAGTCATGGGAAATTCGCCGACACGACAACGGTGATATGTGTGTAGTTTTTTGTTGCTGATGGTGAAATTTTTTTTTTCTAATTGCCGTGGTTGGTGACATGTTTCAAACTGCCCCTGGTTGGATTGTGCAATATATGATCTTGAAAGCAAAAGGTACTCCAAAGCAAGGAGGAAGAGTAACAAAATATGGTACAATATGGAGATCGTAATTCGTTTGGATTTTAGTCTCCGCTAAAAAGTCGTAATAGACCCAAAAAGGTATTGATAAATTGTACATATTATATAGGTACAAAATGGGTACAGAGTTAGAACGTAAGCCACAAACTAGGTACAAACGAAATACAATTTAGGTACAAAATGTTTTTAAAACAACATATGAAAAATGTCATCAAAAAGTAACAAATAAATAAAAATATATTTGGGTACAAATGGTTCAAAAATATACAAAATAGGTACAAAGTCGGTACCATAGGGACCGAACCAAACTCAAATAAATTTTCTAAAGCCAATATCAAAATGATTCATATAATAATAAAAACTTTAGCTAAATTTGCTTTTAAAAAAATGTTATGCCATAAAATTGTATAATAGCTGCAGCCGCTTGTTGTTGTTGTTGTGTAAATTAGAAGGCGGCTGGTCAGATAAAACGCAAAAAATAAAACACCAACACAAAAAGTGAACAAAAAAAAAATTGAACAACGCAACTGAGAAATGCGCAATAATTGATGCACGCAAAATGGAATTACCCGTTGCAAGTGCAAGCAGGATGGCGCCACAGCAAGCGAGTGGTGGGTGGGTGGCGGCAGGGGGATGGATGTGTGGTGGCTAACATGCCATATAATTGCCTTATAGTTTGTACGATAACACACACGAACCCTTCCTTTGCTGCCCCCCTCCCTGTGGGGTGACCTGCGCAAGCTCTCACCGCGTCTCAACGGGGCCAGCAGCCCCAACCCCAACCCACCGCCAAAATGCAAAAATGCACTTGCATTCTCTCTTCCAAAAAAAAAAAGCATTTTTTGTTTGACTCGACTCGACTCGACTCGCTGACATGCAAACGGGCAGTCAAACTGCTGACCCATTGGCAATTAGCATTTCGGTTGCTGCTGCTGCTGGAGAAGCTTTGCCAGGTGCCAATGTGGGATTTATCTGATTGTGTTGTGCCACCGCCGCCGCTGTTGCCGCCCAGTTTGCGTGTGTGCACAATTGTGGATTAATTATAACCAAGGACCCGCCAGATACATCAAAAGATACAAATGTATCTGCATCTGTGTGTGTGTGAGTGTGTGTGTGTGCGCGCAATTTCCGTCCATAGAACAAGGTTAATTCATTGTTTTTAATTACCCTCCCCGTACACTGACGACACGCACACACATTAAACAGATTTGTGGTCGGTGATTTTCACTTTCAAATCGTCTTCTTTTTGGACGGGTTTTTTTTTTTGCAATTTTAAAGCCGGTTTAAAATTTATAATTTTTGGTCAAAGTTTAAGTAGAAGCTCTGAATAGTTCTCAAAAGAAAAATGCTTTAAATTAATGTGACTTGAATTGGGGGTTTTCTGGTTGGAAGAGCAGGAGGAAAAAAGAGTGCAATGGGTTCAAAGTAGGTACAAAAAAGGTACACAACTTGTTTAGTGTAAGCACAAAATAGGTCCCTTGAAGGTACAATATAGGTGGAATGGAGGCTACGTAGGTCTGAATTAAGTAACATGAAGGTACCATATGGGTGGAAGTGTACACAATGTAGGTACCATTCTGGTACAATATAAGTATGAAATGGGTACCATGAAAGTACAAAATAAGTTAAAATGTGTAACAAGAAGGTACAATATAGGTAAAAGTGTTTACATTCTAGGTATAAAATAGGCACCATGTAGGTACAATATAGGAAGAAGTGTACACAATGTAGGTATAAAATAGGAACAATGTAGGTTCGAAACAGTTGCGGTCTACTTAAAAATAAAGGGTACAAAAAACGTAGATGTATATATAATTAATATACAAACTAAGTACAATTTAGGCACAAAAGAGGTAGAAGTGTATACAATTTGGGTACAAAATAGTTACAGTATGAGTACAAAAAAGGTAAAAGTCTATACAAATTTGTTAAGTGTGGGTACAAAATATGTGGAAGTATTGCAATGAAGGTACAAAATATATACTAAAGCTCTATTTACACGACCTGATCACTCATCTGAGTTTTCGTCTGATTTGCTGTCTGACCGGGTAAAAAGGCCGGCTGTTGATGCTATAAAGCTACTCATATAGCTATAGGGCGGAAATAGAACTTCCCGGTTCTACTTTGGCCTGAGCTTAATCATCTTGTGGCATTCGGTACCGAGTATAAAGTGTAAAAGTCTAACGAATTTTTAACATGTGGGTACGATATGTGTGGAAATATGTGAAGGTAATATAACTAAGTTGATGTGAAATAGCTAGAAAGAAGGTACTGTGCTGTGCCCATATATATTAGGGATCAATCAGGTGCTTATGTGTGTGCTTGTGGCTGTCTGAGCCAGCTTACGGCGGCGTAGACACCAATACACAGAAAAAGAAAACGGATAATTGATTGTGTGTGTGCTTGTGGCTGTCTGATGCAAACGTAATTCTTTGTGGCCAACAACAAAATCTACGTTTTTTGTACGTTCGATTTTCCAAGTGACTCAAAAAAAAAAATAGAGAAAACATACGAACATGTTGTTGCGATATACTTTGGTTTGTGCTATGCGTAAAAGAAATTTCGTTGCCGTCCCTTTTTTCAAATATACCAAATACAGTAGTATATACAATGCAAATACATAATAGGTACAAAATAAGTGCATAGGTATGAAATGTGTACTTGAAATAGGCACGTAAAAGTTATTTCAATCATGTTCCTGAATACCTACTAGGTACAGAGCTACTTTATATATACCTTTAAGAGAAACGAAACTTATACTAGAAATAGGCTCTATATCGCCCTTGAATAAAAATATATCCAACAGGTACCAACAAGGTACGGTACAGGTACAGGAGCTCCCCTCGGAATGGTTAGAGGGCATCTTGGTAAAAATTCCCAAAAAGGGCGACCTTCGTGAGTGCGACAACTGGCGCGGGATCTGTGTGCTGCCCACTATTGCAAAGCTCATAGCACGAATTATTTTGGATCGCCTGAGAGACACCATTATGGACACCATAGGCGAAGAGCAAACCGGTTTAAGAAAAGGTTCTTCATGCACGGATCATATCAACACTGTCCGCATCCTGATCGAGCAATGCACGGAGTACAGAGCGGACCTTCACATGGCTTTCGTAGACTTCACGAAGGTCTTCGACAGTGTAAGCAGGGAGTGCATCTGGCAAGGGTTGCGAAGGAGGGGGATACCGAAAAAACTTATATCCCTCATCAGAGCGACATACGACAGCGCCCAGTGCATGGCGGAAAGCTCTCGCAGCCTTTCCCAGTCCTGAGCGGCGTTCGACAGGGCTGTCTCCCATCCTGTTTATAATGGTGGTTGAAGATGTGTTCTCCAATATTCGACCAGCACCCAACAACAGCGGCATCAGGTGGACAATGACAACAACATTGCGGCATCTGGACTATGCAGACGATATATGCCTCCTGGCAAATAGGCTAAGCGACCTGGCAAGTGCGTTAGCCGAACTTGGCACATCATCTAAATCGGCGTTCGTTCCGGACAATCCCAATCGCTGGTTTTAGATGATCAGCCCATTGAACAAGTCCAGCAATTCAACTACCTGGGCAGCGTAGTCGCTGTGGATGGAGGTACGGAGCTCGATGTGGAGTCGCGCCTTCAGAAAGCTAAGGCTGCTTTTGGGATGCTGTCGGCCGTTTGGCGATGCTCAGCATATCCACACTGGCTCAAAATAAGGCTTTTCAAGTCTAACGTAATGCCAGTGCTCCTGTACGGTTCCTCCACTTGGAAAATTACAACTTCCATAGTGTCCAAACTTCAAACATACGTGAACCGATGCCTGCGTCGGATATTTTGTATATTCTGGCCTGACAGAATACGAAACTCCGAGCTACTACAACGCGCAAATATGGAGAGTGTCGACACCATAATACGCAGAATAAAATGGAGCTGGATAGGGCATACATTGCGTAAAAGTGAGAGCAATATCGCCAGGAAGGCAATGGAGTGGAACCCACTGGATGGATTCGGCCGGACACCTGGCAGACCCAAAGAAACTTGGAGGAGGACTGTTGGTAGAGAAGCGGAAAGCATCGGAAAGACCTGGAGAGAACTGAAAGCTACGGCAAACAACAGAGTACGTTGGAAGAGAGGAGTGGTTGATGCCCTATGTCCCACACGGGATTGGAACTAGAAGAAGACATCTGGGTTGTGAACTGACGTTAAGGGATCCAATTTGACCAATTGATGGCGCCACTTTGTGTCCATTTTAAAACTGACTAAAAGATGGCGTCACTACTGAAACCACTGTAACTGACTTTTGGTTATCCGATCTTTAATCCAAAATAATCTTGATTACCAAATATGTCAGAAGGTATAAACTCTAAGAAAAAAAAAAAAAAAAAAAAAAAAAAAAAAAAAAAAAAAATAAAAAGTAGAAGTAAAATTTATTAATTATATTTATTTTTAACAAACACACCTACCCCATCCCCTTCCCCCCTAAAAAAAAATATTATTATTATTTTTTTTTTTTGGTGGGGGGGGGGGGGGGGGGGGGGTTATTTTTTTTTTTTAATATAAAAAAAAAACCAAAAAAAAAAAAAAAAAATTAAAAAAAAAAAAAAAAAATAATAAAAATAAAAAAAAAAAAAAAAAAAAAAAAATAATAAATAAAAAAAAAAAAAAAAAAAAAAATATTTTTTATTGGGGGGGGGGGGGGGGGGGGGGGAAAAATAAAAAAAAAAAAAAACTGCATAAAAAAAAAAAAAAACACCCCCCCAACAAAAAAAAAAAAAAACAAAAAATATAATTTTTTTTTTTCAGGGGAGAAGGGGGGAGGGGAAGGGGAAGAAGGGATATGTGTTGTGGGTTTGTTTTTTTTTAAAAAATATATATACTTTATTGTGGAAAATAATTCCTCCTCCCTGTTAAATACATTTGCAACAACTTAATATACCCTTTTATCTAGGAGTAACAAGTATACAAATCAAGAACTTTCGTACTTAAATCAAGAATTTTTCACTTCCAACGCTTCAATAAGTTAGAAAATGCTCAAGCATCAAAAAATTCCGTTCTTAAATCAATTTAAGAACGGAATTTTTTGATTCAAGAGTTGAATTACTTGTTTATTTTGGGATTTTTTTAAGAACTTTAAGAGCTCTAAACAAGCATGATCTAGACCAGGGGGTGCCCAGACTGAGCTGACGGCTACGTGGATTGAAATACTAATGTACAAATTATATTTTAAGCAAGAACAAGTGCAATAAAATGCGAGCAAGGTGAGTGCCGACTATGCTAAGGAACTTTGTTGTTGCGTTCGAGTTTGCGAGAGACATCGGTGAGAGAGAAAAGTTGCAGGTCTGACGATGTTGTAGCCCACGTCTATCAGAACTTTAGCTAGGAAAGAAAGAAAGGAGAGCACGCGGCTCCTATACGCTCCCAAGCGCCCCTGATCTAGACTTATTTAAGTAAGCTAAGAACGATTTGTACTTAAAGTAAGAGCTCGTTTTTACATTAAAAGCGAAATAATCTTAAACTAAAACTTTTTCTCTTGAATCAAGAATTATATGTATATTTTTAAATTTTTGCGGTTAATTTTGAATTAAAGTGAATCGGTCTTACCAACTGCCAGACCGAAACAGGATTAAACGTAAAACTGTTTTTTAAAGACCGAATCAGTATGCTTTTTTTTTGAGTGAATCTTTGATCATCAAAACTAAGGAAAATTAACGACATTTCCAACCTCTAACTCTGATTGATCATTCGAACGGACAGATGGACATGCCAATATCGACGCGACTGTTGATGCTGATCTAAAATATATATATATTTTATAGGGTCGGAGATAATTTTATATTCCTGTTACGTATTTCTGCCCATTTATATAAAAAAAAAAGTGCCCAATCATGAAGCAGTTCTATCAAGTTCAGTATTTTCTTTCTGCTTCATGGAATTCATTCTTATTCTTAAAAATTTTGAAACTTTATGAATTTTGGTTTATTTTTTCGCATTGAGCGCATAGATTTAACTTCCGCATTCTCTGGTCTCTGTATTGTGCCAGATTACGCATACGCTGCGTATGCGTGTTTTAGATTAATTGTCGATTCATAATTTCAATATCAAAACACACCGCAGACATTGCGCTCATAAGTTTTATGCAATGCACTTAAATATCATTAAATACGGTTGTGTTTTTTTTTTATCGAAAATGCGTGCTCAGCTAAGCATTGAGAATTGCGCGAGGCGAGGTAACGTGCACAATTGTTGTTGCTGTGGTTGAGACACGCCCACAAGTCGCCCACTCTCAACGCATGTGGCGCCACGCTCACACGTAAAAAATGATTAGTGCATGGGGAAATTATAGACGCAAAGAAAAAAAAAAAAAAAAATGTAATGCAGTTATTTTTTTGCTCAGACGTGCCCTGTTCTTCCGGGGAGATTGCCTGAGCTGAGGAAAAGGCACATTTTTGGTGATTCAACAAAGTGAAGAAAACAGAAATGTGTAAAAGAAAGTTCTAAATTTGAGACTTTTGAATGTTTATTTTTACACGGTTTTCTATTTACATTTTTCAATACAGGTGTTTGTTTCTGTCTGTCGCTAAGAAAATTTAAATTGGATTTTAAAGTCTTTGTTTCAAATCCCATTTCTCACAGGAAAAAATCCCACATTATGGGACTCAAGTACTTTTCTCATTTTCATAAAATTTATAAAATTAAAGAATATTTATATTAATGTTTTGAGTTGACGGCAAAATTTAGTGTGACCCTCTTTCGATACCTTAAAAATACTTGATCATAAATATTTTTCGATATAAATTGTCCAAAGACGTCATTACAGACAACTCTCTGCTCTGCTTCTGGTCGATCCCCCTCCCTTCCCCCCTTTTTTGGACCCTCTCCGTTCTCATTCCCAGATCATTTGCCAAATGCATTTGCTCATTAATAAAACGTTAGCACCGTTAGAGGCCTTGCACAAAAATCAACGCCTAATTGATGAAATGGCAAAAAAAAAAAAAAGAGAAACACACAAAGTTATTTCTATTGATTGAAAAGACGACGGCAAACTTGCAAAGTGACTGCCATGACGATGCTACCAGACAAAAGTGCATTCTACTTACATAATTATGTGCAATTTATGCGCAGCGTGACAAATCAATTTTACTTGAGACGACTATTGTTGGCGAGCGCCGGAGAGTTGCTGCTGGTGCTGCTGCTGGCTGGCGTTGACAGCCAAAGATCGTTTGCGGTATCTCTGGGTGTTTTTCAAAGTTTCGCACGCTCAATTCGAAGAGCCGTTATCATCAGCATAAATATGTGACATTTACGAGTAAATGGCAAAAGAAAAAAAAAACAATGACTAAAGAAGCAGCAGCAGCAGCAGAAGCCCCAACAAGTGGGTAAATGGCAAATTGATAGGGATTCACAATATATGGAAAATTTGAATGAATAACAACGAAAGGAGCTACTAAAAGGATCGTTCTTTATGAAAGCTAAGGTCAATTACAAGTCATTAGCAAGTAAGAGTGTTACAGTCGAGTGCCCCGACTGCCAAATACCCTAAGCCAAGTAATGCCGCATTCTTCTCATTCCCACTTACGAGATTTATTTATATCTTTGGAAAGAAACGCTAACTTAGCTCCAGAAGATACATTTTCTTCTTTCTAAAAAGTCCCAAGCAAAATTTAACATTTTCTTATTAAGAGTTTATTTTATGATTAACTAGCTTAATGGTCAGCGTTGCCCAGGTCCTAAAAATGTTCAGCTTTCATCAAGTTAAGCCGGCTTGAGAGGGAATCTATCAATCATATGCACCCAAATAAATGTTAACAGCTGAATCACCAGCAAAAATGCTAAGGTACCCAAATCAAATAAAAACTGATTTTTTAAACGTATGAATCCACCGAAATGATATTCTCGCTCCTCGGTTGCTTCTGTTGCTCTAACACTGGAAGCTCGACTTCGAACTCTACTAAGACGAACCTTTCTCTACACAGATGTTTTAATTGTTCTGAAATTGGAAGCTAAAGTTATGAGTCCTTCTTCGGCTGTTTCGGTTGTGACAGTGGACACTTATTTGCTCTTGGTGATTGACTTCTTAAAGATTTTGGAGCACGTTGTGCAATATAAGATTTTTCAGCGGCAAGTTCATAAATATTTGGCAAACTATAAATTTTTGCTAAATAATTATTAACTTGTCAAAATCCAATAAGTCAAAGCCTCTTTTCAAATAAAATATTTGGGTGTGTAAATTTATGGCAACAATTTTCAAACACTTTTCAACCTCTAATGGCTAGATGAAGGTCCTGATTCAGTAAAATATCCAACTTAATTTAAAAGCTTCAGCTTCAGCTTTAATGATTTCTGAGATGTGGCTCTGAAGCACTTTTTAACCTTTTTTAAACCGTTTCTTGCAGTTTAAGAGACTTGAAAATATCCTATGACTTTCGGCATTTTTTTAAGAGTTCGGTCACACCACATTTATTATTTACCCTCTACTATTGCAGTCTATGAAATCTTCATCTTAATTTTAGGAATAAGAAGATATTGCAAATTTCACAATTTTGTTAATCTTAGGCAGGGCTGCAAACCGCTCCGGAGTCGGAGAAGAAGCTAATAATCAAAAGCTTTAAGAATGAAAATAAAAAAATTAATTAACAATGTTTAACCATGTTTATATTTGATGAAGATGAAAAGTAATCTCTTTGCTCTAAAGTTTTGAAAAATCTATCATTGTAAAGAACTTAAAGATGTCGCATTTGTTGAGTCAGCAGTTCCTGCATCACAAGTATCAGTCCAGCGCACTTTCCTGCTCCATATTGGTTTTATCCAGCGATAGAGTCAGTAATAATGAAATATTGCTGAAGACACACTAAAAATGAACCTATGCCAATTGTGTAAACTAAGGCGATAGAATTTCCTCCACTAATACAGAAGGGCCGAAATGGGGGCACACACATACAAAATGACTACTTCTGTCAATTTGTCCTTGTGTGTTGTTGTCACTTCTTGCACTTGTGTAACCTTTGCAATTCTAAAACAGTTATTGCAATGAGCTAGCCGCTGATGCAAATCCTGCTTATAATAAAACAGGGAGGTTCTTGAATCAGTTGTACAGTAGACCATCCTTCTTGGTGGTGTGTGTGTGTGTATCTTGTTTTAAAAGTTATAATCAAACATAAATATACAGACCTATTCCCGTTTTCGATTTCGATCAAATCATGCAGAATCGGAATTGTTAAATGTTCTCTCTTCCAAAAATCGACAGTTCTATTGGGCTTTTTTCTTTAAAATCCCACTTACCATCATTCGATCTCTTGATAACAAAAATATACGGTCGAGTTCTTTAATAGTTTTTATACCCGTTACTCGTATATAAAAGGGTATATAAAGCGTGCAAAGGAAGTAACAGGCAGAAGGAATCATCTCCGACATATAAAGTATATATATTCTTGATCAGCATCAACGAGTCGATAAGACATCCGTGTCCGTCGCCGTCCGTCGTATGAACACCTAGATCTCAGAGATGGTAAGAGATAGAGTTTGACATATGGGACAAATGCTTTTTTATCTGCACGCGATCAATTTATTTCAAATTTTGGCCACGCCCTCCCGCCCCCGCAATTTGGAAAAACGTTATATCTCAAGATTTGAAGATAGACGTTTCTACCTTCTAGAGAAGTTATAATACAAAAGAATCAATTTGCCGAAGAAATGACAAAGATCGGATGAACGTTCATTATGAGTAAAAATGAACAAGCACCAACCTCCACCTAAAAAATTTCATACTTTTGGATGGTCACTAGGGAACCAGGAACACTTTAACAGTTTTCATGAGTAACTTATCGAAGTCTTAGACGATAATATTCTTAGAAATCACATCATTCACTGGACTGGGAACTGGCCTGATGTAGACTGAACGGTTGCGTAGTCGACACCAGATCCAACCTCGAATATGATATTATCAATCCTCTTAACTTCCACCAATGAATAAAATGTTTAAGGGCCGATTTCTCATCTTATGTTTCTCATAGAGCCATATGTCACAATAGACAAAGAGCAGAGTAAATGGTAAGCTTATCTGACACATTGTAGCTATCTGAATGATGGGAAATCGGCAATTAGTTTTGTTTCAAATTACTTACATATTTTCTCAATGAGCAAAGAAAAAAGTTATTCCTGAACCCCGTTTCGAACCCGAAACTAGGTTCAGGGACCTTCTGAACCTGCTCTTTGAACCCGAACCCAAAAAGTTTCGCGGGTTCGCACCCCGGAGTAAACCCCTTCCGATTTTTAGGAGGTTTGCAGCCCTGATCTTAGGTCTTATGAGTTATACCACAAATTTGCAAATTTCATAATATTTTACCTCGTTCCATCTAAATCCTGCACTCTCGTTAATAACACGGTTCTATAAATTGAGACGTTTTGTGAGAGTCCCGAGCATCTTTAACAAGTTGGTATGTCAAAGCCATATTTTAGATTCCATTTCCAAGATATTCGCGAAAAACTAAATTACCGACCTTTTGCCGTTTTAGAACTTTAGATAGTAAACATATCAATGCGACTGAGAAAAATCAAATACACGTATTAGGTATTGCCAATGGTGTCGAAATTGGCCTTCAAAGTCAAATTTTACTTGATTTATAGCAATTTTGTCAAACTAAACCATATTTGTCGGACATTTATTGGCGCCCTCTCATCATATAGTTAAACATAAGGACTAATTATGGAATATTTGTGGCATTTTTGTAAGGATCGCAATATTAAAAATTTATGGAAGGAAAACTAGATTTCCATTCCAAATTTTTATAGCAGTTTCAAAAGGCAACTTGATATAGCATTGGCTTAACCAAACAACAATCATGTTGCTAATTTGTTTTCGAGAGAAGGCTTTGCTCTTTAACTCCCTGCTGAGCCCGTAGAAACATGAGTTTGCAAGAGTAATTCTTCCTAAGAATATTTCTCGAAGACATTCACAAACTGAATATCAGAGCCATTCCTGTTGATGGTGTCAACATTCTAGGTCCCTATCCACAAATCATAGTCTCATTGGTAGAGTTCTTTGGATGGTGGTGGGCTCGCACAAGGGTCCCAAAAAGACGGCCAAAAGTCGAAAAATGTTTTTGATTTGGCTGAAAGTTGGTACTTGGGGGTTCTCGGGGTTGCTGATCACGAATTCGAAGTCACAATTTAGAAAAACAAAATGGCGGACAATTTCCGCCCCCGCAATTCAGAAAAAACCTCAGATCTCCCACAGTTTTGCAGATAGATGGTTTGTACCTTCTAAAGATTTTTTGTAATTATGATTATTTATCGATTCGCCAAAGGAACTATGAAGATCGGATGAACGATAGCGGAGTTATACGGAAAATAAAAAATTTTGATGGGTAGCACTGGGCTCACTTTTTGGCACTTTTATCACTTTGTGTGGCTTCTATATAAAATGTATCAGATAAATGCAAGCTCTGGGGTATACAGAACATGTTATAGTCGGACTTCACCGACTTTCTAACCTGATTTTTGGGAAAATGTAAAATAAATATTTGAAGTCGATTTGCGCGGACTAGGAGTTCATTTTAGACCCATGGTTTCATGGTGAAATTTTCTTAGAATTGACCGTAGATTACGTTTTTGCTGTACGCTTTGGTCGAAAAAAAATCGACCCCCCTAGTATGTATATTATGTCGCGACATTGAATCAGCAGCTCTTTGCAGCTAATTTTTGGCTATTTTGTTAAGAATTGTCTAAGCAACAATTTCTATTTTCTTTGATAGTGGGATCTGATGGGAGTTTTGACCTATTGCTTTTTTCAATGCGACTTTTCTGAACGATTTACTAATTCATACATTTGTTAATAAAAACTTTGGGCAATACGTTCAAATTGTACAGGATGATCCATTTAAAAATTGGAATTTAATTATGCTATAAAAAGGAAACGGCTCGATATTTTTCAAAAGATGAACATTTATTGGAAAGGTTGGTTCATGGCATTTTTTTATGAAAAACAATGTCGGTCAAATTATCACTACGGCTGACTTGGCAGTAGCCCATTCGATCCATCCATCCTCTGTTGTTTAAATGAAACTTTTTTTAATAGTTAGTCTCCAGTTAAAGATCTTCAAATATTTGTCAAAAAAATTCAAGACAGAAGAAACATAAGAATACAACGACCCAAGAAAATTTAAAAATTGATGAAATTGGAAGCATCCAAATCGTTATGGGTAGATGCATTATCCAAGGAAAGTGTATATCAACAAAATGTTTAGATTCATGCATCTGAGCATTCGATATTGAGAATCTATTCTAAAGTCAAAAACCCAAATGGGAGTTCATTTTAGAATGCAGAAGTCACAGTTTGGGATCATCCCCTAAAGAGAAATTCAAAATGGCGAAATCAATTCACCTCAAATCGAAAGGGTGGTGGAGTTCCAAATCTTTTGTATCAACAAACAAAAGCAAACTTTTGTTGAATACAAAATGTTTGCAAAAATTTTTATTTGAAGGCCAAGGTCAGCGCCAGAAAACGCTACGGATTGGATCACACACACACAATGAGAAACCCAAACCAACAACTAAAAGTGGTTTTCTGTTGAAGCGGAAGTAAGCGACGTCTGCGCTTTGACAATGGGAAGTGAATGCTAAAAGATCGACCCAAAATGTCTGTGTGTGTGTGTGTTTGTGCGCTGTCAAACAATTGTGTGGCTGAGGCCCGCAATATGGCGCTTAACTGAAGGTTTCATTTTTTAATTGAAATTTTGCGCAATTGCGAAATTGCTTTAATTAGCCCAAGTTTTGTGTGTGCATGCGTTAATTGCAGTTTCCAAAATTATTTGAAGTACTCACCTTAAACTAAAACACTCGCCAGTCGGGCGTTACCCGTCCAGCAATCCATAAGTTGCAATTTTTCAATTGATTTTTGTTTTTGTTTTTTGGGGAAGGGGGGGAAGGTCCGTCGTCTGCGTCGTGGATTTTGTTGAATGTGTGTGTGTGTTTGTTGCTTGATTTCTTATAGCCGTTTCCTCTACTTTTTTGTATGGTTTTTTTTGCACACCGTTTTATGAATCGAAAGACGTTTTACAACACTGTTTTGCTTAATTCTTTGTTCGAAAGAGAGTTTCTTTTTTTTGCCCAAAAAAATGTTTTAATTGAAATATGTTTTTGTTTGTTTTTTGTTTTGTTTTACTTGTTAATCCATAAACATTTAATTGGTCCAGTTGGTTGCTTCAATATTTCGTCAAGTTTAGGGTAGATGGTTGTGTATATGTGTGTGTGTTTGTGTATGTGTATGAGAATATGCCAGAGAGCGCTGCCAGAGTTGTAGCGTGTTGTGGTTGTTGTTGTTGGAACTTTTGTTAGTTCTGAGTTTCGATTTGCCGAGATTTCGTAATGTATGGATTTTGGTTTTTTTTTTAAGTTTTACACGCTTTCTTCTTCGTTGAAATTTGGAATTTTGAAGAATATGCTGAAAAGAGAGAGAGAGAGAGAGAGGGGGAAATTAGTGATAAGTTTAGAGCTGGCCCTTTAGTTGGAGGGAATTCTCAAGCAGTTAAAGCAATATTTGCCGTGGGGCAAAGTCTACTGAAAATAGAATCAGAGGGTAATGTAGTAATTTTCCACTTTTAAACACCCGACCATAACTATACTCTGTACCATCAATCATCAAATCATTCATGAACTCCCGAATTTATTCAGCTCAAATGTAGGCAATGATTTGCGAGAGAAAGAGAGAGAGAGAGAGAAACAACACAATGTGGCTCACAAATTTAAGGTTAAACTTTCACTATTTTAATTACCCCCAATGAATGTTGTTTGTTGTTGTTTTTTGTGTTCAAGAAGAAGAGTCAAAGTCAATTGTTGTGGCTGTCTCCTCAAAAAGTCTGCCAACTGTCTGCGCTGTTGTTTCAAGTACCCCCCACACACACACACACACACACACACACACACACACATTGAGAGAGTGAAAATGTTTGGTAAAGTTTTGCTGCTGTGTTGCTGCAACATGTGGCATGTGCTGGCTTAATTATGACGTTGAAAAGTCACAACGACAAAAGCCAACCTTTGAATTATGAGACAGTCAGACAGGGTAACAGAGCGAGAGAGCAGGAGAGTGGGAGAGCGGGTGAGGGTGATGCAGGGGGAGGCAGTGGCAGGCACAAGTTTAATTTTTCGCCAACTTTTCGCCGACTGACGTCATCTTTTGCCTTTTCGCATATTTTAATCATCAACAAGAATAAGATGAACAAGAAGAAACCAACATCTGGGTAAGTACTTAGTTGGTGGCCTGACCTTGAGAAAGTTTTTTCCTCTATTTTTGTGTGGTCTTAAGTAGGTTGCTGTCTGTCTGTCTCTTTTGTATTTGGAATGCCTTAAGAAAGTTCAAGTTCATTGCGGAAAAGTTGAAAATTAAACAAACAAAAATTTTTTGAACCAAAAACAACAATAAGGAAACTAGGCAAGTAGGCAAATGTAAGAAAAAACGGATGTGTAAATTTATGGAAATGTTAGTGTTAAGGTATTTTGTATGACAATTGTTAAGGATTAAACATTTTTGAGGTTGGTTTGTAAATTTCAAATTTTTTTAAATACTTTATTCATTTAATAATTGTGTCATTGCAGTTCACCCACCCTTCGAAGTAATTTGGAGCGAATTGTACTTGACATCGGCAACACAGTTAACCTGGAAGTCTTTCGGAAATATACTAAACTTAAGACGATACGATACATTCCGCGCCCAAAGCTGACAGCTTTTTTGTGCGAATTCAAAAAGAAAACGGAAGAGATACCACTACCAAAGATTTGTAAGTTTACACTCGGTACAGACGGCAGGCGTTGTCCCAAAAGCTGCAACTGTTTTTTGGAATGGAAAACTGGCTTCTTTTTTATTAACTGCACTGGACGAGGATTAACAGATATTCCAGAGCTGCCTACACCAGTCTATGGCCTTCCAGTTCTTCTGTTTGGAGATAACAATCTCACCGTTTTACCCAGCAAAAACTCAAGAGGGGGATTCGCGAATCTTAAGGAACTTAATCTGTCTAATAACAACTTGACTACGCTGAGAATTGATTTGCTGCCACCTGGACTAGTCTATTTGAACATCAGCAACGACTTTGAAACTCCGAATAAGACCGTAGCAAGACTTCTGTCAAATTACTTTTATGTTAATGAGGCTAGAAATACCTGGATCAGCTACTGTGAACACTCACATTTATTAGTTGATCTAACACAATTAGCAGTGAGTAAAAATCAAAGATCATATATTAGGGAAGACTGTCTACGGAGCTGTCATTGTTGTTTCAATCAAACTACGGAGGAATTTATAATCGATTGCCAAAATAGGAAGCTAACAATATTTTCTAATTTTCCAAATAATTTACCCTTCAACTCAACTCTTCTACTTAACAACAACCAATTTGAGGATCTTCCAAAACTGCTTAATTCTACACTAAATAAGTTGCATTTAGTTAATAATAATCTTATGAGCCTAAGCATAGATAAACTCCCTCCTAATATCACCTATTTGGACATAAGAAACAACAGATTCGAGACTCTAGATGACAGGGTTATACAGTTTCTCTTCGATGGATTTCAAACTAGAATAGGGAAGATTCAACTATCGGGCAATCTGTGGAAATGCGATTGTAAGTCAAAGTTATTCTCCAACTTTCTAAAAATCCATGATCCCAATGTCTATAACGAGGCTCTCCAACGAGATGGGGTAGATTGTCCCAAGGAATGTGTTTGCTGTCTAGATTATGATTCAAGGCAATTGATAGTCAACTGCACTAACCAAAGACTTACAGCAATACCCAGTTTAAACATTACCAAGGACTTTAAAGTCTCTCTGTTATTCGCACACAACTATTTAAAGAGTTTACCCCTTGACCCTTTACCAGGCTATAGAAATCTGCACGAATTACACTTCGCAAACAATCATTTGAGGTCAATTGATTTTCTGCCCGATAATATTACCCTCTTAGATATTCGAAACAATGGCTTGAGTTCTCTTCCAGAAACCATAACAGATTTCCTTATCAAAAGAGACCCGAACATTAAGCTTTGGATTTCTGAAAATCCTTGGATTTGTGATTGCAATGAAAAACATTTTCTTAGATTCAAAACTAAACTGGCTTTAAACCGAACTTGGGACTTAGAATGTTTATCTTGCGAATTTTGGTTGCGAGCTAGCGCAATCGTGTTGAGTCAAGGCTAGTAGACGGGTAAGAAAAGTTTTATGAAATTATAAAAAAATGTTTTTCACAATAGTACAGAGCACTGTGATGTGTGGTGTTTATACTGCGGAATGAGATGTAAACAATGGTAAATAAATTTTGTTGGTGGAGTATTCTTAAATTAGTCACGTAATCAACGTTATGTGTTATGGACTTATGAGTAGGTTGGTTACAGTAAGGTTGGAGCATTTAACCACAGAATTGGTTGAATTTACTTTGTTCTGTACTCACTTGAGGAGACGGGCGTCTGTCTTCCATATTATGTGTTCATATTCGTTACGATTATAATAGTTTTCCTAGTCTACATTCTTTCCCTTTACTTTGGTGTGCTCGTCCCGGATTCTAGTATATTCTGTCTTAGCACGCGGAAAACTAAAAGGATATGATAACTGGACAAATTATGAGGAGGGTAGCAAGACCACCACACCCGTTGCCGACGAGACAGAGCCGGAAGAAATCTTATCGCGTGCGCTTCCCCCTTGTACCACCACCCAGTCCAGAATCAGTAATTGTTACTCGTTACAGTTATGATTATTATAAATATCATATTATTTTATGGTATGGTATGGTAGACAGACAGACGGAGTGAACAGAATAAACCGTATGGACAAACCCTGAAGAGACAATATTTATATTGTAAATAGAAAACCATGTGTGAAGAGAAAGACATGTGAAAGAACACTGTGTAAATATAAGACCGTGTGTAAATAAAAAAACCGTGTCTTAATATTGTTTTTATATATTTATTTATTAGCTCTATTAGAACTAAGTCGTGTGTAAATAGAAAACCGTGTGTAAATAAAAACCGATCTGCCCCTTTTATGGGCTATATTGGGATTACCGTTAGCAAATCCAAGGGGGTCCTTGCTTTTGTTAAAAGTTAGTCTAAGGAATTTGATGACCCATACACCACTAAGCTTCTTTATGTCTCACTTTTCCGACCACACCAGGGCCTTATTGAGTCGATGCAGTTCGCCTTACGTGGACTTAGCTGGGAACAACACCGTCGCCTGCCATCGTATGTGGACAGACTTCGTCTATTAAGCCTACCGTCCTTGCAATATCGTAGAGTCCGTCACGGAGTTATGTAAGCGGTGATATTGACTCTTGTTTTCTACTGAGCCGAGTTAATTTTTCGATCCCACCTAGATCTACAAGACAGTTTCGGCCAATTTTCTAATCTAATTTCGAACCTCATGACCCGATTCGAATCATCTGCATGTTATCGGGGGTGTCACAGAAATCTCTAGAGATTTTGGCCTTGGTTGGTTTGCAAATCGCTCGAAAAATTCGTCGGTGTCCCAGAACTTCAAGAGATTTCATTTTCTTATTTGAAAGTCGAGTTGGAAGGTTTGTGTGGTATTTTTCTCTCAAATCTATAAACAGGGTTGTCATTTCTTGCAAAAAAAATTTCCCTTCTTCTAGTTTTGAGGTAATTTGATGTTTAAATGGAATTTTTTGATTGTGTTACATGTTTTACGATGCATTTTTAAATTACAATTCAAATTTAAGTCATATTCCTCAAAAATAAAATGCAAAATTTAAAAATATTTTTACGCCAATCATTAAATGTAACTAGGCAACCCTTAGCGCTTGTTGGTACTCAGAGAGAGCCACCATGTGTAGAGAGCGCCCGCTGACGTTGAGAGCGAGTTGATTTGTCACCGTTCGGTTGGTTTTGCGAACAATTACACTAGTTTACAGCCAAAAAGACCCATTTCTACTGAAAATTTTTTTTAGTGTAGTTTGGAATGGTGATCTCAAAAATCAATTTCAAAAAACTTTTCATGGCTCCGTTTTTGAAATATAATTTTTTTTTATTTTTTGGTAGGGGCGCTTACATTTTAAGCCATATCTCACTTTATAATTGTCAGATAGAGTCAAGCAAGATAAGAATCGAAAGGTTATTTCGCTGCCGGTAATCGAGTAGAACATTGTTTTTAAATCGGTTCATTAGTTTGACTACAATATCCAAAAATATTTCGAAAAAATCGATTTTTTGCTCAAAAATTAATTTTGGTCGCCTGGAAAAAATATAAAAAATCCAAAAATTATTTTTATTTTTCTACATAAGAACCACACTTCTACGAAGAAAAACAGATATCGATGATCAAAATCTGTGAACAAACACAGGAGCTGTAAGCAATTTAGTGCAAAAAAATGTGATATTTTCCTGAATATTTTAAAATAAATTTTCGTTTGCTTCTGATTTTGTTCCGTTTTTAATTTTTATTTTTGTTCTGGCTTTTCGTTCACTTCATAATTTGACCAAAAAACCAAGAAAAGTGCAATGTTCATTTTTGGAAACACACAATATACTCAAATTTGACTGTTAGTTCCTCTACTCAATTTGATCCATCTATGGTACGTGTTACACGATTTTCATCACAAATACCGTATTTTCTTCGTAAAAGTGCGATTCTTAAGTAGAAAAAATAAAAATAATTTTTTTGTATTTTTTTATATTTTTTTCTAGTCGTTTAAAAATGAAATTTCTTGGATTTTCGAGCAAAAAATCGATTTTTTTGAAAAATTCTTGTTTGTTGAATTCAAACTACTGAACCGATTTAAAAACAATGCTCCACGCAATTGTTTGCAGCTCCATTACCTTTCGATTTATTTCTTACTTGACTCTATCTGACAATTATGAACTGAGATATGGCTTAAAATGTAAGAGTACCTACCAAAAAAATTTATAAAATTAATATTTCAAAAACGGAGCCATGAAAAAATTTTTGAAATCGATTTTTTAGATCACCATTCCAAACTATACTAAGAAAAATTTTCAGCTGAAATGGGTCATTTTTTTATATTTTTTGTAAACTAGTGTTATTGAAACGCAAATTTTAATATTAAAACAATTGAAATATTTAATTCATTTGATGCAACCTATGAAAAAAAAAAAAAAAATAAAAATATATAAAAATAATGTTGTTTACATTCCAATACCAAAATTTTATCCAAAACAATTTATACCAACAAAATTGTTTTAGTGGTGAATTTCTCAAAATCCCAACAAAACGCGAGAGATTTAAAACCAACCGAAAGAGATTCCTGTAACACCGAGTATTGGTTTTGGGTGGAATTTGGTTGGAAGAGATTTCTGTGACACCGCTGTATATAACGATTTGTACCATTTGTTAGCTTCTGAGGGTTCGATGTCGGTAAATGTATTTAATATTTTGTGACTTTTATCTTTTCAATAATTGTAATTCTTTGCCTCCGCCCACTTGTTGTAAGTTCGAAGCACATCACAAAAAAGTTCTCCTAATTTCGGTGGAGGCCAAATTAGGATTAATCTGTTTTCTGTTTTATTTTTTCCCACTTTTAATAATAATAATTAAATAAATTTAATTGAAAATCGTGTACATAGAAAATCGTGTGTAAATGGAAAACCGTGTGTGAATAGAAAATGAAAATTTTCAAAAAATTTCTTTAATTTTTATCAACCAAATTTGTCTATGCTGTCTGCTCACCGAAATGACAGGAAAAAATGTAACAGAGTAGCTCACTAGAGAGTGAGCTACTCTAACAGAAGACTAAATTTTGATTTTCTAGTGTTTTCTATTTCATAGTAATCGATGAGGGAAACACACGAAGCTGTCTGACTGTAACAGTTCGATGGGCATAATTTCGTTCGAGTGTCAGCAGCTGAGCAAATATTAAAATATGTTTGAAAATATACAATATTCGATGTATGTAATTAATGAAGACCTTTGTCTCAATATTGCTGAATCGTCTTTCTAACTGGGTCAAAAAGCACGCATATCTTAAGAGAATACCAATCCGGATTTCGAGAAGGCTACTCTACTGTTAACAGCGTCTTCACCTTCACCGCCGTTACAAAACAGTACTTGTCAGTACAGTACTATGTCGATTTTAAAGCCGCATTCGATACGATTGACAGACGAAGCCTCTACCTAAAACTCAGCAACATTGGAGTATCTACTAAGGTAATTCAAATGATCCAAAGCCTATACATGTGCAACAAGACCGCAGTTTGGGTCAACGACCGCTGACCAGCGACTGAAATGGCTAATGGCTCTAGTGAAACCTAGAAAAACAGATGATTATCTATCTCTTCCAGGTGGTTGTTGTTGTTTGACAAATCAAATTCATGCTGATATTCACCTAACAAAAATATCTATATTTTCCATTCATATTGACCAGAAAATAATATTTTTCTGATTCAAAATAATATCATTCAAGTAAATTGATATTAAATAGTTTTAGAATGTTATGACGTTAAGAAATATCAATTTGAAATTTTTAACATATCAATTTGATATTTTTTCAAATTTATATGAAAAAATATAATTTTTTTCTGCTTCTTTCTTCGCCCTTCTACTTTCTTCTTTTTGCTTTCACCTAACAAAAATTAGTAATACCGCTCGGCTAACCATCACAAGGCAAGCTCCCAAGTGGACTGTTTTCAATTAGCTTCTAAAAGCTTAGCGCTTCCCTTTCCTTTTTTTTTTTTAAATGTCAAATAAATTTGCCTAAGCACAACTGAAAATGAAATGAAAATCTGCAGTCAACTTAGCCAGTTAGTTAGCCCAGACAGCGGTACCAGAAGGGAAGACAGTTAAACCAATGCCAGACAGTCAGACAAGAATCAGACAGCCATACATTCACACAAACAACAGCCTAGAATTGTCTATGTCTATGGCTAGACTCTGTCTGCTTGTCCAAAAAAAAAAAAAAAAAAAAGAAGAAAAAAACAAAAGGGGGAGAAACTCACCCCCTACCCCCCCAACCGACAAACGATGACGACAGGCTGATGACTAGCTGCTTAAAATGTCTGCACAGCTGTTTGATATGTGTGTGTGTGTGTGTGTGTGTATTGCATCAACAGTTGAAGTTGCAGCAAACTGCAGTCAGTCACAACAACCAACAAACATACACCCATTGACATATTTGTTAACCCTGCAGTGGGACTTTTTAGGTCTACTAGTCGACTTAAAATAATTAAAGAGTAAAGCTGTACCTAGAACGATTTCGTCACAATTTAGAATGCTCCAAATTTGAAGCGTGCCAACAGAAGGAGACTAAATTATAAGGCGGACACTGTGAACTGCGCTCACTTATACCAAAGACCAATATGATCTCTTAGATGCCGAACAATCGCGCTCTCTCCGCTCACACAACGTTGAGAGCCAAAAGCCACTTGAAAAGCCAGCCCCAAAAAATCGTATGGTGTTACTCATCTTCATATTCTAATGTCTTTGCTTATACAGACACTTACTCGAGAACTGAAAATTAGTTGAAAAATCCACTTCACACAGTGCTGACGTGTAAAAATTGTACGTAAACTGTTTTTTTTGTAAATTTTGTTAAACAATTGTATGTTTAATATTGGTGTATATTTTTTGTAGTTTTGCCCTGAAGACGGTTGCCGAAAAGCAACTGAAATAAATCGGGAAAAAGTTGTTTTGCTTGCACATAACTTCAAAAAGCAGGAACACAACACACCACAAAGAGGCTAGTTGATCGTACAGCTGTTTCATAGGTATCTCTACCAAATCATCAGTGATCTTCGCCACAGCTCTAACTCCAGAACGATTTGACAGCAAAAACCGGCACATTTAAGAACAGCGTTGACTGCCAGTATCTTTTGTGTGTGTGTGTGTGATCCCCAACTTGGCCTTGCAATGTTAGTGAGAGAGATTTCCTCTCCGCTTCTAACATAGTAACCTTTAGTTTGGAGGTTTTTTGTTGCTATAAATGAAACTATTTCTGTTTAGTTTAGAGTTCTCCAGCGATAGCCCCGGAAGCACGAACTTACTTGCCAATTCTCACCGAATGCTAACCGAAGTCGTGCTTTTTTGTGTGTCAGAAAGAGACACAGTCACGTTTTAGTGCTCTTTTCTTGAAGAACCCTGGTTAAGTTTTAGCCGTGTCTGGCTTTGTAAGTAGTTTTGGAAATTTTTTGGATATTTTCTTGGTATGTATATTTTCGGAATTGCTTGGCATTTTGTAAAAATTGTTTCTAGATCTGTCGGTATTTGTAAGAAATTTTGGGATTTTTTATACCCGTTACTCGTAGAGTAAAAGGGTATACTAAAGTCGTGCAAATGTATGTGACAGGCAGAAGGAATCATCTCCGACCATATAAAGTATATATATTCTTGATCAGCATCAACAGCCAAGTCGATATAGCCATGTCCGTCTGTCCGTCCGTCCGTCCGTCTGTATGAACACCTAGATCTCAGAGATGGTAAGAGATAGAGGTTTGACATGTATAGGACAAATGCTTCTTTTATCTGCACGCAGATCAAGTTTATTTCAAATTTTGGCCACGCCCCCTCCCGCCCCCGCACGTTATATCTCCTACAGTTTTGAAGATAGACGATTTGTACCTTCTAAAGATAGTTAGTAATTAGCAAAATGAATCGGTTTGCCGAAGAAATGATCAAGATCGGATGAACGGTTCTCAAGTTATGAGCCCCTCCAACCATAAAAAAAATGTTGCATACTTTTCGGATGGTCACCCAAAGGAACGCAGGAACACTATTAAACATGTTTTTTCATGAGTAACGGGTATATCGAAGTAGGTTAGAGCCGACTTTAACTTGCGCTCTCGTTTTTTTGGTATTTTCTTGATAAATTTTTTGAATTGTTTACAATCTCTTCTTTCTTTTGGTATTTGTAAATAGTTCTGGGAATATTTTGGTATTTTCTAACTTTTTCTTTAAATTGTTCCTTAATTTTTTCAGAATAAGTGGGTAGCTTGGAGAGGATTTTTTTTGTGAGGAAAATTTTTTGTTTTTAATGTAAACGCCTCCCGCTTCAGCAATTATTAGTTTTTTTTTTTAAAGTTTGGAATTTTGTAAGAAGATATATCTTCTCGTTTTTTTTTGGAATAGTTTGGTATTTTGTAAGAAGATTTATGGGATCTGTCGGTATTTGTAAGAAGTTTTGGGCATAGTTTTTTTTATTTTCTTAACATATTTTTTGAATTATTTAAAATTTCTTTAAAAATTGTTCTAGAAAATTTGTAAATAGTTGTGGGTATATTTTTGCGTGTTTCTAGGTATTTTTCGGAATTGTTTCAAATTTCATAAAAATAAAACAGTTTCTAGATTTTTCGGTATTTGTAATAGTTCTGGATATATTTTGGTGTGTTTTAGGTTTTTTTTGGAATGGTTTAAAATTTCTCAAAAATTGTTTCTAGATTTTTTGCAAATTAATAGTAGTTCTAGGTATTTTATTGGTATTTTCTTTAAATTTATACAGAATTGATATCGGTATTTCTAATGAGCAATGATTTGTCGATCTTTGTAAATAGTTTTGGGATTTTTTGGTATTTTTTTAAAGAATTTTTTAAAATTGTTTGAAATTTCTTAACAGTTGTTCCTAGTTTATCTTGGTATTTTTAAGTGGTTCTGTGTATTTTGTTGGTATTTTCATGATTTTTTTTGTTTTTGAATTGTTTGGTATATTGCTTGACTTCTTTTTAAGTTTATAAATAGATTTAACAAATTTGGTGGATATTTTCTTGGTATATTTTCGGAATTGTTTGGCATTTCGTAAAAATTGGTCCTAGAAATGTTTTGGCATTTTTTTTTCATATATGTTAGCAATTGTTTGACATTTTTAAAATACTGTTGCCCCTTGTGTGATAATTGTTGCAAGCATTTACAATTCCTTCGGTCAACCCACTTGCCCATGGCAGGGTTAAACTAACTCAGGACAGTTGCATTTTCTTTTTGCAGGTGAAACACACAGTTGAATGAAGGAATGGTGGAATTTTTAATGTGGAGCGAGGGGGGTATGGGATGCGGACACCGCGCACTCGCATAAGTCTGGTACATAAAATTTTTGTTTTATTCCTCGTCGACGTTTCTCGCCTGCGTCTTGCGTTTTAATTTCGTTTTCTTTTGTGCATATTTTCCATTTATTTTATCTGTCTTTGCTGCCTGTCTGCAATGTCTGTCCGACTGTCTGTCGGTCTGTCTGCCAGTCGTTTCTTATCGATTGTGGCAGCCTGTCTGTGTCTGCCCACCCTTCTGTCGAGTGCATTTTTGCCTAGTTGTGATAAGGACATGCCGAAGCGAAAATGTAACAATTGTTTGCCCCCTTCTGCTCTGCGTGACAAAACCATGTTGACAATAAATTTATGCAATAATAATAATAATAATAATAATAATAATGGAGAACCAAAAGGGCCACCACGACTCAAAGTCAACATCGATGCAGGCCTCAAGTTTCACGCGCGCTCTCATATTTTTCTCAAGAAGGAGCGCTACTGCTGTGTTGGGGGCCCCACGAACCTGATGAGGAGGAATTTCTTAGCGACAAATTCGTTGAATTTATGAAATTTTAGAACTTTGAAAATGTCAGAGAGAGAGTGTGTGTGTGCCTTTAACGGGCATATGTCACGGCATAAGTTGTGATTTGAAATGAAATTGGAAGACATAAATAAAAGTAAATATTGTAAGAGTTTTGCCATTTGCAAATGGGCTAAGATGGAAAACAAGTTATTGGTTATGCCATTATTTTGCATACTACATTATAATTAAATACCCTTCAGCTCTCAAAACTTTTGACCTTGAGCAGTTTGGTACAATTTTCATTGCATTTGTTAACAAAAATTCCTGCTTCTAGTTGTGACCTCTAAATGTGTCAACTCCAAGGAGTTGTCAGTCGCTTTTCTCCCTTCACCTGTTCACTGACTTGGGACAGCTTGGAATGACTGACTGACTGACTGACTGACAGGCTCTCCTCTCTCTCTCTGCTGGTCAGTTCACTTCAGTCCAGACGTTGTCGCCTTAAGTTACCCCTCTCAGCTGTTGCCGTTGGGCTGTTTCTAGAGCGTCTGCAATATTTGCATAAATTATTGTACAACAAACAATAATTTCAGTTCTTTTTTTTTTTCTTTCTAGAAAATGACGTTGTGAAAAATGCAATAATAATGTTGTTGGCGGTGGACGGTGGGTATCAGTGACGGAATTCCTGGAAAAACACATAGGCAAAACCAAACACAAAATGCAGCAGGCAACAAAATTGCCGCGTTCAAAAGTCAACGTCAGCGGGTCGAGAATATGAAACCAAGACGATAAAAAGAAAAAATAACCAACCGGCAGCAGCAACCATTTACACCAAATTCAAAGTGTCAGCATTTCAAGGCGAGGCCCCACAGCTTGCAATAAAACACGCACACAATAATCGAAAATACAATAAAAAAAAACAATGCCATAAAAATATTAATGTAAATCATCACCTTTACATGTGTTTCAATTGCAGTTTACTGCATTTAATAACACTTTTTTTTGTAATTGTATTTTATGACAGATTTCCCCCACTCTCAGCTCAGGTTATTGCTCTCATTAGTTTTTTTTTTAACTTGTAAAATTTTATTAGGTAAATTTTTGATTTTTAATGGGAATTATTATGTTTTTACAGCTTGGCGCCAACGATAGTTATCGATTATAATATATATATAATTAATTAATTATCGAACTCCGGGGCTGAAAATAAGATTCATTTTTGAAATAAGTGACCTCGAAATGGTAACACCTTGTGCAGATAGCAGGAGGATTCAGGATGGTAAATATGACATTTGGACTGCTTTAGATCTTGTCAAGTAAGACGTTAGGCTGCCTTCACACTGTTCGACACATGACAAATGATAGTCTAGTAGTCCTGCATTTTGTTCTGTTTTAAATTTGAATAGTGTGTCAAATTCATAGAATTTCATGGGGAAATGCGGGCCTACTAGATGTCATGGGTCATGGCAGCCTTACAAATCAACTGAATGGTCGTGTTCACCAGACGAAAAAGTCATTGGATCTATTCGATGTGATGTGCAATCATAATTGTAAATTTTTGTGATTGTGATGAGCTCCCACAGGACAATAATTTGTTCAAAGTTTTTCTAAAATAGGCCAAGTTAGGGAAATATTCGGCCATATTTATTTAATTTATTTACGTAAGAAACAATTGATTTAGTTTTAAGTAATGCGAAGTCTGCAATCATGGCTATTTATCCAAGTTTTCCCATATATAACGTCAATCTAAAATATCGGCATTATTAGTAATATTTTAAAATTGTTTATGATCCCTTTTACCAAAGTAACAAAAAGGTAAGTTTTCTTATAAGTGTGACCCTATAACTTTTATTAACATAACCGAATATCACTACCGAAACAGAAACAAATATTTGAATTAATTTCGGTTTTCCTTTACTGTAAAAATTTGGATAAACGTAAAAGGACATAGCCATATAAGCCTGGAGAAAGTGCCCCAGCAGATTTTGGAATTATCTTAGAGGGTATGGTCTATTAATGGACGAATAATCTAAAGTAATGCTTGAACCTTATTATACAGATACAGGAAGAAAAGTGGTTTACAGTGACGAACCTTTGACTAAACAGTGACTTGACATTAACTAAACAGTGAGTTACCTGTGACTGAACAGTTACTTGACGGTGATTTAATAGTGAGTAAGCAGTGACTAAACTGTGATTTAACTGTGACTTAACAGCGATTAAACAGTGAGTAAACTATGACTTAACAGTAAGTTAACTGTGACTAAACAGTTACTTGGCAGTGACTAAACAGTGACTTAACTGTGACTTAAAAGTAACTTAAAAATGATTAAATTGTGACTAAACAGTGACTTGACAGTAAACAGTGACTGTCTAAACAGCGAAATGATAGTGACTAAACGGTCAGCTAACTGTGACTTAAAAGTGATTTAACTGTGACAATGCGTTAACACTGACTAAACAGTGACTTAACTGTGATTTAACCGTCACTTAACACTGATAAAACAGTGAGTTAACTGTGACTAAACGGTGACTTAGCAGTGACTAAACAGTAAGTTAACTGTGACTAAACGGTGACTTGGCAGTGACTTGACTGTGACTTAAAAATGATTAAACAGTGACTAAACAGTGACTTGACAGTAAACAGTGACTGTGTCTAAACAGTGACTAAACGGTCACCTAACTGTGACTTAAAAGTTGTTTAACAGTGCCAATGCGTTAACGCTGACTAAACAGTGACTTAACTGTGATTTAACTGTGACTTAACACTGATTAAACAGTGAGTTAACTGTGACTAAACGGTGACTTGGCAGTGACTTAACTGTGACTAAACGGTGACTTAAAAGTTATTTAACTGTGACTTGACAGTGACTTTACTGAAAAGTCACTAAACAGTGACCTAACAGTGACTTGCACGTGACTAAACAGTGACTTAGCAGTGTGGGAACAGTGCACATTAGGCCCAATTACCGTTTTTTTGGCATAAAACTAGCTCCTCAGATACTCAAAACTTTTGCGGAGCGGAAATTGTTTGATGACAATGTAGTGTGACCAGGCAACAGCAAAAAATTTAGCTGTTGTTTTTATACCCGTTACTCGTAGAGTAAAAAGGGTATACTAAAGTCGTGCAAATGTATGTAACAGGCAGAAGGAATCATTTCCGACCATATAAAGTATATATATTCTTGATCAGCATCAACAGCCGAGTCGATATAGCCATGTCCGTCTGTCCGTCTGTCCGTCTGTCCGTCTGTCTGTATGAACACCTAGATCTCAGAGATGGTAAGAGATAGAGGTTTGACATGTATGGGACAAATGCTTCTTTTTTCTGCACGCAGATCAAGTTTGTTTCAAATTTTGGCCACGCCCCCTCCCGCCCCCGCAATTTGGAAAAAACGATATATCTCCTACATTTGTAAAGATAGAGATAGATAGAGATTTGTACCTTTTAGAGATAGTTAGTAATTAGCAAAATGAATCGATTTGCCGAAGACATGATGAAGATCGGATGAACGGTTCTCAAGTTATGAGCAAAGAAGTGAACCAAGCCCCCCCGCTACCCACCCTAAAAAATGTTGCATACTTTTCTGATGGTTACCCTAAGGAACGCAGGAACACTGTTAAACATGTTTTTTCATGAGTAACGGGTATATCGAAGTCGGTTAGAGCCGACTTTAACTTACGCTCTCGTTTAATTAAGAAATTGGCAAGCTAAGGCCCATTTTCTCAAAAGTTGCGGTTAGGTACCGGCCGGTCAAATTTGCCGGGCGGATTAACCTGCCGGTAAGTCATTTGGTTTTCTCAACGAGACTTACCAGCAGGTTCGCCCGATATCGATAGATTGCTATCGCTGCCATAGTGTGACCAAAAACTGTCAACGAATCAGCTGTGTTTGTTTTGGTTTTCTTAATTATATTGCTGTTGCTGGTTATCATTTAACGAAAAAAAATGATATGACATGCTGAATTTCTCAACCTGAATCGTTAAAAAAATTTGACTTCATCCAGAGCATTAAATAATTAGCCCTCCTTGTACTCTAAAGTAAGATTATTAACTCGTTGCTCCGTCTAGGATTATGTCGCCATGTTGGGCATTGAGTTGATACCGTTCCTGGTGCTGGCAATGCGTGTGGATAGTATTTTCGTTATGGTGCACACGTCTCTGCAGTTGGATCTCAATCAGTATGCCACATCACAAGGCTGTTGACCTAGTTGATCCTTCGATTTCGCAGACGGCGGGCAGTGAGTTTGCCTGCCGTGCGATTGGTGCCATTTCAAATGTTTTGGCGTGGCGGTCAAGATATTTGCCATTGCGGCGGCTGCCATTCTGCTGGACTTTTTGTTCCAGATCGCCGATTGTCTCTTCCTGTCTAACTGCCTGCCTTCAAATTTCATTTCGTGGATGCAACAAATTCGTTTATTTAAACATTTTGGTTTGGCAATTAGCAAAGTAAATAATTTAAGTGTTAGACACAGCTGTGTCTATCGAGTGAAAGTATCGATAGTTTTATCGAATCTTGCCGGCCGGTTAAAATTTGACCCCCTCGTCAGGCTGCGGTTAAAGTTGCCGGCTGGTTCTAGCAAATGACAGCATGAGACACTCAAATTCGGCTAACCTGCCGGTAAGTTTGACTAACCGGACATTGAGAAAATGGGCCCAATTCAAATAAAATTAAAGAGTTAAGAGAATTGATAAAAGAAGTCACTGGGAGAAATTCAAAGGTCATAGGCAATGCCATGGTAAATTTCATGGATGCATTTTGTGTGTGGCTGGAGGTATAAGCAGTGTCCTTTTTTATTGTATTGTATTGGCCTGCGTGAGCAGAACTTAACCCCTAAGATATACGGCTGGAGCAACGGAAACTACCACATTTAGCAGGAGGAAACACTACTATAATGGGCTATGGAGACTGCAAAGGCTCAGGGCTGTTTGGCCTTGGGCTGTGGAGGCTCGGGTGGTGTGCACACACACATCAATGGAAGAGCATACCGAAACAGATTTTCAGCCACAAGTGATGCAGCGGCCGGAGCTGCCCGAATCAAAACCCTTTTTATTGGCCAGATTCCGACTTGCCCACTTTGATCAGCTCCACATGTTTGTCCAACTCGCAGCTCTCCAAATAATTGTAGCTTTGTTTTTTTGAGTCTTCTTTGCCTTAACTTTTTTCATTGCGCGCTCAATTTTCGTAGGTACCTCTGACAATTATCAAACAAGTTTCATAATTTTCTGACCCCCTTCGACAATTTATCAGCTGTTTTCAAGAAAACGAGTTGGCAGGTCCATGTTTATTGTCGAAGCGAATTGTTGGTGTCTCAGTACTCGCTCAGGAAATGCGCTCTGACAATTTTCGTGAGCGGATTTCCTAAGCTATGTTATTAGATGGGCTCAGACAAAATTTCGAGTGTCTGAGTAGCTTAAAGTCGAAAATTTCAAGGAAACATATCTTATTTTTAAAATTAATCCTCTAAACTATATAGTCTATGTACAACGAATCGAATAAAATTTTCGCTTGATTGGCAACCCTATCGTTTATCAAAGTCAGATGTTGAGTGAAGTGATTGTTGCGTTTTAGATTATTTATATTTTTTGATATTTTAATATTAAGATAATTATTTCTGCCTGTTATTCCTTTGCGTCTGTTGTTCTAATTCATAAGGGTGATCTATTCTTATGTTTTGTATTAAATAGAACGTTGTTGCAACACAAAAAATCCTCCGAACGTAAGAAATCTTTCGCTTGGTTTGCAAAACGCTAGAAAAATCCGTCGGTGTTTTAGAATTTGAAGAGATTTAATTTTCTTGTTTGAATATCGAGTTGGAATGGTCCATCTCTATCAAATCTATCAACAAAAAAAATTTCCTTCCTAAAAACGCAGCTGAAAAATAATTTAAAACTGAATAAGTTGGTCCGAAAATATTGGTTAGCCTTTTGTTTCAGTGACCGTCTTTGAACTCTGGCGTGGATCTCCCCATTTCCCCCCATGCGTAGGACTCTGTCTCTTTGGCTTGGGTCTATGTCCTCTTCTTTTGCTTCTTCAAAGCGCCCACTTGATTCTTGGGTGTGTGTGTGTGTGTGTGTGTGTTTCACACACTTAGGCACGCATTTTAGGCGACATGCAGCTCTCTCCTCATCAGTTTGCCACTTGGGCATTTTCCAAATGCAATCGATATGTGGAGCAGCAGCAGCAGCAGCAGGGGCAGCGGCAGGGGGAGGGTGAAATAATTAATAATAATTTATGGCTGCAACTTTCTTGTGTGTGTGTGTGCAATTAGAAACACAAAAAAGGCCCAAGAGACCCTACAAAATTATGCATAAACGCATTTTAGTGCGCCTACAAGTAGGCAATGGCAAAGGACGCGTCGGCAAAAAAAGAAACTACAAAGCGCTCAAAGCGCACGAACAAACAGCAGCAGGAGAAGGGGCCGCTGCAGTGGGGGGGGGAGGGAATGCTATGTAACCATTGCGTTTTCTTCTTTTTTGTTGAAGTGCACTTGTAACGCACTTCTCCTACGACCCCGCAGGGAGGTGGCGGCTTGGCGAAAAAAAAAAAAACTTAGACGCACGCAAAAAGCTCCTTTGATCCTGTTGTTTTCGTCGTCAGCGTCCTCGTTGTCGTTGTCGCAACTAACTCACGCAATTTTTGAAAAAGGTTTCTCTTTTGCTGACAACAACTACAACAATGCCCTCTGTTAACAAAGGCGGGCGGCTGGCGGCAGGCGGCAGGCGACGGCGACGCTCATACATAATAAACTTGGGCGGGGTACAGAAAAGATAATGAAAGGTCGTCGAAGTGCATCGCAGCAGAGCTGGCAACAAGATGATGATGATGAGGCTGAGGATGATGACGAGGACGTTGCCTGACAGTAACATGAAAACATACAGAAACAACAGAGGAGCAGGTCCTGCGTTGACAACTAATCAAGTGTTAAAAGCAGAATCCCCACGAAGCGCCAGCACAAAATAAGTGCAGGATCGGATGAAATATTTGGTGCGTCTTGGGAAGTTTTTATCTGAACGGCCAATGGCAGCAATTCTAAATCAGATTAATTTTGGTTTTAGTAAACGAATTTCCAAAAAAAAAGAAGTCGAAGCATTTCTTTCTGTCAAGTTCACAGCGCCACTTGTCAAGCCAACGGAGCCAACATGTCAAGTTAACGGCGTGCCAGCTACTTACTCTACTCTTTTCATTTTAAAATCAATGATTTAGAGCTTGCAAAATACTCATCCTAGGGGCTCAAATGTTTCCACTACACCTCCTAATTTTACAATTTGCAACTTTTGTCCACAGATTAAAAAGCTCTACAGCAGTTTTTTACCTCAGTCTCCATACAATGTTGATTCATAGTGAGAAGAGGCAAATCTAATGTTATTTGTTGTTTGAGTTGGAAGAGCAAAACATTCCCCCTATCCTATAAATCTTAGATTTCAGTCAGAGATTTACTCTGCCCTTTGTAAAATATTCCTCTATGAGAACGTAATATGAGAAAAAGGCCCTTAAACTTTTTATTCATAGGTGCAAGTTTAGAGGCTTGATAACATCGTATTCAAACTAGGATCTGGTGTCGACTGCGCAACCGTTCAGTCTATATCAGCTCTGTTCCCGCTTCTGAATCCGATTGATCGGTATTAGTAAATGTTGTGATTTCTTAAGAACTATTAAAGAACTTGACCGTATACGTTTGCTATCAAGAGGATCGAATATGATGTTAAGTGGGATTTTTAAGTTAAAAGCCCAATAGCACTGTCGGTTTTTGGAAGTGAGAACATTTAACAATTCCAATTCTGACTGATTTGATCGTTATCGAAAAAGGGAACAGGTCTGTATATTTCATTTTGATTATAACTTTTAAAACAAGACACACACACACACACCACCAAGAAGGATGCTCGACTGTACAGCTGCTTCAAGAACCTCCCGATTTTATTTAAAGCAGGATATGCCTATCTCCTGCAAATCAGGAGCCCTTTGCAATAACTGTTTTGGAATTGCAAAGGTTACAAAAGTGTAAATTGGTAGAAGTAGTCTTTTTGTAAGTGTGTGGCCCCATTTCAGCCATTCTGCATTAGTGGAGGAAATTCTATTGGCCCAACAATTGGTATAGGTTAATTATTGTGTCTCAATTATATGAGTCTTGTGATGCAGAAACAGCTGATGAAACAAATGCGACATCTTTAAGCTCTTTACAATGATAGTTCTTTCAAAACTTTAAATCAAAGAGATTGCCTTTCATCTTTATCAAATATAAACATGGTTAAGAAATATTAATTATTATCTAATTTATCATTCTTAAAGCTTTTGATGATTAGTTCCTTCAGAATATTATACAATGAAGCAAAATGTTACTTTGTAAGCTGTTTTTATTTCAAGGTAATATTGGGAAATGGCAATCTTGACATAAATAGCATCTAGAAATAATTTAATGTATGTATTTTGAACCGAACCCTTTTCTTCTTTTTTTTATTGCTCCGGTTAAGGTTCGGGTTCGGGAAGAAAGAAATTGTGCTGTTTCGGTTCAGGTTCGGTTCGGAGTTCCCAAAAATTACGGAGTCTCCGAACCGGTTTGCAGCCCTAATTGAACATATTACGTAAAAGCACGTGTCGACCTTTCCATCGGAAAACTAGAAAGACAAATCGATATCGCCTGTCGTCAATGATCGATAACCATCAGTAATAATGCCCTGACTACCGAATCCGGTTCCAGCGATCTGGTTCCCGAATTAAAGTCCTAGGTTCGCTAAGGTCTGTAAAATGCTCAGAGACCGTAACTGTTATAACTTTTTTTTTATAATAGTTACAAAATAAGAATTAATTAAACAAAATAGAGGCAAGCTAACTTCGGCTCGACCGAAGTTTATATACCCTTGGAGCATAATATCTGCATGTACCAGTACATCACAAAATGGCAATAGCTTAAGTATAAAGCAAGACCATGTACTTAAAGACGAAAACATATTAGAAATAAGTAAGGATATGTCTGTGAGTAAGGATACATCTGAGAAGGAAAAAGAATGTTTAAGCATAATGGCTATCAATATAAAAAATGATGATTTTTTACCAACTGTTAACAACAATAACATACATATAAATGATGAGAAAAAAACTATGTCGAATTTTCAAAGAATTTTATTTAGATGCAATTCCTCCAGAAAATCCTCAAACACAATGCCATTTAAAACTAAGACTCAATAATGAAAAACCTTTTCAATACAAGCCAAGAAGATTATCATACAAAGAGAAAGAACAAGTGCAAGAAATCCTCGACGATCTATTAGAAAAGAAAATTATTAGTCCAAGTCAATCTGAGTATGCTTCGCCTACAGTACTAGTTAAAAAGAAAATGGAAGAAATTCGATTTTGTGTAGATTATAGGAAACTGAACAAATACACACCGAAGGATAATTATCCGTTACCACTGACAGGCTGGCCAACAAAGAAACATTTACGCTATTGGATCTTAAAAGCGTATTCCACCAGATAGAAGTCGAACAAGAGTCAAGAAAATATACGTCTTTTGTGACGCCAATGGGTCAATATGAATATACAAAGATGCCGTTTGGATTGAAAAATGCACCTGCAACATTTCAACGTTTCGTTAATAGCGTATTCGATGACATGATTAGAGATGATAGAGTTGCAATATATTTAGACGATACTTGAGCACACTATCGGAAGTATTTCAACGACTGACGATGAATAAGCTAGAACTAAGGCTTGACAATTGTAAGTTTATGGAAGAGAAAGTCGAGTATTTGGGGATAAAAATAACACGGAAGCTATTACAAATTTTCCAATACCCAGAAACACAAAGGAAGTTCATAGCTTTTTGGGACTTTGTTCCTATTTTAGAAAGTTTATCAAGGAATTCTCCATTCAAGCAAAACCATTATACAATCTAATTCGAAAAGAGACGGCATTTCATTTTGATAAGGAAGAAATGGAATGTTTTGAGAGGTTAAAACAAAAACTTATTAACGCACCAATTCTCTCAATATACGATCCCTCACATGAAACGGAGTTACATTGCGACGCCAGTTCTAGAACCACATATGGAATGCCAATTCGTATGAAATAAATGATATAATTTTCTTCATTTCTTTGTTGGACATTAGCCTATATGTTGTAATTTTAATTATCAATCGTTAAGCCACTCGAGAGCGTACTCATGTAGCACATGTTGTTGCAAAAGAGAGCAGTATGATGTCATAGGTTGTCGGAGTGATGACGTCACTGCCGTAGATCGGTAAATAAAACCGTGCCGGAGTCTGGCTTAAGTTAATAAGCATTATATCTTCTATAGAAGCTGTTCATCTAAACCAGCGAACCAACGAAAGTGTTAAAAAGGATCGATCAACTGATACCTGAGTTGTTGGAACAGCAAGGCAACTTTTTCCAATATCTTAAAACACTTCTCGATGTATAGGATGTTGTCTTGAACAATTTTCAAAGGAATCTGTAACATATTTGATATTTGTTTATTGCTTTCTTTGCAATAAAAAGACGTCCAAGCTTAGTTCAAAACGCAATAGTTTATACTAAAATCTCTAGATATTTTCAATATTTCCCCTTGTTTCGTTAGAAAAACTTCCTAATTTTTCAAAAAAGTGGTCCGATTCGGGTTCAGGTTCGAGAAGTCAAAAATATTAAGGGTTCGGGTCATGGTCTGGTTCCACGACCCAAAAAATCCGAACCGAACCGGTTCCGAAGGGGTTCGGTACCGGACTGGTTAACAGCCTTGGTTTTAAGCGATTAACGGTTACGGTTACGGTTACGAATTTCAGCAAAACCGGTTGGGTTCTTCCTAAAAACAAAAGAAATCAAAAATATTTCTACTGTAAACTTTGCATTATCGTTCGGAATTTAGCTTAGCTTGGAATCAAAATTAAGTAACCGTAACCGTAAAGCGTTAACCCAATAATATGCAGGGACCAAAACGGTTATAATTTTGAAAATAAAAATTAAAAAATTAAAGATGTATGTTGAATCTCATTTTTGATACAAATAAAAAAGCTAGGAAATAATAATTGAATTTCAATTTTTATGCGAAAATCATAAAAATACAATAAAAATTACAAATAGATATTATTTTTCAAATAAAAATTTAAAAAACATAAATTAAAATCAAGGACCAACTTTAAGGATCCTTAAAATATGTGGGTAAAAAAAGTAACAATTGGTGGCAAGGAACCTCGTGATGTATGTGATTGATTAGGCATAAACTTTGACATCGAACAGCTTATTTCACTAAAAGGTAAAAGTGTTGCGGTCGAGTGCCACGTCAGCAAAATACCCTGCACCAAGTAATGTGGTTCAAACTTAAGAATTGTGACTCTGGCAGTTTTTCCCGGTTAGAAGAAGAAGGAATTTGCCAAGACTCCCCTGCGTTTCCTTTAAACAAATCGCTCGCTTAGCCTCGGGTACCATAAATGTGACTGTCGTGTAATGTGAGCAATATACGAAATGAAAGCTAACGGTCTCTCCCTCCCTCTCTCTCTGTCAAAGGGTACGCAGCTTATCAGGCCAACGGCTGCTTCTGCTGTGACAGCCAAGACAAATCGACTTTGACAGGCGGCCGTGCGCCAACAACAACAGCAAAGCCAGCTCATTATCATCTTCATCATCATCATGATGATGGGCAGCAGCAGCAGCAGCTGGATTGCACCTTGTGTGCGTGCCACAACATCATCGCGGCACAAAAGACAAAAGTCAAACAAATGCTGATCCTCATATCAAATTTTTTTGGCCAGATGAATCCCAGCCTTAACCGGTCGCCGGTTCCTAGCTCCTGCATCTCCCCTCAAAAGAAAACCAAAAATTAAATGAAGCAGATGCAAAACTTGGGGAGCAATAAAAACGCGACAAGTGCGCGAAAGTCCCAAAAGTAACACAAACTACACAACTGGAATAAAAGGACATGTGTCCTCTCTGTGTCTGTCCACGGCTCGTCTGATGATGGGCGATAACGGCGACGCCGGCTGCTGTCGTCGGGGCTAATAAACTCCGGGAACTTTGGGCCGGAAGTGCGTGTGTGCAACAGCAAATAAATGTCCCAAAAACGCAGACAGCGAACAAAATAAATGCAAGCCCAAAAAGCAAAAGCTTCTTCACCTCCCTCTCTCTCACTCTCGCTCTCTCTCTCTGTCCTGCTCTGGACAGCCTGACGCTGATGATGATGATGGTCCCGGTTCGAGCACAAATTTGGGGTCGCGTTCCACTTCACAACGCACCACAAAACAACAACAACAACAAGAGCAAATTGGGAAGGGAAGGACACACCAGGATGCAATTGCAGTCAACCCCGAAAATAAAAATTTAAAAGTAAAGAAAAAAAAACGAAGAATTGCCAAAAATTACCGAAAAATACAATATACCCAAAAAAAAAACAAAAAAAAGTCTGTCTGGTTAGGGGTTAGAGGGGTTCGTTTGTCCAGTTCCTGACGCGCCTGTATTTAAACCCTTCTTCTGCTTCTTTTTTTTTTTTGTATTCTTTTACGCACACACAACAAATGTGTTACAAAGATACGGGGGGGAGGAGTTGTAGGGGAAGGGGAGGAAGGCAGCAGACTGAATGTGCCCCTTTTATACTGTAAGCGCTTAAAGGAAGCTTAAGCTCTGATGAAATTTTGTATACAAAAACTGAATCATATCAAGGTCAAACTTAATTATGGCCACAAAACGGAACTTTATTGGTTACAAAACTCTAAAAACAAAAGGACCAAAAGTCATTGCCTTAGGTATGAGAAGGAATCATTTCCAACTTATAAATCTGTAGACCCGACTGACTGACTGACAACCCATAGTCAAAACTGCTTATCCTAGATCTGTAGGATTTGACCTAGACCTTCGTTTAGTTATATAAGCGCGCACTAATAATGAAAATTTGGAAAATTTGTCCGCAAAGTGGATCAATAAGCCAAAGAAAAGTTTGTATGGAGCCCTTAACACGATAGGCCGTTTTAATAAGAGCGTAAGAGAGAGAGTGAACGACTCTCAGAGTGACGGTAGTTTTTTCTACAAGAACAAAATTAAAACAAGTGAGAAAGTCGGTCAAGCCCGACTATAACATACTCTGTACCTGGAGTAGAAGCTGAATGCAATGCTGGTGCTGCGCTCATCTCTAAGTCTCTCTCTCTCTCTTTCTCACTCTCTCACCCTCTCTCTCTCTCGCGCTCTCTCTAAGATTGGGCGGTGTTAGTTGTAAAATGGTGGGAGGGAGTGATTTACTTTTTTGCTCATAACTTGAGAACCGCTGATCCGATCTTTTTCATTTCTTCGGCAAATCGATACATTTTGCTAATAACTAACTATCTCTAGAGGAAACGAGTCGTCTATCTTTAAAACTGTAGCAGATATAACGTTTTTTCCAAATTGCGGGGGCGGGAGGGGGCGTGGCAAAAATTGAAAATAAACTTGATCTGCCTGCAAGTATAAGAAGCATTTGTCCCATACATGTCAAACCTCTATCTCTTACCATCTCTGAGATCTGTTTGTTCATACGGACGGACGGACAGACGGACAGACAGACGGACAGGCTATATCGACTCGGCTGTTGATGCTGATCAAGAATATATATACTTTATATACTCGGAAATGTTCCTTCTGCCTGTTACATACTTTTTGCCAAACTTTACTCTATGTACCTTCGGTACAGAGTATAACAAATAGCGAATAGTCTCATCAAATTAAATTAAATCTTATGACACACATAAAAAAGAAGAATTGAAATTTCTCTAAACTAGCAGCCAAAAAATATACATACATATGTAGCCAAAGAAAAGTAACGAACTGTGGCTCTGAGATAATATTTTGGACTAAACTGTTTTTCTAAGAGCGCTACAGAGAGTGAGCATGAGAGGGATCAAACTGACACAAATTAGGTATGTGTGTATTACAAATATGCCATCTCTCTGTGCTACACGCGTTAGAGTGAGAGTTAAGGGGAAAGAGTGAAGAGCGGTGGAAGATGGAAAGGAGGGTGGGAAAGAGTGGTGAGCGGGTGATGAGCGAAACTAATTTCAAATGAATTATAATTGAAGAGTGCTGATGCTGCTCTGAAATGCACAGTCTTCATATAAAAACGTCGCTTTCGGGAGGCATTTAAATTGAAGGTTCGCACATAAAACTCTTGATGTACGCAGACGATTTAGTACTAATGGCAAATTCACCAAATGCCTTGCAATACATGTTAGACGAACTGTACGCATGTTTTGCCTAGAAAAAACTAAAATCGAGGTCGCTTCGCTGCTGATGAGAAATGGTACATGAATTCAGCAATAATCGAACGGGAATTACTCTGTCCTCCAACAAGTGCCCGTTCGATTATGTATTATGTTTCTCAGATGTGGGGATTCAGAACATACAGGACATATATTTCTTTAAAAAAGTTCTCGGTCTACCACGTAATTCACCAAACTACGCAATCCACTTAGAAACTGGTCTCTCTTCGCTTTTTACGTATACTTTGATACATGAGAAAGACGTTTGACCTTCCTGAAAGTCGCCTGGTATACATTACGGCAAAATGTTTATTGGAACGTCGATCTTACTGCGTTTTGGCTGAAGACCACAATCTGTAGATTGACCTAAGCGATAAAGCTTCCTAGAAAAAATCACACAGCAGTTTGCTAAACAGATTTGACTGTAGAAATCGTGCAAACTTTAATGACCAGCTTCAGTGCAATCTCAACAGCATTAAAGAGACGACCCATTTTATCGCAATCTGTCTAATCCTGCAGATCAGGGTTGCCCATTGGCGTCTTGGATGAACTCAATCTTAAACCCAACTGGAACACGCTGTACCAATTTTTAAAAGGCAGAGCATGATATCAGAATATTTCTGATTAATCGTATATTTTATTCTCTTTAACTTGTAAGTTTTCTAAAAAAAAAAAGCTGATACACACCTAATTCGTGTGAGTGCGAGTCGTTCCCTCTGTCTCTAGCGCGCGCTACACAATATTGCCTGAGCGCCTCAGTTAATTTTATGTGGTTTAGGCAAACTTTTATTCAGCGTTTTCACCCACTTCGCGGACAAAATTTTCCAAATTTTTATTCTTAGTGCGCGACTGCCTAAATGAACGAAGGTCTATGTTGTTAATATGTCAGTTAGTCAGTCAGTCGGTCCTACAGATTTATAAGTATAGATAAACTTCAAATACTTACACCTACCGCCAACCTCACATCTTACACAGTTTTATAGATAGGGGTTTTTGCCTGATAGAGACAAAAACGACCATAAAAATGACTTTTCTTTCTTTGCACAATTAATTTAACTTTAAACATTTTGTAGTATTAAACTGGCCTTCATCCCTCCATCATCAGCTGACAAATAGTAATTCAATCCTTATACATTTTGTAGAATTTAGGAGTTTGGAACGTGACTTGACCATCGCTGTCTACATCCCTGCATCTCTTGCTTTCATCAACTTGTTCATCCTCCAACCATTCCAGCTGTGCGGTTTCAAGAAAGTTTTTGAATTCCGTGGCCGTGGTATTGTGCTCATAGGGATACCTCAAACTTTTCTGGTGATACTTGCACAATGGATGATAAACCCAGTTGCGTGGACATTGCTTAATGAACTCGTGCTTCTTACACTCGCTCAAGAACGTATCGTAGGTAGAGCTCTGGCAACGCGTACTTATCAAGGTGAGGGCATCCTGCAGCATGATTAGAGTTTTCGGATTCGAGTGAAATGCCAACAGCATGGGATCCGTCTTGAATAACAAATTTTTGTCCTCGTGATGGCAAGCTTTTCGAAGATTTATGAGAAACACTAAAGGTAATTGCGAAAATCTTACACAGTTTAGGGCCGCGTTCAGATGCTTCAGACGCTCCTTCGGGGCCTTGTTTATCCAAATTTGCACAGCGAAGAACACCTCCACTTCTGAGTTGACTCCAATGTTATGTCGCTGTAGTAAATCAATCAGCTCTTCGATGGAAAGGTTCACAAAATGCTCCTGGCCCACTAAGGCCAAGAAATAGAAATGAACCCGCGACATCATGAGTTCCCTGACATCCTGACAATCCGGTAGAAATCTGGCTTGGAGGTAAACCTGAAACCCAATGTTCTCGCGCACCTTATCCTCAGACAGCAGCTGCCAGCAAATTTCCTCCAGCAGATCGATTCCCAGATGTTTGGCCACTTGCAGCATGGGTGCCACTGTATCCAGAGTCGGTGGCTTTTCAAGGCGCATCCAGTTGTAAGCATTCTCAAATCCATTTGGAGGCAACTCCTCCGGACTGAAGCGGAACGTGTTTGTGCGCCAATCCCTTCTGGAGAACCACAAAGAATAGCATTTGAGCAGAGTTGGGATGCAATTAAATGTGTGCTGTCCAATGTAAATGCGAGTGTAAGCGCCACGATTCTCGGCCAGCTGTTCGGTAATCACAGCTTCCAAACTTTTCTTGGGCGGATTGTTTAGGAGTTTGAAGCTCAGTTCCGATTTTCCAGCAATGCTTTCGAGGGAACGCAGGGGCACGGTAACTGGAGGCAATTGATTCGATTGATTGAGGTATTCTTCGTCTGTGAAGGTTTTCCAACGAAGAATGCTTGCTTCAAGTTTTGCCATTGGGTCCTCCGTTTCCATAGAGGACTTGGTGGAATCCGTATCGGTCTCCTTGGAATCCTTATCGGTCATATTTATGTATGATTGAAGTCTGCACGTAAAGTAAGTTGCTAACTGTTGTTGTATTGGTTTTGTCTGGCTTTTTTAGTGAAAATGGAAAGTATCTGAATAGAGATATTTATGAGCCGACTAGCTGGTGTCTACTGTATACTTTTCTATTTTTTTAACATATCGTTGAGACAAGTGACACTTGGGTAAGTAGATGAAGTAATTTTTAACAAATTTTTGAGTGCTTGAACAATTTTATTTAATTTTTTTTACCCCAAAAAGCCTGCCGTCCAAACAGATGTCAGAGAGGGTAAGAGATAGAGGTTTGACATGTATGGGACTCATACTTCCTTTACTTGCAGGCAGATTAAGTATATTTTCACTTTTTGCCACGCCCCCTTCCGCCTACGAAATTTGGAAAAAACGTCATATCTCCCACAGTTTTGTAGATAGATGATTCGTAACTTCTAGAGATAGTTAGTCATTCGTAATATGAATCGATTTGCTGAAGAAGAAATAAAGATCGGATGAGCGGTTCTCAACTTATGAGCAAAATAGACCAAACACCTTCCCTCCCCCAAAAAAAAAAAATTTTAAACTTCAGAAAAATTTAGCAATTTGAGAAAAAATTTTAAAGAATATGTGAAAATTTTCTTAAATATTCCCGAATTTTTAAAAACCTGCTTCTTAGTGCAGGCAAACATCCTAAAATGTTGATGAAAGTCCAAATTTTATTACTCTAAATTATTTTATTTCTCGAATTTTTCAAATTTTTCGCAAACTTTTCAAAATTTTTCTCAGTTTTTTCAAAATATTTTTCAAATCGCTTTCAAAACCGCTAGTATACAAACGTGGACGTGTGTCAGAAGTTCAGCTTAATAACTTATATTCTTTTTCGTTTTAACCAAACTTTTCTCAAATTTTTTAAAATTTTTTTTGGGTTTCTTATTTATATTTTTTTCTCAAATTTTTCAAAATTTTTGTCCAATTTTTTTAGTGGAAACGAACGTACTAAAACGTGGACGTGTGTCATAAATTAAAGCTCATTCTTATGAATAAGCTTATTCTCAACTCTTTAAACATTTTTTAGATTTTTTCCAAATTTTTATCGACTTTTTTTAAACGTCCTAAAACGTGAACGTGTGAAAAATTTCAGCCTAATACTATATTTTTTTTTTCGTTTTTACCGAACTTTTTTTGAAAATTCTTCAAAAACTTTACTCGAATTTTTCAAAATTTTTCGGGAATTTTTCAAAATTTTTCGCTAATTTTTAGTGCAAACAAACGTACCAAAACGTGCATGTGGGTACAAATTAATAACTTATTTTCTTATTCGAATTTTTCAAAACTTTTCCAAATTTTTTTTTTCCAAATTTTTTTAAATTTTTTACAAAACCGTTTCTAAGTGTATAAAAACGTCCAAACTTCTCTCAAATTTCTTCAAAAATTTTTCAAAATTTTTCTCGAATTTTTTGAATTTAACTCGAAATATTCAAAAATTATTATCGGGTCTTTCAAAATTTAGTTCGAATTTTTTCTGGACATGTGTACAAACTATTATTTTTATTTTCCTAAACTCTTCAATGCTTTTGCTCGTTTTTGAAATTTTTCTAGAATTTAAAAAAGTTTTCTCGAGCTTTTTATTGAATACAAATTGTATAAGGGCTTTATGTCGAGGAAGTAGTTTGTATTTGACGCCGTTAAGTCGGCCGTTTCTTCTCAATATTAGAATAAATAAGTTTTTACTTATACCAAGAATAGCGGAACTATTAAGGACTACGAATAAAGACCGTTCTGACAGCTTTGACAAAATTTCACTCATTCCCAACTTTAAATATTGGTGATTTCTTGAACAGCAAAAAAAACTTTTTATGGAGCTTCAAGCACAAATCTTTCTCTCATTATTTTTTTTCTACAATAATTCGATGCAACTCAGATCCAGTTGAAAATTGTTATGCCATTTCCCCCCTCGCCCTCTCTGTCCCTCTATCTCTATCTATCTCTCTTGTCTACCAAACTTTACACATTATGGCAAATTCTTAAGTTTTTTCGTGTGTGTGTGTGCCAAGTGTGTGGGGATGTGTGAGGGAAACCTAATAAAAATGCATGGAATACACGAAATTTATATATGTAGAAGCAGCATAACCAAGTTACCGCAAAAATTGCAATGAACGCTGGCAAACGGGAGGGGGGGAAAACACATGCATTGCCAAAAAATAAAAGAAAGAGGAAGCCAGAGAGAAGGAGAGGGAACTTGCATACACATAAAAATTGGGACAAAACAAAAAAAGTTTCAACGGGTCGTCGAAATGGTGTTGATATTCTCATGGTGGCATCGTCCTGCTCCTTCAGCTGCCGCTGCTGCTGCCGCTGCTGCTGGTGGTGGGTTAAAATATGCTCCCGCCTGGAATTTTAAAGCCACTCATCAGCGTTGCATTTTAGCCGCTTTCTTTGTTTTTATTTTTTTTACTGCTTTTCGTTTTATTTTATGCAATATAAAATTCGCTGCCCGCACACTCCTCTCTCCCCACAGTCTGCCTTGACTTTTTATACTCTTTTCTGTTTTTTTTTTGGCAATAAGCTTTTGCCCATTGCCCCCAGGGTTGTATTTGCATTAGCGCATTGAAGGAGCAAATGGAGTAGAAGGGGAAAGGGGAGATGAAGGTAAAGTAGTAGATGCCAAAACCCACGTAATTTTTACCCTCATTCGCTGCAAGTTGTACGCTTCTTTTGGATTGAGGCATGTGTAGATAATTTTGGGGAAATGTGAAATGGCAAACTAAGTTTACGAATTCGAATGCAAGAATTATATAAAGAAGATAAAAGAACAGAACTGAAAGTGTTTTTTGTTCACCCTTAATTCAAGTGTGCGACAAAGAATATATATATACCATGAAACGCTTCGATATAACCGATAAAAAGAATTCTCTGAATAGTTTGGTAAAATCAAAAGAGACAAATTTGAATTTGGCTGGAAATAGTTTTGACCTTAAACCGAGAGTTTTCCCCAATCCGGCGCTCAGTTCTTAAATGTATTTGCTCAAAACAAACTACCCTTGGAATTTCATTCAAATCGGCCAGAAAATAAAGATATATAAGTTTCGGGACTGGAGTGGCTAAATATCATCTTTAGTAAGGAAAAAAATTTAATATAGATGGCTTAGATGATTATTAATATTATTAACGGAATATAAGCAATTTTTAAAAAATTGCTGAAAAATATGGCAGATTGAAAAAAATTGTTGAAGAATTAGTAAAAAAAAATTTTCGGTTCACGTTTTAGGACCTTATTCGAAAAAGTTTTAAAACAATTCGAAAAAATTTTGAAAAACGATAAAAAAGCTTTAGAAAATTGAGAAAAATTTTGTATAATCAAAAAATAAATTAGGTCCACATTTAAGGACATTTGTATGCACTAAGACAAATTAGATAAAAAATTTTCGAAAATTCCAGAAAAATGTTTAAAAAAATAAAACAAGAAAATGTTTGAAGAATTTAAGAAAATTTTGGTTAAAACGAGAAAGAATAAGAAGAATAATAAGAGAAAGTAATTAAGCGTTTTAATACGTTTGTATACACTAAGAAACGGTTTAGAAAAAAATTCAAACAAATTTTAAGAAATTTGAAAAAAAATTTTAAGAATTTTATAAAAATTTGAAAATATCGAAAAAGAAAATAAGTTATTAGGCTGAAATTAGAAGAGCTATAAAAGGGTCTTGAAAGGTTTTTAAGAAATTCTAAAAAAAAAATTGAAAATCACCCAAAAAAAATAAAACAAGACAATTTTTAAAGAATTTGAAAAAAAAATTTAAAAAAAAATTAAAAAAAAAAATTTTGAAAAATTTGAGTTCAATTTTTAAAGAAACTATAAAATTTTTAAAAGAATTGGAAAAAGTTAATCAAATTTATCTAAATTTTTGACACTAAGAAGCGGTTCTGAAAACATATAAAAACGTTTTTTGAAAAAAAGCAATAAAAATTTTAAAGAGTTAAAGAAAAAAATGGAAAAATCGAGAAAGAAAATAGGTAAATTTTGATCACACGCCCACGTTTCAGAAAGTTTATACGCGCAAAGAAGAGATCTTAGAAAATTTCGAGAAAAAATAACTAGACAATTCTTAAAGAATTCGAGATAAATTTTGAAAAATTCTAGAAAAATTTAAAAAAAAAAACAAGAAAATTTTTTAAAGAATTGGAAAAAGTTTATCAAATTTATCTGAAATTTTGACACTAAGAAGCGGTTCTGAAAACATTAAAAAAAATTTTTGAAAAAACGAGACAAATTTTAAAGAGTTTAAGAAAAATATGAAAAAATCGAGAAAGAAAATATGTAAATTTTGATCACACGTCCACCTTTCAGAAAGTTTGTTTGTTATTTCGGGGAAAAAAACGAGACAATTCTTAAAGAATTCGAGATAAAATTTGAAAAATTCGAGAAAAATTTTGAATGAAACGTGAAAAATTTTTGAAAAATTTGAGAAAAGTTTGGTAAAAGTGAGATGGAAACAAGTGAGAAAGTCGGTCAAGGCCGACTATAACATACTCTGTACCTAGAGTAGAAGCTGAATGCAATGCTGGTGCTGCGGTAATCTCTAACTCTCTCATTCTCTCACTCTCACTCTCTCTCTCTATTTCTCAAGATTGTACGGTGTTAGTTGTAATAGGGTGGGAGGGGTTGGGGGGAGGGTGATTTACTTTTTTGCTCATAACTTGAGAACCGCTTATCCAATCTTTATCATTTTTTCGGCAAATCGATACATTTTGCCAATAACTAACTATCTCTAGAAGGTATGAATCATCTATCTTCAAAACTGTAGGAGATATAACGTTTTTTCAAAATTGCGGGGGCGGGAGGGGGCGTGGCAAAAATTGAAAATAAACTTGATCTGCCTGCAACTATAAGAAGCATTTGTCCCATACATGTCAAACCTCTATTTCTTACCATCTCTGAGATCTGTTTGTTCATTCGGACGGACGGACAGACGGACATGGCTATATCGACTCGGCTGTTGATGCTGATCAAGAATATATATACTTTATATAGTCGGAAATGATTCCTTTTCCCTGTTACATACTTTTGCACAAACTTAATATACTCTATGTACCTTTGGTACAGAGTATAAAAAGGTTATTAAGCTTAAATTTTTACACACGTTTACGTTTTAAGACCGTTGTATACACTAAGTTCGAGAAAAATTTTGAAAAATTTCTACAAAATTTTTGAAAAATCGAGAAAAATTAAATTACTTAGGTTTTATTCACTTTGCTCATTTCAGCATTTCTAAGACCTTAAAATTTTGATAATTTTAGGCCTGATTCCAGATGACATAAATTTTTATTTCATTCAAATAAAACTGCTTTGCAATAGCATTCTGATTACAAAACAGATCAAAAGTGATTTTATGTCATTTGGAATCAGGCCTTAACAAGTAAAAGTTTTCCAAATAATTCCATCCATAAGGAATTTTCATGCTTGGCATCAAATCATTTTGAAGCCCTGCATCAGCAGATATAACAAAAGTGCGAAAAGAAATGCCTGGATAATAATGAAACCTGAAACTGGAAATCCACTCGCTTAACAAAACGAGAAACAGAAAGCCCAGGCACACACACACACATATGCCTCTCCCTCCATCCAGCAGCCTCAATCCTACTCTTCTCGAATGCAGACGAAGGCGCATTGCGGTAGCATTGATTTAATCATCATCAATTATATGCAGCAGCAAGTTAATATAATAAAAGCGGCTTGCTCCAGCGGCTGGCTGCTGTCGGGGTCTCTTGAGTCTGTCCTCTTCCTCTTGGCGCTTAAATGCAATTAACATAATGACAAGCAACACTTGTGCGCATGCGCATTTCACTTTGCTCTCGGTGGGCCGCTGTCAATAGTGCAGAGATAATTGTATCATAATTGATCTCTCTTCTCTCTCTCTACTGCTGTCTCGGAAGGGGGGAAAACCGGTAGCCCAGTCAACTTGACACTTTTGCACATATTCAAAAGACAGGGCGTGGGCGCCTTATGGAGGTAAGAAGTAATGGAAAGGGGATAATGGGGAGAGAGATCAGATTTTGTTAATGGTTTGAAAGCCAAAAGTGTTAGACAAGTCGAAGAAGTAAGAACCAAAGCCGTTACTCAACACTAGAGATCGCGCATCAGTGTCCTTAAACAAAAGAAAAGATGAGACGGCTTAGGGATCTTACAATTTGTAATAAAGTAAGTAAAATTCTCGCTCTTACTAAACTTTGGTTACCAAAATCTAACAAAAGGGCGCTATTTCAAAATCTACGAATTTTCAACACGGATCTAAGAAGAAGCTACTACAAACTGTTTTTGATCATTATTCTTTGAATTTAGTTTTTCTAGAATTTTTTCGAATCTAATTTCTGGGCTCTCTGGTCACTTTTCTACCCTCCTCAAAATACCTTTGACTTTTTCCTCTATTCTTTTTATAAACTGCCACCTGCAGCTGTCTGCTGCTTATCTTCTTTACTTTTTTTTGGGAAATTTGTCGAAAATATATATATATATATACCTACTATAAATTGCATTTCACTTTTAATTTGTTCGGCATTTCTTTCTCTCCCCCAATTTGTAAAGTCCTTTTGCTGACGTCCTGCGTTCCATCATTATCATTTTGCATTTTTTTTTTTTTTTTTTTTTTGTCTGACTACGCTTTACGCTCTAAATACGCCAAAGATAATCAACGAAAACAAACAGCGGCCTGGCCAACACACACGACGCCGGCAACGAGGACGCCAGGCGACAGGGTCAGGTGTATAAATTGCAATGAAAAAATTAAAGGGGGAAACTCCAGCCATGCCTCGTTGACTTAGGGTTCGCGCGCCGGCGAGGGTTGAGAGCGCGAGCCAGTTAAAAAACAAGAATGAATTCCATCGTTCGTACATAATTTGGCCCAAAATAATATAAAATAATATCAACTTTGGCTGTGTCTTGTGCAGACAGCCCAGACAGCGAGACATACGTACATATATGGAGATATGGCCCTAGACACGCACAGACAATGTTTGGGCGGCATTAAGACCCAAAGAGACCAGACCAAACAACATGTTGCAATTGCGGCCAGAAGCGTGGCCAACAATAGAAAGTGCCAAAAGGGGGCGAAGGAGGGAAGACGGTGACGACTAACAATGGCCACCAGCAAAGTTGGAGAAATTGCAAGAAATTATTCCCTCTCTGTGTCTACTTTTCAGCTTAGAACAACAAAGGACTTAAAACTTAGGTTATAACAGCAGGTGGTCTGTATCCCTGTAGGGGATACTTTAGTATATTACCCCGTTTTCCCAATAATTCCTAGAAATCTTATTTTAAGTAAGCAAAATGTTTCAAACCCGAAGGGGAATCTGGTCACAAATTTGCAACCTAAATTTGCAAAGGCTAAATTATAACACAAATAGTTGGGGCTGATGAGCTACCTGCTGAATTTTATTTAAGACTGGCAAAATAAGGTCCCATGAAAGCATGCCCAAAGATTGGAGTCAAAGGCTGCCTTCACACTGTTCGACACATGACCCATGACATCTAGTAGGACCGCATTTCCCCATGAAATTCTATGAATTTGACAAACTATTCAAATTTAAAACAGAACCAAAAGCAGGACTACTAGACTATCATGTGTCATGTTTCGAACAGTGTGAAGGCAGCCTAAGTGTAATTTGCTCAATTCTTAAAAAAGGAAACCCTTTAGCTTGTGCAAACTTCAGTGGGATCCTTCTCCTTCCTGTTCCATATGAGATTCGGTCATGCATTATTTGTGAACGGATAAAGCCGCTTACAAGCACACTGATTGGACCTTATCAGTGTGGACTTAGACAAATTCTGGAGAAGACCCATGAGAGAGACATCAAAACTTACCAACTTGTGGTTGATTATAAACAACTGGGTCAAGGTCTACCTTTCCCTTCTACCAGCTAAGTAAGTTCGACTTTGCAGGATGACGTTGAAAAGCAGCCAAGCAAAGTAAGTTCGACTTTGCATGATGACGTTGATAGGCACCTAAAGCTCCTTCAAAACGGGAATGAATTTCACCAAGTCTTTTCGAGGCTTTAGGCAGGGCGATACCTTATCGAGTGACTTCTTTAATCTGCCCACATGTCTACAGAAGAGGCTTATTTCTTCGTAAAAATTTAATGCTATTTGTTTGTTTGATTAATACTTACTTATAAATTATTGCGCCAGTCACAACGGTTGAAAATTACTTATATTTTAAATTTCCTACTTAAATGCTAACTTATACCTAAACATGTATTAATATTATTATTTAAAGATAACAAACCTAATTAAAAAGTCCGAATATAAAATAAATATTAAATGTTTTTATTCCTTTATCAACTAATGGTTTCCTCGAATCGAATATTTGCAGTTCGTAAGTGTACTTCTATTCTTAACCTAAATTGCTTGGCGTTCCTTATAGTCTTTATATCGTGGGGTAATCGATTCGATGAAAAATTGTCTCTCCATAACTGACAGTCTGTACTTTTGACACACAATATTATCTGTTTTAAGATATAGAATTTAAGTTATAAACTCCAAAATTTTCATAAAGATCGGATTTTAAAAAGCCAAGTAAAACAAGTAAGAAAGTCGGTCAAGCCCGACTATAACATACTCTGTACCTGGAGTAGAAGCTGATGCTGGTGCTGCGCTTATCTCTAAGTGTCTCTCTTTCTCTCTCTCTCTCTCTCTCACTCTCTCTCTCTTTCTAAGATTGTGCGGTGTTAGTTGTAAGAGGGTGGGAGGGGGTGGGGGGAGGGCGATTTACTTTTTTGCTCATAACTTGAGAACCACTCATCCGATCTTTATTATTTCTTCGGCAAATCGATACATTTTGCTAATTAATAACTATCTCCAGAAGGTACGAAACGTCTATCTTCAAAACTGTAGGAGATATAATATTTTTTCCGATTTGCGGGGGCGGGAGGGGGCGTGGCAAAAATTGAAAATAAACTTGATCTGCCTGCAGCTATAAGAAACATTTGTCCCATACATGTCAAACCTCTATCTCTTACCATCTCCGAGATCTGTTTGTTCATACGGACGGACAGACAGACGGGCATGGCTATATCGACTCGGCTGTTGATGCTGATCAAGAATATATATACTTTATATAGTCGGAAATGATTCCTTCTCCCTGTTACATACTTTTGCACAAACTTCCATCTACTCGTATATACCTTCGGTACAGAGTATAAAAATGTTGCATACTTTACAGTGTTTCCCACCTCAGGAACACAGAGGAAGGTGTTCGGTTAACGAGTATATCGAAGTCGGTTTTGGGCTAACTTCAACTTACGCTAAAGTTGTTTTAAATTCGAAAATACTTAATCCCAAGAAATTTTAATTTTCGATAACAATTGTATATCGTCAGCAACGCCGACGCACTGCAATTAGGTCACACTGTATTTCGATAAATGGCAGTCAGATGAGCGCTCAGGCCAAATAGAATCGGCTCTATTTCGTCTGATCGCTCGCTGAGTCTGACAGGAAATCAGACGAAAACTCAGATGAGTGATCAGGTCGTGTAAATAGAGCTTTAATCGAAAACAAATTTCTTATCTAACCTACGAAATTTTCCATTTCAATTTACTAAACTGGTAACCTATTCGATATAAATTAAGTACTACGAAAATGTTTAATTCCAAAACAAAATTTTCCATTTCACTTTACTCAAACTTGGGGAATAAATTAAGTACTATGATTATTCCTCTTTTGAGTAAGTAGAATCACAATATCAAATTTCTGTATTTTTATAGATAAACTAGCTGAACCCACAAAGACTTTGTCTGTGTTCAAGATTTTAAGAACTTGTGGAAATTGTGTTCTTTTATCTTGTAGACAGTATCGAGTTCACAGCAGCATCAGCACAAATATGGCCAATATTTGGGAGCGAATAGATTCTCAAGTCTTTTCCAAAAATTTAAGATACAATTGGGGTGTTCACTTTGTTGAGCACTTGAGCAGTTTTGCCTGACTAGTATTGTGAGCCGCCCTCTGTGCACGAAATTTGTGCACAACTACGTTTGAGATATGATTCGGCAGTAATCCATGGTTCATTCAAAGTTGGCGCTTTTTCCATACAATTTATATGAATGTTTGATCACACATTTGATTTTAGCTTGTACATATAACACTTATAGCACTGAGGTACAAAAGCCCGACTCTTCGTAGTCAGGGTCTGGGTCGAGCAAGCTGTGCACAATTTGTTCAGAGCAAATTGTTGTTGGAAATGTTTACACTTTTGCCCAAGTGCTCAAGTGCTCAACAAAGTGAACACCCTAAATATTTTTGGATAAAACTTTGACAGAAGTTCTGTTTTGTTGAACTTATAATTTCGAACTAATTATCAAAAAAAATTGAATTCATGGCAGACACTCTTCAATTATAATTCAATTCAAATTGGCTTTCCAGCTTAATCCCCAGACCCTGCTCCACAGCTCTTGACTCTTTACCGCCCCCCTCTGACTACCAAAGCTCTAAACTATTGCCCGTCCCGTCTTATTAACCTCTCCCCTTCCTCTTCCAAAGCTCTCCACTCTTTCCCGTCTCCCCTTATAAGAATGGGATCGCCTCATACTTATTGCATCATGCATTCATTAAAACCTAATTTGTAGGAGTGTGAGTCGTTCCCTCAATTACTCTCTATAATGATTTTAGCAAAACAGCTTAACACAAAGTGGAACGCAATAGCTTATTTATTTGCCCCATACAAACTTTTCTTTGGAGTTTTCACCCACTTAGCGTCTAAAATTTTACAAATTTTCTTTCTCGAGAATACAAATATGAGACAATTTCATTCTATCAAATGTATTATTTAATACCAAATAATTTATTGTTGGTTTAAGAATTGTTCTTAATACCATTTTCACAAAAGATTTGTGATTTAGAGTCCAAAATCCACAAAAGTCCACAAAATTCAATTGAGATCAGAGCTACTAAGTCGAAATTTTGATTCAAGTGTAAATTTATGCATATTTTTACTCACTTCCTTTGCCTACTAAAACCAAACTGATATTAATATGAGCTGGACTTGAGTTAAAAAATTCTTAACCTTTGACTTTTGAATATTCTAAGCAGGTTAACGGTTTTGTTTGGAAATTCATTTCATTTTCAGACAGTTTTTCAGATTTTGTACTTAGGCTGCCTTCACACTGTTCGACACAAGACACCTGCTTTTTGTTATGTTTTAAAATTGAATAGCTTGTCAAATTCAGAGAATTCATAGAATGTCATGGGTCATGTATCGAACAGTGTGAAGGCAGCCTTAAATGACAAATGCTAGAGTTAGGTGACTTATTTTAATAATATTTTAATATTTCCATATAAAATCTTCTTTCTTCGTATCTCTCTCCCTCTTTATCTCTTTCTGCAGCGCTACAGAAATCAATATAATCCCAGACACCAAATAAAAATGCACAAAAAAATGCCTTCCAAAAAAATATTACGCATACGCCGGGGTGAACCTTTTTACTTTTATTTTTGGCATTCCCGCAAAAAACTGCAGCAAATTAAACAATTTTTAGAGGGAATTTGTTGTGTTGTCGCTTTCCTTTTTCTGTCTGGCGCCCCCACCCCCGCCTCTATCTCTCTCTCTCTGTGTGTGTGTGTGTTAAATATATATAAAAACGTCTATATTTGCATTTGACAAAATAAGTGCAAGGGAAAAAGCCGTTGAACGTCCCAGGACGTTCACAGGAAAGTAAAAACAACAAGAAAGCAGCCGCAGCAGCGGCGCTTTCGTTTTTCGTTTTTTTTTTTTTTTTTCGCATTTCGCCGAAACTCGCACTTCAATTAATCAGACGCTGCAGTCAAAGCCAGCAGAGCGCCGTCGCGCAGTCGGCGTACTCAACAAATGTGTTGCAAGTGGGCTGCTAGTCCCACCCCGCTCACTCGCCTGCGTGCACACACTCTCTCTCTCCCTTTCGCGCGCGCCTTGTCCCGCTTCTGGACTTTCGTATTTTGTGTATTTTATGCAAGGACCTCTCAATGTATATATATATATATACTTATATATATATATAGAAAAGGGGTTCAAAAACAAAATGTGTATAATTTTTTGTGGGTTTTCGCTTCTTTCTTCTATGTCGGTTTTTGATGCAGCTTTTGTTGCTGTTGTTGGGTCGCCGTCGCCGACATCGCTTGCTTTACTTTTGGCAAACAATTTTGTGTGTGTGAGTTTTTTTTTTTGGCAATTTGCTTGCAATTCGCCCTTTGCCGTGTGCTCTGTCTCTAAGCTGCGTATGTTGCGGTACAGTTGCGTTTTTGCCCCCCGTCCCCCCCCTCTTAAACAATGTCCAAGGGAAATTAAACTAAAAATAAAAATTTTAAATGTTGTGTGATTTGAATTTATGGATAAAGTGGAGAGTCTTAGCATGCTCAGTCGACAGAGCAGGTTGAGAGGAAGATTTTGTTGGTTCTTACTTGAACCTGACCAATCATAGGGTTTGTTTTTCTATATCTTTAAAAATTTTAAAAGTTTTGCATTTCAATGTTATGAACAGAGATTAATCACAACAATTTGGTATAGCAATTGGTATGTCCGTACAACGATCGCTGTTTCAAAGATGACCACATCTTATCATCAGCGGACTTTTGTATTGCATATTCACATTCAAACGACCACACAGACTTCCTTATAAACCTTGATTTCGCCAAATAACGAGTTGGGGACTCCAATTTGCTATGGGACGAGACCACGATTCAGCCTAGAATTCTGCTATGTTTTTTGAACCTGTTGCTTTTGCTTTTCCAATTGTTGTATAGCCATATTTATTAATTTTATAGATATTAAAACACTTCAGATCAAAAGAGTAAGCAATTTCTTTGCTTTCAAGTAAGTTAAAACAACAAAATACATGCTTACTGGCGCCAGCTTGGCGCACACGCGGACCGAGCAAACGCTTGTAAAATTGCTCGAAAACCTTTGGTGGACAACCAGATTTCACTTTCTCATTTCTTTGTTATCGATTCTATGTAAAATCCCAATTCATTCTGTAACACTTCACCTAGCAGAAGCAGCTGTATCGACAAACTTATTAGTTATGGGTCATGTTTGTCAGAATGTATTTTGCTGCTTGTGCGATTTCGATAGGTTTAAGGCAAAAGTTTAGTCCAAATATTATGAATATTCAAAAAATTGGTTTGGATTGGTTGGGAAATAATTATTTCCTATATTATTTCTTTGACCTAATGCTCGGACTCATTAATTCCAAACAAAAGTCACTGAACCAGAGACCTTAAAAAAAGGCACTGAGCTTGAGTGACAAAACAAGAGTCACTGACTGGTGTCACTGCACCACAGTCTCTCAACAAGAGTCGCCGAGAAATGTCACTCAAAAATGTCACAAGAGTTACAAGAGAAAAATTATAGCTCACTCACTTAAGAATCATTCATCAATACCTAATTTGTAGGAGTGTGAGTCGTTCCCTCAATTTTAGCAAAACAGCTTAACACAATGTTGCCTGAACGCAATAGCTTATTTATTTGCCCCATACAAACTTTTCCTTGGAGTTTTCACCCACTTAGCGTCTAAATTTTACAAATTTTCTGTTTTAGTGCGCTCGAAGATCTTTATCAAATCTTAGATCTCTAGGATAAGTAGATTTGGCTGTGGGTTGATTATATGTCAGTATGTCAGTAAGTCGGCCATACAGATTTATAAGTATAAATTAAGCTCTAAAAAATACTTAATCTGTGTTGAACTGGAGTTACTGAACAAGATTCACTCAACAAGAGTCACTGAGAAGAGTCACTAAACAAAAGTCTGTGAACAAGAGTCACTGAACAAAAGTTACTAGACCTGAGTCACTGAACAAGGGTTTTTGAACAAGAGGTACTGAACCTGAGTCCCCAAACAAGAGTCTCTGAACAGGACACAATGTCACTGAAAAGAGTCACTGATTAAAAGTATCTAAGGAAGAGTCGCAAAAAAATGTTACTGAGAAGAGTCATTAAACAAAAGTCACAGAAGAAGAATCTCTGAGTCACTGAACAATATAAAGAAGAGTCACTGAACAATGAAAGACGAACATGTTCACTTGCTCAGTTTAATAAGTCCCTCATTATAGTTCAAGTCACTGAACTGGACTCTTTAATCTGGAGTTACTGAAGAAAAGTCACTCAGCAAGAGTAGCTCAAGAAATGTCACTAAGAAGAGGCTCTCAACAAAAGTCAGTGAACAAAAGTTACTAGACCAGAGTCACTGAACAAGGGTCATTGAACAAGAGTCACTGAACTGGACTCACTAAAGAAAAGTAGCTAAGAAATGTCACTTAACAAAAGTCACTAGAGAAGAGTCGCCGAAAGATGTGACTGAGAAGAGTCACTAAGCATGTCGCTAAAAAGAGTCACTGAACAAGAGTCTCAACAGTGAATGACAAAGATCAAAATCGGCTAAAGAGTTTAAAGCACACTAAAGAAATTGTAACGTAAGATTGTATTCGTTTTTGAAAGAAAAAAATTTATCAAAAAACCATTGTAAAACAAGTAAGACCGTTGCAGTCGAGTTATCTCGACTTCAAAATAACCTGTACAACTAACAAACACTCACGCACACATACACACAAACGTATATAATCACGCGCCCTCACACACACACACAAGCGCAAGCCTCAAACAGAGCGCAATAAGTAAAGCGTGGATTACTTTGGTGTTATTGCTCAGATCTGATTGTGCGTTTCAGAATAGATAGATTAAGGGCCTAAGATAATATATATTATATACTATACTAGACATATCGAGCACAAGAATTATCAATTTTTAAATAAATGTTAAGAGGAGATTCTCTTTAAGTCGAAACTGTTTTTGGTCCTTTTTAAAATGGAAAATCGATTTTGTGTAGGGGACCCCCCATTGGTAGGGGGCCCGTTCCAATTGAGCTCTATTGTGGGAGAACAAATTGTCTGTAGAGCTATTGAAGAAGACATGCCTTCGTTTACTTTTAATACTCCAGCTTTAACCAAAAAATTCATATCAATCAAAAACCAATACAAAAATCGCAATTCCCTAACAAAGTTGCACATTTTCAATTGCCTTTACCAGTAAATCAAAAAAAACAACAAAGCAAAAAAAGATATAAAAATTCACGCAAGGCCATTAAAAACGCAACGAAAAAAAAATGACTCTCTGGGCACTTAAACACCCCACGATCATAATGAGTAAATAATTTTTACTTCCAAGCCAAAACCCAAAACTAAACAGACCCGAGACCGGCAGTTGCTCATTAGTTGCACACGCACACACACACACACACACACACTTAAAAAAAATAGTAATAATTAGAAAAAAAAAAACGTAAAGTGTTGCACACAAAAGCACCGCAATTACGCGACTTGTAATGAAATTTTTGCATTTTGCACTACAAAACGGAGAATCGCATAAAAAAAACCGAAGCTGAAATGCTCTAGAAAATGGGGTGGGGGGGGGGTTAGCAACATTGTTGCAGCTTAGCCATACGCCCCCCGTGAAGCGGGCTTATAAATATTAATCAATTTCCAGATAATGAAAAGTGAAGAATACAGGCTGCTTTCAAGCTACTTTACATGTCTAAACAGGGTGGCCAAATTTCGAAATAATAACCCAAGTTTTGTGGACACAATCAATGATAAATTACAAAATGACTTGCTTGTGTTTACAGGGTGCTCCACTGATTGAAAATTTGTTTGTATCATTAATTTTAAACTGAAATTGCTTAAATAATGTTTAGGGTTGATATTTTTAAGATTCAAAACGGCCATGTTCTCAATTCCACTTCCACAAAAGTATTGTGATTTGGAGTGCAAATTTAGTACTAAAACCGGTTTTAAATCACAGAATTTTTGTGGAAGTGGAATTGAGAACATGGCCGATAGTTTTTTAATTTCAAACTAACATACAGGGTGCTTACAGACAATGTTCAAGCTATTATAGGGTGCTCTATTTTAATTTGAACTTAATTGTTTAACTTAGAAGGTTAATTTTTTGTATTTTAAGCAAATTTAGCAAATACAGGGTGCCTACAGCAACTTCTCTTGCTGGTATAGGGTCATAGAACTGGACTGTTTTCATTTTTTAGCCTAAATGGAGGATTTTTATTTGTATTTTAAACAAAATTTGGCAATACAGGGTGCTTACTGTAAATTTACTTGCTGGTACTGAGTTTTACAATTGGATTTGTTTAACTTCTTAGCTCAAAAGGGTGATTTTTTGTATTTCAAGCAAAATTAGAAAATACAGGGTGCCTACAGTAACTTTACTTGCTGGTACAAGGTGCTAGAATTGGATTTTTTAACTTACAAGCTCATTTAGGGGTGCCTAAGGTAACCTTACTTTCTTGTACAGGGTGATTTAAAACGAATTTATATAATACAGGGTGGCTATAGTAATTTTTCAAACTTATACAGGGTAATCAAAGTAGTCCATTCTTTAAATTCAAGCCGAAAACAAAAATTTTATATACCTGAAGCTCCTCAGCTGTTGTCAAATCACTTCAATTACTCGATACAGGGTGCTTTCAAAATCTTTGCATGCTCCACTGTATCTTTTGGGGGGTTTTCTAAGAAACTTTACTTAATTAGTAAAAGTTTCCATAAATATAAAGCAATGAACACTTACAGGGTGCTCAAATTAGCTTTACATGCAAGTACAGGGTGCTCGATTCGAATTTCTTCTTTTTTCAGTACTTAATTAAGAGTTTTTTAGTTTTAGGGTAGGAACTAGACCATACAGGTGGCCTTTAAATCACTAAAACTAACCGATACAGGGTGCTCACTTCTGTGCCGAATTTGCTTATTTGCAGTTCAAAATTGTTTACTTAAATTTCTCATTACAGGGTGCTCAAACAGTATTTGAAGGAACTTTAGCTTAACTAGAGAATGTGTGACCTACACTAAAAAATTGTCCACTCTAGATGGCGCCACAGTGCACTCCACGGTATTGACGCGTCGCCATGGCGCCGGAAATTTAAATAACAAGCACAAAAAAAAAACCTCACACTTCCTGTCGGTATCTGTTCTATTTGCTAATAATTTCTACAACTTTGTGGTTTTTTTTTTTTTTTTTTTTTTGCCGATTTTGTTTTTCATTTTCGTGTTGCTTGCACTTTTTTATTTTGTCTTCTCCCCAGTTGACCCCAACAACTGCATTTCCCTCTTCTACATATTTGATAACAAATTCAGCAAATTTTTGTTTTAAGCACATCCGGTTTTTTGTCACTGAATTTCTTTTCCAACGGGGAAGTCAAAGCAAAGAAAAGCACCAAAAATTGATCAGCTTAGCAATAAATAAAATATGAAAAAGGAAAGAAACTAAATGATTCATGGATTATTAGCAATGTGCAGTTTGCTTAAAACTAGGTTCAACATACAAAAACTAATATAGAATTGTGTTCAATTAAATCTTTTCTAATGTCATCTCTTACTGACCGATTCACTGACTTTTTGTGAAAATATCTGCGCTAAATGAAATACCCTAAATGATTATCATTCCTGATCTCTTCAGTATCTGATCAGCCCGACAAGTTATGGTCACTCTAAAATAGTTCTTTTTTCAGGAAACTCTAGACAGAGGATGTCACACTGGAAATTATAGAACAAATGGCTCGATCAGACAGATGTGTGAAAGAGCAGGTGATAGAGATCGTTGTAATTCTGACATACGACCCGAAATCGATTGCGCTGGGCGACCTAAAAGTTCAATAGAGCCTGCAAAAGAAACACCTCAGACTGTTCTACGATTAGCTATCGAAGGAAGGTCCATAATCAAGGGACTCTTGGAGACGCCCAAGAGCAAGAATCGCTTCTGCAGAAATTCAATACGATCTACAGACGGAGGAGCAGTACTAAAGCTTTGTGGTGTGAAATTTTAAAGCAACATAAGGACTGAGTGGCCCGTTCAGAGCTTCTAGTCATAGAGCTTCTGGACCTAATGGGGGCGTATGTGGTCAGGTAAAGCTTCTGATCGGTTCAACTTGGCAAACCCAGAGTGATCCTGGCTTACTACGTCTCAAGTCGACTCACACCTCCTCGTGGTGACCACCGGAAGCAGTGGCGATGCACCCGCATTTGCTGCTGACTAACGTGAGCGGCGACCTGCTCTTCCCTACAGGGTATAATATATAGGGTTAGTGCGTCGGGTTTGGTACCCACCATCGTAAAAAATCTCCACCAATGAAAACTGCGACTATAAGCATTAGTTGCAGCGGCCGAGACCGTCAAACGGTTGTGATGCAAGCATCGGGCCAATAAAGAAGAAGAAGAAGGACTGAGTTTATAGAAAAGTCTGATTTAAAGTTAAAACAGCTGAATAGCTTTGCAGATGCTTAACTTAATAGTCACAAAAGATGCTCTTCTAAAAATTCAAACATTCTTAGTAGCAGAAGTTGAGAAAATTTGTAAGCTTACATCAAGGGCCGGTAAAACATACCTGCTCATTTTGGCGTTGCGTGTGTGTGTTTAGTTTAGCTTGTTAGCTTCTGTGGGTGTCTGTGGGTCGCTGCCGCAGAGTGTCGTTGTATACTTAGTAGATAGGAACGTGCCAAAGTCTGGCTTATTCAAAGTATATTGAAACTAAATCACAATTTAAAATGTGTTTGTTAAAGTTTAAAAAAGCCAACACTATTTTTTCCAGTACAAAAATTGATGATAAGGACTTTTAAGTCATCATCAGTAGTCTAAAGCCCACGAAAATCCTGACCTTTGTACAGGAAATTGGTCTAAAAGTAACACACAACAAAAATATTTCAATTAATGCATAAACTCAAAATCTTGCAAAATTTCATACATTGTGATCCACTTAAAGATGCTCTTAATTTTGTACAATAATGTGTTTTAAAGATAGGCTTGTTGAACAAATTACAGAAAAGTTTGGAAACTGTTGTCAATGAGAATTCAAATGGAATCAATTCTGAAGACATTTACGATACCAGGAAGGAAGATTGGATGAGACTGATAGTTGTTATAACCAGGGCTGCAAACATCCTTAAAATCAGAAGAGGTTTACTCCGGGGTTCGAAAGTTTGAAACTTTTTGGGTTCGGGTTCACGGAGCGGGTTCAGAAGGTCGCTAAACCAAGGTTCAGGTTCGAACCGGGGTTCAGGAATGACCAAAAAAAATTTACGTTAATTGGAAAAACCTTTAACATTTTATACATATTTGGAAGTTCAGAGTCTTTATATTCAAGCTCAATAATAGTTATTTGAAGGACATTTGGATTTAAAATCATAGGAAAATTTTGAACTAATTTTAAGAAAGTGACTAGAAAAGTTAGACCTAATTACACAGGCAACAGAGAAGATGGCAAACTTTTTATATGTACCTATTAGGTATATACTACCTATATTTGGTCGCTCATTTCAAATAAAAATACTTGGAAAACAATTGTATTTATCAGAAATTATGCAAATATATCGTAACCCTTACGTGCGGTGTAAAAACGGACAATTGATTTGAATTCAGCGACCAAAAATAATTTTGTTTTCGTCAGGAACAATATTGCTTTGCCGACACACTGCTTGCGGCTGACATCTGGGGCCAATTTCTCATATACCTCTCTCGCTTACTTTGCTTACAAGGTATCTACATCTCAAATCTTCTTTTACAATATTGGCAACCAATATCGGCAAGTGTCATATTGGCATTATCAGACAACTCTCTAGAATTCCTTTTCCTATTTCCTCTTATTCCTATTTTTAGAAATATTCTTAAATATTTTTTGTGTCACATTTTTCGAAGTTCTAGAAAACTTTTTCTGTTTATAAGAAAACGTTTCTAATTACCAGGCCAAATTTAAAAATAACGTGATTTCCTTAAATTCATGCCATTGTTTTCTGAGTGTGCATTTCAATCTATATTGGAAAATGGCCAAATTAACAATTATTACATCTAGAAAAATTTTTATAAATTTTGAACCGAACCCATTTGCGACTTTTTTTGTTCCGGTTCAGGTTCAGGTTCGGGCGGAAAATATTTTTCTGCTCCGGTTCGGGTTCGGTTCGGACTTCCCAAAAATCCCGGAGTCTCCGACTCCGAACCGGTTGGCAGCCGTAAGTTAAAGTCGGCTCTAACCGACTTCGATATACCCGATCCTCATGAGAAAACGTTTCTGTGTTTCTGCGTTCCCTAGGGTGACCATCCAAAAAGTATGCAACATTTTTTTGAAAGAGGGAGGGGGGTAGCGGGAGGGCTTGGTTCACTTTTTTGCTCATAACTTGAGAACCGTTTATCCGATCTTTGTCATCTCTTCGGCAAATTGATTCATTTTGCTAATTACTAATTATCTGTAGAAGGTACGAATCGTCTATCTTCAAAACTGTAGGAGATATAACGTTTTTTCCCAATTGCGGGGGCGGGAGGGGGCGTGGCCAAATATTGAAACAAACTTGATCTGCGTGCAGATAAAAGAACCATTTGTCTCTTACATGTCAAATCTCTATATCTTACCATCTCTGAGATCTAGGTGTTCATACAGACGGACGGACAGACGGACATGTCTATATCGACTCGGCTGTTGATGCTGATCAAGAATATATATACTTGTATAAAAATTGGTCGGAAAAGTAGATGTTTCTCCAGGTCTACTTGCTATCTCGGTATTTTTGCTCGGATATCATTGTGGTATACAGAATAGATGTGTGGGCTATAATTTATTAAGTATACGTCCTTAATTTAGCTCTACGTGAGTAAGAAGGAGAAGGAATACCGGGTATAAAAATTCTAAATCGATAATAGCAAATCTTTAGAATAAATACTTTATACTGTGCTCTTTTATATTCAGACCAGCAAATTTATCCGGCTTTGATGTATTATTATGTTTCAACTTATAACTTATAAATAGAACCGGGAGGTTCTTGAAACAACTGTATAGTATCTTTTTAGTATAGGAAGTGAGGTGCAAAACGTAGGTATACAATTTTTTTGAGTAAACTAATACCAAAATATATTCGATATGCAGTTCGATAATGATATTCGACTTTTTCAACAAAACTAAGTATATTTCAATATTTGGATATTATTTCCAGCATCTCTACTTCTTTTTTTTATTAGTATTTGTTGTTGTTGCGACAACTGTGCAATTAAAGTTAGGAATGAAATCGAAATATAAATCTATCATATTTGTGGCAAGGCTGCAAACCTCTAAAATTTTGCAGAAGGTTCGGTTCAGGGGTTTGAACCCGTTGTAAATTATTAGGTTCGGTTCGCGGACCGGTTCACGAAACCTCTAAACCCTAAATATATAAGAATAGCTTCGAAATGTAAACACTTATTATTTAAAATAATATTCTTCATTTCAATAATGCAATTTTTAATTATCAAATTCATTAGCTGAGATTTAGAAATTTAGAAACCCGCTGAATTTGAGTTAATAAGCCTTCTATCTGCTACGAGCTGTTCAACTATACTAGCTCCTAGATTGGAAAGTGATGAAAATGCTCTTTAAACTGATACCGAACTTTCTGGAACAGCACGTGTAGTTACCGCAATATTTTTTAAGTCCTCGTTTTTTAACCTTTTCAAAACTTTAAAACATTGTTCGATGTGTTTGACCATAGTCGAAGGAATCTGGGCGTGCTGCCGGTAAGAATGAATGTGACACATCGGCAATAAGATGAGTGTATGTGTGTGAATTAAAGATGTACATACAAGTGTGCGAGTACCATAAAATGTTTTAAATATTCGTCACCAATTTCCGAAAACTTTGAACTATTTTCTATCACTGGCAATTTATTTCAAGTCTCTTGCTTCTCTGGTTCCCAAAATATGGCGCTTTTTGACAATATGTCAAGGACATGACCAGATCAGTTGGTTTTTAAGTAGAAAAGTCTGCTCGGCCGCGGTTAACAAACTTTTTGTTTGGTTAATTTCCTAAGTTTTATTTCACATGATTTTGAAATTGAAAATTCTTGATTGTAAAACTTTCAGAAAGAAAACTCACCATAAACGCCAAACACCGCAGTTTAAACTGTAGTTGTTGTTGCTGTTGTTCTTGTTGTTGCAGTAAGATTTGTTGCTGTTGCTGATGTTGCTGCTGTTGTTGTTGCCGTTGTTGCTGTAGTCGTCCTTGCTGCTTGCTGTGTTTTCATTTGTTTGGAAAAAAATGTTTTCAAATTTTGTTTTCACTTTTTTTTTTCAAAAAAAAACTTTTAACTTTTTGTTAACAAAAATTTAATTTTGCGTTTTGGGGATGAAATGGAACCGAAACACAACCTTAGAGCATTTGAGAGTTGGTTGGTAGGGAAATCAAGAAATGTTGTGTTCGAAATTTTTGTTAAATGATAAAATTGATAATTTGTTTTTTTGCTCCGAGGTAAGAAAAGTTGATTCAGTTGATGTGGTTGTTGCTGGTTATAGTTGCTGTTGTTGTTGTTGTTGTTGTTTCACATACACACATGTAGAAAGGTTGTGGCGGTTGTTGCATTGTTGATTTATGTTATAAATTTAGAAATATAATTTTATAAAACATTTTTATTTATATTAATTATAATTTTTTTTTTTTTGCTGGGAGTTTTTGCCTGCAAGAGAATTTGATGGAAATTTGGTTTAGCACTTGAAAAAAAATGCGAAAAAAAATATTTGAAAAACTCACAGAAACGCGCGCGCAACAACACTGGAAAAAAATGAAATTAACTGAACTTTTGCGAAATGTTTTTATTTTGTATTTTTTGTGTTTGGTAGTTAATTTTTGTATTTGTTGTTGCGCTGCAAGTAACGAACGTATGAAAGTGTCTGCAAGAACTGCAATCGCATCGCGTGTGAAATCTCTGCGAAAGTCCAAAGCCAGCGCCAGAACGTGCAAAAAAGACAGCACACTCAAACACACACACACACACACACACACACGGGAAAATCAACTAAAACCGAATGAGCGAAGTGCGCTTTCGGGTTTCGGTTCGCCATGCAAGCTTTGCGTGCGCCTCTGTGGGTGTTGTGTGTGTGTGAGCTAAGAGCGCCGCACGCGCTTCGGCCAAGAGCGAAACGCAGCAGCAACAGCAGCAGACGCAGCAGCGAATGCAGCTTGCTCTCTTTCACTCAATATGCAGAGAGCGAGAGAGAGCGAGAGAGAGAGAGAGAGAACAGATGAGTGCAAAGTAAACAGCTGCAGCTTAACCACCCGCAACCTTTCTCCCTTACAAGTTATCAAGGCGGTCGGTCAATGCGGCGTATGCGTAATATATATATATATGTATGAGCGCAGAGCCATATGTTTGAAAAGTTTTCTACAAATTGCCGGGCCTAAGCCTCACATAATCCATCCCCCCGCCAACACCCCCCCCCCCCACACACAACTTTGATGCTGAACTTGAAGCCAGAGCCGGAGTTTTAAAACAAATTTATCACAAATTGCAATCAATCTATACAGAAAACCGGAACTTTTATTTCTCAAAAATCATTCAAAATTTCCTGTAGATTTGATCCTAAGTTGGGGTTAATTTTTTCTAATATTTGAAATTCTTAAAAGCTTGGTTTAGTCCTTTGAAATGTTTTAGTGTCGAAAACTATTCTGGATCTCTAAAATCTTTCAAAACATTTAATTTTTTTTTAATTTTTTACAAATTGTAATTGACTTTATCTGATACCGAAAACTTTCAAAAATGTGGTGTTATCTGATCCAATTTAACAAATTTTATCCAATTTCTATAAATATTTTAAAAATTGTTAACAAAAATACTTCAATAAATATTTTTCAAAAAATGTCAAAAATTTTTTAAAAATTTCAAAAAATGTCAAAATTTTAAAAAAAATAAAAAATTTCAAAAAATGTCAAAATTTTTTTAAAAATTATAACAAAATTTGTGTAATATTGTTTAATATAAAAAACATAAAATGATACCGATAACTTTAAAAAAAAGTTTTCTGATTAGTTCTTATGCAATTATTAAAATTTTGTAAATAACTGTACATTTTCTTAAAATAATCAAAAATATTTAAAAAAAATTTTGTTATTTTCCAATAACTTAAAAAAAAAACAGGAAAAAAGACTTTAAAAAAGTTGTGAGATTAATTTTTAAATTGTCCTATTGATAAAGTGATGTCGAAAACGATTTTTAGAACACATGACATAATACAGAAAATCAGAATTCTGTTTAAATTAGTAAAAAAAAACACAGAATCTGCTGCCGAAAATTTTGATTTACACAATTTCTATAATTTTTTTAAAAACTGTTAAAATGTTAAAGAATTCTTTTAAAAATAATCAACATTTTTTTTCAATTTATTTAAATTTGTAAAAAGAACAAAATTTGACACCAAAATCTTTGTAAAAATTCTAACACCGATAACTTTAAAAAAAGAAACTGTCATTTTAGTTCTTAGCCAATTTCTAGAATTTTTTTTAAATTGTAAACAATTTCTAGAAATATTTTACAAACTGTAAAAAATTTTAATAATTTTAATTTGATACCGAAATTATTTAGAAAAGTTTTCCAATTAGGTTTAACCCACTAGACACAACTATTCATTTTCTCGTCAGTCGCTTGTGCTCTGTGCTGGCACCAGTTTTTCACACCAAGTACCTGGTCATCCCATCGTAATGGATAGTTTAAAAAAATTTCTATAAATTGTTTACAATTTTTAAATTTATTTTAAAATTGTGTAAAAACTGAAATCTGACAACTTTTTTCAATGTTTTCGTTTACAATTTTCACAATATTCGTCAATTTTTACAAAAGTTTTTTAAATTTTTTAAAAATTTGACGAAATTTTGTACAATTTAAAAATTTGACGAAATTTTGTACAATTTTAAATAAATTCGAGAAATTGTGTAAAAGTCAATGACAACTTTTCTAAAAGATTTAGGTATCAGATTCTGGTTTTTCTTTCAGAGTTGTGCCATATGTTCTACAAATCGTTTTCGACTGAAACATCTCCATTCCAATACGAAAATGTAAGAAACTGTAGAAAATTTGTAGAATTTTTCAAATATTACCAAAAAAGTTTAAATTAATTTAACAAATTGTACAAACTTTAAGAAAAGTTGTCAAATTAGAACAAAATATACACTATAAATATTTGGAATTTTTTTAAAATTTGTCAACATATTTAAAAAAATATTTAAGAATTTTGTAATTTTATTGCAAATTGTGAAAAAAATTTAATTTTTTAAAAAAATGTCAAAATTTGGAATCAAATTTGGCTATTCTTGACATTCCCTAAAATTTTTGATACTCCAAAATTTAGTTCTTAGCAAATAACCACAAATGATAAGCTCAGCGACTCTGCGAAGCAATACATTTTATTATTTAAGAGCCCTTTTGTAAGGTTTTCAAACCGATTCACTCATTTATGGGAAAAACCCGGGAGTAAGTAAAATAACTTGCTTTTCAAAACAGTCTGACTCTCCAAATACCTGCTTTGAAATATTTTTGATATATTTATATGGAAATATATGAAAGTTAATTATGTGTTGGGACTCACAACAGGCCTGACAGCTCTAGCTAGGCCAGAGAAACTTAACTTAAGCACAGGTTTTAGCAAATCTTCTTAACAATTGCATAATTACCAGTTGGGGTAAAAGTATAATTAGAAACACTTTCATCCAAAGTCAAGCCCATGTGTTACTCTTTATATGAAGAACTGTGACAATACAGACAGAAAATCCAAAAGCTGTTTTAACCTACAGAAACTTATTTTTTGTTATGAAAAAAAGTGTCCTTTCAAATTAAAATAATTTCTGTGACAGATCCTGGCAACGGCGAGCTACGCCCGTGTAACGAAAAGAGGTCGATACAGTGGCGCCCGAGCAGGGACCTTGGTTTCTCTCACCACCGAATCGTTTATCAGTCATTACGTCATGGTTGAGCACGAAAACTATCACGTAATTGGGCAAAGGAATTCGGCCTGAAACCCGAAACGCTGGCTTAAAACCTTAGACGTCAAGTCTCTGAATTCGTTCGCGTCCAAGAATACTACGGAACTTTTTCTGGTTTTTATATCATGGGATAAACACCAGAATAACTTGCATATTGCATACTTTTCGGTGCTGAATTTAGTAAATTTAAGGCATACAATTCACAAATGCGAATAAAAGCGATGTCTAAATCTGCTAATAAGAGAAGGGGGAGAATTTTCAAATTTATATTTAGACAACTTTTTTGGGTTCCTGGTTTCTGTAATAATTAACTTTAAGCTCAAGTTTTAAATATATATTAACATTTTCTGTGGTTTTTGTTGGCAAAATTTTGTTCATTTTTGACACATATGCCTAGTTTCTATGAACAAATTAAATGATCATGATAAATGCCCTTTAAAGTATGCAAAATTTTATTTTCTCAAAAAATTTGTAAATTCCTACATTTTTAATATTTATAATTATACCTTGAACAGTTTTATGTCTCTGATTTGAGTAAATTTTTTATATCACACAATTTTCATTTAGTTTCAGACAGTAAACGATATAGTCACCCGATCTTAATTCAACTTGGTAGAATTCGGTGGAAGTAATTAAAGTAGTATTTTGACAAATCGTTCCTATACCAGCATATACCTTAATTTTCAAGCAAATACCAAGTTTGAAAACGCTACCTTTGAAACCAAAAATGTTTTTCCTACTAGAACTAGTTTTTAGATCAATGGTTCCTATGGCAGTTATATGATATAGTTATACGATCCGGCCGATTTCAACAAATAAGCAGACAATAAGTATTCCAGGTTCTTTGAGCAAAGTTTGATAAAGATACTACCTAAAATTCATCTTTGTTGTTCAAACATCGGTTCTAAAAACGACTTGACTCACTTGTATCAGAGCTTGTATAGTGATCTGTGCCATATTTAGTAAAAATTGAAGATGGTAATTTGTATAATTTTCATTTTTTTAATTTTCAAAATTTTCGAAAAGTGAGAATCCCCGAAAATATCACAGAACCAACCGGAGTCCAGTAAAGTTTTCTTGTTGATTTTACCAAAAGAATCAACTGTAAGCGCCTTTCACTTCACTTGAACACTTTTGATTTCTGTTAAGCATTATTCAGTTTCTGTAAAGCATGGAACTCGCACTTGAGAATTACAAGCAAGCCTTTAATGGGCTGGTACAAGAAATATCTGAATAGTCTTCCAATCGTGTTTCAGTTTAAGAAGCCCGTATTAGAATACCCATAAATATACCCAGGTTTTCTACAAATCTCTCAAAAACTACCCAAATCGTTGGAAAATTTGTTTAATTTGTTTTTTTCAAAATTTCAAGTTTTTTTTTGAAATGGAAAAACTTTTAAGACCTTGAAACCTAAAAAATTTACAAAAGTTGAGCCCACAATTCGATAGGATTAGAAAACTTAAACAAAACTTTTGAAGAATTTTGTAGATTTCTGTTTATTTTTTTGAAGCACCAAAAGCCTGGCCTGTGAGGGCGAGACAGGTCAGTAAGCGGCACACTTTTTAAAACTCTTCATACTCCACTTCTATTCCAAGAAATGATTCCTTTCAAAATTATTTCAAAATCTAAAATACTTCAAACTTTTGGGTAATTTCTAAAGACATGATTGGAAAAGTTGACTGACACTTTAATTTTGTATACACACACATTTTGAGTCACAGTTTTAGGTCTAAGTCTAGAGGTTGTTATGAATTCGCCGCACTAAGTTTTTGAAGACACAACAATTTGAAATTATTTAGATTAAAATTAAACCTTAATCTTTCTTCATGTGATTTAATTTACTCAATTAGGGAAATAAAAATGAAGAATTTCATACTTAGATCAATCATGTTTGATATCAGACATTTGAATGAAAGAAATTCTTGATTGAAGAATGAAAATGTTTGATTCCAAGTGTCAGAATGAAAATTCTTAATGCAAGTTTCAATTTCTATGCCAAATTTTGGCAAAAAAGCATAAATTCTTGATCCCAAAATGAAAGTTCTTGATGAAAGAATAAGAATTCTTGATGAAAGAATGAGAATTCTTGATGAAAGAATGAAAATTCTTGATCTCAATATCAATTTCTAAGCCAAGTAGGCCAAAAATGCAAATTTTCGATGGAAGAATGAATATTTTTGATCCTAGAATGAAAATTCTTGATCCAAGTTTACATTTTTATGCCGAGTGTGGCAAGAATTATAAATTCTTTATGCTGAAAGACTGAAAATCCTTGATCCAAATATCAATTTCTAAGCCAAATTGGCCAAGAATGAAAATTCTTGATGAAAGAATGAATATTCTTGGTCCTAGAATAAAAACTCTTGATCCAAGTATACATTTGTATGCCGAGTGTGGCAAGAATTATAAATTCTTGATGCAAGAATGAAAATTTTTGATCCAAATATCAATTTCTAAGCCGAGTTGGCCAAGAATGCAAATTCTTGATGGAAGAATGAATATTCTTGATCCTAGAATGGAAACTCTTGATCCAAGTATACATTTGTATGCCGAATTTGGCAAATTCTTGATCCTAGAATGAAAACTATTGATCCCATTATAAATTTTTATGCCGAATTCGGCAAGAATTATTAATTCTTGATGCGAAAACGAAAGTTCTTAAGGCAATTATAAAAGTTCTTATAAAATTGTTAAAATAATAAATTCTTGATCCTAAGATGAAAATTTCTTGATCCAAGTTTAAATTTTTATGTCAAATTTTGGCAAGAAGGAAAATTCTTAATGCAAGAATAAAGATTCTTCAATTCAATTTCACAAGGATTACGTTATATATTATTGCACTAGGGAAAACACAAACATTGAAGAAAGGAAATTAAACCTGGATCAGGTATAAATTATAATCTCGAATTGGGCAGGAATTAAAAATTCTTCATCCTAGAATGATAATTCTTGAGCCAAGAATAAAATTGTATGCCAAATTCTTGATCTCTTCACTCAGCGCTGCTTAAGATCACTCCCCCCTCGCCTACAAAAACCAAGAACTTTCGTACTTAAATAACTTATTCCACTTTTATTTTTCTTAGTCTTCACCTGGACAAAGTCAAAACATCCTGCCTATGTGTCCACTCACGACTCTGGTAAAAAAAAATTATTGGGAAATTGTTAAAAATTTCAATTTTTTTTTAGCCGACGGCTAAAACTCTCACACACACAAAGTGACTTAAAAAAAATACAACAAAAAAAATTGGAAAACTTAGTGCACTTGAGGATTTCAATATGATTAATTGTGATAAATAAATTTTTAAATTTGAGGCTTTCTTTTTTTTTTTTTGAATTTGCCTTGATTCACCAAAAAAACGTAACACTTGAAAAAAATATGAATTCTTTTGGTTGATTTGCAGTTATTTTGTTTTAGGAACGCGTCGCGGGGGGAAATATGTATAAAAAATTTATTATTTTTTTATTTTACTTTTTTTTTTTGCTTTTCAGATGATGTTGGTTGTTGTTGTTGCTGTTGTTGTTGGCTTGTTGCTGGTTGTTTTGTTGTGGTGTTGTTGTGGTTGTTGTTGTTGTTGTGGTTGTTGTTTTGTGTTGTGGTTGCAAGTAGAGTCGAGAAGTTGGTCGAGATGCTTCTTCCGCGAGCTGCGTACGTGCGCGACAACGTGCGGATCTGTTATGATTCAATACGTTTTCAATACGTTACGTTGCCGGACCACGCGGGCTCTAGGCGAAAAAGGCCAGGCCAGGAACAACGACGTCAACGGCGGCAGCGCGACAGGCTCACACACACACACACACAGAGTTAGAGACACAGAGCAGACAGAGACGCGCATGTTGAGTGAACTTCGCCTTCGCCTCGCTTCGCTTCGGTAAGAGAACACGAGAAGCGACTACGAAACGCGCGAACGTGAACGCACTTGCATGCAAGTGTGTGTGTGTGTGTGTGTAGAACTAACTGCGCTGCTAACGCCGCTGCATGGCCACCCTCAACTCAGCTCCCTCTCAAAACAGTTTAGTTTAGTTTTTTTTTTTTTTTTTGAGTTTGGAGAGCAGCAGAAGAACCAATCAACGCCTACAGAAACCCAGTTTGACCAAAATTTACAGGAATTACAAGGGGTTGAGGTGTCAATGGGGGGGAGAGGGAGAGGAGGGTGTTAGATCAATTGAAGTTTTTATTTTAGTTTCTAAATGAAGTTTGAAAAATACAAGATAATGTATCCCAACTTGAGTAAAATGGTTAAAGGGCTGCCATTTTGTTTCAAAACTACTTTTCGAGCTGCCAACTTGCTTGAAATTTACTGCAAAGGCTTCTTTATTTAGCTGTTAACTTTTTTTAGAAGCTTTAGAAATGTCCCCCTGGTTCTAGAACTGCTTCCAATGAAGTTTTAAAGCTAAATTTCCACCAAAAGTTTTAGATTAGCTTCCAAAACCTTGAAAAGTACACAATTTTTTTGAATTTGTGATAAACAATTTGTTAGCTAAGCAACAATATATGTATGGACCCCTAGCTGGACAGACTTTAAGCAGAAAGATCAAATGAGTTTGGATCAATTTGAGTTGAAATAAATATCAAATTGTCAAATTGTCACTCACTTCTGTAAACTGTATTTCAGGACTGCCAACTTAGTTCAAGCTTCCCTCAAAATTACTTAAAATATACCCCACCTTTTTTTCAAAATAGCTTACATCTGCCAAAAACTGTAGCCAATTGTTGTCAAATGCTCAAAAAAGCTTCCTAAAACTTTAAGGTGCCCACAAGTGCTGCCAACTTAATTTAAGCTTCTAGCAAAATGCTTTAAAATGTTGACACCTTTTTTCACAGTGGTGAAAACTTTCTAATTGGTTTAAGAATGCTGCCAAATGCTCAAATAAGATTTCTAAGGCTTTCTTAAGGTTCAAAAGTGCTGCCAACTTAGTTTAGACTTTCTTCAAAATGCATTAAAAATGTTGCCAACTGTTTTAATGTGCCAGAAAGTGTTTAAAAATGCTGTTATATTTAAAAAAAAGCTTCCTAAAGCCTTAATGTGCCTAAAACGTGCTGCCAACTTAATATAAACTTCTTTCAAAGTGAATCAAAATGTTACCAACTCCATTAACAGCCAAAATTTGTAGAAAACTGCTTTAAACATTCTATCTTATGCACAAAAAAGCTTTCTAAAGCCTTCATGTGCCTAAAAGGGCTGCCAACTTTATAAAAATTCTGGCTAAGAGAATTGAAATTTTGTCAACTGTTGTTCAAATGTAGCCTATGATCTCATAAATGTTGTCATAAGCTCCTAAAAGCTTCCTTAAGCTTTGATATGCCTAAAAGTGCTGCCAACTTAATATAAACTTTTTCCCATGTGAATAAAAATGTGGCCAACTGCATTAGTGTGCTAGAAAGTGCCTTAAAAATGCTGTCATATGCACAAAAAGCGTTAAAAAAGCTTTGATATGCCCAAAAGTGCTGCCAACTTACTATAAACTTCTTTCAAAGTGATTAAAATATAGACACCTCCTTAAATGTGCCAAACTGTGTAGCCAACTTCCCAAAGAAAATGCTGTCATGGGCACAAAAAAGCTTTCGTAAGCTTTACTGTGACTAAAAGTGCTGCCAACTTAAGTCAAAATGATTGCAAAGTTAATAAAAAGATTGCCAACTATTTTCAAAGTGATTGAAAGTGTAGCCAATTGGCTTGAAAATCCTGTCATATGCTCATAAAAGCTTTCAGGAATTTTAAAGTGATGCCAACTTAATACAAACTTCTTTCAAAGTGGATTAAAATGTGGCCAACTGCTTTAATGTGTCAGAAAGTGTGACCAACTGCCTTAAATATGCTGTCATAGGCACAGTTAAAGTTCCCCTAAGCTTATATAAGCCTAAAAAAGCTGCCAAGTGAATTTAAAATGCTTTCACCTGGTCTTAAAACAAATTCGAAGGACTTGTTTTTAAGAAACAAGATTGCACTGCGTAAAAAAGCCAACAACTGGCTTTAATATAACAAAAAAGCGTTCATAAGCTTAAAAGAGCTGCCAACTTGCTACATAAATTTTCTTAAACAGCTTTTAGAGTTTTGAAGTTATTCCAAATGCTGCTAATATACGAAATCAGCTTTTGTGGGTTTCGAAATGATGTTGTTTTGAAAATAAAGGGTTTCTAGGGCTGCCAACTGGCTGAAAAATGGTTAACTAATGCAAAAATCTAAACTTTCGAAAGTTTTAATAAGCCAGCTTACTTAACACTTCTTTTCGAGCAGTGAATAAACCTTACAGCGCTGCCAACTTGACTTTAAAATCTAGTTAAGTGGTTAAAGGACTGCCAACTGGTTTATTAATGCATAAAAAGCTTCCAAAAGTCTACATGTGCCTTAAAGGGCTGCCAACTTATTTAAAAACTACTTTTAAAGCAGTCCAAATTCCTCAAAGTGCTACCAAATTGATTTAAGCATTTAGTTAAGTGGTTAAAGGACTGCCAACTGGTTTATCAATGCAAAAAATAGCTTCCAAAAGTCTACATGTGCCTTAAAGAGCTGCCAACTTATTTAAAAACTACTTTTAAAGCAGTCCAAATTCCTCAAAGTGCTACCAAATTGATTTAAGCATCTAGTTAAGTGGTTAAAGGACTGCCAACTGGTTTATCAATGCAAAAAAATGCTTCCAAAAGTCTACATGTGCCTTAAAGAGCTGCCAACTTATTTAAAAACTACTTAGAGAGCAGTCAATGTACTTTGTAGTGCTGCCAACTTGGTTAAAGGACTGCCATTTGGCTTATTAATACTTAGAAAAAAGTTCAAAAAATCCAAAGTGTTGCCAACTTGTTTTATAGCTACTTTTAGAGCAGTGAATAAACCTTACAGGGCTGCCAACTTGACTTAAACATTCAGTTAAATGGTAAAAGGACTGCCATTTGGTTTTTCAAGGCATACCAAAACTTTCAAAAGTCTCAATTTTCCTTTATGTGTTGTCATTTTGTTCAAAAACTATTTTCAAAGCTGCCAACTTGATTTAAAGTACTTGAAAAAGCCTAAAAACTTGCTCTTTATCCACAAAATGAGGTCTAAAAGTGGATTTAAAAATAATGCCAGCACTTTTTCCAAATGCCATCAAATCGCACAAAAACAGAAAATTTGCAAAAATTTCTAAAGACAAACAGAGGGTAGGGGGGCGAGGGGGGCCAAAACCTGGGAATACCACGCGGCGTATGAAATGGAAGACAAAAAAAAAAAAAAAACTGCCTCAAAGATCAGTTCAGATTGGCTCAAAGATCTTTTTTGATGACTTTCAAAGAGAAATTGGTGACTTTTCGGGGTAATTTTGTATGAATTTTATTTTGTTAAATTTTGTAAATTTTATTGTAAGATTTTTCGTGTTTTTTTTTTTTAACTTTCTGCACTCACACACAGCAAGCGACGAGGAGCAAACGATACAACCGAATGAACAAACCAACTGACTGACTGACGAGGGGGCAACAGCAACAACACACACACACAGAGGCAAATGGACGCCAGCGTCGACAGCGACAGAGCTTGGAGAGGCGTCCAGCCAGCCAGCCAGCCAGCCAGCAGCAACGTCAGCGTCCACTGAGCTCCAAACAAAAGCAAACCAAATCAAACACTCACACACACAAACACACAGAACAGATTCGCATTGCAAAAAAAAAATAGCAAAAATAAGCGACACACACAGACGCACACACACATAGTGCAAAAGTTGCATTGGTCAGAGAGGGCCCCCAAGTTCGAGCTCTAGCTCCAGAGAGCGAGAGAGAGAGATCCTCCCAGCAACATGTTGCCAGCCGCCACGCAGTTTTGCAAATTCTCTTTGTTGCGAATTTTTTTGCAAATTTTTTTTATCAGCTCACACACACGCCCGCCCGCCGCGCGCTCTGACACGCTCTCTTAAAGAGATCCGCAAGCGTAGCTGCTGCTCTGTCGACGTAGCGGCGTGCGAATTTGCAAAAAAAACGAAGAATTCGCAACAAAAAAAAAAAGAAAGAAATAAAAATTAGAAAACACACACACACACACACACTCAACTTTTTTCAGCAAAAAAGCATAAATTAAATGAGCAAAAAAAAAAGGCAAGAGACAGCGACGATGAGTCTAGAAATGAGTGCAAAAAAGCAAAGAAATTCGCCAAAATAATGTTAGAGCGAGAGGGGAGAGTGGATAGGGGAAGGGGGTTCAGGTGAGTGTGAGCAATTAATCACATTTGAGTTGTCTCACACGCATGTAAATACATATAAGTAGATGATCGTTCAGTGAGTGGGAGGGGGAGGGGAAGATCTTTATACAGTTTGAGCAGCATTGGTTTCGCCAGCACCCACTTAAAAGTTCTTGTTTTTCTAGGGTTACAGAAACACTTTTGCATTTTAAATAGCAAATTTTACAATTTTTGTTAGCTTTTTACAGTTTTAGCAGCACTGAAGCGTAACAAGTCTGTCATGGTTTGACAAGCACTGCCTTCTCAGCCCTTTTCATTTCGTTTGAGCAGCTTACAGTTTTAGAACCACTTTGCTGACAAAACTGGACACTTTATCACATTTTGGGGTTGGTTTACAGTTTGAGCAGCACTTAGCTTTTTACAGTTTTGAAGTCACTACACGAAAGTATCAAAATTACTAAAAAAAAAAATCTCAGTTCTCTAAAAAAAACTATTAACAAGAACCAAAAATAAAATTCATTAGAAATTTTTGACAAATTTTTCATACTGATATTTTTGAGATTACTTGACTTAAAGGCTATAACTTCCTCAATTTTCAAGCTACGGAAATGTTCAGGCACGCAAAATGTTTGAAAAAGATGCGGCTTTAACAAATAGTGTTTGGAAAATTTTTAAAGGATGCAAACGATCAACATGAAACCGAACTGTTCGCAATTCCGCATTACGTTCATGTTACCATTCAGCTGAACTAAAGTTCGAAAACGATTCGAACTTTCGTTCGAAAAGAAAATCGATTTCTATTTCACTCGGAAACAGGAACATCAAATGAAAACGATTCGGAATAACAATCGTTTTACTTTTTTAATCCCCTCGGAAATGGGAACCGACCTGAATATTATACTTTTAAGCGTAGAACTTCCGCAAAAGAACTCCAAAAAAGATCCAATTTTGTGGTTAAGCTTCTCTCATAATAAGCTCTCTTTGGGAAAACTATAATCCAATTCTTAGACATCCTGACTAAAACTTTTTGATGTAAAACATCTTTAATTTCGTACGGATGATTTAGTAGGAGTAAAATTTGATTTCAGCGTCACGTGACGCTGACGTCATTCGTATTTTGTGTTGTTTTGATTTGTGGAGTTTCTCGTCAAACACACACACACAAGAGGATGGGTAGAGAGGGGAAGCGAAGAGGTAGAAAGCAATTGGGTGGGTTCTGGGAAAGATCTGGGTGTGATCTTGGTGGGATTTGGTGGTATGTGGGAGGGATTTAGGTGGAATCTTAACTGGGCGGGATCTGGGTGGAATTTAGGAGCGATATAAGTGGGGGATCTGTGTGGGATTTAGATGAGGATCTGGGTGGGAGCTGGCCGAGATCTGGCAGAGCTCTGGGTGGGATCTGGGTGGGATCTGGAAGGGATCTGGATGAGATCTGGAAGGGATCTGGATGGGATCTGGGTGGGTTTTGGGTGGTATCTGGGCGTGATCTGGATGGAATCTGGAAGGGATCTGGGAGGGATCTTGGTGAGATCTGGAAGGGATCTGGGCTGGATCTGGATGGAATCTGGGGACTGGAGAATCTGAGGGCGGGGGATGGGGGTGGGGGGTGAGGGAGGGGGTGGCGTGATCTGGATGAAATCTGGAAGGGATCTGGGCGGTATATGGAAGGGATCTGGATGGGATCTGGGTGGGATCTGGGCGTGATCTAATTGGAATCTGGAAGGGATCAGGGTGGGATCTTGAAAGGATCTGGATGGGATCTGGCGTGATCTGGATGGAATCTGGGGAATCTGGAAGGGATCAGGGCGGTATCTGGGAGGGAGCTGGGTGGGATCTGGAAGGGATCTGGATGGAATCTGGTGGGATCTGGGTGGGATCTGGGCGTGACTGATGGATCTGGAAGCGATAGGGTTGGATCTGAGGGATCTGAAGGGATCTGGGCGGGATCTGGTGGGATCTGGATGGGATGAAGGGATCTTTTGGACTGGAGTTTAAGATACTTGTAAACATCATCATTTATGTGGATACCATAATAAATTGCGTGTTGGTGTTTCATTCAAGATACGAACGATTCACGAATCAAAAATCTCTTCACGCGTTTCGCGTCATTAATTGCTGCCGTTTCTGTAATCTCAATATAGATTGTCGGTTGGTGGTGTGTTTCTAGTTTAAGTTGGTTTATTTAAATTTCCGATACAAGAAGCTCAATGTAATTCTGGACTCATCTTTTATACAGGGTTTGTACGGAAAGTAATATGTAGGACTGATTTTCTTCCTAGCTAACGAAAAAGCGGTTGGTCAGTTGTCTCCGGTGGTGCAAGCCGAAAATGCAGCGTTCGCCGCACAGTGTAAGATTTTGCCAATCTAGGGGGATTTAATTGAAAAAAAAATTATTTTTAAGGTCAATGAGTTTTTAGGAGTCAATTTAGATATGTTCAAATGTTACGAAAACAAGCCCAAAACAAAACAAAAAATTTTTGTTCAGAAGATAACGGTACTTAAACCGGTGCATTTGGAATGCATGCACAACGAGCATCAGTTGAGAAAGTTTAGTGTTCTCAATTGGATCGTGTGGCCACTGTGAGCGGTCGAACTTATTTTTCCCATAATTGTGGAAGCATTATAGATTTTTAGCGCTATAAAGAGACTTCATAAGTGGCATACAACATTTTTGTTATTTTTTCGAAATAAGTGCCAAAAAGTGGGTATATTTTTTACAATGATTTGTTTTTGGTGGAAAAGAACTAACAACATTCAATCACATTCAAACCAACCAAAACATACGTATTTTACAGAAAACTATTCTGAATCAGGATCAGAAATAAAAAGTTGCCCATATTTTGCCCAAAGACCTTTAATTAAGCAATGAGTGAAATAAAACGGGCAGAGTTTTTCGAGGTTTGGGTAAGAAACGCAAAAACCGTTAAGCTTAAATCACTCCTAGAGCACGCAGCGATCATTTTGGCAATGATATTGATCATAAAATGTTAATGTTGCATTTAAAACACATTGTGCCATGCATTTGAGTCGAGGTGGACTAAATCTAGGAGAGATAAGTCCAGAATTATGCCCGATAATGCAAGTTGGCTTCAGGGCAAAATAAAAGGCGATGCTATAGGATTGATGTCGCGCCTTCAACCTCAAACCGCATCGAAAGAGCTCTAAAACTATTTTCTGATCAATCTAGTGAAGAAAGTTGTGATTCAAATTCAGATTTTTATTAAATTTGTCAAAACAAATTTCGCCTAATCTTTTTATCAACTTTGAGTTGTTTTTTTTTAATTAAAAAAAATTCTGAAAAATATGGAAATCGCTTTTTTCTTTCAATAAATGAATTACCTTTGAAACGCATACATTTTAATATTTGTACGGCCAATACTTTTGCAGTTACAAGCAAAAGCATGAACATTTAACAAAAGACGTAAATTTAAAAAAAAAAAAAATTTTTTTTTTTCTCATGATTAATTTTAAAATAATTTTTTTAAATTGGCTAAAATCAGAACAAAAAATACTAACCTGACACTTTTTTGAAAAAAAATTTTTTCACGTTTTTACGTACTTTACGCCCTTTAAGGTGCCACGCCCACTTTAACTTTTTGTCCAAAAATTTCTTTGGGAAATTTTTAAACATTCAGTCCAAAGTTCATGTCGATACCTTGAAAAATACGACTGCTATTGAATTAAGTCCCCCTAGATTGGCAAAATCTTAGATTGCCTCTTTGTCCGGGATCATCATATTCAAAGATCCATGACTCGTCAACTGTGATTACGTTATTAGGCCCAAGAACAGATCCTTGTGGTACGCGTTTTTGCGACTACATCCTGTTGTCTATTGCTTGGGTAAACCGAGAAGGTAAATAGCGCTTTGAGGTTTGTGCATAGTATTTGATGATTCACGGTGTCGAATGCTTTACTGTATTCAAGAAGACATAGGAAAGTGATCTGTCCTTTTGGGAGTCACAAAAAATAGATTTGGTTGCAAACAATTTGTTTTGCAGATTTTTTCCAGATATTTAGAAAGACGTTTAGACGTCGCGCAAAAAATCTAAAAAATTTGAGTTCGTTCAGTTAAAAAGAAATTATTTTCCTTCTGAATTAAACGCTATTTCGATAAAAGGTTATTTGAGTTTCTGTACTGTTAAAAAGTAAATTTATTACTCTTTCCGTCTCATTCGGGTATTAATAAACGTTTTTAATAGCATAAATATCTCAACGATATCAGAATTTAGGAACCAAGCCTTATGTTCGATAGGTTCTAAGGTTATCATGACATTATAATGAGGATCTAGGAATATAGGATACAATATTTTCAAAGAGAACGGCGTCTCGTTTTTCTATGCTTTTTTAAAAAGTGTGCGATTTAACCAAATTACGTAAAAGTCCCACAAAACTAAGAGCCAGCTGTGCACTGTGTACTGGTACAGGTTTTTAGGTTCTTTTTGGTCTTTTGCGGTTCCAAGAATATATCAAATATCGGTTCCGGTTCTGGTTCTGGCTCTGAGTTTTAAACGGTTCTTTCCGGTTTACGGATCTGGTTGTGGTTTCGGTTTGTTTTCCTGGTTTGTATTAAACGAGTATTTTTGATCACTTTCTTAGCTCTTAGCTAGAAAGATTTTGTCTTTGCGACAGATTCTTTTGGTTAGGCTTTTGTCCTTGCATTTTGTTTTTTAAAAACCCCCCCTTTTTCCCAACAAAAAAAAAAAAATGGGTTTGTTGGGGGGGTGGAAGGGAGGGGTGCAAAATTTTGCCGACAAAAAAAATCTGTTTTCATCGGGTCGGAGAGGAAAAAAAAGCTGTATTTTTCGACAAAAAAGCGTAAAAAAAAGCGCATCGTTTTCTTGTCTTTAGTGTAATTATTTATACAAAATATTTTAAATATATCATCAGAGTGCTGAAGTTTATCGTCCTCGTCCCTGCCGTAGGCCTCAGTTGTACCTGTTTGCTTAAAGTAACTAGAGGAGACCTTATAAAACGTAGTATCTTTAGGCACGCTCAACTTTAGCGTTGAACCATGGCAAGGACAAACTCTGAATCGCAAACGAGGCTAACTAAATAAATCGTTGATTCCCTTCAGTCATTGAAAGCGAATACTTCGCTCAAAAACTTAATAGTTTCTTCGTTATTCTTCCATTTCCCTAAATATAAATAATAATATTAACCCTATATTTTCCTAATATCGGAACATTCTACCAAAATGGGAAAAAACTTTTTATTTGGTTGTAAAATGAAGTGAACTGAAAATATGTAATTTTTTTGAAGAATGCTGTGGTTTTCAGGCAATAATGAACTTTATGAAAATCCGAGAATCAGATCAGCAGAAGACAACTTAAATAAATTAAAAAAATAAACTTCAGCTTCTGTTGTTTTATAAGATCAACTATGAAATTTTTGCAGCACATGCTCAACTAGATTTCTCCAATACTCTATCCATCTGAAGCATTTCTCCAAATAGTCATCATGTAGTATTTTATTATTGGTATCTGATGGAATAACTTGTAGAATCTTTCAGATCTTTAAGATCATTCAGCAGGCCGGATGCGTCAGTGTCGTTGATTTAATAAATCTAGTTGATTTGTGGCAATTTCCAAAGGAATTGAATCTTATTGTTCCTTTTCAAGAACTGCTCGAGGTAATTCGAGAGGTATCAGATTTATACTTCCGAAGCCAAGCCTTTCGAAGCCATTTATCGTGGCATATGGCAAGTGTTAATTATTGTCGATAAATGACTGACAAGGGGTGAAAAGCTATTGATTTGCTCCAAAACAAAAATAAATCTAAAAAGAAGCCGAAATCCTTTTAAAAAAGCCAGAATTCCCGCTTCCCGCATTTTGTAATTTTTTCCCGCAATACGGTTTTAAAAAAAGCCAGAAATGACGGGAAAAAGGCTGATTTGGCAACACTGGTGGAATGATGTGAGCTGAAAGTGGGGGGATCTTGGGGGGGATCTAATGGGAATCTGGTGGGGTTCAAGAACGGAACAGGATAAAAATTCTCTCAAAATAAAGCTGGTTGATGATTAAGTCAAGACCTCACCAAGTTGCATAAATCAGCCTAACAAATGTGCCTTAAGCACCCGCCCCATGCCCCATGCCCCTTGCCCCTGCCTACCCCAACAACTTAATCGGGTTTTGGTTTTTTTTTTGCATTTTGTATTTTGTTTTGGATTTTCATCGTGGGTTTTGTTTTTATTTGAAAATTCGTTGTTTGCTCAATAAAATCGAAATGCGAGGTTGTATGTACACACACACACACACACACACACACACACACACGCAGTGGGCAGAGGGAGGGGCAGGTACTTGCCTAGTCTGCACGCAGTCGCCACACACACACACACACACACACACACACAGCAACGCTCAAATATACTCAGGGTAAGCTACCAGACATTGACTCCAAAAAAAAAAAAAGAAAACAAAAACAAAAACAAAAAAACGCCGACAACTACGACGACAACAAACTCCTGTGGCCTATGTTGCAAGGCCCAAAACGGCCTCCAAGCCACCCACACACACACACAAACGCAAAGAGCAGACGATGACGACGTCCTTTTTGGACACCTCCCCCCTCCCCCCCTGCGCCCAAGCCTTAACCCGGCCTGGCCTTCGTACGTTTTCGTCGCAGTCGTCGTTGAATTTTTTGTACTCCTTTTTGCATTCCTTTTTGTTGGCCTGCGTTGCCAAGGGTTTCCTTTGTTCAGCCACCCACTGTAGACCGTCTCCAAAAAGAGCTCCCCCCGCCGCCCCCCGCCCCCCTCTCTGCCAAGTCTGTTGCACTCAAAACGACGCGACCCCAAACAACAACGCAACGAACGGCGGCGTCGCCTAATGACTAACGGACACTTTTTTTCTGCTTTTCTTGCTGCGTGCCAAACTACGCCCCCCCCTTCCCCTCCCCACCCCCTTGACTTGTTCTGCCCTTCAATAACATTTTGTTTTTTTTTTTTTTGCATTTTTGTTTTTGGAATTTTACATTTTTTGTTTTGCTCGTTTTGTTCGTTGCGTTTTCGTCTCAAGAGTTACAGTTACAGTTTCTCTTCGACTCTCTTGAGTGGATGCAGTTTGGAGTGCAGGCGAGCAGTAAAAGTGCTCCAAGAGAGTTGCGAACGGTTCTCCTTTGGCAACATGTTGCCGTGCAACATGTGTGTTAACTTAGTGCATAAACTGAATGATCAGGTGTTTGAGAAAAAAGCTTTTGTCTACAAAATCTGTTAATAGTTGGTAGTAACTTTAGAGTTTTAGAATCTAGAAGGATCGGTATGGAATTTAGGCCATTTTGTACTTAAATTTAATACGAAACATTCTAGAATAGAAAAACAACTAGCAAAAGTATTAAAATGAGAACAAAAGAACATTTCGTATTAACATTTAGCCGAAAAATTTCAGAAAACATCGTACTTAGTTCAAGTACCAAATTTCTGGGATTAAGATCTCTATAGAGTCTATAGTAAAGACTTACAATGCAAGGCCCAAAAAGTGTGCTACGGATAATGCGAATCATTCAAAGTTAAATCTGTTTCTAAAATTCCCTCCTGGTTCTAACACTCTTTGGATAATTCATTTCCTCTGGATTTTTATAATATACGGAAACCTAGTTTTAAGTACAAATCGGGAAAGCTTAGAATTTTATAGGCCAAGCACATTTTGTACTTATTTTTTTGAAATATTATTTTGTCTCAAAAATGTTTCTTAGAATTTAGAACTTTAGAGTTTATTAGACTTTGATGAAGAACCTTTTTGCACTTATTTTGACAGTAAGCCGGGCTGTACTTAAATTAATGATATGACCAAAGAGATAGATAGAAGAGAAGATATTCCGTAACAGTCTTAAAACAAAAATTTCGGTAGAGAACAAATTGTACTTGAAATAAGAATTTAGTATTTGAATCAAGTATTTTCGTTTTTACCGTACAATTGACAGCGTTTAGACTTGATTCAACACAAAGTTCTTGGTTGCTTTTTTTGAGTGTGTTACAAAAGAGAGAGAAAATGCCTGTCCTGACTCTCCAGGTGCTCGGAGACAACTGACCAGCCGCTCGTTCGTTAGCTAGGAACGCCCTCTGCCAAATCTAGTCGATGCGCGTTCGCTTCGAAGTAAAGTTACGGCGAATGAAATTCAGTCCTATTACTTTACAGTCAAAACTAATGATGACAAAAGTTATATATGTACATCTTTTAACTAAAATACAAAATTTACAGAACGAAAAAATATTTATTTTTGGCGAAGTTATGTTCTCCAACTTCCTCTAATAATTATTTCTCAATTTTAGGGCAATTACATCCCTTGACTGAATTTTCTTAAATTTAGAAAAAATAATTTTCTTCAAAATGGGCCTTAAAAAACTTACAACTTAAATTTTCCATATTCTTACGGCCAAGAGAAGAGAGCTTACGATTTTATATCTTTATTGTTTTTATCATTTATAATCGAAATCTTAAAAAAAATATATAAAAATATTTTTAGATACATTTAACATTTTGAAATATATGTTCGTAAATTTGTAAAAAGTATGTATCTGCAAAGTAAGGGTCTATTGGTCCTATTCCACAAGGGTACAAAAACTTCGGCAAAGACGAAGTTAGCTTGGCCTTTTCGTTTTATTTTTAATAAAAGTTTGGACTTCGCTCAAAGTAGGAAATCTGTAAAAAATTGTTAAAAAAATCCGTTGGAACCAGTAATAAAAATATTTCAACAAAAACAGCTTCTGCAAAGAATTAAAGAATATTTATAAATTATAGCATTAAGGGATTTAATTGGAGGAATGTTCATCAGGTCCCTCAAAGCTTTTGAACAACTTCACGGTGAATTCTTCTGTTACCGTTTCTCACGATTTTCGGAATCACTTTTGTCCGGATGTTTGTAACGCGTAGAAGGAAACTTCTTCGACCACATAAAGTATATATTAGTCTGGCACTTACAAATAGATTTTGAAATACCGGGCGGAAAAAGTTTCTTTTTAGTCCCAATAAATATAGTAAAAAGTTTAGCAGCGATCGGACTTCATTTAGTGGACGCGTTGTCCATTGAGGACATTGTAACTGCAATTAAAAAAGCGGCGCCGTGCAACAGGAGTGGTTATTTTAATAAGAAATGGTTTAACGCCAAATACTATAGGAAGAGGCAGAATGTGTTTTCGGCATTGCACAATTTTAGAAGAACAAACAATGCAGAAGACAAAGGCGCAACAGGAATATAAAGTGTTATGCGAAAGTAGCAAAATAGAGTATGATCGAAACCTTGAAGCGCGCATTACCTCAATGAGGGATAGCAAAGACTGGTGGAGGATAGTCAAAGAAATTAGAGGAGCCAGTCCGAAAATAAGTTCTGAAATAGCTGCGTGGAATTTCAGGAAATCACTTCAATAATCTGCTTAACCCTCAACAAAACGCCATGGAGTTTCATTATGCACCGATGTATATCGCGGATCCGGACTTAGATGCAATGATAACAATGGAGGAACTATTTGCAGCACTAAACAAAGAGTTTTACAAAAATGCACCCAATGATATGCTCAAACAAATAGTCACTATTTACAATAGAGACTTTGATAACAACTGTTTGGAAAAATCCTTTGTCAACAGTATTATATTTTCAATACATAAAAAAGGAGATGAACTACCGAGGTATATCCTTTATGAACTGCGCTGCGAAGCTACTAATGAGTATATTGTCGACGAGACTAACAACGTGGGTGGAAAAGCACGACAAATTAATCGAGTTTCAAGCAGGATTTCGGCGTGGGTACTCAACGGTCGACAACATATTCAACTTAGCCTCTATAGTCCGCATTAAATTTGAAGAAAAATTGAAAGTGTATGCATATTTTGTAGATTTTAAGGCCGCCTTTGACCGAGTACCCCGCAAACATCTCATATACAAGCTCCAAAGACAAGGTGTATCAACAAAAATGATACAGTTTATTGAAAAAGTATACTCGCAAACGTATTGCGCTGTTTGGACTGGGTGCGAGCTTTCTGAGAAGTTTGAAACAATTCAAGGAGTAAAGCACGAACACTTAGGAGGTGGCCTATATATCGACAACACAAACATTAGGATATTAATGTACGCAGATGACATTGTGATGGTAGCAGACAATCCCTTAACCCTCCAGCGAATGATCCATAACCTCGAGACATATTGCATATTGTGGGGCATGGAAGTCAATAAGACAAAATCCGAGATCCGAGTTACATAGAGATGGCTTCATATTATAGGAGAAACATTATAAATGAAAATTTTTAAATATTTAGAAAAAAAGAATAGGCTTAAATATATAAATGTTTTTATTTTATACAATATAAAGAAGGCTGACGGTTTGAAACCAAGCTTTAGATGTTTGTTTATTATTAGTTAATCAATGTAAAGCTGTAAGCTATGAAAATGAACCAAAATGAAAATAAACAGCTATCTATCTATCTATCTAGTGGACGCGCGCTCGCCCTCAAAATCAAAAATGATTTTCGGATTTAATCTCTAAAAATTCAAAACAATTTGTATGTGTTAATTCTTTTTATATCCTTTATAAATGTGTCATATTTTGAGCGGAAGCTTGGCCAGAATCATAGAATCTAAATTTTTTTAAAGCAGTACGACGAGAGAACGACGAACGACGCAAAAGAAGGAGTACGACGATCGGCAGCAGGAAGACGTCCAGCGATTCCGGAGGCAGTCGAATCGTGGCAGCCGACCCAGAAAGACGTGTGCTCGAAACGCTGGGTCGAGTGCAAGACGAAAGTCATCGGATAGCCGTGCCGGTGCAACCAACGACGATTAACTAAAGATGAATTTCACTACTTATTGACCAAACTTTCATCATTAAATAAGAACACCACATATATGAGATTCTGATTATTGCTTTTGCCCGGCGCGGCAAAACTATCGTTTTGTTCCCAACAGAATAATAAAAAGTTTGGCTGCAATCGAAATACTTTTAGTGGACGCGCGCTCGCCCTCAAAATCAAAAATTTTAAATATACAGCCAATATTTGGGATGAGTTTCGGATTAAATCCCTAAGTTAAAAAAACAAAAATTTTTAAGTGGTTTTTCTCTTTATATCCTTTAAGGGGAATACCATTGCAACATTTGAAATATTTTTGTTGAATATTTCGAGGGTAAACTTGGTTAGAATCAAATCAAATCGGCCAATTTAAAAACAAAAAAAAATAGAGGCCAGCTAACTTCGGCTCAGCTATACTATATAGTGATCCGATTTCGACAAATCTTGTTGAAATTATGTAAAATCATTAAAAACTTATAAATACGAGCGTTGGGAGCGATAGCATTGAAAACAAAAAAGTTTTTCTCACTAAAACTAGTTTTTCAACCGATTGTTCCTATGGCAGCTATATGCTATAGTCATCCGATCCGGCCGGTTCCGACAAATGTGCAGCGTATTTGTACCAAAAGACTTCGTGCAAAGTTTTGTTAAGAGACGGACATACGGACGAACAGACAGACGTGGCTATATCAACTCAGCTCGTCATGCTGATCAAGAATATATATACTTTATGTGGTCGGAGATGCTTCCTTCTATGCGTTATAAACATAATACCCTCAATAAGGGTATAAAAATCGCGAGATTTTTGTATATCTAATTTTTGAAATTTGGATATTATTTCATATGAAATAACATCCCAATCTTGGGGCCTTAGGTTAGGTTAGGTTAGGTTGCAATGGTTGAAATGGGAGATTCCCATTTCTTCACTTAGGCCAGTGAAGGCCCATTGTGGTACCATATAACCCTTTCTACGCTGTGATCGTAGAGGGAGGGTCTTCCCCGTTAAACCATTTTGAAAGTAGCAAGAATTTAAGCAGTGAGTTAATCTCTATTTCAGAAATTTCTGACAGATCGGTTAAGAAAGGACGACCCAAAGTTGTAAGCCGTCTTCTGCTGAGAGCTGGACAATAACAGAAGAGGTGTTGTACACTCTCCCTCCTCATCCACTGAATTGCAACTTCTACAGAAGTCATTGTGCATGACTCCAAGCCTAGCGGCGTGTCTTCCTATAAGGCAGTGTCCAGTAAGGGCCCCCTAATAAAAGGGAAATGTTTGCTCTTTTTAGGCGGAGCAACTCCCTAGATTTTTTAAAGTTAAGAGTAGGCCATGTAAGCTTGGATACTTCACATGTGTGAGTGGTTTGCCATCGATTCATGGTTATTTGATATGTAGTCTCCTTTGTTTTCATCTTAAAGGTCGCAAGAGGCACCCCTATGTTGCTCTTCTCCGGTAAGAGCTGAGTGGTGGTGCCAAGCCTGGCGAGGTGGTCAGCCATCTCGTTGCCTTCAATGTTACAGTGTCCAGGCACCCAAATAAGATTAATTTCAAAGTGCTGAGCCATCTCATTAAGAGATCTGCGGCACTCCGTAAGAGTTTTTGTATTGTTAACATGACCGTCAAGGGCTTTTAATGCAGCTTGACTATCTGAGAAAATAAAAACTTTGCGTCCTTGGATTGCAAGGTTTACCAGAAGTTTGGTAGCCTCCTGGATGGCTACAACCTCTGCTTGGTAAACACTACAATGATCAGGAAGTCTAAATGAAGTTTTGATCCCGAGCTCTGGACTGAATACTCCTCCTCCTACCTGTCCATCCAGTTTGGAGCCATCAGTGTAGAAATTGATGGCATTCGGTTTAGAGTGAGGCATTGAGTTCCAGTCCAGCCGGCTCGGTATAGTGACTTTATACATAGTGGTAAACGTGATTGTTGGGATGCAGTAGTCAAGCTTGGCCGGTACCGCACCTCGATGTAGTAGTATAGACGAGTGGCCAGAGTTGTTATCTTTCCAGGTACCGCTTTCTCTTAGCCTGAGAGCGGTGTTACTGGCGATTTCTCCTCCCAGAAGATCTAGTGGCATAAGGTGTAACATTATGTTAAGTGCATCAGTTGGGGTTGTACGCAATGCACCTGTCATACGTAGTGCAGCACTACGTTGAACTTTTGTAATGGTTCTCAGTACGGATGGTTTCCCCAAAGCCGGCCACCATACAATAATACCGTATCTTGGGGCCTTATATCATTTTATATTTTCGGGATTAAGCGGTTTGTTTCATAAACTTATAAACTCCTTTCCACTCGCGTTTCAAAAAATTGTACTTCCAACCCGTAACTATTTTCAGCTTAAGTCAAGGCATTTTATTGGCCCCCATCCCATTCCATTGTAAAAGTAATTAAATTTTGAAATATTCACTGAATAATCGTAATTCCAAGTTACAATTACGATTATTAAAAAATGGTAATTAAAATTCAGTTATGTGAAAAATGGTTATGGTTATGGTAATGGTAATGGTAGTAGTAGTTTATTTCCAGTTTTGGCTTGGTTAATTTACCGTTAGCCTTCTATTGTTACAAATAACAATATTACAATATTTAACAATATTTCCCTATTTATATTTTAAATGTAAAAGTTTTCTAGTATAATATTTTTCCTGTACCTTATTATATCTTTAATGAATTTTGCAAAGTCCTGCCAGTTTTTCCCATTGAGTAGCTCAATTGCCTCCATCTGTTCCAAATAGATTTGATTAAAGTATGGTACTCTATATTCCGCCAGGATAGGGCATAATGCAATAATGTAAATTATGTCTTCTCTCGATCGCAGATATTGTCGCTGTATCCCAGTGGAAGCAATTCACATCTGGTTTTGAAAATAATTGCATTAGTTTCCGTGCTAAATTGTTCACTAAAGTAATTGTTTATGGCCAGGTTGAAGTTGACCTTTCTGTACCATACTCTCAATTCGCTTCTTCTGGCTTGAACTTCACACTGAAATTTATGATTCTTGTCTATAGCAACCGCCTCCTGCGCCGCCTTCCATTCTTCAGTATTTAAGACATCACACTCTACATTGTGTGTAATAAAGAGCTGTTGACAAGTTTTGAAGCACTGCGTTTTCTCCCTTAGCATTTCTAGCGCCACTATTTTCGGCAGGCGATGTTGCGGCAATCCCATAATTATGCCGGTTACTCGTAGAGTAAAAAGGGTATAATCAAGTCGTGCAAATGTATGTAACAGGCAGAAGGAATCATTTCCGACCCTATAAAGTATATATATTCTTGATCAGCATCAACAGCCGAGTCGATATAGCCATGTCCGTCTGTCCGTCCGTCTGTCTGTATGAACACCTAGATCTCAGAGATGGTAAGAGATAGAGGTTTGACATGTATGGGACAAATGTTTCTTATACTTGCAGGCAGATCAAGTTTATTTTCAATTTTTGCCACGCCCCCTGCGGCCCCTACTATTTAGAAAAAACGTCATATCTCCCTCAGTTTTGTAGATAGATGATTCGTTTTTTCTAGAGATAGTTAGTCATTTGTAAGATGTATCGTTTTGCTGAAGAAATGATAAAGATCGGATGAGCGGTTCTCAAGTTATGATCAAAGAATAAAATCCCCACTCCCCCACCCCCTTCCACACACTCACAACCAAAAGAGAGAGAGAGAGTGAGAACTTAGAGATGAGAACTTAGAGATGAGCGCGCAGGAGCGTTGCATTCAGTTCCTACTCTTGGTACAGAGTATGTTATAGTCGGGCTTGACCGACTTTCTCACTTTTTTTATTCATGTACCTGAAGTGAGTTGTCAGCGTGCTGAGGTACATCGCCGATAGGCCTGTTTCAAGATATAGTGCATAGCTTGGGGTATTCACAGGCAGTCGAAATAACTTTTTAAGGAAGTTTCTCATTAGTTTTTCCACGTCATCGTAACATACAACATATTCGCTCTTGCATTAGCCTGGAAAAGCTTATATTTGGCCGAATTTGCAATGCTTTTTTCCCCATGAAGCGTTTCCATGTACCGTCATTGTAGCATCCTTGGGCTTTTTCTTCAAACGAATGGGTCGTGTGGTCACTTGACGGTCAATTCTGAGTCCATTTGTTTGACGTAATTCTCCATCATGACAATGCGATTTCTCACACATAAGGAAATACATACATAAATAATGGGATAAAAATTAAATGTAAGAACCAAAATTTGAAGTTTAAGATGATGCCACAGGATTAATTACTACCCACTTATGCTTCTCACCTACACCCGCTCCTTCCGTTAACCCACTCTCTCTCCACACACACACACACACACACACACAGAAAACGAAAAACTTTTGTTGCCTTGTTTTGGCATTTGAGCAATTGACGTTTCGCCCCCGACGTTTGCCAACTTTTTTGCACTTGTTTAAAAAACAACAAAAACAACAACAAAACTAACGACAAAGTCAAACATTGCCTACGTCACACCACACGACAAATAGAGTGAAGAGTCGAGTGTGTGTAAGAGAGAGAGAGGGAGAAAGAGGAAGGGAGGCAGAAAACATATTTACACTGCGCCCCTCTGTTTGGCCATTTGCAATTGAACCAATACCAACAACAACAACAACAATAACAACAAAAATTCAAATTTTTCTTTCTTTTGGTGTAATCAACATTTATGCGTTTTAAACTCCATACGGGTAGAGGAGGGGGGGGCAGAGGCTGGACATATGTATGTACGTGCTGCAATGCCCAATGGACGCACAACTACAAAAACAACAGCCCGGCAAAGGCAGGCCTCACCGCCTCTCTCTCTCTCTTGCACGCCTACATATGCAACGTGAATCGCACGAATACGAATGATAAATAGCAACAACAACAACAACAACTACAGCAAGTGTGTAAAGCGAGATAAAAACAAACAACAACAACACGACGCGTGCACATGCTAAAAGGGCAGCCACATGATGCATTAACAGGGTGAGTCAAGCGGAAAACTTACGCAACGTGGAATGTAAGCGTATGTAGCTAAAGCATATTTAGTTGCCTCACCCTGTTATTCCCTCCCATGGGCAGCCATATGCATTTTTGTTGTTGTTGCCGCACACACACACACACACACGATCTGTTTTTTAGGCTGGGCGACTAGTTAAACCCAACCCACAAAAGCCTCTAGCCGAGCCGACCGACCGACCAACAGAAAGAGCGAAAGAGAGAGAGAGATACTCAGCTCTTTGCTGCTGCTGCATTTTGCTGCAACTGCGCTGCTTTTGCTTACGCAGCTTTTGAAAAGTGTGTGTGTGTGTGTGTGCGGGTGGTGAGGGCGACCTTTATTTGCTCTTCAGCGCCTTGTTTCCAGCTGCGTTTTTATTTTTCTGTTATTTTTTTACACTACACACACACACACACAGCTGATCTCCTGGGGGAGCAGAAGAAGGTGGGACTTGTGCGCAAGGATCCCTTTGAAGAGGTACAGTAATAACACACTAAAGTGGGATATCTATCTATTTAGTACCTGTTTGGAAAGTGCTCGGTTCAGACTAGAGGTGGGCGCGGGCCGGGCTTTTTTTCGTGGCCCGAGGGCTTACACAGGCCCGGAGCGGGCCCGGGCCTTAAAATTAAGATTCGTGCGGGCTTGGGGTGGCGCCGTGAGCCCGAAAAGGCCGTAAAAGCCCGAAATAGGCCCGAAAACAATTTTGATTTGTTCGCGCTATTTTTGTTTATGCTCGAATTAGAACCGCCACCATTTATCGCATTTTAATTGTTTATCGATACTACTATCGATTTGCTTATACATATTTTACTTATTTGCTCACCACTAATTCAAAATTGGCGTCGTATTGTGAAATTGATAAAACTTTGCAATATTTGCATTGTGGTCAGAAAAATTATGTAAACTTTGCAGAACTAGCACACTTGATTCCCAAATAATAACTGAGTTTAAAACAATGACCCTAAGCGCATTAGAAAAAAGATTTCTTCCGGCAATCGCTCATTTGGTTGGGCTTTTCTTGAACTCTCCTTATAGAGAGATGAATTTCCTCTCAGAGGAAAAAAGAGATAATGTGTTAGCTACGGTAAAAGCAATGCTCTCCGAATTTATAGGGGATCATGAATATAGTAGCGTTGATGATATAACTAATAACATAAACCCAAATAATTCTGAAAATGGAATGTTTGCTGAATTTTTAGACTTAAATTATATAAAAAAACGAAAAGTTGAAAAAAAACGCTATCGACATAGAGCTTGACAAATATTTGGCCTATCCAGCAGCTCCTGGCACACATATTTTAGAATTCTGAAAAAATGCAAGGGACTTAAAATACCTTCCCAAATTAGCTCGGACCATTCTGGCAATTCCCGCCAGTTCGTCTACGAGCGAAAGGCTTTTTTCAACATCGGGCCATGTTTTAAATGAAAAACGCACTAGGCTAAAAAGCTCAAATTTAGAAAAAATTAAGTTTCGTGCCGGGCCGGGCCGGGCCCGGGCCTTGGTGAAAAAGTTTCGTGTTGGGCCGGGCCGGGCCTCTCAAAAAAGAATTCGTTTTCGTGCGGGCCCGGGCCTCAAAATACAGGCCCGCGCCCACCTCTAGTTCAGACAACTATTTCAGTCGAGTTTTTAAGTATTTTTGGATTTGGGGACCGGAATAATACGACTGCGAATATTAAAGGATCAGGGACTAGCTTATGTAGAACTATTTATGATTGTCTAAAATGTTTCAAAAAATTCAGATGTTATGAACCAAGGTTCGGAGGAAAATCTCAGTTTTGATTAGTTGAAAAACCGGTTCTTGAACCGAATCTTATACTTCACGACGCACTGTGGTCCCAAATCCTACAAGCTGGCTAAAAGTTAAAAAACGTATTTGATTGGGCTAAAAGTTTGTATTCGGGGGTTTACGAATTCGAAGTCAAAATTCACAAAAACAAAATGGCGGAAAATTTCTTTAAAAACTATTGTGAATATTTTGTGCAAAATGTAATGACAATTGACATTGCAAGATTCGTGAAGAAGAGATCATTATTATAATGACAATAAAAATTCATTATATTATATTTTAATCAAGGCTGCAAACCGGTCCTGAACCGAACCCCTTAGAACCGGTTCGGTTTGGGTTTTTGGGTCCGACGAACCGGACCAAGAACCGAACCCCTAATATTTTTGACTCCTCAAACCTGAACCCGAACCGGTTCGGTTCAACAAATTAAGTAGATTTTTCAAAGACACATACAATCTGACTATCATTTAAGAAGTTCTTCAAACCTACGACATTTCTCTAGCTCAGATTTATATTATCATCGTCGATAATCGAAAGAATATGGATCGAGCAGGAGAGCTTTTAATTGACAACTGCAGAGCGTAAAAGGAATGCAACTATGAAGAATGTAATGTTGATAATGGTTGCTCAGGTGCATCAAAAGCATTTCGTGATTTGAACGATGACCAATTTAGTTCAATAAATTTTCTGGAGGACTCTATGATTACAGTCTGTTGTGCTTTGTTGTACACTTCAAATTTAGTAATTAACGATTTTTAAGGAAGTTTAGTTTGACATTAGTAGAATTCGCACACTTCTCCGTACTCACACTTTACGAAATCTATGCCACTAGAAAAATTAAATTAACTTGTGATTGACTGTGTAACACGACGGAACAAAAAGTGCGAACGTTTGCTAACTCTTAAAGATTTTTGAACTCAGAGTTCTTTAAAAGAGCTTTACCTAAAAACATTTCATAGTTCAAATATCTTCTTCTAAAAATTAGTGATTAGAGCAACTATTCTGAAATCTTTTGTTTACTACTATATTCATTCGATAAACATTCTTATATATGGGCTGCAGTGCTCTTAGACCCGAGATTTTCCACTTTGTTAACCTCTGACCAAAAAAAAAAGATGCAAAGCAGCACATTACAGACATGCTTTAGCTCCAAAAATATATTCTTAATTAGAGTTTTCTCAATTCACCTTTAAATGAATCAACTTTTGATAGTTTAGAAGAAATTAATGAAATCAATAGAAAGCAATAATCAATTTTGATATATAATATAAAATCTGTTAATGATGTTATAGATTTCTTCAATTATTTTCCAATACATCGACAATTATTTGAAAATTTTTAAAAGGTAAAGAGCTAGGACTTAAAAAATATTCCGTTAACTAAACTTGTTGTTCCAGCAACTCAGGTATCAGTTTTACGGGCTTTTTAACACTTTCCAATCTAAGAATAATGCTTATAACTCAAATTAAGCGGTTCTCAAAAGTTGTAAGTGTCACCTAATGAATTTAAAAAAATAGAGGCAAGCTAACTTCGGCTCGACCGATGTTTATATACCCTTGGAGCTTGATATATGCCTGACAGTTTGTATGGCAGCTATACTATATAGTGGTCCAAATTCGACAAATCTTGTTGAAATTATGTGAAATCATTAAAATCTTATAAATACGAGCGTTGGGAGCGATAACATTGAAAACAAAAAAGTTTTTCTCACTAGGACTATTTTTCAGACCTAACTTTTGTATGGCAGCTATACTATATAGTTGTCCGATTTCGACAAGCCTTAGTGCAATTATGTGAAATCATTGAAAACTTATAAATACGAGCGTTGAGAGCGATAGCATTGAAAACAAAAAGTTTTTCTCACAAAAAACTAGTTTTTCAACCGATCGTTCCTATGGCAGCTATACGCTATAGTCATCCGATCCGGCCGGTTCCGACAAATGTGCAGCGTATTTGTACCAAAAGACTTCGTGCAAAGTTTGGTTACGATAGCTTTAAAACTGACGGAGGAGATAGCATAGAAACAGACGGACGGACAGACGGACGGACAGACGGACATGGCTATATCAACTCAGCTCGTCATGCTGATCAAGAATATATATACTTTATGTGGTCGGAGATGCTTCCTTCTCTGCGTTACAAACATCCGGACAATTTAAATATACCCTCTCCAAGGGTATAATTAAAAATTGCATTATTAACATGAACATATTATTTTAAAAAAATAAGGCTGCCTTCACACTGTTCGACACATGATAGTCTAGTAGTCCTGCTTTTTGTTCTGTTTTAAGTTTGAATAGCTTGTCAAATTCTTAGAATTTCATTGGGGAAATGCGGGCCTATCAGATGTCATGGGTCATGGGTCAAACAGGGTTAAGGCAGCCTATGTGTTAATAAAACGAAACTTTTCTTCTATGTTCAAGCGAACCATGGTTCGAACCAAAACCTTTGGTTCAGGGGTTCCGAAAACCGGTCCACGAACCAAACCTTAGTCTTTACAACGGGTTCGAACCCTCGGACCGAACCTTCTGTTAAATTTTAGAGGTTTGCAGCCTTGATTATAATACATTAACATTATATTTCTTACATTTATTATAATAATTTTAAAATCTCTTAAACTTTATCGCTATCCTCCAATTAGTCATCATCGTCAGATGCATCGCTTGTATTATAAGAAGAAATTTAATTATTATTTTATTATGTTTTACATACTTGCACTAAGTGCAAGTCATAGGAAAGTACATCTAAGATTTAAAAGTACAATAATAAGTTTGACATTGCTTAAACTATTACAATTTTTTACAGGCTTTTGTATTTGGTTCTTAACTTTTATATTAAATTATATTATAATATTAATATGCATAGAATATCAGAACTTTAATCTGTTTGTAAGTGTGTGAGAAAAGTTTTACCAAAAAGCGAAACGTTTCTAATAGATTTTTTGTGACGAGTTAGTTGGTTCCAACAACGAATACTGTCTGTAAAAAATTGTTTTCAAAGCTAGAGAGCCTTAACTTAATGCTTAGTAAATTATTAGTTCTGACTGGTACGCTATAAGCAGAGAATTAAACCGTAACCGAAACCGTAATCCTTAATCGGAAAAACACACTTTAAAATTTGTAACCATTGGATGAACACAAAGAAATAAGAGCTTAAGAGAAAGAGTGAGTGTAACTAACAAAAATCTTTACCCTCCTTATCTTTCCTTAAACGGCTGAAATTTGACAGATGTTATCTCTGAGAAGTAGAAAATGAATGAAGAAAATGATGGACGAAAATTATTTGAATGTTCTATCAGGGTCGCTTTTAGTCCAATACCTACCCTTTTTTTTTTTAAATGCAACTGTTCTAATTAAAGCTTAGTATACACCGCAACAAAAAAAAACTGCAAAAAAAAAAAAAAAAATGACAAAAATAACTTACAAAAGGACCTGTTTTTGTGTATACTAATTCTTGATTTAAGTACAAAATTTCTTGATTCAAGAGCGCTTTTAAAAAGTCTTAAATTCTTTATTTCAAGAACAATATGTATATATTAATTAATTTTAATTCCAAGAGCAAAATTCTTGAAACTCTATTTTTGAATTTCCAAAGGTCAATTTTGAATTGAAGAACGAAGTGATCTTAAATTAAAATTTTTTTCTTAAATCATGAGTTTTATTTCTATTTTTTGAATTGTTAACGGTCGAACGATTTGTACTCAAAGTAAGAATTTCCAATAGCGTATTTTAAGACCGAATTGTTCTGCTATTTTTGAGCTTTTTATTCGTTTTTAGCAGCACAGTTTTTAACCACAGGCACTAACACATTCACATATAGTTGAATCATCAGCATACATGAGCAATTCACAATTTGACAAAATACTAAGCAAATCATTAACTTAAATGGAAAACAGTATCGATCCTTGAGGGACAACACGATTCCAGTATAAGAAACGATAAGGAATTTGAAGGGAGGGGGAACCATAACTTGGCTTCTATTATAGAGGTAAAAGTACAAACTTCAGATGCTCACAAACTTTGGACAGAGCTGGTAAAATCGATATAGGCCTTAATTCTTCTGCGAATTTTGGAATTGGCACAACTTTCGTTACTTTTCAGGAATAATGGGAATGAGCTTGTGGTCAAGGCAGTATTAATACAGGAATAATAAGAATCGATATCAGGACATCACATTCAGATACACACAAAAAACTAAAACTATTATCACAGTCGAACGACTGTGCTAAAGCTTGTCGCTTGGTAAAAAGAATAGAGTGCGCGTCGTGGGACGCCCGGTAAGAAGCTCTTTCGATGATATGTAAGTCTTATTTTAAATTTAACTGTTAGGTCACTGTTAATAATCTTTTTAAACAAGGTTAAGTCACTGAATAGTCAATGTTTAGTGAAGGTTAAGTCACTGTCAAGTCACCGTTTAGTCACCGTCTAACCATTTTCAGGTTGATGTTAGCTCACTGCTTCGACAAGGCTTAGCCACTGTTTAGATAAGGTTAAATCATTGTTAAGTCACTGTTTAGTCATATTTAAGACACTGACCAGTTACTGTTAAGTCACTGCTCACACAAGGTTTAGTCACTGTTTAGACATGGTTAGCCACTGTCAAGTCATGGTAAAGTCACTGTGAAGTCTTGGGTTAGGCAAGGTACGGTCACTGTCAAGTCACAGTTCTGTCACTGTTAACCCCCCAATAACCCACTGTAAAGCCCTTTGCCCCACGCTCCACACACCCACAACCCATATGCTGCTACGGCAAATAGTAAAAGTGTTTGACTTTGCAAATTAAAAATGCAAAGACAAGGCGTACCCCAAAGAATCTGTCGCAAAGGCAAAATTTGTCTAATTTTAGTCCCCCAGTTAAACGTCCGTTAAAGAACTTCATTCAAAAAACGAACGATTTTTTGCCCTTCTGCAGAATCCGAGAGGTTTGCAGCCTTTGGACCTTTCGCGGCAAGTAGAGTAGTGTTTTCGATTTGTGCATCTCCACTGTACTTTTACTCCACAACATTTGTTGTAGCTGTGGCATACGCATTTTAGGCGCCTCGCCGCACATTTCTATAAATTTTAATGGCTGACAGTTTTCAATATGGCGCAGTTTTTACACAATTTTTCGGTTTTTCCTGTTTCAACTAGCATGAGGGTGGGTCGGCGGGTTGGCGGGTTGGCGGGTTGGTGGCTGCAGTTGGAAATAATGATGGCGGTTTAGTTGAAGTTGGTCAACTAGTCTGTGGTAGAAATTATATTCTAATTTTAAGTGGGGAGGCGGAAATTTGTGTGTTAAATTCTGCACAAAATATTCAGCTGCATTTGTGCAAATCTTTGTTCACTTTAAAAAGGGTTCGAGCTTAAAGCGCTCTCACTTTGGAGTTGGTGGTCAAGGGGAATGAGGAGAAGTATCCAAAGAGTAGAGTATTTACAATAATTTCATTAATCCGCACAACTTTAGAACAACTTGCTATTAACAACAATTACCACAGCAGAATCCATGCGAATCGGAGCAGACGTCGCAACAGCTGCAGTGTGCGCGATCGAGACTCGCTGATGAGGGTTGTTCTTGTTCTCAAGTTTTGTGTCTAGAAGAGTCCTGAGCTAAGTTCGATTCAGCATTGAAATTTCAACTTATGTCAAAATTAACTATCCAAATCCAGTCGTCCTTAAAAAAGCAAATAGTAGGCGTAAGGGTTCTTACTTCACTTTGGATCCATTTTCGGTTAAATTCAAAAACTACATTACATGCTGACATGAGCTTTTACGCTATAATGCAAATCTTACAGTTGAGTCAAAACATTTGAATTAAACTTCCTGTTTAGTTGAAGAATGGGCCAGTTTGTTAGAATTTCTGAAGGTATAGTTTTAACAGCGAAATATGTTGTCAAAACTGTTGATTTAAAAATCAGGATTCTTGGTTTGAGTGTGCTAAGCTTTTTGGTATGACAAGAATTCTTTTACTTCATTTAAGAAATTTTCGTACTCGGAACAAGATTTGGAACTTGTGGACTACAAAAATTTGCTCTTGGATCAATAATTTTCAGTATTATCGTACTCCTTGACTTCCAACTTTTTTCTTTCAAGTCTAAAAAAGCGAATTTTTCTGCTTGCGTTTGAGCACAAGTACGGGGGCACCCAAGAATAGATTAAGATGACGCACTCCCAAATGGGTGGGTCAGATTTGTTAGAACTAAGCAAGACCCACAAATGTAAGGTTATGTAATACCCAAAATGTATCAAAACACACCAAATATCATTTAGCTTCTGCAATCAGATAAAAATATTACCTTAAACTGCTAATAATTACCTAAAACTTATGGTCAGGTCAGATGACCCAAAACGACAGCCAAGGAATATTGCTTTCAATTTTAGGCCTCTATTATCTAAAGTTGGCAATAAATTTGCATTTTAGGTAATATGTGACAGAAGAAAGGCCTACACACGTCCACCAACAGACCAACAATCTCTCTTTCCTTATAAATTCTAACATTGTTTTGTACTTACTTTACTGGAACTTGAACTCAGAACCTCGGGACTTAACACTAATGGCGGTTTCTTCACACACACGACTATCAAGCACTATTGTCAAAGAGCAACAGATCGCCGTAGAAATTTAAGCCACACACTCAGAAAAAAATTCGGTTTACAAGGTTTGTCCGAAAAGTGGTAGGACTGACTGTACTTCGGAGCCTGCGCGCACCGACTGGACTCAGTAGAGGGCGTTCCTAGCTAACAAACGAGCGGCTGGTCAGTTGTCTTCGAGCATCTGGAGAGTCAGGAATAAAGCGTTCGCCAGCGTGTGCCACTCGGATGATTGTCTCTTTGTCTCGGGATCATACTCAAAGAATCAAGAATGGTCACCTGTCATTACGTTATTCAAAAATTGGGGGCACTTTCACACAACTCTCTCTCTCTCTCGTGTTTTTGCTAAATAAAATGCGGTGTTGGTTGTTGGCAGTGATGCCAATATTTTTCCGAAAAAAACAGGAAAAAGGGATGAAATACTAAAAAAAAGCCTGAGAAAAAGGATAAAAAAATTATTAATATATATTTATTTATTCAACAGTTTTTAATGCATCTTCAATGACTTCTACATCGGTAATTTCTCTGTCCTCATATGTTGCCATTGATCCAATTAATGTTAATATTTATCCGGCAAATTTTAATTGTGGCAAAACAACTTATGCCGACGCAATCCAAATCTAAATAAAATGTAAATATATAAACAACTGATTTAAATTGAAATATGTATATATACCTGAAACCGCCAAATGAAGTACCATTTTTTGATTCACCCACTGACAACTTCATATAGGCAATGGACAAGACCTAAAAACACACCCTACTGCATTTCCAGATCCACCAATGAAGCCTTGGTTCAGGGGTTGTGGGCCTTTTTTGTTTTAGCAATTGTCTTTGAAAAACATTGACCTTTTGGGTCTTAATACTAAATTCTTAATTGCCAGCAAGTAAAAGTAAAGTCTTATTTTAAATATGTCTTTGGTAGTCAAACCGCAAGACGCTAAGATGCCTGGAACTGAAGTAATTAGATGATTTGAGCTGTTTTCCTGCTGGTGATTAAGAATATCACTAATAAGATCAATTGCATAATATTGGAGAAGCTTGTGATGTCCAATTGGTCAATATTTTTCAAAGGTAATTGAGAGAACCAAAAATTACCATAATCCGTAAACCAAACCCTGATTGGAGAATCTATTAACGCAGTTCGGTCTATTTATAGGTATGGTTTAGGGCCTGTATGAAGTTCATCGTTGGTGAATCAAAAAATGGTACTTCATTTGGCGGTTTTTTGCATTTCTCGAAAATTTATGGCCGTCCCATCATAAAGCCTTTTTCAGAGTACTAAGAATGTCATGAGGATTAGTCCTAAATTTTTTTTGCACAAACCGCGATTTAAGTTTTTATACCCTTGGAGAGGATATATTAAAATTGTCCGGATGTTTGTAACGCACCGAAGAAAGCATTTCCGACCACATAAAGTATATATATTCTTGATCAGCATGACGAGCTGAGTTGATATAGCCATGTCCGTCTGTCCGTCCGTCTGTCCGTCTGTTTCTATGCTATCTCCTCCGTCAGTTTTAAAGCTATCTTAACCAAACTTTGCACGAAGTCTTTTGGTACAAATACGCTGCACATTTGTCGGAACCGGCCGGATCGGATGACTATAGCATATAGCTGCCATAGGAACGATCGGTTGAAAAACTAGTTTTTGTGAGAGAAACTTTTTTGTTTTCAGTGCTATCGCTCCCAACGCTCGTATTTATAAGTTTTTAATGATTTCACATAATTTCACCAAGGCTTGTCGAAATCGGACCACTATATAGTATAGCTGCCATACAAAAAGTTAGGTCTGAAAAAAAGTCTTAGTGAGAAAAACTTTTTGTTTTCAATGTTATCGCTCACAACGCTCGTATTTATAAGTTTTCAATGATTTCACATAATTTCGATAAGCTTTGTCGAAATCGGACCACTATATAGTATAGCTGCCATACAAACTGTCAGGCATATATCAAGCTCCAAGGGTATATAAACTTCGGTCGAGCCGAAGTTAGCTTTCCTCTATTTTTTTTCTTAAGTTTCGGCGGTTTCTTCCTCCAGATCAACCATTGCAAATATTTTAACCACAAAGTAAGGGGAAACAATATCAATATATCAATATATTTTGAAAATTTTTATTTATTTTTAGACCTATCAAATATTTAGTTATAACCAACTTTAACAAAATAAAACAGTCGCTATATCTTTGCATCCCACAATGGGAAAATTCTGAAAAATCTATCAAAAATCGTTGAAAACTGCGGTGCCAAAAATATTTAAATTTTTGGAGACTATGAAAAAAATAGTTGCCCACTTCAGAAATAATTCCTGACTGTCAAAATAGCATTTAAAAAATAGCTCTCCACTTGTAGCCGATTTCTAGTTTTGGTTTTAACCAAATTTGCTTGGCTAAATACCCTCTCTACTTCCGCATTCGACCATGGCAACGAAAGAAGATTTAGGGCGAAAGTTACCAGGTCCGAAAAGGTGTTGTTACCTGCGCTGTCCCGATATTTTTTTACTTTACTTTTAAAGTGTTCTCTTTTATTCCATTTCAATTGGTGGATGTTTGAGTATTGAACAACTATTTTGCTTCTTTTGTCGCTGCTTTTTTTTCAAATAATTCTTATGGTCATGGCATAAAAATAACCCAAGAGTTCAGTTTGTTTGAAAGTAATTTGAATTATACAGAAAATTTCAAAGTCCCAGACTTTAAGCCCCTTCCCTTATCGGTCTAGCGGCTGACTAGCAAAATTCTTGATCAATTTTTGTTAAATCTAAAGATCAATGTAATAAAAATAAAAATTAAGAAAATTGCTCAAATCGAGAAAAAAGCCAATAATCTTTTATAATAAAATTGAAATTTGTTTTTGAATTTGTGTTCCAACGTTGATATCATCGTTTTACTACTTTGCCTTTTCCCCGTTACGACTTTCACCCCCATCGCACTCACATTCCGTTTACATCCTATCCACTTCCCACCCACTTCCTACCCAACCAAATTCCACTTATCCTTGCAAACATCGTATTCCATTCTTACAAATCAAGTTTCAAACGAATAGAATGGGAAATATTTTTTATAAAAATTTTTCGGGCATTTTCACGCCTGGGGCGGACTTTTCGACATTGGAGAATCACATTTCAAAATATTTTCTACTCTATCTATACAAACCGAATTTCATCGGTCTTTTCGGTTCTCGGATACCGGTCTATACAAAAAATTTAAAATATCGGTTCCGGTTCTGAGTTTCAATCGGTTCTTTTCGGTATACGGTTCCGATTCCGGTTTCGGGTTGATTCCCTGGCTTAAAGTCAATTGGATGAAAAATAAAATGTTTCCCAATGTGCTTTTCCGAATCGCCCGGGTGAAAATTCTAAAATTCCGTCTAAGTACGCACTTTCACCACTAATGGAAACTCTGGTCCAAATTGCAGCCCTCTATCTTTTACCGTTCACTCTTTCTATAGAGAAAGAGAGAGAGAGAGAGAGATCAGGGGTGCCCAAGCCCATCGCACAAGTCGCGCATTCGTTGTTGATTTACGCAAATAAAAAGCTGGCCACAGATGAGAGAAATCTAGGTATTAGGTTTGCTCAGTCCCTCTTCGCTGTTAGCTGCGCTGCTATACCGCCCGGCTTGCTTTGTCTGTTGGAGTGAGACGGTTCTCTGACGGTTCGAGCTCGTGACAAAAACGAATCGAGTTCGTAACGAAGACGGCTGCAGTCTGAAACAATACTTCGTTCGACTGAGCAAGCCTGGAGTCTAGATATTCGATGGTCGTTGAGCTGGCGCGTATACGGGCCACGCGTGCCATTATAATACATAGAGCAACAACAAATTTATAAACATTTTCTTCTTTCTTTGTTTCAGAGCGAAGGTTTTGTTGTTGCCGGTACAGACCGTCGAGCAAAGCATCTCTTGTTCTCTCCGAGAGAAGGCTTTTTTGCTGCTTCTTGCGTGAATTTTAAAAAGAAATCCTGTCCCAAAAGACAAGCTGAGAGAATAAAAGAAGCAAGCGTTATCCATGAACCGTTTGATATTAAGTTGGGGATAATGAAAAAATTTGTGGATTCCTTAAAAACAACGAAGTTTTTCCACGCCAAAATAAAGAGCGGTACAATCGTAGGTTTAAATAACATTCAAGGATCTCATAAAAGGGTTTTTAGACAACAAAAAGAGCTCAAATTATTGCAAACTTATGCAAAATCTTTTAAGGACTTCCGAAAATATTAAGAAAAGGAATCTTAAGTATATCTGGCTAGGGTTCCGATAATACAGGTCTGGCCTAGCAATGTTTAAAGATCCTAACTTGTTTTTCCCACAGATATATTTCAGACGGTTTCCACAATGTCTCATTTAGTCCATCAATGGACTCTGTGTCCTTTATTACACAGAGCGCACCGGCGTTCGGTTTTATACCCTTACAAAGCGTATTAAAATTTTGCCCAGAAGTTATTCATTTCCGACCCCCAGCCATCAAAATCTTCACATAAGATTGGTTTCAGTGGGAGTCCAATTGGAGCAATCAAGCGCCACCTAGCGGCCGTGTGGGGCAAGCTCACAGCTCATGTGACGCCGGCAACAAAGCTTCTTTCTCACTCTGTCCCACATACACACACACAACTTATTAATATTATTATTCCATTCAACTGGCTTCAAACACAATATCAATTTATCCAAAAATTAATATCTCTGCTAAGTCCGTTGTCCGTTCAAACCAGCCAGACAAAAGCTGGTTGATCGACGCCACCCTCGTCGGCTGCCTGCCGGCAAGCTGATTGCTATGCCCAGCTGGCGCATTTGACAGCCGCTTTGTCCCAGGGTTGCCAACTTAGTTGCTAGCCTTACATATAACAAAATAATTTGGACATGGCATATTGATTAACACCCATTAAAACTTAAACCTTAATTCCTTTGTTTTATTAGAAAAATATTCATTTAATTATTTATTCCTCACACTCGTTGTAATTACAAAGACAAATTTTAAGCATTCGCTCTCTGATATGCTGGCAGCTCTGCGGCACTGACATTGCGGCTCTCATGCACACCATACAGACGCAAATGTCTCACACATACACGCACGCGGCGTAAAATTTTTTTCCAAGTGTTCAACGACATTCATAATTTTTTTGTGGTGGAGCTGCTGCTGCTGCAAAAAATATCAAAAAAGCAACATTAAGAAATTGGATATATTTGTTGTAATATAAATTGGCCACATTATTCAAATACGTGAAGAAAATTGTTGCAATAAATCTACAATCGATAGCTGGGTAAATTTTGTGTGTGTGTGTGTGTGTGTGCAAATCAACATTGTATTGCTGTTCTTTTCATTTATTTTTTTGTCTTTGCTGCAAATATTGTTTTTGTGTGCAGCAATATACATACATATATGTAAAACAACAATAACAAAACGCATTTTCAAGCAAAATTGATGAAAAATACGCAGAAATCGTGTGGGCGTGTGTGTGCTTAAATTTTTTTTATTGTGCGTGTGTGTGGGTAAGTCTTAGATTTGCCTTTTTTGTTGTTGTTTTAGTTGCCGTTTCGGCAGCTTTTGCTCTCTTTCTTTGTCTTCTTATACTTTTGCCTTGTCTTTTTCGTGTGTGTGCGCGCTGTCTGTCTTTCTCTTGTGTGTGTGTGTGTGTTTGCGTGCAAAAAAACTTAAAAAAAACTGTGAAAATTGTTGTCATTTTAAAACAAATTATTGATTTTAAAAACAATTTTCCATATGCGTGACATTCCCCACACAGCCAACTCTTTGGCCTTCTTTTTCACTCTGCTTCTTCTTCTTCATTAAGCCAAATAGCGGCTTTTGTGTGTGTGTGCGTGCGTGTGTCACCCCAAGAAATCAATAAATTTTAATACAATAAAAAAAAACACACACAACACAGAGATTTCCCTCCGCCCGCATGGCGTGTTGTTGCACACAAGCTCGCACCTTTCTTTTGATACCCTACACAACACAGCCAAAGGCCCTAAGAGGTACCACAAAAACCGAACTATTCTTATTGGACTTGTCCAACCCAGAGTCTTGTGTGACTCAATGTCCAGTTCTCTTTGGTACATGCCTGCAAATGTTGTCCTCTGCTAACCAGCGGCTGGTACAGGAGATTTGGTTATTCTTGAAATCAAAACCCACGGCAATCGGGTCTCGTCCCGTAACCGACGCAGTGTCCAGTACACTGCCCAAGGATTCCCAACCTCGGTCAATGGGAAGTCATCTTTTACAGCCTCAACAAGAAACTTCCCAACCGTTACAACAACAACAACAAAAAATATAAACATAATCCCGAAGAGAGTACACATTTGAAGTTGTTGTTGCTCTACGCGCTCTATACACGCCGGACAAAACCTGCGCTCAGATAGAAAGAGTAGAGAGAACACATTTGAAGTTGTTGGCCAACGAGAGCGAGGCCAAAAAGTGAATTCGCTTCGAACACTGGCGAGCGATTGACTGCTTTCTGCTCTCTTCAACTCAACTTCGGCATGCGTTCGGTTCGTATACGTGTAATAAGCACACTGACTAAGTACAGAAAGGCCAGATACCATCGCTGCTCTACGTATAGCCATAAGTTAAGCGTCAAGGCAAAAATCACATTAAAATATGCAGTGGCAAATGATTTTCAAACCTGACAACTAACTTTTGGTCATAGCTTATCGAATCCTTCATCTGACCTTTATCATTCCTTAAGCAAATCGATAAATAATGCTAATTACGAACTACTTCTAGTAGGTACGAACCATTTATCTTCAAAACTGTGGAAGCTATGATAAGCTTGATCTGCCTATAAAGCTCCATTTACACAACCTGATCACTCAGCTAAGTTTTCGTCTGATTTGCTGTCAGATCGTGTAAAAAGGCGACTGAGTAGACTTGAAGCTACATAGATGAGCGATCAGACGAAATAGAAACGGTTCTATTGGGCCTGAGCACTCATCTGAGCGGCACCTATCGAATTGCAGTGTGACCTAATTGCAAGGTGCTGGCTCATCTGAGCTTCTCAGCTGAGTTGATCAGATGAGTTTAGGTCTGACGAAAACTCATCTGAGTGATCAAGTCGTGTAAATGGAGCTTAGGTAAAGGGTGATCGATTTAGAAATTTTTTTCTCAATTTAGAAATAAAACAAAAAATGGAATTGCATGAAGGAATCTGTATAATGGGCTGAAAGAATTATCTCTGACAGTTTCCCATGTGAACTAGGCCATTTATTACTTTGCAATTTAAAAACAAGTAAGACTGTTGCGGTCGAGTGGCCCGATAGCAAAATACCCTGTCCCAAGTAATGTAGTTCCTATAGCTTTGAATTCCTTTTATTTTAAAATTTATTTGAATAAATCGGTCGCGCACTTTCAGCTGGAGAAACATCAATGGTAACATCGATGCATCGATGCAGACATCGATGAATTTTTCCACAATCGATGGTTTTTGCAATCCTACATGAAACAAGACACGGCCACACTATTTTCTTCAAAAATTAACTTGGCGTCCCTAAGAAATGTAATGTCAAGACGCCAAATCCAAAATGTAATAGGACCAAACCCTTGAATTTAGATGCTAGATGATGATGCTTAGATGAGTTTTTACAGAACTCACAAATATTCCATTTCCCTTTTCCAAAAGCGAATTGTGAGTTTTTAAATCAAGTAGGGTGACCAACGGAAAACTAACTAAAACAGGTTAGTCGCTAAACGGTGGAATAGTTTATAAAGCGAACATTACTTCTGTCGATATATCCACAATTTTACTGCAAACTCTAAGCAACTCCAAAAGCCCCATATGGGTCGTTCTTTTTCAAATCGAACGGTCCAAAATTCAAAAACATTTTATTCAATATACAAAAAACAGAAATTAGATCCTGACACTTTCACCGAAACGTAGACATCGATGTTTCTCCAGCTCTACTTGCATATCTTCGGTGTTTTTGCTCGGATCTCATTGTGGTATACAGAATAAATAGATGTTGGGCCTAACTGAATATATATTAAGTCACTACGTTCAAACTTAAAAATTGTAGCTCTGACAGTTTTCCGCGGTGAGAATAAGAAGGAGAAGAAATTTGCCAAATCTGGAGCAAACTTGATCTTGACATACATGCCAAAACTTGTGGCTCCATCAATTACAGTCTCTGAGATTGACGCGTTTATTTAGACAGACAGACGGACACGGCTGTTTATGCTGATCAAGTATATATATACTTTATGGGGTTGGAGGTGCTTTCTTCTGGCTGTTGTACAACTTCATGATCCCCTTTTACTCATTTTTATTGAGTACAGGGTATAAGAAAAAGAAACTATAGCTATGAACCTTTTTTTTAAAGAAGCCAAATCTATATCAAAAACTGGGAAATCCAAAACTAGGAAAAAGATTTTTAAGAAAAAAAAAACTGGAGATCGAAAACTAGGAACCAAAAATTAGGAAATTAAATTTGCGCGATTTTTTTTAAATATTTTTAGAGTTTAACTTTTTCACGTTTTTCTTCTATATATTAATACTTTGGCTAGGTCTTTAAAAAGTGAAGCAACCAAGTACACTTTTTACTCCACTCCACTTTTAATCTTCAGAATTAAGAATTAATTTCAACTATAAATTTTTAATAAAATTATAATTTATTAATTTTTAACATTAATATTGTATGCCAAATAATCCAAATAAGGAACGAAGCCTTCTTTAGAGGAACGACTATCTACTTTGATGGTTCTCCCGCATTGATCTGTACTATTCTTAAGTCCTGTTCATCTTCATCCTTCATTAAAATGCTAAGAATTGGAAAATTACTGAATTTTTACAAGCTGCAAAAGAATTAATTTTGCGATCCTTATTGTTTGAGAATGCAATTTACATCGAATTTACAAAGCTTTCCAGTTTTCTAGATTTAGTACGAAAGTTTTAAAACAACAAAAAAACACATAAATTTTAGAAAAATGCATAAAATCTTTATTTGAATCGATAGTACGGTCCATATAATTTAATGTTTGAAGATTATTTCCTGCAAATGTTGACCCTGACTGCGCCTCAAATGGTCCATCCGCTTAGTCCAATTTTGGCATACTCTTTCCAACATTTCGGCCGATATCTCAAGAATAAATGCTTCAATGTTGTCTTCCAATGCGTCTGTATAGACATGAGCTTTAACATAGCCCCACAAAAAATAGTCTAAAGGCGTTAAATCGCACGATCTAGACGGCCAATTGATCGGTTGTTGAGTAACAGAGGCCCAATTGCTGCGAACGGCGACGAATCGATAATTGATGGTCATCAATAACACTGGCCGATACAGCTGCGATATTTTCTTCGCACTCTACGTAAGCGTGATGGTGGTTTAATGTCCAACAATGTAAATTTGGTGCGAAATTTAGTCTCAATAGCCCGAATAGCCGCTTCAGTGGGTCGATTAAACTAAACTGACCATAAAATGGAAGAAGCGCTCGATGAACTGTCTTAACAGAGCACGCATTTTGATAATAAAATTCAATAATTTGCAAGCGTTGTTCGTTTGTAAGACGATTCATGGTTAAATTATAAACCAAACTGAAGATGTTTGACAGTGAAACAAAACACGAAACTTTCATGAGCAGTTTGAACCAGTGTTGCAAAAATATACAATTGCACTGTGACACATTTTTGAACTCAAAAAAGTTGATACGGTCGAGACCAAAAAATTCTGAAAGGGCTTGATGGTAGTATAAAAAGCCTGCCTGGGTTTGGTCTGATTAGCTGCCGTTTTCTTTTTATTGACCTTTGAACTTTTCAGCTTCAGTGTAGGATAAATGATTCCATATCTCGTAAGCTATATTGAATTTTGCTTTTGTGTCTTTAGCAAAGTTGTTGCTCTTAGCTTGGCCTACAAAACATTTCTTAGTAGCAAATCAAAAAAATTACGTCTTGGTACTTAAAATTACAAATTATGTCCAAAAAAATCAATTTTTCACAACTTTTTTCAGTTTTCCAACTTTTTCCTGAAATCCGTTACAAATTTGGACAAGTAATGTAGGTAAAAGTTGTTGCTTAGACCAAAATAAACAAACCGTTAGTACGAACACACTTCATTTAAGTACTCTTTGATATAGTAAAAAGACCAAAAGCATGAAAACTGTCAAAAAAATTCGAAAAAAACGAATTTTATCGGTAAAAAAGTAAATAAATTAAATTTCTTTAGCTACATTTTTTAAGTTATATTTTTTGACAATTTTATTGATTTAATACAAAACAATCAAAATTTTTGATAGTGGCAGCCAATTTCTACCAAAAACTGTACTTTTTCGAGATTTGGTTGAAATTATTCATCTTTTAGGGTCTTTAACTATATGAAGGATCATTCGAATGAAGTTGGTATGTTCCAACCGATTGTTTACGTTAGTCTATGCTACTTTTTCGTCCTTCATTGCTTGGTCAAATTCCTTATATTTTTTAAGAAAAAGTTGAAAAACAGTACAAAATGAGGGGAAAACATGATGAATTTACGACATTTTTGCAATTTTGAGTTTAAAGATGTGACTATTTTGAATTGTTACTTAGAAATGTTTTGTAAATTAAGTCAAGAGCAACAACTTTTTTTCAGACGTCAAGTCGAAATTCCAAATAGTTTACGAGATAGAGAGTTACAAGTCCCAATCATATGCTTAAAACTTCAAAGTGCTGTAAAAAGAAATCGGCAGCTAACCAGACAAAACCCAGGGAAGGTTTTTGTACTACTATCATACCCTTTCAGAATTTTTTGGTCTCGACCGTATCAACTTTTTAGTGTTGCACAGTGTTGTTGCATTTGAGATTCCTAGTTTTGGAACTCTGATATTTTTCAATTTGTAAATCTTTCTAGTTTTTATTTTCTGAAATTGGTAAAGTTTTTAAAGATTTCCAATTATTCTTTCACCTTTTTGCACAGTTAAATTTAGCTTCGTTGTTGGTTTTTCTTAGATCATTTTTAGTTCTTATAACTATTCTTGAAAACAAATTCAGGATTCGCATGATGTACGATCTCTGACATATACTTTTTACATTCGGATGGTCCAGCAGGTTTTCCATCGGATTCATGTTCGGGGAGCACGCGGGCCACTCCGAAAATCTAACATTATTGATGCGTTGTCCTGTTAGAAAATGAACTTTTAACGCCTTCTACTGCTAAGAAAAGGCAATATATTAATTGAAAAACGTCCACGTACTCTCTGGAGTTCTTGTGAGTGCTTAGAAATGCCAGCTCCAAGCATACACACTCGCAGAACGCAGCCCAAACCAAAACCATCAATGATCCTCCTCTAAAATTTCTCTTTAAAAAGTTACGAGGGTTTCTTCCTTAAATCTCTCCAATAGTGCGCAAAACCCATCAGGACCGTCTGAATTAAACATTCATTTCATTCGGGCTTCTTTTTCATTTTTGTCCCACTATATTTTCAGTTTTTTTTAAAAACGTGAAATGATACAGCGACGCATTAGCGCCCACTAATCGGCTCTGGTCACACTGACTTATCTTCGGCTTACATCCTCTGTGTTTTTTTTATCCATATTCATTTCGGGTTTTCAGACAATTTCATGTAATTCTCACTTTTGAGCGCCAGAATTTGGCCTTTCTTGACATCTGACAGCACTGGCCCACTTGGCATATTTTCAAATATATTACAAATTGTTACTCAATCAAATGTAAGCAATTAAAATCGAAAAAATAAGGCGGAAGAAGGCGTTTGGAAGCAATCAATGACTTTGATGACTCTTTCAAGCTTTTTGAATCTTATTTTAAGCCCCTACATGTCTGATGTGTCGAATAGTTAAATAGTTAAGTCAAAGCGGGCCTGTAGTACTCTATGGAAACAATATCAAACTTTTGGGCTTTTCGTGGGATTTTATTGATATTGACTTATTGAATTACATTAATTCGCTGAAACCCAGACAGGCAGACTCGCCGCCCTCCCCCTTTACTTTTTGCCCACTCTTGTTGATCTTCCTGTGTGTTTGTGTTTTTTCTTTTCAGCTGCAGAAGTAGTAGACGCCCTCCTCCATCCACAATGTCCAGTTTGCCACGTCGCATCATTAAGGAGACACAGCGCCTGATGCAGGAGCCGGTGCCCGGTATCAATGCCATACCCGACGAAAATAATGCACGCTATTTCCATGTGATTGTTACCGGACCGAATGACTCGCCCTTCGAGGGTGGCGTCTTCAAGCTGGAACTGTTTCTGCCCGAAGATTATCCCATGTCGGCGCCGAAAGTTCGTTTCATTACCAAGATCTACCATCCGAACATTGATCGCTTGGGTCGCATTTGCTTGGACGTGCTGAAGGACAAATGGAGTCCGGCCTTGCAAATCCGCACCATTCTATTGTCGATTCAGGCCCTGCTCAGTGCACCCAATCCGGATGATCCGTTGGCCAACGATGTGGCCGAATTGTGGAAGGTTAACGAGGCGGAGGCCATACGTAATGCCCGTGAATGGACCCAGAAATATGCTGTCGAAGACTGAAGTGGTGGGCCGTGGAGCAGCGACAGCGGGGGGGAAGCCTACTATTAAAGCAGTAAAAAAAAGAAAGTAAAAAGCAAAAAAAGAATCAACCATTTTTTTGTAAAACTTTTTTTTGTTTTTTTTTTATTTGATCGTGTGTCTCGGGCGGGTTTTTTGTCTATAAACTTAAGATTATGAATGTGCGAAACGCTATAAGAAAACAACAAAATAAGATACTATATAAACCCATTGATGAAACCGCATAGAAAAGTGAACGAAATATATACTGAAACATGTTTTCAAAAATAAAAATCAAGTAGAAAGTGCTCTTTCTTTCACTCTCTCTCTTTCGGCGCGTTTTCGATTTCAGAGGAGCGGAGCAGGACAGGAGGAACAAGGAATGGATTTACTGGTATTCGAATGGATTATTTTGATTTGTTTTTTCAATGTATAAAATTTAATTCCTTTTGATTTCAAAACAAACAAATCAGAGACAATTCACAGTAAATACGATATATATATACATACAAATAAAATGCAATACCAAGTACATAATAATATTTATAAAACAAAGAAAGTAATAATTTTTTTTTTGTTAATTTGTTTTCTAAAAGGAAAGAAATTTCAAATAAAAAAAACTTTTAAGAGATTTTTTTGGGCTGTTATTGTGTGAAAACTATGTTAGAACATGACAGAACAGGTAAGATTTTAAAAGTGCAGGCGCCTCGCTATCTACGAAGCATACAAAAGTTTTTTTTTGGCCACAGCTTTGGCCTGCGTTCGGCTCGTGTACGTGTAAATAGCGAAATACCTTCGGCCTCTAAGGGCAACGCGAGATCATTGCTGCTCTAGAAGAATACTTTAAAATAAAGATGAAAAGAGAAGAATTTTATAATCCCACACTTCATTTGTCCGTCGATTTCTTGGATACGGCTGTTGCACGTTGGAAAGGTTGGGCTGGAGATGGACTACTAAAAACTAGTATAAAATCAAATTGGACATTCTTAGGCTTTCTTTTTCATCATATGTCGTTTCGCTAAAGTGTAAACCACATAGTTTTTGTGTGCTTACCTTTTGTGCCAACAAAATACAATTTGCGTGAAAGTTTACTTTTCTGCTTTCATTTAAAGAATCGAATCGAATGCTACAAGAAGCTTACGGGGATTATGCTTCATCAATTTCCACATTTGAATTTTAGTGCAGACGTCAAAATCGACGCCAATCGAATATTTACGGTCTCTCTGCTCTGTATTTGGTGGGACCAAGTGAGCGAGGTGTCATATGAGCTGCTACAATCGGTTCAAACACCAATACTAACTTTTGGATCAGAGCTTGCTGTTTTCGTTTACACAGAAAGGAAAAACCGAGAACATTGAACTCAAGATAAACAAAAAAGTTACCAGAAACAATGCATGAGTGGTTTTTCCAATTTCTACACAGAAAAAAATAAGTTCAAATATAAGCCCTATCTTGATCAATATGAAAATAATATCAATTTTTCAGATTAAAGTCATACTTGCAGTAGTCTTTATTTATTCGCTCTTTGTGAAAAACCCCTTAAACCCCATTAACGTTCTATTAAGATCTTATAAACAGACTGTGAAACTTTCAAGCAGATCCGAAACTCTGTTTTACTGAAATAAACAAAAACAATTACTTTTCCCGACCCCTTTACTCGAATATTTTTCCCATTGAAACTCTAAGTTTTTTCATATTTTTGGTCGAAACTTTATAAATATTTATAAAATGTGCCCAATTATAGAAAAAAATTTTTTGAAAAAAAATTTTTTCTTGACAAATTTTTGGAGTTTTTGCTTTGTACCATGTCTTGACTCAATTTGGCTCAAATTTTTTGAGAACTGTTTAACCGATTTTGATCATATTTTTCGGTGAAAGCTAACTTTAAATTTTAATTTAAAAATTTAAAGAGTAACTGTTGACCGATTTTAATCGGTCGAAAAATAACGACCCATAACTTCGCTGTTTATTGACCGATCCAAGATATCCTAGTTCACACCAAAATTACATTAATCTCTTACAAACCCTCGTTTTCGGTTTTACCTTCAGATAATCCGTTCTCAAAAATTTTTTGCAACCATGGGCCTATGCTTTAATTTTTTAGTTAACTTTGAACAACAGCAAGAACAACAACAAAATTTTCCTATGGATGGATGGATATTACACAAGTTTACAAAAAAAGGCCATTTTTTGCAACAGAGACCTTTGCAACCGTTCCTTATGTATTTTTGTCCGCTGAACTCAAATAAATTGTCCGTTTTCTTCCAGCACGTCAGGTTCACGAGATATTTGCATTAGAGAGGTATCCTTACATTTGTTGGTCGTGTGGCCACATTAAGTGTCCTATTCGAACCAACTTTGTTTTAATGTAAGCTGCATTGAATGACGTTACAGAAAAACCAAACACGAAGTTTTGATTTTGCTGATAAGGTACCAACTTTTGGATTTGAACATTAAAAATGTGGGTTTTTTTTTAAAAAAAATCGATTTTTTTGCAAGTTTAAGAAATTCTGTAAATTTGTCTGCTAATATTAAAAATCTTAGAAAAAAATAGTTGGTAGTTCTTTGTTTCTTCTTATTTCAATTATTTTCAGTTTTTCGATTTAATTGCGATTTTAAAAGTTATAGCCCAAAAACTATACAAATTTTCGACTTATTTTGGACAACATTTACCGCCAAAATTTCTTGTAGCTTGAAAATAACATGGTAGTTATTTTTAAACCAAAGAATGGATATTAAAAAATTATTTAAAATCGATTTTTGAAAATTTTTAGACATTTTAAGACTTTATATTGTTAAAAAAAATGTTAATATATCACAAAATTTTTTAAGGTTTTTGGACAAGAACTTTTAAAATCGCGATGAAATCGAAAAACTGAAAATAATTCAAATAAGAAAGTCGTTTAGAGACAAATCGAATTTTTCCCCATAAATCGGATTTTCCGTAATATTTTCGAATTTTAATTATAACTTGGTCAATAACCACGATTTTCTTAGTTTTCAAATCAACATTGTAAAGAAAAATGTCCAAATTTTACTTTTATGAGCAAAAACATTGAGTTTTGGCTTTGCATTTGCTTATTTAGGTACCATATATCAAATTTTTTTGAAAATTTTTTATAAATTTTGTAAAAAACGCACTAACTTTTAAAATTTCTATGAGAATTGAAAAAACCAGTGATGTTTGTTTCGCGTTTTAAATGAAATTTTGTATCAGGAATTCATTTTGAACAACATTTACCGTTTGGGTATTTCAAGCTTCCGAAAAATTATACTATTAATCTAATGAGTAAAATTTGCCATTGCTTAAAAAAAAAAACGAGAGCGTAAGTTAAATTCGGCTCTAACCGACTTCGATATACCCGTTACTCATGAGAAAACATGCTTAACAGTGTTCCTGCGTTCACTTTTTTGCTCATAACTTAAGAACCGTTCATCCGATCTTTATCATTTCTTCGGCAAATTGATTCATTTTGCTAATTACTAACTATCTGTAGAAGGTCCGAACCGTCTATCTTCAAAACTGTAGGAGATATAACGTTTTTTCCAAATTGCGGGGACGGGAGGGGACGTGGCCAAAATTTGAAATAAACTTGATTTGCGTGCAGATAAAAGAAGCATTTGTCCCATACATGTCAAACCTCTATCTCTTACCATCTCTGAGATCTAGGTGTTCATACAGACAGACGGACGGACGCACAGACGGACATGTCTATATCGACTCGGCTGTTGATGCTGATCAAGAATATATATACTTTATATGGTCGGAAATGATTCCTTCTGCCTGTTACATACATTTGCACGACTTTAGTATACTCTTTTTACTCTACGAGTAACGGGTATAAAAAGGAAAATTGTAAAAAAAATTGTTTTTGGTGGACCAACTGTGGTACGCCAAGATGTCCTCAACTAAAGTATTCAAATGATATGGTTTGTTTTTCTGCTGTTTATAAGGACTTTACTCATTTATTGCTTAATTTTAGTGAAGCTGGGCTTACTCCAAATGGTCAATGTGGTTCTAAGGCAATTTCTAGTAAAAGACTAAGTCTTCGATGGCAGAATAGAAAACGCAGATCTGTATTTTTTTGAAGATCTGGTTTATTCCCTAAATGAATTGATTTAAGGGTGAGCTTAAGAATTGTACTCCATATTGCGGTTTTTGGCCGTCGAGTACCATCTATCAGGGGCATGCAAACGCCCATTATACCTTCATAAAAATTGATTTTAATGAAAATCTACCGTGCGCTTTTAAACCGATTGCACGATTGAAGTGAATTTTGTATATTGCGTTCCCAATGACCTTTATGATGCTTTAAAAGAGTATAACTCTGGAACGGTAAAAGCAAATTTCAACTATTAAGTATCAGTTTCTTAAAGATTAAACTATCTTTTAAACTGCTTCACTATTTTTTTTTAATTCTCATAGAAATTTATAAAGTATAACTTTAACTGCGTTCTTTGCAAAATGTATGAAAAATTTACGAAAAAATGTAATAAGTGGTGCCAAAACGTGCAAAAGCTAAGAAAAAGCTTATGGTTTATGCTCATGAAAGTAAAATTTTGACAATTCTCCATAAAATGTTGATTTGAAAACTAAGAAAATCTTGGATGTTGACCAAGTTATAAGTAAAATTCGAAAACAATACGGAAAACCCGATTATTGGGGGAAATACGATTTGTGCGACCTCTAAACGTCTTTCAAAACATCTGACACATCTTTTGGGACACCCTAGTATGCAATCATTTTTAATGCACCATTTCGTACAAATTATCGGCATATCGTCGATTCGATACAGCCGGTCAGCAGGTGTCCTGTGGTAAAACTACAATCGTACAATTTGTCTGTTCTGCAGAAGCATTCGGATTGGCTTGAGATGAAGATCTCTTTTACAATGACTGAAAAAGCTGAAAAGTCAAATGAATCTGATAGTTGTGGGCGTCCCAAATCCAACTTCAACGAGTCTTCACCAAGAACAAAGAAACGACTAATATCCAAAATTGCTAAAATTGTTAAGTCCCCTGCAAACGCTTTGCAGAATGTCTCTCTAAAGCAAATCAAACATTAACTGAAGTAAATGAAAATGAATTTGATGCATTTATGATAATGCTCTGAGAAAAAAAGGATAGTTTTTGATGATCCTCAGGATATTTTCGGTATCCATTTGGACTGGATAGTTAATCCTTTTCTTTTTGGATCCATTGGATATTTTCGAAGTCGATTTGTTTTTGCTTAAAAAGGATATGTCAGAAAAAAATATTTCATTGATCTTTATTCTTTATTATATCCAAAGGAGCTGAAAAATATTTAAAAAAAGTATCTTAAAGTGGATATTTCGAATATCCATCCTGCGGGGATGCCAACTCAACAAAAAACCAATTCTTAGTGATTCGACGTTTTGCGTACTTCAAAATTTCATTTCATATTTTACCTTATGTTGTGCAAGTAGCATTAGTATAAGCGAATCACTTGCTGATGTTGATCTACAAAGTTTACTTGATCATACAGCTTCACGTATGCAAAATGGTCAAAGGGATTTAATCAATCAAATTAAAGAGTCTGTTTCAAGAGTCAGCAACATAAGAGGAGAGCAACGTACAATTTGCACCATTTAGTAGTTCCAAAGAAAGTGTATAATGTTAATAAAAAAGCGAGCATTTTCCAGACCTTATATGTGATATGAAATTTAGTGACAGGATCCCAACACGCGTTATTAAAATGAGAAGTAGTTGATTGCACCAAACTCGTAATTTAGTTCCATTTCTAACAGGCGATCGAAGCTGCACTGGGCCTACTTTATAGTTCGTCTATGTAGCTCTCAACTGTCTTAAGTACAAACGTATCGTCTAAACGTAAAGGTACGGATAGCTATTCCGCCAGGTTTCCCGCTCTTGGAAGTAATTTTTGACTGAGTAAATACGAAAACACAATTACCTTTTGCATGTTCTTGAAATGGAGGTCGGCTGTTTCGCCCATGAAGAGGCGAAAGTCCAGTCTTCTGGATACCATATCATTCTGTTTGGCAGGCGAAATAATCTTTTACTATCTTTTACATCTCTAACTTACACACACGCACTTATCTCTCCACCATTAAGTTAGGCTCATTCTTAGCGGCAGCACGCCGCCTCCAATAAACCGTGTTAGTTAACGTGGCCTAGTCACAATCATATCAAAGCAGACCAATAAATGATGCCACTACTTTTCTCATTTCAAAAACTAACCAATAGATGGCGCTGCTATAGTGAATTTTTTCTTAAGGGTTCTGCCTTTTTCAGCCCAAAACAGCTATACAGACAACCATTTAGAATTTGTTGTACCTTCAACAAGAAGCTGACCATTTTCCAACTAAATAAAGGATTCATTAAACCCCCTTCCAATGGCTGCGCTTGTCAATCATTTGGTCACCCAGAAAAGTACACGGAGGCAGACCGGCATCAACTTAGGCTAGACAGTTGGAAGCTTAACCCTTTTTTTTTTGGGCCCATCTCCGTCTGGGGTTGTCAAATTTTGTTTGGCCACACCCACCTCCGCCCGTGTGTCCGAGTACCGATTTGCCTCTGATTGGGTGCCCCGGTTCAAGTTGTTGTTGCTCCTCCAGACCAAGGACCAAAGACCAGGCGGCAACTTGTGGGCAGTCAAATGTCGAACCTAACAATTTTTGTTGCTTTTTTTGGGTTTGTCTGTGTAGCTTCTTTTTTTTATCGCATAGGGGAAAAAACGCATATGCAAAAATGTGCGCCTGGTCGGTTGTCGGTGGGAGACGACGACGTTGGTGCTCGAGGTGAGGATTTTTATCGGCAGCTTCATTGTGTGTGGTGTTTGCATAGACAAAGGCGAGGCCCAGACCAAGGCGTCGGCTATTAATCGTTTTAAATTCTCCTGCACTCCCACACCCAAGCAACACAAGTGGCATTTACTGTGCCCGACACCTGCAGCGGCTGTGTGAGTGTGTGTGTGTGTGTGTGTGTGCACCCGAAGGCAACCGATTAGACTTTGTTCATGTTGCGGCAAGAATCTAAAGAATAAATTGTCAAAAGTTGTCTAAAAAAAGCAGTTGAGTCTAATACAAGAATTTGAGGGCTCTGTTTTGTCAGCAAAGTTCTAGAATCTCGATATATCCCAAAAAAACCGGAACCAATATTTGTATTCTGTACCAAAGATTAAGATTGTGCTAAAGTATTAAACAGTTTTGTAGATAGATGGATTGTTCTTCTGGCAATATTTAGTATCGAAAATTATATATCTATTTGCCAAAAGAATGATAAAGATCGAATAAAGTATACTCAAGTGAAGACCAAAAGAAAGTTTACTGCCGCAGCGGAACATTGGTGGAGCCATCTATTGGTCAGTTGTAAAAAGTAGTGGCGCCATCTATTGGGCAAGCCATGACCAAAAGAAAGTTATAGGTACAGTGAATATCGCTTATATGCAAAAGCTATAATGCAGCAATATTTTTGCATATAAGCGATATTTGCATATAAGCGGTTATCGGTTGTATGCAAATTATTTGCATATAAGCAATCTATCGGTTGTAAGCAAAAACTTGCATATAAGCAATTCAGTAAATTATGTTGATTTTATTTAAATGACATAGTAAATGTTTTTAAATAAAAAAAATAGAGGCAAGCTAACTTCGGCTCGACCGAAGTTTATATACCCTTGGAGCTTGATATGTGCCTGACAGTTTGTATGGCAACTTAAAAACTTATAAATACGGGCGTTGGGAGCGATAACATTGAAAACAAAAAAGTTTTTCTCACTAAGACTTTTTTTCAGACCTAACTTTTGTATGGCAGCTATAATATATAGTTGTCCGATTTCGACAAGGCTTGGTGAAATTATGTGAAATCATTAAAAACTTATAAATACCAGCGTTGGGAGTGATACCATTAAAAACAAAAATGTTTTTCTCACTAAAACTAGTTTTTTAACTGATCGTTCCTATGGCAGCTATATGCTATAGTCATCCGATCCGGCCGGTTCCGACAAATGTGCAGCGTATTTATACCAAAAGACTTCGTGCAAAGTTTGGTTACGATAGCTTTAAAACTGACGGAGGAGATAGCATAGAAACAGACGGACGGACAGACGGACAGACGGACATGGCTATATCAACTCAGCTCGGCATGCTGATCAAGAATATATATACTTTATGTGGTCGGAGATGCTTCCTTCTATGCGTTACAAACATCCGGACAATTTTAATATACCCTCTCCAAGGGTATAATAACATATTTTTTAAATATCGCATACGTATTTTATCCACTAAATATTGAAGAATTAGGGGCTGATTTCATATCTTCTACATAAAGCTATTTGTCACATAATCTAAAAAATAACAGAGTAAATTGTAAGTTTATTTGAAGCATAGCAGCAATTTGGAGAAGAATAGAAATCGGTCCTTAGTCATTTAAATTTATACGAGACTATTTGCACAAATTTACATTAAAAAAATATATTTGGTTAGGTAGTCAGGACCTCAATGACTTAAAACGCCTTTGAAGCTGTTATATCATTATCAGAAAAGCAGTCTCGCAGTGAATCTAAATTTAGTAAGGCCTTTTTGATTGAAGGATGTTTTATATTGAAATCAGTTTGACCAAAATAACTACATATCTTAGACTAGATTTATTTTTCCAAAAATTTTTTAATTCTTTCGAAATAATTTTAAAACAAGCTAAGTCGCGTTTGCGCTGAATGTTTTCGGATCTCTATTGGACCTTTCAATATTGGACTTTGCTATACTATATGCTCGTTTACTTTGCACGGAAACACCAATGAAAGGCATTGCTTCTGGGCTTTAAATACTTTTGGTTATTTTTGCCTTTGTATCATCCGTTTGTCGGAGTCTTGTAGTACAATCTAGTCTCAACGGCATTAAATATGCAGTCTGGAGTAAATTTGTCTGGAATATGCTGCAATTGATCTAAAATATTAATTTTACTGAATTATTGCACCAACTCTTAGCCCAGCTTCGATCTGGCGTATAGTGAATAGTTAGTTTTATGGTGAACTTTGGTGCCAAGACGGGTCCACTTACAGTTCAATGTCGGGAACGTATTTGGTAATAACACGAGAAAATTGCTGTTTCAAGTGTACAAGTGTGATTTTTCAATTCCTTTTCTTATAAGGATTAATTAAAGTTGCAGACGTTTAATTTATCCTTTGCAGCCAGCATCTTCTGATTTTTGTTTGTTTTGCAGTTACAATTTGTTAGCGATCTGACGAGCTCTCAGAAACAATATTGGAATATTTGCTTATAACCGATTTAATTTGTATGCAGAAATTTCAATTTTGGTGAAAAATGTTTGCTTACAAGCGATACTTGCATATAAGCAATTTTCATACAAGCAATTACATTTTTATAAAAATATTGCACACAATGCTCTAAAATTGTAAGTTTTTGCATATAACCGGTATTTGCATACAAGCGGTTCGTCATATAACCGATATTTACTGTATATTACAATCGTGCTTGACCGACTTTCTTAGATGTTCTATCCGAGAAGAGATATTTTTGGATCAGGCAAGACCAAAAAAAAACCATAACATTCATTCTGAGAGCAACAACAAATGTTTATGAAATAACTAAGGTTGCACTCATTCGGATCTTATTTGCTTTATACCAGATTTCCCCATAGCCCTTGGGCGACGAACATACTCTTCAATTCACACCGAATGCTTGCTGCACTCATGCTTCTCTGTGAGTTAGAAAGAGACACAGTCTGAGTCACAGCACCAAAAACGTTTTTCAACTAAAGTGAGAGAAAACTAGTTGGCTCTCTTTTTGCTCTTTCTATTTGTCTATTTTTAAGTAACCCTCTAAAAGTGAATCTGCAAAAGTGTGCATTGGCTCAATGTGCTAGCGCGTCATGCCATACCTTGTTTGTTAAGTGCAGAATGTACCCTAATTAATTTTCAGTCAACGCCGGTACAACTTTTCTAAGTTTTTCTGAAAGACTTAAGGGAAACAAGTTGAATAGAATGACTGGACAAAGTTGTAACAGCGATGTAGTTGATCCAGTAGAATGTCCCTTACTTCCCTTCCTCCGTTCCGTATTCCACCGAAGCCAAAGAATCAAATTCTTTCCCTAGTTGAGTTTAATTGGGTATTTGAAAACGGAACAGTCGGTCACTATTCTCAATTCTACTTCCAAAAAGTTTTGTGATTTGGAGTGCAAATTTAGTACTAAAAACCCGGTTTGAAATCACAGAATTTTTGTGGAAGTGGAATTGAGAACATGGCCGAGTATCAACTTATATCAACTCAATTCTAGGTTTTTCGAACTTAAAAAATGGTTCTAAAAGGGAGAACAGAAAAAAATCAGAAAAAAAGATCTCGATATTAAGTATCATGACGTCTATACCAAAAATCACATGTGGAAATCGATGAAGCATAATCCCCGTAAGCAAAAACTATGTTCTTTACACTTCAGCGAAACAACACATACTGATAAAGAAAGCCCAATGATGAGTCTTCAAAATAAAGTTAAGCTATTTTATATTCCATCTAAAAGATAGATTTTCTATATATTCGCGAAAGAATGCACTAGAGTATAAAATATTTAGAAAATTGTACAAGTCTTCAAAAGAGTGTTCTACGTACATTTTTTCGAACTGTATGTTTTAGGTTGTGTTCAAACAGATCTTTTCTTATTTTTTGTATCTTTTTTTTCTCATTTATACACTCAGAAAAAAAACCAAGAACTTTGTACTTGAATCGAGTACGAACAATAGTAGGGTAAGTACAAAAATACTTGATTCAAGTATAAAATCCGTATTTCAAGTACGATTTTTTTCAATCCCGGAATACTTGTTTGAAGACTGTTTAGGGATATTTTAAGTACATTTCGAACTACACAGAAAAAAAAACGCCGAGATATTTTCAATCTTTTAAATCTTGGGAGGAAGCCCGGCACGAGCTTGAAAATTCAATCTCGATTTCCGGGATATTCTACACAATTCAATCTTTTAAGGATTGGTCCATTCCTTTCGAGCTTGTATCATTCCAAATGTGCTTACTACAATCCCTTTCGAGATCACTTGCCCATAAATTAGAGAGCGAGAGCGAAGAAATATAAGTAGCCTATCAGACACGCTGAAACAAACATTGGGTATGGTGGTATGTGATGAGATGCCGTTCCATTCCTGTTCAGTGCGAATGGTCGTGTGTTCGAGTCCCAGTGGAGCCAAAAATGTTTATAATTATTTCTTTGTTTTTTCAGAAATCTTAATTAACCAAAACTGATGTGATTGGTCTTTGAAGTGTATGAGGATGTCCTATGGCAAATGGCATGGCGGATGAAAAGAAGAATAGTAATCTATCCTGAGATCAAATCAATCTTACATATCGAGCATAAGTTAATCTAGAATAGGCATAAAATGATCCAGTTTTGGGATTCAATTGTGCTTTTTTTGCACAATTCAATCTTTCATAGGATTACCCCGGGATATATGTAATCCTTCTTAGGATTGAACAAGTCGGATCAACTCAATCTTTTTTCAGATCGGGTCAATCATATCCGGGATTACGTTGTTTTCATTACCGCTTAGGATTGATTTGATCCCATATGGATTGATTATTTTTTTGAGTGTACTATAATATTTTTTTGGTCATACTATTCATTTGATATGGTCTTAGGCACAGCCCGATTTATTCTCAAAACAGGTGCATGAAGGTTCTTTATCGAAGTCTACCCTAAACCATTTAATATAAGGTTGTCAAAAAAGTCTTGCGGGAATTTTATTGCATTTTCAATTGTTCATAAAATTGGTTATAATAATGCGATTTAAGTCAAATATGCACCGTTTTGTTCGATGACGAGTTCCCAACGAGATGCCAACTTCATAATGCCCCTCTTATAGAACCTCGCTTCCCTATTGGCAAAAAACTCGGAGAGCCCATTTTCACAGGACTCTCTTGTGGCCAACTTCCGACTACCAAGCTCGTTCGCAATGGACAGAAATAGGTGGTAATCACTTGGTGCGAGATCCGGACTATACTGTGGATGCAAGAGAACCTCCCATCCGAGCTCCCGGAGCTTCTGGCGCGTCACCAAAGATGTGTGTGGCCTGGCGTTGTCCTGATGGAAGACAATTCGGCCTCTGTTGATCAAAGATGGCCTCTTCTGCATGAGTGCTGCATTCAAGCGGTCCAGTTGTTGGCAGTACAGGTCCGAATTGAGCGTTTGGCCAAAGGGGAGCAGCTCATAGTGGATGATTCTCTGCCAATCCCACCAAACACACAGAAGAACCTTCCTGGCCATCAATCCAGGCCTGGCCACCGTCTGGGCAGCTTCACCGCTTTTCGACCACGGCCGTTTGCGCTTCACGTAGTCGTCAGTGACCCAGTTTTCATCGCCAGTCACCATCCGCTTCAAAAACGGGTCGATTTTGTTGCGATTCGTAAGCGATTCGCATGCATCCAAACGGGCAAAAATGTTTTTTTGCGTCAAGTCGTGTGGGACCCATACATTGAGCTTCTTTTTGAATCCAAGCTTCTTCAAATGGTTTATAACGGTTTGATGACTCATGCCCAGCTCTTGGCCGATGCTACGGCTGCTACTATGCCGGTCTCTTTCGATCAATTCAGCGATTTTATCGCAGTTTTCGACGACAGGCCTTCCGGACCGTGGCGCATCTTCGATCACCTCTGAACCAGACCGAAAACGTTGAAACCATCGTTGTGCGGTGGAAATGGAAACTGTATCGGGTCCATAAACTGCACAAATTGTATTGGCAGCATGAGATGCATTTTTGCCTTTATCGTCGTAGTACTGTAAAATATGCCGTATTTTCTCTTTATTTTGCTCCTCGTTTGAGACGCTATAACTCACGAACGACTAAAAACAAACAACAATAAATCTTAAACACGTGTTACCGCGTGAAAAGAGCTTTCCAAAAAGCTCTAGCGTGAACCGATGCGACAAATACAACTAGAACTACGCGCTTGCAAAGACAAGCTTGCGGAAATACCGCAAGACTTTTTTGACAACCTTATACTTCAAGTACAAAATGTTCTTGGTCTTAGCCTTTAAAAGGTGGCTGTATAATATAAAAATCCAAACGAAATGCATTAACCAAAGACCAAGATGTTTATACTGTAGGTCGCAAATCTACCCTGACTCCAGGAGGGAATTTCAAGAACAGATTCAACGTAAAATAATTCGCATTTTTTGTAGCACACTTTTAGGAGCTTGCATAGTAAGTCTATTCTGTACTTAATCCAAGAAATTTTCTACTTGAACAAAGTGCGCTATATTCTTAGATTTTTAGCCTAACTGTTAGTACGAAATGTACTTGATTTAAGAACGTTTGCTCTCATTTGAATAATTTTAACAGTCGTTTTTCTATTTTAGAATGTTTCGTACTAAATTTAAGTACATTCAAGAACAAAACGTACTTGAAATTTCAAATACGAAACGGTACACAGAGAAAAAAAAGGATAGTTTCTGATGATCCTCAGGATATTTTCGGTATCCATTTGGACTCGATAGTTAACTATCCTTTTTTGGGATCCATTGGATATTTTCGAAATCGATTTATTTTCGCTTAAAAAGGATATATCAGAGAAAAAATACTCCATCCAAAGGAGCTGAAAAATGTGAAAAGGATATTTAAAAAAATGGATCTTAAGTGGATATTTCGAATATCCATTCTACGGGGATCTTTTTTTTCTCTGTGTATAAATTCTATCCCGATCGGTCTAGAACTCTGCAGGTCTCACGTTAGCCAGCAGCTTTTGCTAGTTGCATTAGGCCCCTCGCCTTACCTTATAACTTTCCCTCAGATTCACCAAGTTCGTTTCTTATTAGTTGAGCTTTCTCTTAATTCGCATCCTTCGTACATTTACATTAAGTTCAAATTAAGGATTGTTTTTTTTTTTGGGACTCGTAAGGATCCGCTCTATTTTGATGTTAAATTTGTTGTTTTTCGTTTTCTTCTAATTGAGTACAGTTGACCCCCCAGCACAGCTCACTCCATACTCTCTGGCACTCTGCATATGCTGCAATACGCCATTTTGTTTGAAAGCTAATCGAAAACGGCGTACTGCCTAAGTCCGTAACACTCACACACACACACACACATGAACCTGCATACATATGCCACATCATATGTGGCAAAGATAGAACAGAGCAGAGAACAACAACGTAATGCAATGTCCGGAAGTACAGTCGACACCCAAAAAATAGCAGCACACACACGCATACACAGAGAGAGAGTGAGAGAGAGAGCGAGCGAGCGGAGTCCAAACCAAATCCAATCCCAAGCAACCAGCCTAGACATGTCCATTTGGTAGAGCGGCTGCCACTCGCATTCTGCAAAACATCATCAAAATTGTAAAAATAAACAAAAGCCAACATGCATAAAACCAATTTCCATTAGGGCACCAGCAACACACACACACATGCACACACACACACACACACACACACCACAACGCACACGCACATGCAACTCTGTGGGCGTTCGCTCTCTCGCTCACTCCTGCTGCTTCTGCTGTCCATTGCAGAAGCAAGTCATTGAACAACGTTACGGGACGATGGTACGAGATGTATGGATGAGCTCCACTCGGTGTACTCCACTCTATGGAGAACGAGGTAGGTGGCCGGGGGGGCCGAGGGGGGGCTAGTAGAGTTTTCTGTTTCGGTTTACGGACACAAAGGGACACAAAAAATAAAAACGGTGTGTTTTGGGCGTCCGAAACTAAACAGAGGCGGGTTGTCTAAAGGGGGTGGCGGAGGGGGAGATCCATATCAATTAGATTCACATTTTGTCAAATTTCATTTCTAAACTATAAGGTTCCTTTTAACAGTAAATAATATCAATTTGTCAAATGATATTATTTTTATAGTTTTCGAAAATGCCAAAAAGGAAAGAGACAAATATTGTTACAACTGTTAGCCAAGACGAATAACCTTACTTTGTTTAAGTCCTCTCAACCCAGATGAGTCATACTGTACTCTATTGTAAGACCTTTAGAAACAATCTAAAAACTAGAAAATCTCACGGTCTCGATGGCAACAAAAACCTAATTACTAAATTAATATTTTGCCAAGGCTTGGAAACTTTCAAAAGTCAGCCCTCCTGAGCCTCTAAATTTGAACTAGGGATATTTATAAGAATCGATAATCCGATAGAAAACATAGCACAATATCATCCACTTGTCAGAATAAGGAAAATTGTTAAAGCCAATTTCTTAAGATCGTTGTGAACTAGAGCTTTGAAAAAAAAGGATAGTTATGATGATCCTTAGGATATTTCGGTATCCATTTGGACTGGATAGTTAACTATTCTTTTTTGGGATCCATTGGATATTTTCGAAATCGATTTTGATTCGCTTAAAAAGGAAATATCAGAAATAAAATATTTCATTGATCTTTATTCTTCATCCAAAGGAGCTGAAAAACGTGAAAAGGATACTTAAAACGAGAGCGCAAGTTAAAGTCGGCTCTAACCGACTTCGATACACCCGTTACTTATGAAAAAACATGATTAACAGTGTTCCTGCGTTCATTAGGGTGAACATCTGAAAAGTATGCAACACTTTTTTAACTCGGCTATTTTTCACATTTCTGCTCATAACTTGAGAACCGCTCAACCGATCCTTATTATTTCTCCGGTTTATTTATTTAGTTTGCTAATTACTAACTATCTGTAAAAGGTACGAATCGTCTATCTTTAAAACTGTAGGAGATATAACGTTTTTTCCGAATTGCGGGGGCGGGGTTACATGTCAAACCTCTATCTCTTACCATCTCTAAGATCTAGGTGTTCATACAGACGGACGGACGGACGGACAGACGGACATGTCTATATCGACTCGGCTGTTGATGCTGATCAAGAATATATATACTTTATATGGTCGGAAATGGTTCCTTCTGCCTGTTACATACTTTTGCACAACTTTAGTATACCCTTTTTACTCTACGGTAACGGGTATAAATATGGATCTTAATGTGGATATTCGAATATCCATTCTAAGGGGATCTTTATATTCTTTGGCATGATAAACTACTTTTCAAAATAAACCAAATGAACTTCCTCGGTAGGGAATTTTTAGGGATTCCTCGTTACGGAATCCTTAGGGATTCCTCGTTAGGGTTTCCTTAGGGATTCCTCGATAGGAAATCCTTACAGATTCCTCTTTGCGAAATCCTTAATTATCCTTGGTACGGAATTCTTAGGGATTCTTCGAGATTCCTTGGTAAGGAATTCTTAGGGACAACCGCTCTGGCTTGTACGTGACGATCAAATTTAAAAACTTGCCATAAACTGAGGAATAACTCTATTCAAAGGCCAACTTGTGCACCTTGGGGCTTGCTAATGCTAATCGCTTGATTTTTTTTGGGCTATATTGATATGTGTTCAGTCCTGTGACCTCCATAATTTTATAAAAGCAAAACAACATGCTTAACACATTTTCCGCCATATCTCCAGTGAATAAAACTGGATCAGAATTTTTTTTTATCGAAGAGGTTGCAACATACAAAAGTAATCGTTTTGTTCCCCTGTGTTATCGTATCAGCCTGCAATACACCGATAAGATCGAGGTTCTTTAAAACCCTGTCTACCGTGCGTTCGACTTTGCAAGATGACGTTGATAAGCACTGAAAGCTCCATTTTCAAACCATTTGATACCAAAAGAGAACTTAGGCAGAATGATAACTTATCGTGCAACCTTTTTAGTCTGCTGATATAGTATACACTGCGCCAGTATCCAAATGCCAACAGATCGGGCACCATCTTTAATAAAGATTTGATGCTATTCGCATATGCCGTTCATATTGACATTATCCGCATAACCGAGCGGGCGGTAAGCAGGACGTTTTCAGAGATTGAGAGGCAGCCTAGACTGATGGTAGTATCCTAGTATCCTCGAAACTGTAGTCTACGCGTCTTGGGCAATTTGTTATCGTGGGAAGGCTGTAGAGAATTTTGTCTACCTCGGAACGATCATAGTCAGATCAGAAATGGAAATCCGCAGAAGAATTACTGCCAAACCGATAATACTGTGGGTCCAGTAGGGAGTTCCTGATGAAAAAATTTTTCAGGATTTATGGACCTTTAAAAGAAATTTAAAAGTTGATTTCCGCGTTCAAATAAATAGAGTACTGTACGAGCTCTAGTATAAAAATAACTCACCTTTGGTGTCAAAAGTTTTGTGAGTTAGGCTGCCTTCACACTGTTTGACACCTGACCCATGCTATCTAGTAGGCCCCCATTTTCCCATTATATTGTATGAATTTGACAAGCTTTTCAAATTTAAAACAGAACAAAAAACAAGACTACTAGACTGTCTTGAGTCATGTGTCGAACAGTGTGAAGGCAGCCTTAATTTTATAAGGAGTTTTTTGTTTTCCTTCCTTTGTTGAGTTATATTCTAAGCATAAACGACTTCTTTCTTTGATGGCACGCTTCTTTTAGGGATGTCGAATATATTTTGAATATATTTTTGGTGGGCATTTTCGTTAGTTTCGGTTACAAAATAGGAGGCTTTTTGAGGGCATTCTCCTGGATATTACTTATATCCAAGAGAATGTATTTGGAAACCTTACTTTCTGTGGCCAATACAAAAAAAAAGAGTGAACAAAAATATCGTCGAAAGTTATTCGATATCGATATTTCTTTTCGTTTATTTTATCGATAGCTTAAAATACGTATATCGAATTATTACCAATAGACGATTATTTCAATTCTTCTTTTTCTTTAATGGTCATCACAATCGTTTGACGGTCTCGGCAGCTGCTACGCAAGCAGGCACCAGTTTTTCACACCAAGCCATCTTGGTGGTAATGGTCTCACCTTGCCTTGTCCCAGTTCTTTAGATTATTCTTGTAGATTATTCTTACTTCACAATATTTTTGTTGTTGTTTTAATATAATTTGAAGTAATTTGGGAATTTTGGAGTTCTTTTTTCTTTTAATTTTAAAAATATTTGAGTATTTATTGGTATTACACTGAATATTTTCAAGGAATTTGGTTGTGTTTTTTACTAATGTTTTTAAGAATCTCTTATAGGGGCTTACTGAACGCACATTTTTCTATATATTTTTGGAAACTGATTTTTATGTTTTTTAAATTTGATGTAGAAATTATTTGAAAAATGTTATTTCATTAAAATTTTGAAAGCTGAAAAATACGATCTGAGATTAGAGTCTCCGGGGGTCACCAACTTCAAACAAATTTTCATATCCCTACTGGAAAAGTTTTTTTATTTTAATATTAAAATTTTTAAAAATTATACAAATATGATTATTATGCGTTTCTATGTGTGAAATTGGTCCAAACTTTTGCCACTCACTTGAAAGCTACAAAATTTAAAATAAACAGATTTTAGAAAGAATTTATGAATCAGAAGCAGAGTTACTTAGTATGCACCAAATGTCCCTTTTCTTATAGGAAGTTTAACCTGGGCTACGTTGCTGAGTGTTCCTTTTTTGGGTGAGGCGTGGCTGGTGGACCACGGTGGAGTGTGTGTGTGTTGTCTGCCTACATACTCCAAACTGGAGAGCATATCCTTAATTGATATCGCAAAAACCGAGGCGAGGAATTCGCACAAAACTCCACCACCCAGCCAGTCCCATCCTTTGGTATTCCCAAGTCATGTATGTCTGCCACTGGCACACACACACACACACACACACACGCATGCAGGCAACAAAAACGCAACGAGCATACTGCATGCGATAGGTCGGAAATTTTGCTCGTTGAGGCGCCCCCGCCTGTCCAGGGTCGCACCTGCAGCCCAAATGCACGGGGTGCAGGACGCAGTAAAATGGCGGCAACCAGGCCTTGGGTTTGGCCTCTCTGTCCATTGGGGGTATGTCTGTCTGTCTGTCTGTTTGTCCATCTATCCTGGTTCTATGCTGCGTGGGTGGCAGTCAACGAGTTGAGTTGGACTTTTTCTTTTACCAATTTTCTGTTATATTTTTTTTCCACATATTTTTTTTTGTTTTTTTGGTAGGTACTCAGGCTCCCAGCCTGGCAGTTCGTGCAACTTAGGTCTAGATAGACGGTTTGGTATGTGGCAGACATGCAACGCACAGAACGCACACCAAAAGGACAGCACAGTAACATTTGAGACAAATAGACACCGAAGGCTTACACATACGTACGTATCCGTACTGGTATGTAGCCAAGCAAGCTCCAAAGAGGAGTACGGTTGTGGTCAAAACTAACCTTATTAACATCAGACTGGTGAACAGAATATCAATAATATCCATTTAATGTGAGATTGATCTTAGATTTTCATCAAATGTATCTAAATGTACATGATTCTTTAAAATAGTCACTACTTTTATCACCTTTTTGTCATTTGCTTTTGATGAGCGGGTGCTTCTTGTAAAATGTAATGCATTGTGTGTTCTGAGAAGTAACGGGACGGACTGCTAGGGGCCGGCCTTGATCTAAGCCAGCGATTGTTAACGAAAGCGAGGACAAAAAATAAGAGTGTATTGGTGTGGAAAAGTGTAAAACTCTTCTCTTTTAACCTCAGCTCCGGTATGCGTTTGGCTCGTGTATGTGTAATTAGCGAAATGTCTTCGGCCCCTGGAGGCATCCGGTGATAATCGCTGATCGAAACCCTCGATAATCTGAAGAAGCATTATATAGTGAATACTGCGGGTGTGATTACAAATCTAATGTAACTGCTATCAAGATGTAGCCGAGCGTTGTGATTTTTTTTCTCGGCAAAATTATTTTCAATTACTAAAAAGACACGACTCAAGCTAAGAAATAATGATAAATCAATTTTCACTTTCAGTGTGGGAAAACAGTTTTAAAATCGGTAAAATGACTAAAAACTGTTTTAAAATGATTTACAAGCACAGAAAAAAACAAGCTTCTAACTGAGAGACATTGATGAATTAATTCTAAACTTTCAGTGTTGGGAAACTAATTTTAAAACAATTGATTTTCAAAAGAAAAATTACTAAGAACTATTATAAAATGAATTGCTTTAAGTGGAGAATATTGATGAAACTACTCAACACTTTCAGTGTTGGAAAACAATTTAAGAATTTTTAACTCTTAATTTTGAAATGTACAATTGTAGGAAATATTCTAAGACTGTTTTTAAACACAAAAAAGTACATACTTTTAAGTGTGAAACATTGATGAAACAATTCGACACTTTCAGTGTTGGACAACAATTTCAAAAACTCTTGATTTTCAAAAGTAAAATTGTGAGAATTTGTCAAAAATAATTTGCAAACACAGAAAAGTACATGCTGTTAACTTAAAATCATTGATGAAACCATTTTAGACTTACAGTGTTGGAAAACAGTTTTAAGAGTCTTTGACTTTTCAAAGTAAAATTGTAAGAATTCTTTCAAAATTATTTGCAAATACAGAAAAGTACATGCCCTTAACTGAGAAACATTAATGAAACAATTCTACACTTTTAGTGTTGGATAACAATTTTAAAAACTCTTGATTTTCAAAAGCAAAATTGTGAGAACTATTCTAAAATGATTTGCGAACACAGAAAAGTACATGCTGTTAACTTAAAATCATACAGTGTTGGAAAACAGTTTTAAAAGTTATTGACTTTTGAAAGTAGAATAGAAAGAATTATTCCAAAATGATTTGCCAACACAGAAAAGTACATGCCTCAACTGAGAAACATTGATGAAACAATTCTACACTTCAGTTCACTTCACAGTTTTAAAAACTCTTGATTTTCCAAAGTAAAATTGTGAGAAATATTCTAAAATGATTTGCAAACACAGAAAAGTAAATGCTTTAACAGAAAAAATTATGAGTGTTAAAAAACAATTAAAAAAAAAACACATGATTTTTAGTAGGTATAAAAATCTTGCATTAAAATTCAATATTAGATTGAGCTGCCAGTTTTCAAAGTGTTCGAACAATGCATTTGCCAGACGACTTGCCCGAAGCTTTCCCAAAGCCTCCTAGGGTGCCCAGGCAAATAAACACACATACATACAGACACACGTGCATATCTGGCAAAGCATTTATATATTTATAAGCACAAGTAAACTGGTCTATTCTTTATTTTGTGCCGTTTCCTTTTATTTTTGTATATTTTTTTGTGGGCCCAAAAAACGATGCTTGCCATGTCCTGCCACTGCACTACAAAAACTTCTCGTCCCGTTCGTCCCCGTTGTTGTCGTCGTAGTCGTCGGCGTCCGCACAAAACCGAAATAAATAATTGATGAAACAGCAAAGCGCACGTAGGGATTTTGAGCCGTCGTCCGTGGTCCGACGTCCACCGTTCTCCATTTCTCCATTTTCAGTCAGTGTGGAGTCTCCTGGTGGGCCTTGTGCAACGCATGATGTTGTGTTGCCCACATGCGACGTTAAGTACATGCCGTGTACATACACACACATATATAGTTTATATATATAAATATATATATATGTGTTCCTGTACGTGCGCACTTATCGATTTTCTGCTTGAAAATGCGCCCAAAACGTCGATCCCCCGCAACCCTTCACACACACACACACACACACAGAAAGGCACAGACAGACATACGTATGCAGGCTGGCTACATCATCCCCCTTTGCTACACCTAAAAGGGTTGCCCTGGTTGTGCTTAAGCTTAAGGTGGCCAAATAGGCGTGTTTCGGTAGGCGGTCATCGTAACTAAAAAGAAAAAAAATAATGCAGCTCTCATCAGGAGAATTAACTGGGATTGGGAAAGTACTCTGAAACTTATCTTAAATGCTTTCTAGGTCAAAATCAGCAACAACTTGAAAACTTACTAGAACTGCATATCCCAAACAGAGACAATGTCTTCTGGAACTGTCCTGTGGGGTTAAATCACATGAGATTTGTTGCTTACCAAACTCCGCTCTCAATTGTCTTGTTGAAACCACTTTTCAATCAAGTAATATTATTAAGTCAGTAATCATTGCACAATACTTCGCTCCACTGACTGTACAAACAGTGCATTTTTCAGGGTGCATTGGCAGCTCTTGAACTGTCCTTGGCTGCCTCTCCTCTGACCAAATTCGGGATTTCTGTTTGATCCACCTGTAAAAAGAGAGAGAGACTTTGAGATGAGCGCAGCACCAGCATTGCATTCAGCTTCTACTCCAGGTACAAAGTATGTTATAGTCGGGCTTGACCGACTTTCTCACTTGTTTAGTGTTGGAAAGGTATTTTAAGGAGAGTTAATAAAACATTTAGTGTTGGATAACATTGCAAAAGCAATATTTCTTAATAAAAATTCAGCATTAATTTTTTTTTATATAATTTTAATTTTGTGATAATTTCAAATTTCGGGACTGGATAAAAAGCTTAATTATAATATGGGCAGAAAGTGCAGAAATTTAACTATTTTATTTTAAATCAAAATGTTTGTAACTGAAATAATAGGATACATATTCAAGTTTCAAAATATGGTGGTTTTTTTTGTTCTTGACAGAGGCATACCTACACCTAACTCTTGCTTTATTATTTCTTGTAAAAAAGAGCATTTTCATTGGTAAAAAAATAGGAAAAACAGACGTTTCAATATTTTGCGCTTAGCAAAACTTGAAATTGGTTTAATTTTCTTTAATTTAAGATAGTCATTATATGTATATGTAAGATATTCAATTTAAACAAAAATCGGTACACTGTATGAAATAAGGATTTTTTAATTTAGCAGAATGAATTTTAATATTTTGTAATATTATTAAAATCTCTTTGATATTAAAAAAACTGTTTATATAATAAGGTTGAAATGGGTGTTTATAATAGATTTTTGCCTGCTGAATCTAAATCAGGGCTTTAAATTGCTCTAGATTGTCGAAAAACTTAACCTCAAAGTAACAAAAAGTGTGTTTAAATAATTGGGGTGTTCACCAGCTCGCGTAAGAGCGTAAAGCAAAAAGCGTAATCAGCGAAAAAATGGAAAAATAGTAAAGTGTCAAGCGTTTTATTTACACTGCTCGACAGCAATTTTCCCCATAGCGCCAAACCAACTTTTTCCAAAGTAAATTGGCCCGCTGATCACGAAAATCACCATGAAAACAAAATCTATCGACGCGTTATCGAGATATTATCGATAAACTGTTTTTTCGATTTTTCAAAACTCTACCCCCACTTAAACTCTCACAACTTTTTTGTTTTTTAAACGATGTTAATGATCTAAATAAAGACAAAACTTGACCAAACAGTTTGTTCTTGGACCAAAAAGAGCTGGGTAGAGTGCTTTTAACGCTATGGGCACAAATGAAGAAAAAAAAGTTTTTTTTTTGCCAAATTTATCGAAATTAAAACGCTTGTAGATTCATAATTATACAAAATTGTTAAGTTTTTTTAATTGGACAGTAAAAACTATTCAATTTACTTTGAAACAAGCCCTCAAATACAGAAATCGGACATAAAGTGGAGATTTGAAGAATTATTTTGTGAAAATAGGCAAAAATTTAGTTTTCTTCAAATTCCGCTGTGACTGATTTTTCTGACTTCTAGTGAGTGGTTTTACTAAGCTCAGGCATAGAATTATTCTAATATGTATAAAATTTTTGGGCAAAATTAATAAAATTTTATTTTTAACACTTTCAAAATATAGACCACCACTTTTTGCGGCTTTATGCGTTCCTTGTAGACTCTCGGATAAGACCATGACAATAACACAGTTCAAAAATATTGGGCCATTGAGGAAAGCCTCCGTCTTTCAAGCTGAGAAAAAGTCAATTTTCAAAATTATTTTAGCACGTCAAGTTGTTAAGTATCAGGCAACTTTCAAAATTATATATATATACCTATTAAACAGCCATCTTTAACGAAATAATGCTTGTTAAAATTTAGATAAATAGGTTGATTTATTCTCCATTAAGGGTCATAAACCAAATGCTTGATTGATGGGCCGTGGTGGCCGCCTAAACCTCAACCTCTCTGTCAAAGAAAAAAAATACGAATGCCATTGATTGTCCCAGGACATTAGAGGGAGCAGAACAATCATCTTACTGATTGTTTCTTTTGCCTATCGAAAGTATCGGTCTAAGAATAGAAAGAATAGAAATAAAGATCAAAATTCCCCCCGAATCGTCTATTAGCAAGATGGCAATTTACAATGATATTGATTATGGAAATGTCTTTCTCAAAGTGTATTAACTAGTGTCTTATTCTCTATTTAAGTGCAATAAAAATAAGAATAGGATGCAATATATTTAAATTTGCCTTGAATGTGCTACATTATTCAACATTGTCTTTATTTTTATTTACATGTTGGACACGTCCTGATAAAATTTCGGAATGCGGTTGGAAGAGATATCCAAATAAATTCCAAGAATCCTATTTTCAATTCCATTTTTCATTTATTTCTTAAAAGTTTTGGAACTTCTGAGAAACCATTTGTTTGGTTTGCGATGTACTGTGCCTTCAAAGGAAAAAGTGGTTAAGTTTATTTTAAAAGAGTTTAAGCTAAAATGTTATTAGTCTATTTTAAGCCATATTATTAAAATCACTCACTTAAAGTTCGAAAAAACTCCCCTTGAATGAAAACTTTTTTTGACTATTTTCATAAAAAAATTCTTGAAAACTCCACTTTATTTCTGTATTTGAGGGCTTTTTTAAAAGTAAATTGAATAGGGTTTACTGTTCAATTAAAAAAAAAACATAACAATTTTGTACAATTATGAAACTACAAGCGTTTTAATTTCGACAAATTTTCAAATTTGGCAAAAAAAAACTTTTTTTTCTCCATTTGAGCCCATAGCGTCAAAAGCACACGACGCAGCTCTTTTTGGTCCGAGAACAAACTGTTTGGTCAAGTTTTGTCTTTTTAAATTTGTTTAGATCATTAACATCGTTTGAAAAACAAAAAAGTTGTAAGAGTTTAAGTGGGGGTAGAGTTTTGAAAAATCGAAAAAACAGTTTATCGATAATATCTCGATAGCGCGTCGATAGATTTTGTTTTCATGGTTTTCATGGATTTTCGTGATCAGCGGGCCAATTTACTTTAGAAAAAGTTGGTTTGGTCCAATGGGGGAAAATCGACTCTTATTTTGCCGAGCAGTGTTAAAGTATCGACAAAAATACTTGGTATCGCGTAGATTTTCGGGACTTTTATACTCTGTACCGAAGGTACATAGAGTATATTGAGTTTGTGCAAAAGTATGTAACATGGAGAAGGAATCATTTCCGACCATATAAAGTATACATATTCTTGATCAGCATCAACAGCCGAGTCGATATAACCATGTCCGTCTGTCTGTCCGTCCGTCCGTACGAACAAACAGATCTCAGAGATGGTACGAGATAGAGGTTTGACATGTATGGGACAAATGCTTCTTATACTTGCTGGCAGATCAAGTTTATTTTCAATTTTTGTCACGCCCCCTCCCGCCCCCGCAATTTTGAAAAAACGTCAAATATTCCACAGTTTTGTAGATAGATGGTTTGTACCTTCTAGAGATAGTTAGTAATTGTCGAAATGTATCGATTTGCTGAAGAAATGATAATGATCGGATGAGCGGTTCTCAAGTTATAAGCAAAAAAGTGAACCAAGCCCCCCCAAAAATGTAGTTTCTGACACCAGAAGCCGAATGACCGATAAGCACATAACTTTGAAATTATTTCGTATTATTTCCTTACAAACCGAGTTTCAAGCCAATCGGATAAAAAATAATTTTTTTAGCATGCAGAGATTTTCAAGAATTTTCCGAAAATAAAAAATTATAAAAAAAAATTATTTTCATACCGCAGCCGGTAGGATTCGAACCTACGCTCCCAGAGGGAATCTGATTTCTAGTCAGACGCCTTAACCACTCGGCCACGACTGCTGGATAAATGACCGCAGCCCCAGTTCTAGGCAAAAACTATTTAGAGGGTGGATTTCTAGAGAATTTCTAAAATTAGTCAATGCGACGCTCGCCCCAAGATAATGAAAAAGAAATCACATCAGGAATAATCGGCCTATAGTTAAGTTCTATCAAAAGCAAACAATTTTAGAATTGTAGACGAAAACGTCAAGGAAATCTCTAAATTTCAAGAATTGTTCGCAAAACCAAGGCTAAGCCATTAAAGATACTTCCAACTTAAACTTATTGGACCCTTCTTAAGCTTTGCCAAAAGATTAACATATGAAAGCATGCAGTTTTTCTGACGAATTTCTGTACAATTTCTAAAATCTCTTTAAAACTTGCCAAATTCTTTCCCACTTTTGTATTCTTAATTGTTTTGGTTTCGAATTTCCAGTTCCGTTTATAACACTTTTCCTCACACATTTTTGTGTGCCAGCCATTTTGGTGCATTTATTTAGTTGGCATGACCACTTCATAAAACTAAGTTAAAAGTTAAACGCCCTCTTTGGTCACGCCCACAAATGGCTGACAAGACAGACAGCCGTGCCACACGGAGGGGTGGGGGGGTAGGGTAGGTGTTTGTATCGTTTTGCTGCTGACTCAACTCTCTTCCAGTAAAAAATCATTTGCATAAAATAATTTTGCGTGTTTTTAGTAAATAAATTACCAACAAGTGTAGGGCATAGTCCGCAGACAGATACAAAGATACATAAGCTAATGGGTATGTGTGTGTGTGTGTGTGTGTGTGTGTGTGCGTCTTATATACCCAATACCCTTGGTGTTGGTAACATGTCGTCGGGCAATTAATAACGGATTATGAGCGTTGACAACTATAGCAACGTCTCTCCGAGTGAGCCACAAATGTATCTTTTTATCTGGCAGAACGTCATCGGCCTGCTGTGGCCGCCCTCGACCCGGAGCCGGTGCCGGAGTCGGGCTTTTAAGCTGATGAAAAGGAAAATTGTGTAGCATTCAAAGAGCAACGTTTTCTTTCTTGGGTTTCCTTTCATTTCGAGTGTCTTGTGAAAAGCGTAGAAATTTCTGTAGATTAGCCAGGCGGCGACATTGTTTGATACATTTTACACATCACTTTTTTGTTTGTTTGTGTTTTTATTTATTTGTATTTTTCTTGGGCTTTTGTCTGCCTTGCAACATGCTGCTTAATTATGTTGCTGGCAACATGTTGCCAAGCATCAGAATAAAACCAAACGAAAACGTTCAATGAACTTTCACCATGCTGCGTATACGCAATGGCCAGGCATCAGCTGTTAAATACATACGCACGCAGGACGCGGGACGCAGGACTCGGCACTCATTCTGATTTACGCCGAAAAAGGCGAGCGTTGAACGCTGAAGTTCAATGCACTCGGCCGATGACGTTGCTGCCGCTGTTGCCCCTAGGGCTAAGGATAATCCAAAAAAGGCAGAGTCGAGCCTGCGTTCTCTCTCTGTGTGTGTGTGTGTGTGCGGCAGGACACGCACACGTGCCCAGGCAGCGTACGGGGGCATTGGCTTTTTTTGGGCTACGCTTTCGTCGGCAATTTCGGCGTCTTCGTAGGGCTTCGGTTTTGTGTGTGTTTTGGGTGTCAATGTCCTGCGTGGAGACTGCTTATATATATATATATATAAAAGTGTATATATACTTGTATAGATATGCCGCCTCCTGCCATGTGTCCTGCAAGTCGGCAAAAATTTCAATTCGCGTTGCGTTTTGCGTTACGCTCGTCACATTTTATTAGCCTGTTGTTTGGCTGCAGGACATTGAACGTCTGTCTGCCCTGCAAGTCCTTTGTGTCGCCATAAATAACACTCACACACACACACACACAGAGGAGGCCTTCCCTGTTTACGTTATATTTGTTATTTTTTTTTTTTTGGCTTAGGTGTAGGTGCATTGAACTGCAGGCCGCCTCTTTGACATTTGAAGTTAACATTTAGCAGTCGCTGACCAGAATGGTGTATACACTTCTTACTTCGAATTACTGATGTAATTGTAATTTAATTACTTAAATAAAAGTAATTACTTAAGTAATTGCGCTTGAAATAATGAATTCTTCGAGTATTTTATTCTTTAAATGAAAAAGGAAAAGTAAACTTTCCCGCAAATTGTGTCGGAGCACACAAAAACTATGTTGTCTACACTTCAGCGAAACGACAAATACTGAAAAAGAAAGCCTAATGATGAGGCTTAAAAATTAAGTTATATGCCACATTGTCCTATTCGATTTAATAAAGGTGACAATCCTTCTTAAAACTAAGCAAAATTCTTGAAATTGACAAAAATTCTTACTAGCACAAATTGGCGATTCTATATTTTCCTCTTCTGAAAATTCTTTGACAAAAAATGCTCGAATTCGTGAAGACAATTAATCTCGACCTCGACGTTTTCTTTATGTCTTCTCTCCCCCCTCTCCCATAACTAAATATATTCTATCTAAATCCAAGAAGATCTATTATTTCTTCAACCAAGAAAATCTCTACCAAAAACTTAAAAACTCTTGCTTGATTTTTCTCTAAGTGTACAAGTTATATATAAATACTGTTACTTTCAATTGATCAAGTATCTTGAACAAGTGAATACAGTTAGTAATAATTAGGGAATAATCCCAATTCCAATTTTTGATTAGCCATATTAAAAAACTTTATTAAAAATTGTGCTTTAACTATTTTGATAACCGTTTTTATTGTAAAGGAAGATGTGACAGCTCTGATAAAGTCTTGTCTACATATAAGTGTACGACTTTTTATTCTTGCTTCTTGTTGCTTATCTTCTTCAGTTAAAGTACCTCGATTAGAGCGTTCTCAATTGATTTCTAGTTTTCTTGTTTGCTACTACAATTTATTTGGATCGTTATTACAAAACGCAGAAGCACTATTTTTTTATGGCGTGCGTCACAAGACTTTGTGATCAATTATCTCGCAACAAATATGTGTTATTCAATTATGTTGAAGGTAATTTCGTTGAAAGACCAAAAAAAACATACACGAGTGTAGAGTTCGTCACGCAAAACTTTCCCATATGCCAAATACACATGGGTTTTTTTGGAGCGAAGCTTTTTTACGGACGTTCAACTGAAGGATCATATTTAGACAAATTTTTTTCCTTGCGACAGATTATTTTGTCAACCGCTTTTACCGTTTGCCGTAGCAGCAATTGGATTGTGTGTTTGTGGGTGTATGGAGTGACAAGAGGGCTTAGTTGCATGTTCAGTTTGCTCAGCTCACGTCCCTGACCGAAAATAACAAAACTCTCTCGGACGCGCTTACTGTTCCGTGGCTCTGATTGATCACACAGCACTCATCGGTCCGACAGCAACTCCATAACAGGCCCAAGCCAGTCAATCGGTCATAAAATGCGTTCTTCTCGAAAACCAAACTGTAAAATTGGTCCGGGACAGACCTGAGAGAAAAAAAAACCCAACTGTGTGTTTCTCTCCACTCACAATCAAAAAGAGGCAGAGTGCATAGCTAAAGGTTGTTTCGGTACTTCCCCATGAATGGAACGCTAGAAGGTGACTGTGTCTCTCTCTAACACCCAATGAAGTATGACCTCGGCAAGCATTCGGCAAGTAAGTTCGTGCTCCCGGGGCTATTGCTGGGGATCTCTGCTCTATGCAATGTGGTCGCGCAAAAGCGGTCGTTTCCGACACAGGCAAATGGGGGCTGATTATTGCGACCTCTGCTTAACAGGGACGTAACAATGACTTAAGAGCGACCAAGACTAAACTGTGAATTAACAGTGATTTAACAGTGACTAAACAGTGACTTAACAGTGAGTAACTGGGAGGTAACAGTAACAAAACAGTGACTTAAAAGTGACTAAAAAGTGACTAAACTGTGACTTAACAATAACATAAAAGTGAATTATCTGTGACTTTACAGTAACTGAAGTGTGATTTAATAGTGACTAAAAAGTAACTAACTAACTTGCTGTTAAGTCACTGTTACGTTACTGTTAGAAACTGTTAAGATACAGTTAAACAGTGACGTAACAGTGACGTAACAGTGACTTAACAGCAACTAAGCAATCTCTGAACAGCAACCGTGACTAAACAGTGACTTAACAGTGAGTAACTGGGTGCTAACAGTAACAAAACAGTGACTTAAATGTGACTTAAAAGTTTTTAAACTGTGACTTAACTGTAACTATACAGTGACTTAACAGTAACTGAAGTGTGATTTAATAGTGACTAAAAAGTGACTAAACAGTGACTTAACTGTATCTAAACAGTTATCTAACAGTGACGTAACAGTGACTTAACAGCAACTAATCAATCTCTGAACAGCAACCGTGACTTAACAGTGACTTAAAAGTGATTAACTGACTTTACAGCGAAGTGACTTAATGATGACAAAACAGTTACTTAACAGTGAGTAAACAGTGAGTTGTAAATGTTAAATTACCTTTACATCCCCAAAAGGCCAAGCCAAGCTTCTCTCATTCTCTTGGATTCTTGGAAAGGGGACCTACAGTTTAACGTCGAATTCGAAAGGCAAAGTTTTGGAAGCTTTTTCCTGACTAATTACATCTCAGTTGGCGCCAATAGCTGAGGAAGGTGACCGGATGTTTAAAAGTTTTTTCTATTAATTTTATGGTCCGAGGCGGGATTGAATCCTCACCTCCCGCACTGACACATTAACCGCTGCGCCTGGTCAATCAAAAAGTCTTTGGGTCCTATGTCAACATTACAATGATCTCTACCACCTGCTCTCTTCTCCCCAAAAACGTCTCTCCATAATTTTTTTCGGGGAAATCTCTGGCCACTCTAGGCTGTGAGTAGGGGCATTGCTTGTCGGACTGTCAAATAAAATTCCCCCACCGTGTTGGAGTCGTTATTAGTTTATTTTGTTATTTCGACGCTCTCTACTTGCAGGCTCGCAGTTAAAAATTAAAGTTACGCTTTACAGAACTATGGTCGAGTCTATGTAAATAGGCTGTGAGCCAGTTGATTTAACATTGACTGCAGTCAAAGTCACGTCGCCCTTTGTGTACTTTAAAGCCCTCAGAGATCAACTGAAGTTAAATTAAAATAAAATAAACGAGAAAAATAAAACTAAATTCTTTACAGTTGCAAAAGAAAAACTTTGTGTGCAATATCTTTATTCCTTTTCTACCTTTACGTAAGAGTATTCCGAATGTCGTTTACTTGGCTCAACCATATTCTACTTATGCACCGTTATCTTTGACTTCGCTGAAGCGGCGGGTGGGCCGCGTTTTCGAGCCGTTTTTCGTTTGGATTAAAAGGCATTGTCATATATGTATATTGGCGATGAGGGTGAGGGCAGCTGTGCTCGCCTCTAACGGGAACACTTAACCCTAACCATATTTCGGCAGTTCTTTCTTTTTTGTTGTTTTTTTTTTTGGGAGGGCGCTAATGATGATGAAGCGGCCAGAACCAGCAGCAGAACCAGAACACTAACAACCAACTGCCATCATTGTCAGAGCCTTGTCTCCTTGATGCGTCCTTCAGGAGCTCTCTGGCGCATGACTTTTGCTGCCTTCGCAACTTGCAAACTTCTGTTGCAAGTACAAAAAAAAAAAAAAAAAGCAACAACAACTTCTACTACTTCGTTTTGTTCGTCTTCTTAGAAGACTTTGTCTATGCTGCAAAAGAATGCCTTTGGGGCATTTAGATAAAAAATACATGAACGAGCCGGAGCCAGGCGAACGAGTAAAGAAAAAAAAAAGCAAGAGTGAGAGAGCGGCATGCATATTGCACTTGGAAAAATATGTGGAAAAAACTCACAAGACGCACATAAAATGTGAGACAAAAGCAACAAAAAAAATAAGAAAAAAATAAGAAAAACTGTAATAGAATTTACAAGCAAGAGGTGGGCAGAGACGGGAAAGGGTGGTAGTTTATACACGAACAGAAGAAAACATTTTCGAGGGTCATTTTTGTTCAGTTCAGTAAGATTTGGACTTTTACCTAATTATGAGACAAATTTAAAAAATATAATCCATCTTTATTTTAATCCTTTAAGCCTGAGTAAGATTTCAGCCCAAGCTGAATTTGCCCTCAGATACACCAAAGTGGAAATCCCAAAATTTAACAAAGCCACACTTCGGTGTGTCCCGGTGTGTCCCAATTGCCAGCAATTGGCGCCAGCCGTGAAGTAACCATAACAAAGCTTCTCTATCCCCGATATTAAGTGCGACTGTAAGTATTTGGGCGTTTCGAAAATGTTGATAATATATGGCTCTATCTTAACATTTCAGAGACCCAGGAATACTTGCACTTTTTCATATAAAGATATAATTAAAATCCCAAATTAAAAACGATTAAAAAAAATTTTCGAAAAAAAATTCTAAATATTATAGAAAGTTTAACTTTAACATAATTCTATTATTTCTTAACTTCTTCTTCTTCTTCTTCTTTATTGGCCCGATGCTTGCATCACAACCGTTTGACGGTCTCGGCCGCTGCAACTAATGTCCGCCAGTCGCTTCTGCTCCGTGCGAGCTGGCACCAGTTTTTCACGCCAAGCTTAGAAATGTCTTTCCGCACCTGGTCGTCCCACCTTAGAGGTGGTCGTCCCACCTTGCCTTGTCCCAGTTCTTTCGCATTCCTCTTGTAGACCATTTTTGCTGGAGCTTGATCATCCATACGGGTAACATGTCCCAGCCAGCGCAGCCGCTGTTGCTTTATGCGCTTGACCAGACTAGTATCCCCATAGAGCTCATACAGTTCGTCATTCCTTCGGATGCGAAAGTCCTCGCCAACTTTCAAAGGTCCATAAATCCTGCGAAGAATCTTTCGCTCGAAAACGCCAATCGCCGCCTCATCCGCTGATGATATTGCCCATGCTTCTGCGCCGTATTGCAGGACTGGGATGATAAGCGACTTATATAGCGCTATTTTTGTTCTTCGTTTGAGGTTTCTGCTCTTGAGCTCCCTACTTAGCCCGTAATAGCATCGGTTTGCGAGCGTGATTCTTCTTCGAATTTCCAGGCTGATGTTGTTGTCGCCGGTTATCATCGTTCCAAGGTAGACAAAGTCCTCTACAACTTTAAAGTTGTACTCTCCCATTGCAACAGATTGCCCAATTTGTGTGTACTTCTGTTTCGAGGACACTAGGTACTTCGTCTTGTCCTCGTTTACCGCTAAACCCATTAGCTCAGACTGCTTCTCAATCTCTGAAAACGCATTGCTTACTGCCTGTTCGGTTTTGCCGATAATGTCAATATCATCGGCATATGCGAGTAGCATTACATCTTTATTAAAAGATGGTGCCCGATCTGTTGGCATTTGGGCACTGGCGCAGTATATACTCCATCAGCAGATTAAAGAAGTCACACGATAAGGTGTCACCCTGCCTAAAACCTCTTTTGGTATCAAAAGGCTCGGAGAGGTTCGTTCCTATTTTGACGGAGCTTTGAGTGCTTCTCAACGTCATCATGCAAAGTCGAACGTACTTTGCTGGAATACCTAAAGTAGACAGGGCTTCGAAAAACCTTGACCTTATCGGCGTGTCGAAAGCGGCTTTGTAATCGAAAAAAGATGGTGATATTCGATGTTTGTCTCATAGGTCTTCTCCAGAATTTGGCGCAATGTGAATATCTGGTCTGTGGTGGACTTACCAGGTCTAAAGCCACACTGATAAGGTCCAATCAGTGTATCAAGAAGCGGCTTTAGACGTTCACAAATAATGCGGGACAGAACCTTATATGCGATGGGAGGGAGACTGATCCCGCGGTAGTTGGCGCAAACTGCAGGGTCCCCTTTTTTTAAAGATTGGACAGAGAACACTTAGATTCCAATCGTCAGGCATGCTTTCGTCAACCCATATACGGCACAGAAGTTGGTGCATGCACCTTACCAATTCTTCGCCTCCAGCCTTGAACAATTCAGCGGGCAGCTCATCAGCGCCTGGTGATTTGTTGTTCTTTAGCCTTCGTATGGCTAAACAGACTTCCTGTTGGGTCGGGGGGTCTATCTCAATGTTGTCGATTGGTGGCATCGTTACTTCTCTAGAGGCGGCATCATGTTCGTCATCGCCTCCCAGTAGGTTGGAAAAGTAACTTCTCCATTTGTTAAGCGCCACTTGCGGATCTGTGACCAAATTCCCCTGTTCGTCTTTGCATTGTGCGACTCTGGGCTTGAAACCTTCTGTTAATTGCTTAATCTTTTGGTAAAATTTTCGAGTCTCACTCATGCCGAATAACATCTCGACTTCCTCGCGCATTCGCCTTTCCTGCTCCAACTTTTTCTTCTAAAAAGGCGTTTCTCCTCTTTTTTTTCTCCAGGTATCGCTCTTTAGCAGCCCGCGTTACTCTCGACTGCAGAGTTCTCCTGTAGGCAGCATTTTTCTCTGCAGTAGCGCGTCGGCACCTCGTCGTACCAAGACCGCTTTCGAGGGGGCTCGGAGTAACCGAGTATCTCCTTGGCAGCCGTACTCATGGAGTGCGATATACGCTGCCACCATTCGCATATATCGGAAGGGAATGGGGAGGTTTCCCTGAGCAGTTGGGCGAGTTTAGCTGAGTAGGCTTCAGAGGTCCCTTGTGATTGCAGCTTCTCGACGTTTAGCTTTCGACGTGTGCCAGAGCGTGAGGCATGTGCCACACTGAGCCGCGTGCGTACCTTGGCTGCAACCAGGTAATGATCCGAGTCTATGTTGGCTCCTCGAATCGCACGCACGTCTAGCACAATTATTTCTTAACCTAAATGCAAGAAACCTTGAAACTAAGAACACAAATTTGCCGAAGAGCAAGGCAAAACTTCCAAAAATTATACACCAATATGAATTATTCAATGCACCGTGTGACGTGGAGTCTTCAACTAATTGTCAGTGCTCGAGTTAGTGTCTGTATAAGTGAGCGCAGTTCTCGGTGTCAGTCTTAAAATTGAGTCTCCTGTCAGATGAAACGCTTGAGATATGCAACATTTCTAATGTGAAGTGTTTGTTGTAATGCTGCTCTTGTTGTAGTATTGTCGCTTTCTGAGCAATGTGTGTATGTGTTTGATGTTGTAGTTTGTAGTCAGATTTGTGTTGGGCTATGCGGGTCTTCAACTTGGATTTTGTCGTTCCTATGTAGATTTTGTTGCAGCTATCGTCTTTATTTCCCTCGCATGGTATCTTGTAGATGACATTATTGACATCCGCTTTGTCTATCTTTGATTTGGTCCTGTTAAAAAATCCGTTCATCGTGTTTGCAGGTTTGTATGTTTTGATTGTCGTAGTTTCGGTACATATGTGAGCGATCTATATTTTTTTTGGTTTCTGGCTTCTTCTCTTGTTTGAGTTTTAATCCGTCCAGATGCTGTTGGCTTCATGTACCACTTTGATTTAAGTATGTTTCCTTGTCTGTTAATTGTTGCGTCTAAAAATGGAAGTTTTCCATCTGCTTCTAATTCCCTTGTGAATTTTATGTTCCTGTGATAACTGTTGAGCGTCTCCAGAGTGATTTGGACCTCGTCTGCTTTCGCTATGGCAAACAAGTCAACCACATATTTTGTGAACAGTCTAGGTGAATGTTTTAGTTTTCTTATGGTGGTCTCTAATAGGTCCTCCATAATAATGTCGGCTATAATGGGTGAGCCTGGGGATCCCATGGGCATTCCTTTTAGCTGTGTATATATTTTGTGCTCAAATTTGAAATATCTGCTCTTTATAACGCAAAACTTCACTATTCTTCAAAATTCGATTCTCACCAAATTATTGATACTCAGTGGACCACCATTGTTATTTATTACTTGATACTGAGTTATTGATAATCAGTACTCGTTACCCAGACTTACTAGATTCTAAGTACTGGATACTCAGTATTCGATATTCCATTTTCGTTAGACGGAACTCTAAACTCTGCGCTTGATAATCTATAATCATTACTTATTACTCGATACTCTGTTCTCGATACCTTATTGGCGTTACTCGATTTTCGATACTTGATTCTGAATACTCGATTATGCATACTCTATTATATTACTAAATTCTCTATACTCAGTAGTCATTTATCGGAATTTATTACTCGATACTCACTTCTCGATTCCCAGAAAGTTTGTAGCGGATAGACGGATACCTCTCTGACCACATAACTGCTTATCCTTGAGATCTAAGATTTGGCATAAATCTTTCTTTAGTTATGCAGGCGCGCACTAAGAAAGAAAATTTGTAAAATTTCACCGCGAAATGGGTAAAAAGACCAATGAAAAGTTTGTATGGGCCACATGGTTGTGGCGCTCAAGCATCATGTGGGCTGAGAGTGAGTGAGCACGAGAGAAACCAACTTGAAAGTATGTGGGAATGGGTCTGGCGTCCCTGATCTGTCAAGCCTTGCCAGATCAGCTGAGCATGTAAGAGAGGAGAGAGGCGGCAAGTCAGTCGTCAATCGTATTCAGTTTGTGCCGAGAATCAAAACTGTACCATGGAGCAAAGAGTATTGGAGAGGAACTTTGCTCAGTCGACACCGGTTCTGTTAGAAAACTGTCAGCTGTTCGCTCTCATTTACGCTCTCTAGATACTCTTTGGTGAGTTGTTCGCTCTCTCTGGATACTTTTGGGTTATGGTCGTCTCTACTGGCACTTTGAAGTATCTTTTTGGGCACTATTGTTTAGCAACAGCAAAATTGAGAGGCAGCGCAAAGTGCCTCTCTAATATTTGGGAGGGGGGACTTGAAAGAGTGGAGAGCGTATGAAGAGGGACAATATTCAGTTCGTGATTATTGGTTCAACGAGACGGGACTTATGTCGACGTTTTATCAAAGTATTCTGGTATGATTCGAATTTAGAAAACGAGTAGAATTGAGCAAGTTAAGATGATTGTTGTTCTAAATTCCGCCAATCTACCAGTATTTTCGTTTTCAAAAGTTGTGCAGCATAGGAACGAAAAGTAATTGATATTAAAAGCATTAGAAAATTCTCCAAAATTATAAACTAAACAAGTGAGAAAGTCGGTCAAGCCCGAATATAACCTGTACCTGGAGTAGAAGCTGAATGCAATGCTGGTGCTGCGCTCATCTCAAAGTCTCTCTCTCTCTCACTCTCGCTCTCTCACTCTCTCTCTGTGGTGTTAGTTGTGAATAGGTGGGAGGGGGTGGGCCGAGTGAGATGTACTTTTTTGCTCATAACTTAAGAACCGCTCATCCGATCTTTATCATTTCTTAGGCAAATCGATACATTTTGCTAATTACTAACTATCTCTAGAAGATACGAAACGTCTAGTCTGAAGTCGCCACTGGCCTGATTGTCTATATAATTTTTGGGGAATATTTAGGAATCTTAACGTTCCCAATTATGGGCAAGCAGGGCTGATGCTGCCTTGAAATGCACAACCTTCATATAGTCTCGGTTCCATCTACTGTCAAGATCACAGCGCCATTTGTCAAGTGGCTGGAGCCACATATGAGAAAGGTAAAGAAATTGGTTAGCTGCTTTTTTCTCTGTTTTATTCGCTTTTTTTGTACCCATTGGCAAAATATATTTGAGAACACAATGCGTTTCACTATATTTTCGTTCGAGCCGAATTTGAAACAGTCGTAAATATAATTTAATGAATTTCTAAATGTCATAAAGTTTTCGTTTTTATTTAGCTCTGAATTTATACATAACTCTGTGCCCACTTTAGACATACAAACGTCTTCTATATGTGCATATATATATATATTTTATGGTAGACGCTTGTCACATAATCAAACTTGGCAATCGCAGCGTCGGCGGCTTCAAGAAGCCAAAAACTCTGCCCTGCCGACCACCAGCGAAATGCAAATAATCTTCATGTGTGTGTCGCTTGGTTGATCATTGTTAAGATCGCCATAGGTATGTAGGGAATAGCCAAGTAGCTGACCATGAATGGCAAGAGGCGGCTGAATAAAGCAGTCAGTTTGAAGTTGGTAATACATATCCAGCTCCTGCTGCAGCCGCAGCCGCAACAATCTACTTTGGCTGCACTTAATTTCAGCGCTTAACAGACAATTAAAATCCAATTAATTCTGACGTTTATTATGCTAAGCCGACTGTGGAGGAACACTCTGCTGCTCTCAACGATGTTTGCAACAAGCGTCCACATAAATTCATGCAGCAGCAGCAACAGCTTTGTCGTTTGTTGTCGTTGTTGCATGTTGCTGGCAAATGCTTAGATACATGTGTACAAGCTGTTTTTGAAACATTTTATTGATGGTGGGGGGTAACTGCTGCATGCAATTAATTAACCAAATTTTCTAAATTTTGAAATATTTTACGGTCAAGGCCGAAGATTTTTTTGTTAATTTTTGTGCTTGGGAAAGTGCGAGTGCACAGTGACTGCTGCTGCTGCTGCACAATTAAAATTAATTGCAAACTATCTAATTACATGGTAATATGCTAATCAGCTACGCCTCGCCTCGCCATGGCCAAAACCACGCACTTGGCAACCAACAGAGAGAGAGAAAGATAGAGAGACTGGGATCTGGGAGCTGGGAGTTGCACCTTCTGCTGCCCTCCCAAGTTTGCATGTCAGACGTTCGCGTTGCATGTAAAACTTAATGAGATTTTGTGCCAGGGCCCCCAAAGGGACCGGTAGGAGACACAAAGAGTCGCCGCCCCTCGCTGCCCAACCACACGCGGCAGTTGACAAAAACCGATGGATATCCGTTTGGAGGCCAATTATTGGTAGCAAAGTATTAATGTGCCATAAATCATAAGCCCCAAAAAAAAAGGCCTTTTAACTATGCGTTGACTCTGTATTTTGCCATAGTTCAACAATCGGGGCGAATGTTCAAATCACTATTACAACATTCGCCCTTCAACCGAGCTTGCTAAATTTTTCCAATCAGCTGTTCTTTTTTTACTAGAACCAGGAATCAAGAATTGTAGCCAAGGCTTCAAGCCTTTAAAACCCGAAGGTTCAATTCTTAACTTTTAAAACCTAAGGTTTTGGTTCGAACCTGGCTAGGTCTAAGGTACCTTTTTAGTGCACTTCCAGCTCTCCGAAAAACATTTTTTATATATCTTAAAAATTCGACATGTTTATGTAATTTTTGTAATCAACTGAAAAAGTTTTCTTGAACTTCAAAAAGTATGACTTAAAATAATGTTTAGAAAAATTGTTTTGTGATATATAGAATCCATTTTTCTAAAATAACTTTCTTAAACTATTTACTTTTGATTTTAGAGTGAAATATCATTTGGAATTACTTTTTTATTCAGACTTTCGATATGGCGACTAAAACTTAAAAAATAACCTTTGCCTTTGCAAAGTCAGTAGCTTAGTCAATTGCTGTAGTTATTTTGTAGTACAAGCTTTTTGGACAAGTTTAATATAATCTCTGCAGGAGTATAATAAAATTTTAGCACAACAATCCGTACCCAAGCTCAGAGTTAAATTCTGACAAAATTTCCTATCACATTTGCATTTTCCAGAGTTTGCAGTCTAGTTTTGAGTATGGAATTTAGAAATTTTTATATAATAAAAAATAAAGTCATAATTTCCACTTCCTAAAGTTGATTTTATATATCTTTCGTGTAACTCTCCCATACATATTTACGTGTTAAACCCAATTTACTTACTTTTCTTGTTGCTCATTTTCCATTTGTTTTGTATTGTTTTTGTTTTTCTTTTTTTGCTTATTATTCGCATTTTGCTGCACCCACAACCAAAACGAAAAAAAAACCCGTCCACGGCAGCAATTTCTCTAGAATTTTGTAATGCAAATGTGTCAAAATGAAAATGGATTTTAAAGTGGACAAAAAAAAACAACAACTTACAAACAAACAGACGAGCGGAAAGAAAAACTGCATTTTTTGCTTTGGAGCATGTAATTCTGTTTACATTAAAAACGAACTCAAAAACAGGCGCCAGCAATTAAAATTAAAACAAGGCAATGAAATTTGAATAATTGATACAGTTTTCACTTTATTTAGCTGTCGTCCCTTTTTTTTTTTTTAATTTCAACTCAACGCAGACAAAAATTATCGATCCAAGTTAAACCAAACCAAATACAAATGTGTGTCTGTCCGTCTGGCAGACAGCAAGTACAACACACTTGAGAAAGTCACGGAGCTGGAGCTGGAGCCGGGGGGGGGAGGGGGAGGGGGAACGACGTGTGCGTGGGTGGCCAACCAACTGAACTTTTATGGCTGTAGCTTGTGTTCTCTGCGTCTGCTGCTACTTTAACTGATAAAAATAAAATAATCATGACCTAACACAATAAGCGGTAAATAAATGTTTTGGGAAGAACAGCTATAAATAGCTTTACTTAAGTTCTTGGTAAAAACGGTTTGTTTTTGGGTTTTTAATAAATTAATAAATTAATTCATCCCCTTCGAGGCGACAAGCAGTGCGTGTTCTATTTATAGATGGCATTTGATGGACTTGTGTGAATTTCACTAAGGGACCAGGGCGGGCACAAGCAGTCGTGGCCGAGTGGTTAAGGCGTCTGACTCGAAATCAGATTCCCTCTGGGAGCGTAGGTTCGAATCCTACCGGCTGCGGAAATTAGATATAATTTTTTTTAATTTATAATTTTGTATACTGATCGATATGTTTCATATTGTTGGAATTGATATTTAGGCCTGTCGGAATAGGAATTGTTTATTATTCGACTGTATTCTTCAAAACCCCATTTACCTTCATTTGACCTTCTTGATGACAAAAATATTCGCCCGAATTTCTTAATCATCTCGGAAACGAGAACAGCTTGATTAACAAATTTCACAAAATCGGTATTTATTTTATAGATCCCACTAATTATCGATAATTCTTTCGTTCCTCAATAAACTTTTGGATCAGAGAAGGTATAACATTCAATTACAATTAATTTAGTCGTAAGTTTCAATTTATTTTAATTAATTGCAAACTGCTTCTAATATTTAAATTGCAATTAATTTGAACAGCAATTGATAAAAACTATTAGTTGAGTTGATTAAAGCCCAGAAACCCTATCTCAGTTTGCCTTCTGTCATTGCTTTTGCGAAAACTCGAAGAGAATTGTTTTTTCAAGTAGCCCAAAAAAGAATCTTTCAAAAAGATTTCGCTCTTTCTTTCTACCCAACTTTGTCTGACAGTCTTCTTTGTCTTCAAATCTAAGATAGGTCAATTACAGTTTTTTCAATCCAAATGGAGCTTGGCCTGCTTAGTGCTAGAAATTTAACTTAATAGTTGATGTAATACAAAAAAACGCAGAACATAGTAGGCCTGGATTTTTAACACTTTTCACCTTAAGCATTTTTCATTCAGTCCACTTTAGCTCTCGCTTTCGAGAGGTGGTCTTGCTTATTTTTAAATTTCTTATTTTATTTATTAACAGCGCCTTTACTTTAAGATCATCGTGGTGCTCCGACACAGAGGCAGATATTTCAATTAATTCTTTCTTTTTTTATTGTTAAAAGATTTCGACCAAAGTCCCTTATGCGCTGCTGTCGCTCAAAAATAATGCTGTGTACCAGCTGATTTTTTTTTTTGCGGCGTAAATCTTTTGAGTTTTGATGTTTTGCTTCGTGATATTTCTTCAATTTATTTATTAACTTTTAAGCCAGAAATAGCTGGGACTCTGAGCAGCGTTGTTCACGTTGCCGTTCCTTTTCTTTCTTCCAAAATTGATTTTTAAACTTTATTTAAGTAAATGATTTCTTCTTGATGGTGGCCAGTAATAAATAGTTGTCCAGTTCGATGCGCTTCACACGGAATCTCAGTTTCTTCACATAATACTTGGCACTCTTGAGCGGCATATGGTCTAGTGTATCCTGCGGCGTTACATCTGGCCAAATGCATCCTTTTGCTTTTAAAAAGTTGACTTTCTAGCCCTCAATGGGGCGTTATCCAGGATCGACTGGTTTTTTTCTGGACTCATCTCAGGATATTAGTTATTTCTACCGTGTTAAAAAAATTTGTGCTTACCGATTTCTTCTCCTACTTCCACAGCACCCACATGGTTCACGAGAGACTTATTTGCAACTACATTATTATTGTCGTTCGGTAATAACCATATCTTAACATGGTTTCATGAAGAATCGCTTTATTTCTACGTATTTAATTGAATTTACTACTCTATGGAGTACTAATAAATGGATTCGTATAGGATTATAGGAGGCCATAGGACCTTTCGGTTGAATAGTGGGTTTTAATGAGAAAAACTTTTTTGTTTTGAATGTTAGCGCCTCCCACTTTAGCGATTATAATATCTTATACCTGCCATAGAAACTATCGGTCGAAAACTGGGCTATATTAAGAAAACAGGTTTGTTTTAATGGCGATCTTAAGCTCTGATATATTAAAACATTTGCAACTTCGGCAAAGACGAAGTTATCTTGGCCTCTCGTCTGAAATAAAATAAATTAAATTTTTCCATTTTCACAATTATATTAGCTTTGGGAATGCTAAGACCTACTTTTTTCCATATTGCCGTGAGTCCGACCTAATGTATTCTGTTTCTTTTCTATTCCGAACTTATCTAAGATGGCCTCAATTTCCGAGCTTAAATTTATAGCTGTGTGCTTTTTATGTAATTCAATAACTCCAAGAGTCTTAATGCATAAGTTTTTTTCAAAATACAATTGAATATTTATGTCTGGATGCTGTATCAATTTTTAATGAAAGAATTTTTTCCTTCATCAATTTTACAAGATTTTCTTTCATAATGTTATACTTTTCGCTTACGAATTGGAAAATATTTTTTGATGTTATGGGGTTCCTATCCAGACCACCGAATATTTGTTTGGCGATGGTCTGTAACGCCTCCGAGTCCAGTGCAGAAAAAGGCATTTTCTCCGTGGTGACCAAATCAATACATGCTCCTTTCAAATCATTTTGGCTGAAACTGGCTGAAATACTGTAATTTTGTGGATTTTGTCAGCATGGTCGTGAACTTCTTCCTGGATCAATTCTTTTTGGTACACGATCCAATGTACATCCTTCACATGTCACTTCAAATTTTTTATCACGTCGCCTTTAAATAAACGGCTGCATATTTTGCACTTAAAATAGTTTTCAGATTCAGGTTTGATTCAGGTTTGCGCTCTTCCTCGACGACCTCCATGATTTTATAGGGGGCGGCTTAACAGTGGGAAGAGAAAATATACGCCTTCTATTGTATGCAGATGACATAGTCATAATTGCTGATGAAGTCACTGTATTGCAGCAAATGATCGATCGGCTGGAAATATATTGTAAGACATGGAACATGGAAGTTAATATGACCAAATCGGAAATAATGGTTTTCAGGAAAGGAGGGCGGCTGGCAAATTCTGAAAATTGGACACTTCAAAGCGAACCCATAAAGATTGTACCTGAGTACAAGTATCTAGGAGTTGTTTTGACGCCCACTTTAAATTTCAAGAAGCATGTTACATGGAAGAGCCTTCTTGGCCAAAACAATGTCTCCACCGAGATGAAGTGGAAAATCTATGATGCCGTGTGTAGGGCAATACAAGCTTACGGAGCGCAAGTCTGGGGCTTTGGGCAACACGTTTTCATCACACGTATTTATAATTTGCCACAGACAACGCCACACAATGCTCTTGCACTGGAAACGGATAAAAACGGCAGTAGATTCTACATGTTGGACCAGCACCTCCGTTACATATAAAAGACTCTATTTACATACGACAGTCATAGGCTGCCACGACGCCTTTCTCAGATGGTGCTGGAGAAAAATATTTTCTGGGCAATAGAGCTAGGTACATTGTACATACTGCATAACATAGAATGGGACTGGAACAACGATAACCTATGGAATGCCAATCGCAATGCGCTCATCGCGGATCTAAGGAAAGACAGGCATACGGAACTCGTGCAGCAAAAACTAAGAAGCGAAGGGAGAATCTACAAAGAACTCGACCATACTGTTGGCAAAAAATATGCACAAATGGATACTAGGGCAGTATTATGGATCTTTAAGGCAAGAAGCGACATGATATTGCTAAATGGAAATGGACAAATAAATGCGAATTGTGCAATATAATTGAAATAGAGGACATTAACCATTTCCTGGGCAGATGTCCCATACTAAGATAACACAGAGCACTATATTTTAACCAACCTGTGCTAAGTCCGAATCAGGTCATAGATATTTTAAATGATGCGAGCGATACTAACTGGAAGGGTTTAGTGCAGTTTTTGCAAACAGGCCACTCAGTATAGGAAACGAATTTTAAGAGAATCTTTTTAAATTTAAATAATATCATGCACATAAACTCTAAAAATTTGGTAGGCTCCTAAACCGACACTGGGTCCCAACGATCCTGTATCTCGCGACGAGCGGGACCTTTTGTATGGCACCAAGGGGATCCCCAAATACAATAACACAATTATCAAAAATCAACGAAACATAGAAACGAATTCTCCGACTGACGACTTAAAGTCAAAGTCGAGTAATATTTAAAACCTTAAGTTACTTAACACTTTGTTATGTTCATAATGTTTATAATATCTGCATGATTGGTTTTAAATATATTTATTATTATTATAAAAGAGTTTGTTCTCACCGATTCACTGACTGATTGGCAGTCCACGCAGAGCGCGAACTATAAGAGATAGAGGGCTGTAATTTGGACAGGAGGAAAAGTCGGAAAAGCGTCGGAAATTTTTTTTTTATCCGATTGAGTTCTGCACGCCAAAATCAATTTTTTATCTGATCAGAATACGAAATAATTTGAAATGTGATTTTCCGATGATGGAAAATTTGACCCAAGGGTCATACATGCCTAAAACTATTTTTCATCCGATTGTTCTGAAACTCAGTTTGTTAGGATATAATACTAAATAATTTAAAATGTCTATTTCCAATTTCTGAAATTCCGCCCCCGAGTGTAAAAATGCCCGGAAAAATTCACACGCAGAATAACTATTTTTCAGTTCCGTTCAGGCCTAAATGGAAGGGCTGGTACTGAATTCATGGCATCCCTTATATGAGTTTCAGCCATGAATTTGACACAGGCATGGCCTAGGACTTCATGACGTTCGGTTCTTTTACATATGAAATGCAAGTACTGAATTCAAAGGTGAGTTTCATGAGTGATTTCATGGGTGGTTTTAGTTCGAATTTATAAGTGAATTCAGGTCTGAAAATAATTCTGGTACACGTGTGAAATCACCCATGAATTCAACCAATAATCAAACCATCGCTTCAACGACTCACCCTACCTGACTCGTTTCATTTAAGCTTTTCAGAAAAACACAGACAAATTTGTTAGGGCTTGACTGGGATTTGAGCCTGGTGCCTTATGCACCCAACGTATGGAATGGCGCGCCAGCACATTCAGCTGTTGCAGACTTTTGCAGATTCACATTTAGAGGGCTACTTGTGCTTGGTTGAGCGGACAAGAGAGAAATCAAAAAAAAGAGCCAACTCGCTCTCCCTTGCTCTATCTCCCTTGTATATCTCTCTGTTGAAAACGGGTTTTGATGTTGTTTAAAACAAATACAATCCGATTGAGAATAATATTACTTATTTCAAGATCATTTGGAACATTTGTTCTCAAGAATTTTGAGAACATGTCGAATGATTGGAGAACTTCTTGAATGATAGACAGATTGTAAGTGTCGCCTAACCAAATTTTTTAAAAAGTGGTCCGGTTCGGGTTCAGGTTCGTATCAAAGCAATAAAATGTGTTTTGTTTACTTTAAGATGTTTGTAACACAATAAAAAAAGAGAATTGAAAAATGTAAAAATACTATAAATTTGCAACAATTCGTATATGGGTCATTCTTTTATAAACCGAACAGCAAAAAAAATTTTTTTTATTTTTCATTTTAATAAAAAAAAATCCGAAATTAGATCTCGACATGCCCACAAAACGTAATTTGCGGTTTAGCACAAAAATTTTTTGTTAATTTTATAAACAATTTCAAAAATCGTCAAAATCGAAAAAATGGAAAAAAAGGGTTTTTTAAAAACGTGATATCTTAGGTTTGGTTTATCGGACAGTGCTCAAGTTGATATCGATGGAAACAATTTCACTGTATCTACTCAAATTATAATTTTATAGATTTTTAAATTATTTAATAATATTAAGTAATTGTTGCTAAAAATTATTTATAATTTTTTCAAAGTGTTAACCACCATGATATAGCTTCTAAGGATAAACAGTTTATTGTCCTAAATATAACTTAAATTTTGGTGTTTTCAAAAAGATGGAGACTTTTATAGTTTAAAAGTTATGAATTTTTGAAGTTATAAACAAATTAAAAGTTGCCCTTAAATAATAATTTCTCACGCAGTCCGTTTTAAAGCTTTTTGGTTGAAACTTGGCAAGTGTGCTTTATATTCATCAAGCTTTCCAAAAATGTCAACATCACGCGGATCGGACGACTATATCATATAGCTGCCATAGGAATGCTGAGTTTGGTCTTGGTATACAACACTTTGAAAGCTCTGGTAACCCTAATTCACAACAAAATTCAATTAATCATAACATTCGTATGGCAGCTATATGTTATAGTCATCCGATCCGCGTGATGTTGGCATTTTTGGAAAGCTTGATGAATATAAAGCACAATTGTCAAGTTTCAATCAAAAAGCTTTAAAACTGACTGCGTGAGAAATTTTTATTTAAGGGCATCTTTTTAATTGTTTATAACTTTAAAAATTCATAACTTTTAAACTATAAAAGTCTCCATCTTTTTGAAAACACCGTTTTTTAAGTTGTGTTTAGTACAATAAATTCTATATCCCCAGAAGCCAAAACATGGTGGTTAACACTGAGAAAAAATTATAAATAGTTTTTAGCAACAATTACTTAATATTATTAAATAATTTAAAAATCTATAAAATTATAATTTGAGTAGATACAGTGAAATTCTTTCCATCGATATCAACTTGAGACCTATCCGATAAACCAATCCTGAGATATCACGTTTTTAAAAAAACTCTTTTTTCCATTTTTTCGTTTTTGACGATTTTTGAAATTGTTTATAAAATTAACAAAAAATTTTTGTGCTAAACCGCAAATTACGTTTTGGTGGGCATGTCGAGATCTAATTTCGGATTTTTTTTTATTAAAATGAAAAATAAAAAAATTTTTTGCTGTTCGGTTTATAAAAGAATGACCCATATGAGTTCTGATTGACATAAAGATGGGTATATGGCAGGTTATTAATGAGTTTGATCGAAAAGTCCAAAGATCGTACATTGATAGATGGCAATTGTCAAATAAGCTTCACTTCTTCGTTTTGTGTTCAAGTTCAAAATGGGGGGTAGCAACGCAACACTGGGTTCCTGCTAGCAAATAGACGGATAAATAGGACTTCTAGATCAAAAAATTGCGAAATTTGAAATATCGTATTATGAGTTTAGAAGACGGGAAAATATTCGATTAAATTGAACGATCCAAAAAATTACGAAATTTTTAGAAAGCTGAGTAAAGTATCAGATCTCTCCTGGAAGGACAAGGTTCAATAGAAGCTAAGACATTTTTGCGCAAACTCTAAAGCTCTCGCGAACTATTATTATCATTATTTTTTGCACTACTCTTTCAATTTTTGCGCAAAAAAAAAAGAATTTGTAATTAACCTCATATTGATTGAATTTTAAATGCGTTGAAGCGTGGCCCATAACCACAATTTGCCACCCGTTGCGCCTTTTTACTTCACAGATACTCGCAGATAGCTGGCACTTTCCACTAAGATTAATCATGCAGCAAGCTAGCGCACACACACAAAAATTGTTCTAATAAGACATTGACCCCTCTCGGACCCGAGAACGTCGTTCAGATACAAAGTGACTGATAGACAAGAGCGACAAGCGACAACAGAAATCAGAGCAGGGGCAGGGGCAGACGCATTAAATTTGCAAGAAACGAGCCATTGGGCATTGTTTAGATACGCGCATCTCTCCGCTTAGATAAGGCCAGCGCAATGACCGCTTAAAGAAAGACTTTGACCCAATTCTTTGGCGCAAAGCCTGTGTCGATTAATCTCAGAGATCGCCGCATCGCAGCTGCCTGCTAATGTTGGCTGTGGCCGGTTGCTCCTGCCTGCTAATTGAGGAAATCGAATGTAAAATTATGTGAACGCCAGCCGTGACGCATGGGTCTAATTTATGTATCTGATAGATACACACGTAGCCAAGTTTCTGACCTGCTTTGTACACAGTTGTTGCTTTGTGTTTTGCAGAAATGCTTTGGCAATTTTCGCAAATTTGCAAACACCAAAAACCAAAGAAAAAAAAAAGCAAACTGTCAGCGATTCATCTTTCACGGGCAGAGGGCAGAGACTCGGGAATAAAATACCTGGAAATTGTTTCTTAAGATGGAAGACGACTCGACTGTGGAATATGAACAGAAGCGACAGACATAAAGCAATAACAGTGAGAAATTTGTAACGAATTCAATGAAATGGCATTAAATTAATCATAAACTCTCCCATTGCAAAAAGGGGGGACGGGACACATAACTGAACATGTTTATACAGGGTGTCTGATTTCGTGTTTCTGTTAATTATGGTTGTTCAGTCAAGGTAATATGTTTAAACAGGGTGTCTGATATTGTTTCTGTTGGTTAACAATAAAATTGGGCAACTCCGGCATATAAAGTCTAAAAGCTGCCCAAATACAATCAAAATTGCCCAAAACAGGGTTTTCAGTCTAACTGAACATGTTTATACAGGGTGTCTGACTTCGTGTTTCTGTTGGTTTACACTTAAAATTGGGTAACTTTTGTATTCAAAGTCTAAAAGCTGCCCAAATACACTCAAATTTGCCCAAAACGGGGTGTTTAGTTTAACTTAATATGATTTTGCAGGGTGTCTGACTATGTGTTTCTGTTAATTCACACTTAAAATGGGGGAACTCTTGCAGTAAAGGTCTTAAAGCTGCCCAAATACATTCAAATTTTCCCAAAACGGGGAGTTGAGAGCAACTTAGCTTGTGTATACAGGGTGTCTGACTACGTGTTTCTGTTAATTCACACTGAAAGTGGGGGGAACTCTTGCATTTAAAGTCTTAAAGCTGCCCTAGTATACTGAAATTTGCCCAAAACAGGGTGTTCAATCCAACTTAAAATGTTTATACAGGGTGTCTGACTTTGTGTTTCTGTTGTTTAACACTTAAAATTGGGCATCTCTTGCATTTGAAATTTAAAACTGTTATAATGCAATCAAAATTCCAAAAACGGGGAGTACAGAGCAAATCAACATGCTTATACAGGGTGACCGACTTCTTGTTTCTGTAGAACGAAACCTAAATTTGGTAAACTTGTGCATTCGAAGCTTATATTTTGTCATTATATACATAAATTAACAAATAAAAAGTACTTGACCATACAGGGTGCCTTACATCAAGATTCCATTAATGTTAAACTTTATTGAACAAATAAATTAACTTACAAAACACTTGAATCAGTTGAATAAGACTCTGAGGAGAGCTTTAATCTATTTTTTATGCTTATACAGGGTGCCCATTTAAAAGATTTTTTTGTATTTTCGACTAATCGCTTAAATCGCTCAACTTAGGGCAGAAAGGGTGATTCGGACAGCTCAATAAAACACTTGTGGCAATATGAAACACTGGAATTATTCCAAACAGGGTGCTGTTTAATGACTTTAACTAGACGGCACTGGGGTCTTAGGGCAATGTGTTATGCATATACAGGGTGTTTGTTCAGTAGTTGGAGTAGTTGGAGACTAGTTGTATTAAAAGTTTGATTAAATCACTAAAATTAGGATATACAGGGTGCTTCGAACACCTTAATATAACAGTTAAACCCTGAAATTAGACTATAGAGGGTGCCTATTGCAAGTTTTAATGCTCATAATAGACAGGGTGCTTCGAACAACTTAATATAATAGTTAAACGTTGGAATTTTACTACACAGGGTGTTTGTGGTAATTTTTCAAGCTCATACAAGGTGCCTGATAAAGGAATATCCACATTTTGTGGAATAAAAGCACATTACCTAGACTGTACAGGGGCTTAGAGCAAGTTTGAATGCTTAAAAATCATCAAGTCCCTAAATTAGGAAAGACAGGGTGCTTAGTAGTGCAAGTAAAAGTATTGAACTCTTGAATTAGACTAAAGGCTGTTCAAAGCAAAATATTAAACTTTTACAAGGATTGAATCAAATGTAAATTGGGCAAGACAGGGTGCTTCGGACATCCTAATATGTTCTGGCAGGAAGTCTGCTCTCGCTTGTAACTTAAATTAATAAGTTATTGGTTTTAAAGCGCACCATTGGATTTGCTTAGCAGTAAAGGGTGCTTTAAATATATTTTCATGTTTGTATAGGGTGTCTAGTATCATTATAAATTTGACAAGCACTCAAATTAGTAAAATAAGGTTACTGTAAGCGCATTTTTCTGATTATACAGGGTGCCGATTTTCAGCTCAATATTCAATATTGTCACTTAAGTTGCTAAATTATCTTGTTTAAAGCTCATCAGCTATGAAATACAGGGTGTCTTGTTTCAAGTTTACTTGAATTTCAAGCTAGAACTGATAAATTTCAATGATAAAGTAAACTCTGTTTACTTAATTAGCTGAATAACTTTTCAAGTCTATACAGGGTGACCATATAAATTGTATAAACTTTAAAAAATATTTGACAAATTCGAGAACTTCCATATTTTCATTGTTATTTTAAGCAGTTTAATTTCCACATTTGTTGCTTGCTTCATTTAGGGCCTGGCCAGACCGGGCCGGCAGTTAGTGTCAGACAACCCGCTGCCTAGTTTTAGTTGCCTCTAATTTAACGGCAGAATGAGCTAACAGGACGACGTTGAGCCAGACAAAAACATTTGGCAGTTGCCAAGTCTCCACCCCTCCGCGCCCACTCCCCTCCACATCCTTGACAAGCAGCGATTAAGAAGATAAATGATTATTTTGAGCAATGCTAAAATAATAGACAACCAAAAGCTGCTGCACAGCCAAGAATCCTTTTCATTTTTTTTACCCCAAAGGAGGTCGCATTAAATTTCTAATTAGATACGAAAATTCTGCTTACGCCACGTACGATTTTATTGATTATTTTCTTGCCTTTTTTTTTGGGAGTACTTTGAACCCAAAAGCGAACCCAGGCAGAGAGTGCGTACAACGACCTAAGACTTGCCGAGACACGAGACCTGAAACCGGCTGCCTTTTTATTTCAATGTCAAGGCTAAAAGCCTAAAAATGACGCCCTTACGCACTGGGCGTCTCTCTTTCTCTCTGTCTGTGTGTGTGTATCTGCCAGACACAGGAAATTTAGTGTTTGCAGACAAATGCTTTAATATGCTCAGATATTAATTCAAATTACCGAATAGAGACAGAATTTATTGTAACATAAATAACAATGTATAAAAATAGGACTAAGAAAAATTATAATATTATTGTAAAAAGTTCAAGAAATTCAACATCAGCTGCTTGTTTGAGTTTCCATCAAATGAGAATTTTAATCTTAACTAGACTTAGTTAGTATCTAGAATTACACAAAATGTAAATGTTGGAAATAATCAACACCTTTAAGGTCAACAACAGAAAATGAGTGATAAAAATCACGATTTAAAAACGGCTAAAAGATTTGCCATCAAACTGTTTTGAAATACATATTTCCACATGTGGTACCCGGCGTGCGTTGCCACACACCCTTAAGAATTTTAAAGACAAAACGAAGCTTGTTAAATGTTTTTCCGAAACTAAGCTTTTTTTTTGGACTGTATGATCTATCTTCTATTCGTGTCAATCAAAACTCATATTAAAATTAACCAAAATCAAACTTCTTTAAGGCGATTGGCAATCAACTCCGACTTAGCCGTCTCTAGTTACCAACAATTAAATCTTTGTATTAGTCAATCGATCTTGATCCACATTATACAAATAGGCTTAGAAATTTCGCGACTTTTTGGACCGTTGTTTCGAACCATTTACGCGTCTACAAACGCCATCTATAAAATCTTAATGATTCCCAAAGTCCAAAGTTTAAATATAAATTTTTGACAGTACATCCAACACTTCCTTTATTTACTCGTCTATTAAGTCTTCAAAATTATTTTTGCTCATATGAAAAACTCGCAAATATTGCGATTCCCTGAGCCGTTTCTTCATACACCTTCTATTTATCCGTCTATACTGTCATCCATTGAATCTTCATAATAATATTAGGTCATACGAAAAATTGGCGAATTTACGTAAATACTCAAATGCAAAATTTGATAATTTTCGCAGCTTTTGGACTAAACCTCTTGTATACGCGTCTTTAATTGCTATCTATCAAATCTTCATCTTCTTATCTTATCTTATCTTAGGTCCTTTGATTTTCTTGACCATTTCATCTACAGCTCCTTTTTTATACCCGTTACTAGTAGAATAAAAAGGGTATACTAAAGTCGTGAAAATGTATGTAAAAGGCAGAAGGAATCATTTCCGACCATATAAAGTATATATATTCTTGATCAGCATCAACAGCCGAGTCGATATAGACATGTCCGTCTGTCCGTCCGTCTGTATGAACACCTAGATCTCAGAGATGGTAAGAGATCGAGGTTTGACATGTATGGGAAAAATGCTTCTTTTATCTGCACGCAGATCAAGTTTGATTCAAATTTTGGCCACGCACTCTCCCGCCCCCGCAATTGGAAAAAAACGTTATATCTCATACAGTTTTGAAGATAGACGATTTGTACCTTCTAGAGATAGTTAGTAATTAGCAAAATGTATCGATTTGCCGAAGAAATGATAAAAATCGGATGACCGGTTCTCAAGTTATGAGCAAAAAAGTGAATCAAGCCCCCCCCCTCCACCCATACTTTTCGGATGGTCACCCAAGACACGCAGAGTAACGGGTACATCGAAGTTTTTATTTGTTCCTTTTCTGTATTTACTCATGCACTCTTGCCGTCTATTAAATCTTCATATTTTATATATATATATAATTAGAACGTCAACTGTACAACTTGCATTTGCCAACGCCTGCGTTTTTATTCCCTGTTCCCTCTAAAAATGGGAAAAAGGGGATTATGAAGTTATGCAATTGTATGTAACAGGGAGAAGAAAGCAGCCTATATGGTATAAGGCTGTCAAAAAAGTCTTGCAGCATTTCCGCAAGCTTGTCTTTGCAAGCGCATAGTTTCAGTTGTATTCGTCGCATCGGTTCACGTTAGAGCTTTTTGGAAAGCTCTTTTCTCGCGCTAACACGTGTTTGATTTATTGTTGTTTGTTTTTAGTCGTTCGTAAGTTGTAGCGTCGCAAACATGGAGCAAAATAAAGAGAAAATACGGCATATTTTACAGTACTACTACGATAATGGCAAAAATGCATCTCATGCTGCCAATAAAATTTGTGCAGTTTATGGACCCGATACAGTTTCCATTTCCACCGCACAACGATGGTTTCAACGTTTTCGCTCTGGTGCAGAGGTGATCGAAGATGCGCCACGGTCCGTAAGGCCTGTCGTCGAAAATTGCGAAAAAATCGCTGAATTGATCGAAAGACACTGGCATAGTAGCAGCCGTAGCATCAGCCAAGAGCTGGGCATGAGTCATCAAACCGTTATAGACCATTTGAAGAAGCTTGGATTCAAAAAGAAGCTCGATGTATGGGTGCCACACGACTTGACGCAAGAAAACATTTTTGCCCGTATGGATGCATGCGAATCGCTTCTGAATCGCAACAAAATCGACCCGTTTTTGAAGCGGATGGTGACTGGCGATGAAAAGTGGGTCACTTACGACAACGTGAAGCGCAATCGGTCGTGGTCGAAAAGCGGTGAAGCTGCCCAGACGGTGGCCAGAACCTCCGGGAGCTCGGATGGGAGGTTCTTTTGCATCCACCGTATAGTCCGGATCTCGCACCCAAGTGATTACCACCTATTTCTGTCCATGGCGAACGAGCTTGGTAGTCGGAAGTTGGCCACAAGAGAGTCCTGTGAAAATTGGCTCTCCGAGTTTTTTGCCAATAGGGAAGCGAGCTTCTATAAGAGGGGCATTATGAAGTTGGCATCTCGTTGGGAACTCGTCATCGAACAAAACGGCGCATATTTGACTTAAATCGCATTATTCGGGTGTGTCACAGAAATCTCTAGAGGTTTTCGTATAAACGTCAGCACTTTATATCAAAGCTGTTTGAATTTATATGTTATGGGGCTAATATATGCCCGGCTACTAGATTAGATGTCAAAGGTTAAGAGATTTAAAACCGCCAGCTTCCATCAACGTAATCTAGTAGGCGGTCTGATTCTTGGCACTTCGCAAATAAAGTAGTCCCTGATTTGTTCGAAGTGCAATCGTTTACACGAAAATCTCTAGAGATTTCTGTGACACCCCTGATTATAACCAATTTTATGAACAATTGAAAATGCAATAAAAATACCGCAAGACTTTTCTTGATCAGCATCAACAGCCGAGTCGATATAGACATGTCCGTCTGGCTGTATGAACACCTAGATCTCAGAGTTGGTAAGAGATAGAGGTTTGACATGTATGGGACAAATGCTTCTTATAATTGCAGGCAGATCAAGTTTATTTTCAATTTTTGCCACGCCCCCTTCCGCCCCCACAATTTTGAAAAAACGTCATATCTTCTACAGTTTTGTAGATAGATGGTTTGTACCTTTTAGAGATAGTTAGTAATTGTCAAAATCTATCGATTTGCTGACGAAATGATAAAGATCGGATGAGCGGTTCTCAAGTTATGAGCAAAAAAGTGAACCAAGCTCCCCCCGCCACCCCCCGTCCCACCCATTCACAACCAACGCTCAATGTTAGAGAGAGAGCGAGAGAGAGACAGAGATAGAGAGAGACACAACAGGAGCACTATATTCAGCTCATACTGCAGGTACAGAGTATATTATAGTCGGGCTTGACCGACTTTCTCACTTGTTTTTTTTTTTCGGTAGGTGCTCTTACAATTTAAGACATATCTCACTTCATAATTGTCAGAATGAAACAACCAAGATATGAATCGAAAGCTAATTAAGCTGCCTATAATTATAATTATTATAATCGCATAGAAGATTGTTTTCATATTGGTTCAGTAGTTTGAATTCAACGACTAAGAATAGGTATATAAAAAAAAAGTATAGTAAATAAGGAAAAAGGGTAAAAAAAAAACATAAAAAACAGAATTGCAGCAGAATTTAATACTGTCGTATATTGTGCAAAAAATGATTTGACTGAGGTGTCAATTCATTAAGTAAGTGGTGGGCTCCCCAGTTCAGGCAATTTCACTTTACCACTCGCACAGCACAATCCATCCGCTTCACCTTTAAATTTATTTGCCTGACAATGGCGACAACGTTCGTTCATTGGACTAATTATAATATGCCTATGATAAGCGTAATCGGTGACACTTTTGTTTGTAAACGCAACACCTAAATAGATTTTGTATTTCACGACGTTCATTTGCAGTTGTTGTTGCATTATTGTTCCGTTGATCTGAACTGGAACTTGCTGTGCGTAGACGATTATTTTCTTTGCGATGTGTAATGTCTTGGTTTTTTCACGGCTGCGCGAATTCCAGTTGAGCACAAAAGTTCTTATATTTCTTTGTTTTTTCAGAAGTCTTTAATAGACCGAAATGTTGATAAGGATGTATGGCCTGGCAAAGGAAAGGAAAAAGAGTTGTCTCTCCTGGGATCAAATCAATATTACATATCTAGCTCAAATTAAAGTCAAACATGCTCAAAATGTTTCAGCTTTGTGATTAAACTGTGCTCTAATTTTTTGCTCTTTAATTTTCAGTCTTTCATGAAATTAACCATTAGATGCGTTCGACTCACCTATAAAACCTTCTATATTTTCATGGGAAACTTTATGATAAGTTATTTGTGGGCGTAAGAAAAATTTCTTGTGACAATTCTAAAAATGTATTTTCCAAGCAATTCTCATACAAAAATAAATCAAAAACTGTGCCCAAAAAGCATTGAACTTCATTTCTTAGCTGAGCCGAGATCAGCAAATGAACTTAACGGCGCTTTCTTCCATATAAATTTTAATTAATTTTTCTTGTTAAATGTTTTCGCCAAAAATTAAAACAACTATGATAGATAGATACATAGATAGATAGATAGATAGATAGATGTGTTTGTATGTACTGTCGGTATGTGTGCATGTGGGGAGAGATACAATCGGATACTCGCTGGGCCAAGTCAATGAACTAGAAAAGGTCAAAACTGTGATTTTTGCAAGCTTATTAAATCTTTTTTTTTTGTCTTTTTTGTTGTGGCTTGCTTTCTTTTTTTTCTGCGTAGCATATTAGATTTCGTTGGTGATAAATTGTGAGTGCTCTGCTTTTGGTGTCTGCTCCTAAATCTTTTATTCAAAACATTTGAACATGTTTGACCAAGAAATTTCCTTGTTATTTAATGTCTTTACTTAAGGATGGTGAAAGTTGGGTTTAAATTATTCAATATAATTGGTTGTATAACAGGGCGATGGTGGGAATTGGTTTAAACTTATTTAACTTTTGGCTTTGGTGGATAGAAATGAAAGTGAAATGCTGTGCCTGCACTGTTTAGCTAGGCAGTACTTCACACAGTGCGTTTGGCGTCACAGTTGAACTAAACATTTCGGGTGTGTTGACCTGATCAAATTGCTTCGAACTCCACCATCCCTCTGTCCCTACGAATCCCATTCGTTTGCTTTTGCTTACTTAAGCACATTTCCTTCGTCGCCCCCCAACCCCCCTTTCCCCCATCATCAACATGTCAAAAGCATCTTTCCCCAAAGTCTAAGAGAGAAATCCCTTTCAAGGAGAAAAATGCTTTTTAATTAGCAGCAACAAGCAAACAGACAAAGAAAATCTTCCAAACGATGCCCAAAAATCAAACAAAACAACAACAAGGCATATTAGCAAATAAGCAGGGGGGGGGGGGCAAGAAGGACGAAGAAGGACGACGCCAAAATGCTGCAAGCTAAATGACACGACTCGAACAGGAGACGCGGATTTCAGCGTCTCCTCTTTGGAAGCATTTGCATTTGCCCAAGACGACTTCATATCTGTTTTGGAATTTTTCGCTGGGAGCGGGGGCAAAAGTGTTAATGGCGGCTAATAAGGCGGCAATGGCAACCACAGTCCCTGGCAAAAGGACGAAGGACGCAGACAGCGTCGCGGAATGACATTAACAAGCGTGATAAAAAGAGAAAAGGGCGTTAAAAAAGACGAAGAAGGTGCCAAGCAAATGAAAACAAAACCGAATAAAAGCAACAAAGCGAAATGTTTGAAGAGTTAAAGACACAAAAGCACAAAGCGAAAGTTGCTTAAAGCTCTTCGCAGAGTCTTGGCATTAACGGTAGACAATTTAGGGCTCCAATAATTTTTGAAGACGTCTGGCCGAAGGAAGTCTGAATTATTCTTAATATAGACAGGAAGGTTCCTACCACCTGGTGGGCCTCAACTTGCAGATTCTCAGATTTACGATTGCTTTTTCTTGTTGTGTTTTAAATAAAGTATATTTCTATCCCTACTTATGACTAACCTCAAGAAACTTGGCTTCTGTTTATCTAATTACGCTCTATTAAAAGGAGAATGTGTTAATAACACCTAGGAATAGCAATAAAATGATTTTTTATCATACACAACTCACAGATTCTCAGATATACGATCTCTACCAATAACTTACTTACCTTATTACCGTTAATTAAAGACAAAGTTTTTGAAAACCACAGTTCGAAATACCCATTATAGGGGGCGCCACAGAAACCTCTTCCAACCAAAATCCAATTTCTTTTGGTTTGTTCCAAACCTCTCATGTTTTGTTAGGAGATTTTGAAAAGCTCTTTTCTCACTAGCTTCCTCTGTCTATGTGGCGCCCTCTACATGACAGCTAGCGTATTAAGGGCCTAATAAAAATTATACCTCTTGTGTGGCGTCATCAAATTTTTAAATTTTCCATTATATTTATCGAGAATATGACTTAAATTTTTAATTTAAATAATTTTTTAAAAATTTATCATAGAACATACAACACAATCAAAAAATTTCAGTTAATCATCAAATTGACCCACAACTGAAATAAGGGAAATTTTTTGGAGAGAGATTCAGCTCTGTTTTAAGAGATGGAACATCAATTGGAACATCTGGTGTTCTAACTAGATTTTATAACTAGAAAATGAAATCTCTAGAAGTTCCCAACAAATTTTTTGCGAGATTTACAAACCAATAGAGATTTCTGTGGCACCCACGTATATTATTTTCCTTGGCATTGAAGTCACAGATTCTTAGATATACAATCCCTAAGGAATTGTAAGTGCCTAAAACTAAGGTCTCATCGCTACTCTAAGTCTAAAAATTTTTACTGTAAATATTTCTGGGTATTTGTTTTGAATTTGAATTTATTATTCAAACAGATTATAAGTTCAAACAGATAGGTCGGTTGTCAAGTAGTCATTATTTTGTGGAGATAAACCAGAATTCTTAGGCTAATCCACGATTTTAAATTAAGTCCAAAAATGCTATTGGAATACTGTGTTATAATTAAATGTCACTACCAATTTGTGCATGGTACTTGCATCACAGCTGCCAAAGATTTCAACTCCAAAGAACAGTGTAGATATTAGGTATGTTTTTGCAACAGTTAGTTTGATGTTTCGTGGCAGACAGTTTCGTGTGTGGGATTTTCTGATAAACTTGTTTATCAAACAGTTCCTAGATTTGTCGGTAATTGTTATTAGTTTTGGGTATATGTTGGTGTTCTTTAGGTATTTTTTTTTGAAATGGTTTAAAATTTCTTAAAAATTGTACTTAGATTTGTCGGTACTAGTAAATACCGGCGTCGTAGGTATTTTGTAATAATGGTTTCTTGATTTATCGGTATTATCAGTGATTTAACAGTGACTAAACAGTGATTAAATAGTGACTTAACAAAGACTTAATAGTGACTAAACAGTGACTTATCAGTAACTAAAGGGTGGCTTAACAGTGATTTAACAGTTACTTAACAATAGCTAAACAGTGGCTTAACAGTAACTAAACAGTGACTATATAATGACTAATCAGTAACCAAACAGTGACTAAATAGTAACTAAACAGTGACTAAACAGTGACTTTACAGTAACTAAACTGTGAGCTAACATTGCAATTAGAAACTGTTTTTAAACAAATTTCGAAAAATACTAAGAAAATGCAAAAAAAAAAACAAAGACAATTTATAAATACCGAAAATCCTAGTGACAGTTTTTAAAGAAATTCCAAACAATTTTGAAAATATATTAAGCTAATAAAAACACAGCACCCTGAACTACTTACAACAATTTTTAAAGCAATTCCGAAAAATAACCAGAAAATACCCAAAATCGAAATCTTTTAATACCGACATATCTAGAAGCAATTTTTTAGAAATAAGCCTAGTACTCAGACAAACTACTACGGCCTATCACAATTAAACCGCCTGCAGAATTAACAACTACTTCCAAAAAAATACCTAACAAAAATCCCAGAGCTACTTACAAGTACCGACAAATCTAGGTACAATTATTAAAAATTTCAATCCGAAAAGATCTACAAACAATTTATAAGAAATACCAAACAGTTCTGAAAAAATATCTAAAAAAATACCAACAAAATACATAAATGTTACAAAAAAGAACGAAAAACAGAAAGAAATTTTTTTTAGAATTTTTAAACAATTCCGAAAATATTTTAAGAAAATAACAAATCAACTCTGAGAAGTACTTGGAAATACTGAAAATCTAGAAACGATTCCAAAAACCAAAGACTAAGAAAATAACGAATAAATACACAGAACTTCTAATAAATAACCTTGAAATAGTTTTTAAGAAATTTCTAACAATGGCGAAAAACTACTTAGAAAATAAAATCAAATAAAAGTGTTAACATTTTTTACCCTTCAAGGGTTGGGAGTACGAAATGACTATAAATGACAGGCGAGGGGTCGAGGCTGGGGTGTCAGCAAATGTCTCATTAAAAGAGGAACTAAGAGTTTTACTAATAAGGGACGGAGGATAACAAGGAATCGAGGTGGGTGAGAAAATTTTTTTAATGTAAACCCCGCTACGTCAATATTAGGTAACTACCAGATTTATTTGCAGAATCCCCATAAAAAAGTTTTTGAACAAAAACAAATAACAAATCCTCAGATATAAATTTTTTCAAACAGCTCAGCTAGACTTTATAAACTGTTCCCGAACCAAATCCCTTGGAACGCAATTGTTCCAAAGTTTTCTTTTTCCCAAAGTCATGTTATTTCCTTGTGAGAATCGCACAACTCTCCTTGGCATGGAAGAACAATTGACAACGATTTGAGGACCACCCGTTTGGCTAAGAAGCCAAAGAAGAGCAACAACAATGAAGAATAGCAACAAACATCATCAGTCCAGAAGGCAAATAGTAAAAATGTATTTTCTATATATTGTTTTCTCTATTTTTCTTTTTTTTTTTTTTTGGTTTGTTAAATGTTGATTGTAATCTAAGCAAATGGGCAAGCTGAGGCCTTTGTAAGGCCGCCGACTTCAATGCAGCCCGCCTTGAAGTACAGTGGAACAGAATGCACTAAGAATCAAACCAAATTCTAGACAAAACTATATAAACATTTAAGGCGTGCTAACACAGTTATTTAACACAATTAAGGAAATTTTCGCAATTTTTTGAAAATGAATTTTGAAAATAATGTTGCTGATCCCACAGTTTGGATCGCTTGGCGCCATCAACAAGTACAACAACAACAAAACAAAACAGTAGCAACATTGAGTACAATTAATTGAACACCAACAACAAATTGATTGCGCGAACAGGCAGGCAACAACAACAACAACAACAAGAACATGACACATTGTTCACATGCCGCCGTCGCCACAGCCAAAGGCAACAGAACCAGATGAAGACGACAAAAGGAGCTCCCGGCTACTTGTAGCCAGCAACATGTTGCCAAATGGTAAGAGAGCCAGCGCCGCCTTTGGTGTTGCCGCTCCATTAATAAAAAAATATCCCCCCTCCGCCCCCTTTAACCAACAAGTGCACCGTCACATACAGGTTGCTAATTAGCGTCAACATGGCGGCTAGCAACATGTTGCTGACAAAGCATATTGACATGCCGCCTCCTCCCCCATTTGAAAACAAGCGGGAGGACAAACAAACAAACAGAAAAAAAACTTTCACTTGACGTTAAACAAATATCGCGGGGACCATGTCAGGTGTCCACAAATGAAATCAATTTGCAAAAGACATCAACAACAAATCAGAAAGTCAATTTTTGATGGACGGTAAAACAGGAACAGCGAAACAAAAAAAAAATGGGGGGATGATAATAAGGCGGACATTGAGAATACTCTGTAAAAAACTAAAATGGGTTATTCAAATATACAGGAGAGGTAATGTAAACCCTTTCAAAGGTGTTAAATAATTAAGAAAAATATAAACATTTTACACTTGCCACACTTATCATTGATATTACGCATCTGCAACGTGAAGACGTTTGGTGCATCGCTAAAACGGTAGAGTCTGGCCTCGGAGCTCGTAGACAGTGGACGCTCGTTTGATCAAATAAGAATCGTTAAGTAACATAAGACTGTGTAATTTCCCAAAACTGGCTCTGGCCACACTGATCACGTCGGGGTCACCACCTTAGTTAACTGTAATTAATGGTATTTAAGCCAAACACCAAACAACCAAAGTAACTGAATCCAATTGGCTGACCCGTCTGGAATATAAGCCAAATATCAGGTGAAATTTATCGGAATCGCACAGTTACCCTTCTGACACTTCTTGACTTCGTCAAAGCATTTGACGCGGTTAATCACGATATCTTAATTACCAAGCTAGACAAATTTTTCAAGTTTACTGATACTGCCATTAAACAAATAAAATCCTATTTATTTGAAAGAAAGCAAGCGGTGGTTTCAGAGGCCGAAATCTCGTTTGTACTGATTCTTAAAGGGCACATAGAGTATATTAAGTTAGTGCAAAAGTATGTAACAGGGAGAAGGAATCATTTCCGACCATATAAAGTATATATATTCTTGATCAGCATCAACAGCCGAGTCGATATAGCCATGTCCGTCTGTCCGTCCGTCCGTATGAACAAACAGATCTCAGAGATGGTAAGAGATTAGAGGTTTGACATGTATGGGACAAATGCTTCTTATACTTGCAGGCAGATCAAGTTTATTTCCAATTTTGGCCACGCCCCCTCCCGCCCCCGCAATTTGGAAAAAACGGTAAATCTCCTACAGTTTTGAATATAGACGATTCGTACCTTCTGGAGATAGTTAGTAATTAGTAAAATGTATCGATTTGCCGAAGAAATGAAACAGATCGGAAGAGCGGTTCTCAAGTTATGAGCAAATAAGTAAATCACCCACCCCACCCCCTCCCACCCTATTACAACTAACACCGCACAATCTTAAAGAGAGAGAGAGAGAGAAAGAGAGTGAGTGAGAAAGAGAGAGAGACTTGAGATGAGCGCAGCTCAATTGCATTCAGCTTCTACTCCAGGTACAGAGTATGTTATCGGGCTTGCCGATTTTTCACTTGTTTTTTGGATGAGAGCAAAATGAATCTAGATGATCCAGATGGATTTCGGTATTACTGGAGTGATTTGTGAAAAGAAGCCCCTATACTTTTTTACAAGAGTGTTCGGAAAATTAATTGGAATGGCCAGCATGTTCACCAGACTTAAATCCAATTAAAATCATTTGGGGAATACTCGCTAGATAGTGTCAGCGTAAACAAGTTAAATTTCAAGGGAATGGAACCTCCTTGAACTGCAGTTATTAGTGCATCTGATAGATTCAATGAAAACAAGTAAGAGCGTAGCAGTCGAGTGGCCCGACTCCGAAATACTCTGTACAAACACACACAAAAACGCACTCACACACAGAGGAAAAAAACCGAGAACATTGGACTCAAAACGAACGGGTTTTCTCACATGTAGTGCAATGTTCTCACTTCGAGAACCATTTATTGAGAACGCAAAAGCTCAAATTGAGTTGACATTGTTCCATTTTTGGGAAAAAGATTTGAGTTTATATTGTTCCGCTTTCAAGAACATTTTAAACTCACCGGGAAAAAAATTTGGTTGCACTTGGCCAGGTGTGGGCGGATTACTCACATTTGGGTGGAATAGGGAACGGGGAGATGAGAGGCAAGGCTACTCTGGTTTGCTGCTCCACCCACCCATTGTGCCATGGGAACATCGCTTTAACGACCCACTTCACCTGACTCGTTTCATTTAAGTTTACAGAAAAACACAGAAAAATTTGTTCGGGCTTGACTGGGATTTGAGCCCCGTACCTTATGCACTCAACGTATGGAATGACGCACTTGACAATTCAGCCATTGAACAGTTTTCCAGATGCACGTCAAGAGGGCTACTTATGCTTTGTTGAGCAGACAAGAGAGATCTCTCTGCTGAACACCGGTATTGTTGTTGTTTAAAGTAAATATTATTCGTTTGAGAACAACTTTACTCATTCCAAGAACATTTAGAACATTTGTTCTTAAAAATTTTGAGAACGTTCTGTTCTCATTTTAAGTTGACGGCAACTTATTTTCTGAACACGTTTTTTCCCTCTGAGCACATGCGCGCGCGCACTGACTTTAAAATAAGCACAGCAATTTCTCTCTCATGAACAATTTTTTCGTGCATAACTTTGGGGTTTTTGCTCGGACCTTATTGCACTTTTTTTCAGGCCTGTTCCCGTTTCCGAATCCGATTAATCGAAATTGGTAAGAGTTGTGATTTCTAAGAAATGATAAAAGAATCCGGTCGAATCTTTTTGCCCTCCAGAGGATCAAATGAAGGTAATTGGAATTTTAAAGTGAAAAGTCGAATGACACATTCGGTTTAGGGAAGCGAGAATATTTATCAATTCCGATTCCGCATGATTTGATCGAAATCGAAAACGAGAACAGGCCACAAGGCTGTTACTTGAAAACTGTGGCTACTACACTTCATAATCCTTTATTACCCGTTTTCAATGAGAACACGGTATAAAAAAGGTTTTTGATGTTGGCAGATATATAAGATCGACAACCAATTTCTAAATTATTGATTTAAATAAGGTGGAGTGATAAAACACTAAGCTTAACATGTTAATAAGGATGAAAAATCGATTTTTTTTGCAAGTTTAAGAATCTCTGTAAATTTTTCTGCTAATATTAAAAATCTTAGAAAAAAATAGTTGGTAGTCCTTTGTTTCTTCTTATTTCAATTATTTTCAGTTTTTCGATTTCATTGCGATTTGAAAAATTATTGTCCAAAAACCTTAAAAAATTTTGTAATATTTTTACATTTTTTTAACAATATTAAGCCTTAAAATGTCTAAAAATTTTCAAAAATCGATCTTAAATAATTTTTTAATATCCATTCTTTGGTTTAAAAATAACTACCATGTTATTTTCAAGCTACAAGAAATTTTGGCGGTAAATGTTGTCCAAAAAAAGTCGAAAATTTGTATAGTTTTTGGGCTATAACATCTAAAAGCGCAATGATATTGGAAAACTGATATTGGAAACTGAAAAAAATCAATTTTTTCAAAAAAACCCACATTTTTAATGTTCAAATCCAAAAATTGGTACCCTATACTTTTATACTTTTTTTCTTTAACGTCATTCAATGCAGCTTACATTAAAGCAAAGTTGGTTCGAATAGGACACTTAATGTGGCCACACGACCAACAAATGTAAGAATACCTCTCTAATGCAAATATCTCGTGAACCTGACGTGCTGGAAGAAAACGGACAATTTACCTGAGTTCAGCGTCCAAAAATACATAAGGAACGGTTGCAAAGTTCTCTGTTGCAAAAAATGGCCTTCTTTTGTAAACTTGTGTAATTGAAATATCAAACTGATACAAGTTGGTATCAATTTGACACTCTCCATATATCGCTTTAATACTTTCGACAATATCAACTTTATATTTGGAGTATTAAAATTAATTTGATTCCCAATAGTTTCCAATTGATGACTAATTAGTTTTAGTAATCATACTCTTTTTTGAGTGAATGAATTTAGCTGATCTGCTGAATGCGTTCAATAATTCCGAAGACGTACAAATATAGAACAATAAAAAGAGGCTGAGTACAAAGATCGGATGAGCGGTTCTTAAGTTATGAGCAAAAAAGTGAACCAAGCCCCCCCGCTACCCCCCTCCCATCCTAAAAAAAATGTTGCATACTTTTCGGATGGTCACCCTAAGGAACGCAGGAACACTGTTACAAATAATTTTTCATGAGTAACGGGTTTATCGAAGTCGGTTAGAAACGACTTTAAATTACGCTCTCGTTACACTCAGAAAATGATTTTTTCTAAATTTAAGGATATTCAGTTAAGGGTTGAAAACGGCCTAAAATATCGACAAAATTACTGTATTAAAAAAAATTTTTTATTTAGTTCCTGTTCAGAAAAACTTTTAAATATAGAAATTATTTCTAAATTTTAGAAAGATTTCAGCCCTTGACTAATTTTTCATAAATATAGAAAAATAATTTTTAAGGTGTACCAAAGGTACACAGAGTATAATAAGGTTGTGAAGAAGAATGCAGCAGGGAGAAGGAATCATTTTTAATATTTTGAAAAAATCGTAACATCTCCCACAGTTGTGTAAATGAAAGGTTTGTATTTTCAAGAGATGTTTAGTAATTTAGAATATTTCTCGATTTGCTGAAGAAATGATAAAGATCGGATGAACTACATTCAATTTATGATCAAAAGTTAGTTAAAGTGGCTACAATAGTGGCGCCATCGATTTGTCAGTTTTGAAATGGTTGTGGCAGCCCTGGTCACACTTATTTGAGGCAGCTAACTTATCTATCGAATACGGCACAATAACCTCATCTCCATTTAAGCAAAATGGCGACACAGTAGTGGCGACATCTATTGGTCGGTTTTGAAAATCACGTAGTGGCACCATATATTAGTCGAATTAAAGTATATTTCAGTCGGGTTAAACTTGTAAAAACGTTCTTTTCGAGTGCTTCAAAGCCTCAAGCAGTGTATCTGTATAGTTTAAGCGGAGTTCAATACAAAAATCTTAGTTAGTGCCACATTTCGACCAAGTTTTTCTCTGCCTGGTTTAGTGATTTGTTTGTTTTTGTTTTTTTTTTTCTTCTTTTTGATTGACAGTTTTATTAAGAATATTTTGTAGCTAAAAGAAAAACAACAGTTGGTGGTGGCGGGAGAGGAGGGGGTTGTATTTATAAATGGCACAGTTTGACTGGCTCTGGCGATGACAAGGCATGCAAACATTTCCATATCTGCCAGATACACGTGCAGGCAGTGCAGCAACAACAAATAACAACAGCAACAAATTAATTAACACACTTGAAAACTTGGCAAGCGGCGGCAATTAAAACTCATTAAATCAAGTTAAAAAGTTTGGGCATAAACTGCTGCATCTCCATATAAACTGAAAGAGAGAGCAAAGTCAAAGTTAGTAACCTCGTAATAAAGCCACTTAAGTGGGTCATAATGCAGCACACACACACACACACACACACACAGACACAGACACAGCGCTCTTCAGCTACACTCCTCCAGCATATTTATGCTGAAAGTGAAATTGAAAACTTTTGCACGATATGTGCCAGCATAATGTACTCCTGTTGTATATAGAAGCAAGATGCATACATAGAAGTGCGACAAACTTTCACTGCCAAACCCCCCCACACCCACCATACCCCCTGGCCATCCGCCGAAATGCACAACTTTTCGCTGTCTTATATGCATAGACTAAGTTTGTGTGTGTGTGTGTGTGTGTGTGTGTGGCAAACATTAAATGCATAAAACTAGCATTAAATTGTGCGCAAAATAGCAGCAAATAAAATTTCATTGCTCCTTCGTTGCCATCTTCTGTGTCGTCTTCCATTTCTTCGTGGCGCACAAATGTATGCAACATGTCGCGCTTAAGCTCTCTGCTGCAGCTAACGGTAAACATACATAAATGCTTACACACACACACACACACTTGAATATATGTTTTCTATTTTAGTATTTTATTTAGTAAGTATATTTGTCTGGCTGTGTCTGCATTCAGATAACTCTGAATTGGGTTTTATTAGCTTTAATCAAAATTTTGGACAAAAAAAAAATTAAGGAATTGGGTAAACTTTCTGTGTGAAGGCAATCGAAAAAATATTGAATAAATAGGCCACATATTAATTTTTAAGAAAATGTGCGTCTACTTTGACTAAAATGAAAAGAAATTTAAAACGGCAAACCCTTTGCCGTGCCCACACCAACTTGTACATCCCCAATGGTAAGACAAGGGAATCAAACCTAAAACGTATACTGAAAATGGCCGATTAAAACCGTAACCGGAAACAATATTTTAGAATTTTTAAATGCCGCTATACGAGAACCGAAAAGACTGAAAAGAACCTAAGCATTGTACCGATGGAGGAGCTGTATAGCCAATTGTACATTTTACCTCCTCCAACGAAGTAGAGCATGAGAGAGTGACAGCAGATATGGTTTCTGTTTGGAAACTTAAACAAAAACAACAACGAAAGTACAGAAAGTGTAGAAAGTGTCTACATTTGGCGCTCTGTCACTTAAGTTCTGATTTAGCATGTTCGCTTTCTGCTTAGTCTAAGCCTTTGTATGCAAAACGAAAGAGCTTAGTAGTAAGGTCGCCTACACATGGTCAGCGGTTAGTCAATGTACAATTTTTATTTGTGCTTTGATGGTCCGTATTTTGCTTCGGGGCACTCTAACACTCTTACGTTATATTCATTATTTTAAAAATCTTCAATAATGATTTGATGTCTATATTGAAGTGCTTCCCTGAGGTAGTTTGCTAACACAACCCAACTTTCACCGTTCTGTATTTTCTCAAATTTTTCCATGCCTATTAATTGGGTTCCCCAGTGTGCCTGCCTGATTTCTGTAAGTACCAGGCATACTGCTATCAAATGGAAAGTGTCTTCCCTTTCATGTAGGTTACATATGCTGCACTTGGTATTTACTACCGTACTCTAAGGCTTATAGTTGAGCTATAACATGGTGGTTAACAATGAGAAAAAATTATATGTAATTTTTAGCAACATTTACTTAATATTATTAAATAATTTAAAAATCTAAAAAATTATAATTTGGGTAGATACAGTAAAAATTCTTTCCATCGATATCAACTTGAGACCTATCCGATAAACCAATCCTGAGATATCACGTTTTTAAAAAACCCTTTTTTTCCATTTCGTTTGACGATTTTTGAAATTGTTTTTAAAATTAACAAAAATTTGTGCAAAACCAATAGGGTGGGCATGTCGAGATCTATTCGGTTTTTTATAAAATGAAAAAAAAAAATTTTTGCTGTCGGTTTATAAAGATCCAGTCACCTCGTTCCGCCGGATTGCCTGGGCCGAGGTGTCAGTTTGATCCGCTTTCAAGCCCTGTAGAACGCCGGTTCCCCTCGTGCGCTGCTGTCGGCCTCCGTTCTGTGTGCTGTCTCAGGTTTGGACTCCGATATTTGTCCCGACTTCTGCCAGGCGTCCCCTGAGGTCTGACTTTCTAATATAACGAAATGCATTCTAACGTCTTTATATCAGCGGGGGGCGGTTTCGTGGTGTGTGGCGTGTTCGGCCATCGAGATCCTTGTCAGGAGCGGGTCAAGTCTCCACGTCTCAGCTGCGTGTCCCCAAACCAGGGCTCAGCCTACGCCCGCTGTGGCCCGGAGCATATTGTACAAAGAAGGATTCCATGTGGTATTTATCGCTACGAGTCGCTCAATTTTTGCGGGAATCATCTGCTTTCGCACGTAAATACTAATATTAAACAATTCCATTAAGCATCTAAAGACCAATTAGTAAAGGGGCGTACCCTACTTAACCACCATACTTTGAAAAAAATGTCATCGATGGTAACCGAGAATTGAAAAGAATTATTTATTTATTTATTTATTTATTTAGGTTTGACAAAGTTCTGTCAATTCAAAAAAAAGACAGTAAATTATTTCTTACATCTAACACAGAAGAGTGAGCAGAGAATAGATGGTAATACAAATTATAACTAATACACAAATTTCGGAAAGGTTCATAGTGAGCAAAATTTGTTAGGCAAGGCTGTAGGTAGATCGGAGAGAAATTTCTGGTTAGGCGCAAAGGAACCGCAAGTTTTATTTGGCATAACAGAGCACTAGAGTCAGTATCACCTGATAAAGTCCAGGCGGTCATCCAAGGTTTCTTTTAATTAATTTATCAATTTTCCGATTTTGTTCTACAAATATGTGAATTCTTTTCGTCAAATGTCAAATTAATAAAGAAACATTACAATTTTTGAGCGATTTAACCTCAGAGCTTAAAAGCAATAACAAAATTCAACTGAAGTGTACAACAATTTTTGATTTGAAATTTGAATTGTTATACTTGGAGGAAAAATTTGTACATCTCCTTTACACATCTCGCAAAGTTTTTCAACGATTACATTAGTTTACATCATTTCCGATCTCGACCATCTGGCAGTTATTTCGTATGTAAGTCCATTTGCTGAATCCGAAAATCCAATCCGCAAATACGATCATAAAACAGTTAAACTAAGTCAATTTGCTTGAAGTTGAAACCTTCCATTTTTTACTAAAATGCCCACAACTTCTTTATTATTCATCGGATTTCAGTGAGTTATGTGGCGTTGCATTTTAAATAGATAAACCTTAAGTGACCAGCCATAAAATAAATTTTACACAATTTTTTTCTTTGTGAAAATTGCACTTAAAATCCAGCTTTTTTTTAAAAAAGTGATAAATTTAATGCAAAGTTGCCGATAAAAGACTTTAAAACGCCGAAGTCCAGCACCGGATTAAGAAGTGGTGTATAAACGAAAGATAGGGCGTTCAATTACCTTCCAAGTAAGCATTACTTACTCATAATCCAAGAACCGGTACCAAAGATAAACGCATTTTTCTAAAGGTACTTTATTTACAAATCGAAAAACTAGCTTATCCGCGATTTCTCGAAAACGGCCCCATTAAAAAAATTTGCGGATTGGATTTTTGGACTCAGCGGAAGGACTTACACAAGAAATTTCTACCAAATATTCGGGATCGCGAAATTTTTTTTATTTTGTAAACTAGTGTTATTAATTGAAGGCTCTGCGAAATAAGGCCCCTATTTTTCTTCAAATTTGGTGCGATGTTTCCTTTTCGGGGAAATAAAAGAAAATTTCAAAATTATATAATTCCTCAAAAGAAGAAAAGAAATAAGACCGCTAAACTAATTCCTGGGGCCCTGTTTAATTTTTATAAAGAAAAACAAGTGAGAAAGTCGGTCAAACCCGACTATAACATACTCTGTACCTGGAGTCGAAGCTGAATGTAATGCTGGTGCTGAGCTCATCTCTAAGTCTCTCTCTTTCTCTCTCTCTCTCTCTCACTATCTCATTCTCTCTCTCTAAGATTGTGCGGTGTTAGTTGTAAAAGGGTGGAAGGGGGTGGGGGAGGGTGATTTACTTTTTTGCTAATAACTTGAGAACCGCTCATCCGATCTTTATCATTTCTTCGGCAAATCGATATATTTAGCTAATTACTAACTATCTCTAGAAGGTACGAATCATCTATCTTCAAATCTGTAGGAGATATAACGTTTTTTCCAAATTGCGGGAGCGGGAGGGGGCGTGGCCAAAATTTGAAATAAACTTGATCTGCGTGCAGATAAAAGAAGCATTTGTCCCATACATGTCAAACCTCTATCTCTTACCATCTCTGAGATCTTGGTGTTCATACAGACGGACGGACAGACGGACATGGCTATATCGACTCGGCTGTTGATGCTGATCAAGAATATATATACTTTATATGGTCGGAAATGATTCCTTCTGCCTGTTACATCTCACAAATTTACGAGTTAACGTACTATGCCGAGGAACGGAAGGAAGCACGTTGGTCGCACGACGAGTTGAGTAAACCCTCGTGTTTTAAAGCTTCTTAACCAAACTTGCAGTAAATCGGGTATAAAATTCGATTTTGGCACTATTTGGCATATTATTTCATCAAAATCAGTTTAGTAGAACTGGAAAAAAGTGCCTTGTCCCTCCAAAAGCGAAAACAACTAGAAGTTTCGTCTAGTCATGCTTAGAAATGTCCATATGTAAGTCTTATAAGTTTACGGTTATTGATATTTATACCAGAATTTACCCTATTTAGTTTTTGGATTTTGAACTATTCATAAATTGTCTTTAAAAACGTTAAATGTCATTGGGAACTCGACTAATATTGAGTAAAATTTTTGACACTTACGAAATTGATCGCTATTCGCTTTATGAAAATTGGGAAATATAAAAAACAAATTTCCATTTTGAAAAAAAAAGTTCTCAATTTGTGGATCAGTTCGTGAAGCGAGTTTGCGAAATTGGAATGTTGGTGTATAAACCAACCCATGTACGTACTCGTACGTACTCCAGAGCGCTAGACCGAAAACATTGTCAGCCGTGGTGGTCATTTGACCGAAATTGTTTTTCAGAAATACCTTCCATGAATCAACCTTTCCAATAAATGTTCAACTTTGGAAAATATCGAGCCGTTTTTTATAGCAGAATTATATTCCAATTCAGTATATAACACTCACTTAGGCTGCCTTCACACTGTTCGACACATGACCCATGACATATAGATTCAAATTTAAAACAGAACAAAAATCAGGACTACTAGACTATCATTTGTCATGTGTCGAACAGTGTGAAGGCAGCCTTACTTCAAGACTGTCATAACTCAAAATGTAAAATTTTTGACTAGATGATGCAGAAATATTCGCTGAATTGTGTACTTTTTTTTAAACTCTTTTGAACTTTCTAGATGAAATGCGAATGTGTCATTTTCATGTTACAGCAAGAGCGTCATATCTCAGTTGTCCTGCAGTCGATATTGCGGAATCATACTTCGGTTGTGCCCGTCTTAAAGTAAGTGCAAATCAAACTCACCTGATTAAAATTAACTTTACGAAAATATCAATATTTTCATTATATTTTGACAAGAAAATAATATCTTTCTGATCCAAAATAATATCATTTACGAAAATTGATATTAAATAGTTTCAGAAAAATACTCAAAATTTTATTATTTGATTTTTTTAACATATCAATTTGATATTTTTTCATATCAATTTTAAGCATTTCTTTTTTCTGTGTGAGCGATATGTTTCTGTTTCGGTACTGTTAACGGTTAACCGGTTATGTTAATGAGGGTTATAGAATTACGGTTATAAGAATCAAATTTCTCAGGGTTACGGTTTCATATTTAAAAGTATTTGTTTTCAATATAAATTATTTCAATCCAAAAATGTTTGAAACATAAAGCAAAGTTCAAATGGGGTCAGGTTTTGAAATGCGGTTGGCAGATTTGTCAACAGTTTACTCACTTTCCCCTTTCATTCAATTATGCGTTCATTCATTCCTTCGTTGGCTCAAAGGGTCTGCAAGGAATCTTGCATTTCCATTCTAAGGACGAAGCAGAAATGTCTTACCAAGTTAAAGTGTTTGCCGCAGACGCTTTTCTTGTGATTGTTTTTGTTGTTGTTGCTGGAACTTTTCTTTAACTTTCAACTTGGGGCACACACACACACACACAAACAACATGGCGTCAAGTTTTTATTGTGCTTTGTTGTTGCCCGACCAAGAAAAGTGAAAACTTTTTGCCAGCAAGAGAAGTCGCGAGCAAAATTTAACCCAAAAAAAAAAAAACAAAACAAATCTAGAAAAAAGACTTCAACTTGGAGCCAAAGCTAAATGGAGAAAGTAAAAGTTATAAACAATTGAAGTGTTTTTTTCTTCAATTAATTCCCAAAAATGTTTAAATAAACTCCAAATTTGTGTACCTATTTCCCCCCCCCCCCACCTACCGTCATTTACCGTTAGTTGCCTGTACATATTTACACACATTCGTCGATTTTGGGCTTAGGTCAACAATTTTTTGGACACACAAACACATATGTAGCCACACTCACACACTCGCACACACACACATAGAAAGTAGCCACAGCACAAAATAACGTTAGCAACAGCGCAGTCCACCTGCAGTCAGCAGTTAGCGCAGCAGCGACGCTAGGCGGGGGTTGCATTTTTAGGCCACACCCACATGCGACGCTGCACTACGTTGTGATTGGCCCAAACAATTGGCAGTCAGCTGCAAAAATACAACAACAACAGCAACAACAACGTGCCGAATGAGCAAAGCAAAAGAAAAAACGAAAAAAAACTGTGTGCTGCGTTCCACACAGAAAACGAAACAAACAACGGGGCAGAGCACCAGCAAGACACACACACACACACACACACACACACACACACACTCGCACACTCGCACAGCGCGGAGGCAGCAAAAGTCGCCCCTTTCAAAACGCAGCGCAACTGCAGCACTGTTTGTGCCGAGCGTGGAAGGGGGGTAGGGGGAGGGGGAGGGGGCGGAAGCGGGGGGATGGCGTTGGCCCTTGGGCAACATCGATGTCTGTTGCTGTTTTTCGTTGCGTCGGTTGCGTCGGTCACGTGGCACAGTCACAGCAGTCAGAGTCCAAGTCACACAAAGTTTTTTGTATGCATTGGCGCCGATAACTGCCATTTTTCTGCTGCGGCTGCCGCCAACGCCGCCAACGACGCCGACGACAACGACAACGATGCTCAACACAAAAGGAAAAAAACAAAAAAAACAAAAAAACTGGCCAACTTGGCTTAGTCATGACAGTTTGGGGAGCACGGGGGAGGGGGCAGGGGGCAATGGGAATCCTGTATAAACATTAGTTAATCTACAATCGCAATTTGACATCAAGAGAGTCAGTCGCCCAAGCAGACGGTAAAGATCTCGCTCAGCCGCTCAGTCTCTCGTTAAGCGATTTGGACTTAATAGGCGATCGATCGCAACCGAACCTCAAGAAAATTCGAAACGCTTAGTACTAAATTTCAATGTTCAGAAAACGAATTCGAAATAGAGAAATTCGTTGTACTTCCCAAAACCTACACCCGAACCACATATAAAGAAAGGTTCGCTTCAAAAAATGTCCTCTCTGGATTCGTGCCACATTTAGTACAGTTTCAACACTCTTCGCTAAGCGAAATTTCAAAAATAGAGAAAATACCCTTGTACCCTTTCCTTGATCATGGTTAGCTGGGATTTTTCTAAAACTCATTAATAGATGGCGCCACTATTTTGACCATTTGCTTGACAATTAAATGATACATTTTGTATGACAATTATACTATATAGCAGTGGAGTAGATAGGGGGTGATTAAGATGATTAATCCCCCCCGTTGAGTTTAAAAACCTGAGTTACAGGGGACGAAATCGAAGATGGACTAAGCAAAATATCTAAAAACTTGACCTAGTTTTGTAAAAGAAATAATTAAAAAAATAAGACTAGGTTATAGTTAGGAATAAGAGTTCCTTTTTCTTTTTAAATAACATTGGAAAAATTTAGGCTCCATAGAAAAAATTGTTTACGATGTCAAATGAATTATAAAAACAACACTTTTGTAATGACTTAAGCCTAGTTACTCAGAACGACAGAAAAATCCGTTCGTCACAGTGCGTCGACATAAGTCCCATCATGGCAACTACTCTTACACTATAATATAATTCAACTGGGCTTTCCCCCTTCCTCTTCCACCGCTCTTCACTCTTCTTTACATAGATAGAAACCCTTTCTAACAGCACATGAGCATCAAAGCAAAGCTAAGGTGTTTCCAATTATTTGAAATACTGCACCAAGGAACAGTTGATAAAATATGGCCGAAAAATTCCCTAATGTTGCTTATTTAAGCCAATCTTTTATTAAAATATGAGGAAATCATTTGCCTGTTGGAACTTAACATGAGTTCAATGTTTATTGTTTTAGCGGACTGTAAATAAATCAAGACTGCTAGCTTCTAAAATTTTGCAGAAGGTTTGGTCTGGGGGTTCGAACCCGTTGTAAGGATAAAGGTACGGTTCGCGGACCGGTTCCTGAAACCCCTGAACCCAAGGTTCGAACCTCGGTTCGCTAGCACATAAGAGATAAGTTTCGATTTTTTTAAATAAAATTTTTATTTCAATGGATTACCATTATGTTAGCTAAAGAATTTAATAATTAAAATAATAATTGAATTCTTTAGCTGTCATTTACAACTTTTGAGAGCTGCTAAGTTTAAGTTAATAAGCATTATATCTTTTAAGAGCTGTTCATCTAAAATTAAAAAATTTATTTTAAATTTATTTCAAAGAGCGATCGTGCGCGGGTATCTACTTTATGAAGTAGTAGTATTATATTTATTTTCAATAATTGCTTGGCAACTGCCCTCTTATATAATATTTATAATATTACTTAGTACAAGGAGTATGTATAAGGAGTAAGGAGCTTAAACTATTATATATATTTTTAAAAAATCCTCTGTTACAATTTTGAGTCTATATATTTAAGGGCAGCAGAGAGATAAGCCGCAAGTGTAATTCAATTTTCTCCGTTGAGTCGATCTCTAGTTTTTTCCCATGTGAAGGATCTTTCTCCGAAATATTTCAGTCGGAGTTCTCCAAGAATTGGGCATTCTGAGAGGAAATGGAAGGTGTCCTCCCTGGCGAGCACTTCTCGTCGCTAATGTGGGGTCTATAATTTAGTGGCAGCATTTCGGATCTCGGTTGAAAAATTACTTTTATAGCATCCACTGAAAAGTCATCCGTAAAATAATTGCTTTATCCCAGGTTGAAGATAAGGCCTTTATTTAAAATCCGAGTTTCGCTCCGCCGAGCAGTGACCTCAAAGGAATTCCGCTGGGCTTCATCAACTCTTTCCAGTACAGTATCGTGCGTTCTTCTCCATTCAGCTATGTCTTCTATAGCGCAAATCATACTATTAGCCTGGAAAATTGTTTGCCATTCTGCAAAGCACTGCGATTGGTCCCTCAGGATTTGCATAGCGACTAATTTAGGAAGCCTGTTCTGAGGTAGAGGGTAGGTAGACTAGTCTCTAGGTGTATCGCATATGTTGGTGTGTTGATTGGAAGCTTAAAAAGCTTCTTAATAAAATTACGCGCTAGCTTTTCCACACTATCGTATTCGGCATAGCCCCACACCTCTGCTGCATATAGCATACTTCGCTAAGGGGGAATTATGGGCAATTACCTTATATTTTTGTAGTAAGTCGTTTAAATATTTATTTGACATTTGGCAATTTAAAATATTCTTTTAAAAAGAGACCATAGATGAAACACGAATGAAAATTTTTAATAATTCGCGGTCTATCGAAAGACTCTTTTTTTTTAATTTTCTGATAGAAGGCCGGAATAAGATAAGAGCACAGAAAACTTTGGGGACGTTTCCATTGAAAACAAATAAGAACTACTTTTTTGCCGTTCAGTTCTATGGCAAATATATGCTATAGTCATCTGATTTGGTTCAAAATTGGTATTTTGTGGTAGCATAAGATATTGATCACTAACAAGTTTGGCATCGATAGCAGTAAAATAACAAAAAGTTGTTCTAAAACGAACTCTCATTAAAATATGCCCAAATTACTGACCAGTTGGAACTGAACTCCAGTTCAATGATCACACAGTGTTTAAAAATAAAATTTTTGCAGATACTGTTCACAGAAGCCAGTACATATTGTTAGGCTAGTCAAGTATAGCATTTCCTCATTCCTGGTTTTCTCCTAAGACCCCCAAATCTGAAGTTATGTTCCTTCCAAGAAGAGAAGAGCTTCGGCAACCTTGTATCGGTCAAATTTATAAACTTGGACATATAGACAAAATGTCTTCGCAGCGTATAAGTATACAGAGAGAACAGCCCCGTTTGTATGTAAATAAGAAGGTTCAAAGACGCTCTATAGACCGCACTGCCGCAAGAAAGAGTGCATACTTGATACTTGGCTTAACGTTTTCTCTACACAAACAACGCTTTCCATGAGCAGTTGATAGCTACTTCTGACTCTTTTAGTTTCGCCTTGATATGCTCCGTAAAAGTCATATTTGCTGACAAGAGAACTCCTGGGTACTTGTATTTTCTGACAATTTCTGGAGGGATACCCCCATGTTCCAGATTTCATTACCAGCCCATTGGCCTCCATCTGCCCTGATGACAGTCAACTCAGCTGGTCTTTATTTAGTCGAAAATGTATCCTTCTAATCGTTACAAATATTTGGACAATTTTAATACATATAATCTTTACAGGGGTAAAAAAAGTTCCTTAGAACATAGTTGTTATATTGACTATACATGTTTCAAGATCAATGCTTATCAACATTGTTGCGGCAACATTATTTCAATAACGAATTTATATTGTTGCTGTCTTCATTTCTTCCAGTAGCGGATCCAGGGGGGGGGGCTATAGGGGCTGAAGCCCCCCCCTTAGAGCCCAAATATCTTAATTCACCCAAAATATGCAAAGAGCAAAATAGGAAATTAAGAATTTCAGAAAAAGATGCAAATACTTAGATTGTTTTAAAAAGGCATGATCAGTAGAGATTTCGAAATATCGATATCTAATAGTTGTAGAATATATTTTTGGTGTGTATTTTTGTTAGTTTCGGCCACAAAAAGGGAGTTTTTCTGAAAGCATTCTTTTGGATAGTTAGGTGGCGGTGTGGCCCAGCGATTAGCGTGCTGGACTGCTGGGTGGGAGGTCGTGTGTTCGTCGGAAGATCTAATAATAAAAGTTTTTACTTTCTTTAGAAAAAGCTTTTACACATCCGGTCACCTTCACCACCTATTGGCGCCAGCTGATATGTAACTAGCCATGAAATAGCAAATTGACACTCAGTAGGACTCCTGTGCTCACGTCGCCCATGTGATTGAATTGTTTCTTGAAACAACAAATAATTAATCATCTTTTGATTTAACTTTAAAAAAAAAATCAATAAAATTGCAGACGAAATGTCACTTGAGTTGAAAATTCCTCGATTATATGGTCGTCAAAAAACCCAACAGCTTACGCACGAGTATACGGCGTGTGGCCGGTTTGGCGAATTTAGCGTTGCAAAAATCGTAACTTTTGAACGAAAAGAGATTTTGAAAAATCTCAAAGGAAAGATTATAAAGAATTGCAGCTTTAATATGAGCGTAACATTTTCATTGTAGGTCTACCGGGTGACTCAGAATCGACTGTCAAAGTGAAAAGTTTAAAATGTTGCAAATGTCGCATGCGACAAAAAAACATTAACTTTTTTTAAACGATTTATTAAAAATTATATTGTTAAACTAATTAAAACTTACAAAATTTAATAAGAAAATAATTTTTAATTACTAAAAATATTTATTTTGTATGAAAAAAATGATTTTTAGTAATAAATAAACTCTTTAGTAATAAATAATTTTTTTTGAAAATAAATATTTTTTCTAATTAAAAGTTAGCTATTTATTAAATTTGGTAAATTTTAAGTGGTTTAACAATTATAATTTAAACAAATCGTTTTAAAAAAAGTTAAAATGATTTTCCTATTTCTTGCAACCTTTTCAGTTTATCCAATTTGCAGTTTGGCGGCCAATCCTGGGTCACCTAGTTGACCTACAATAATGAACTTAAGTTTATTTGAAAGCTACCGAGATTCTCTATCACATTTCTCTTGGAATTTTTCGAATATCTCTTTCCATTCAAAAGTTACGATTTATGCTACGCAAAACCGGCACGCGCTTGATTTCACCTAAATACGTAGAATATACATGCATTTTAGTATGTTCAAGGCGCTCATACTCAAGGCGCAGCTATGCGCAAGACCACATAAATATATTTTTATTTATGTATTTTAAAAAAATGTTTACTCTAGAAGTGTGAATGAGCGTGAATGTACTTTTCGCACCCACCAAAGTGGGAAAATGAGGTACAAAAGTAGTACTTCAGTAAAACGACAATAACTCAAAAATTTAATAAATAAAAAATTAAATTTTCTTATTCATTTTTCTACAGAATTGATGTATCTTTAATAAGCAAAAAACCTTTTGCAATCGGAACTTCCGTTTGGTTTTTATACGTTCCGAAACGTAACATTTGAAACCAAAAATACAAAAATTTATCAGTTTGAAAAATTCTTCAACTTTGAACCACTGTAAAATCCAAAATAATTGACCAAATTAAAAAAAATTTACATTTTCTGGCTATCTGGGGCTCCCTATATTAAATTAAATTAAAGCGGTCAAAAAAAATCGACCATCAATTTTTGATTTTTGCATCGCTAAATTCACCAAACCGGCCACTGTGCGACGCTTTTTTACCCCCCATGTTAAATATTTTTATGCAAAATACTATTCTAAGAATGAAGCATCTAAAAGAAATTAGTAAACATTTAGTATACCACCGTTCTAAACAACAATTTTGTAAAAATCTCATCGATCGGCCGCGAACTATACAGAATTATTATACAACAAAGTCAAGGAGGTCATTCACGGGTTCCTTTTTAATAAAGTTTTTAAATTTGCAGGTTTGTACTAAGAACATGTGAATTTTATTCGGCAATTGAAAAAAAATCAGAAAACGTTAAAACTTAACCACGTAGCTTAAATGCAATAGCATTTCCAAATTTATAAAACTAACCAAAATAATGTATGTACAAATATAGTCTTAGTGACGTGTACGACGTTTTTTGATTTAAAATATGTTTTACTTGAAGGTAAAATTTTAAAATATGCTCTACATATCCTGCGAAGTTTTTTAACGTTTATTGTTTGAGCAGTTTGTGGATACTTACTTAAAAATCCTTCTTCACTCGCGACTTAACAAAAAAAATCGACTGCGGCGCTATTTATTTATCTAGTTTTACCTTTAAACTAGGGATTAAGACCGAAACATATTTTGGTTTCGCTCAAGGCATATACATATATTGGCCAAAAACTTTTTATACTCTGTGCCAATGGTACACAGAGTAAATGAAAATGCAGTTGCACTCTAGAGGTAAGACAAAAATTGTTCAAAAAAATTACCAAAAACAAGTTGTTTATTTTTACCTTGGAAAACTTATTACCTTCAGAGCATATCGACTTTTTGTATGAGATGATGTATCTATTCTGAGAAGCACAATAAGATCCGAACAATGTTGAGTGATTTTGAGTGCCCTTAGCCCCCCCCTTAGCCAATTCCTAGATCCGCCACTGATTTCTTCTATAAATAATCATTGTTTGTTTCAAAATGGAAAAATAATTTTGGAACCTAATTGGTGCTTTGTTTCTAGCAACGCATTCCTTGTTGAATTCTTGGTCCTCTTCCGTGTTCTCTGGTTATCTCTAGTATTTGCCACATTATTTTGCTCTCCGGGTTACTTATTTAGTTGAAGCTACGAGCTTTCTTTGTGTTGTTGTTTTGCTGTTGCTTTTCATTATTGTTATTATTATTATTGTTTTTTTTTTTTTTGCCTTTCTTTTTGGCCGCCTGTCGCTTTACGGCTGCTCAGTGCAAAATATTTTTGTTTGCCTGCCAAAAAATTTGGTCGATTTTTATTGTTGTTGCTGTTGTTGTCGTTGTTGTGCGCCATCGCCGTTGTCTCCGTATAGTTGCTGCCAAAGTCCTGCCAATGTTGTTGTTGTTTTTTTTTTTTCTTTCATTTTTTAGTGTTATGGCTGTCGAGTCCTGCGTCGCGTCGCATCGCGTCGCGTCGCGTCTTTTGCCACGTCGACAACATTTGATGTTGTTGCATATAATGAATGTTGGCCCCAAAATTCTCAAATTGCCGCCCACTACAACAATTTTTTATGCCTTAGAGATAGAGGAGCAGCCCTTGCCAGGCAGGGGGAAGGACACAACGTAAACACTTTTGACATTTTATTTTTCACGCCCCCTCAAGGGGGTGGAGGATTGTGTGGATGCATCCTTTGTTGCCTTTTCCGCTGCGCTTTTGGCTGCCCAAAATCCGCACTTGGCTTTCCTTTTTGGCCTCCTCTCATTATGGAAGGTTGGCTTAAGTGTGCGCATAAACTACAATAAAATTACATATGGTGCAGAGGAGCACGAGATACTTAAGTGTATGTGTGAGTGTGTGGCACTCCAAGTAAACCAGGGCCCATCAGCTGCTTAGATTAACTTAGTCCGATGCAAGTTTTTTACTAAATAGCATAAAGAGGAAAGTTGTTAAGGTGAAAATCAGATAAGGCTTTACATTTGAAAGTCACGGTCGCCATGATTCAATTCGGTTATTCCCATATTACTTGTTATGATTTTTTTTTAATAAGTAGAAAGAGTCATTTTTTTTATAATAAGGTTAAACATAGAATATGAAAAATTTATATTATTTCGATATAATTTAAGATAGGGCTGATATTTGATATTGATTTCTTCAGAGAAATAAGAATAAGTTACTTTTGAGGGATAAGAAAGTGTCAATTCTAGAGTAAAATCAAGGTTATTTGATACATTGCAGGTTTTCTGATCCTAAGAGTATTTACCTCAAAATATTTAGTTTACTACTAGGCTATCATGCGTCATGTGTCGAACAGTGTGAAGGCAGCCTTAAGCTTACTTTAAGTAGAAAACATTTTCGTTTTGGTTACTTAAGTAAATATATGTACTTGGGAACATTATAACGTGGACCCACTGTTTTTGAGAAATTATTATAATAAACAAGTAAGAAAGTCGGTCAACCCCGACTATAACATACTCTGTACCTGGAGTAGAAGCTGAATGCAATGCTAGTGCTGCGCTCATCTCTAAGTCTCTCTCTCACTCTCTCTCTCTCTCTCTTTAAGATTGTGCGGTGTTAGTTGTAATAGGGTGGGAGGGGGTGAGGGGATCGTGATGTACTTTTTTGCTCATAACTTGAGAACAGCTCATCCGATCTTTATCATTTCTTCGGCAAATCGATATATTTTGCTAATTACTAACTATCTCTAGAAGTTTGTCTCGAATTGTCTATCTTCAAAACTGTAGGAGATATAACGTTTTTTCCAAATTGCGGGGGCGGGAGGGGGCGTGGCAAAAATTGAAAATAAACTTGATCTGCCTGCAGCTATAAGAAACATTTGTCCAATACATGTCAAACCTCTATCTCTTACCATCTCCGAGATCTGTTTGTTCATACGGACGGACGGGCGGACAGACGGACATGGCTATATCGACTCGGCTGTTGATGCTGATCAAGAATATATATACTTTATATAGTCGGAAATTATTCCTTCTCCCTGTTACATACTTTTGCACAAACTTAATATACTCTATGTACCTTCGGTACAGAGTATAAAAACGAACTTTTTTCGATAAGAATGTGGATATTTCCTCAAAAGCTGTGCCAAATATTTGGTTGTCGTTCTAGATACGAATCTGTAACACAACAACTTATATAAACGCATAAAAAAGGCAACCATTGATCTTTTCTCTTGTGAAAAGGACATTGGCAGCAAATACGCCCCATACTACTCTATGGCGGCCAGCGCTCGGGAAACAATCAGCGATGAAAAAGCTGCATAAAGTACAGAGAAGTGTAAAAATATGTATTAGCGGAGCTCTTCAAACAAATTCAACTAAAATGCAAAGCAAATGGCTATCAAAACAGCCCTAAAACTACGAGAATCCGATACATGAAGAACAAAAAGGGAAACCATTGCTGACTACCAAGAACTAATTTCTACAAATTATACGACGTGAATATCTCCAGCCGACACGATTGAGACAATTTCCCCACAGCAGAGCAAGCGTCATTAACATGAAAACACACATACTCATTTTATCGTGGAGTGTGTGGGTTTAGCCACGCGAGAGCGCGCTCACTTGGCACTTTATTGTTGTTGCAAAAGAGATAGGTGATAAGCTCGTTTATTGTCGGTGTGTCGATAGTGCTGCCGCAGAACGCACAGTGGTTGGGCGGGCTTGTATGAAGCCGCGGCCATTAATACTTCTAGTTGTGATATCGTTATGAAATGTTTACCAAAATTCTAGAATAATATTTTAAACTTATATTAAAAAACTTGACCATATCTGACGACTACATACTATAGGTCCCATAGGAACGATTGGGCCAAATTCTAATAACTTTGTTATTTTCAGTCTCAAACAGTTTTATTTTGTTATTATTATATTACAAATAATTAAAAACTGTTTTTGGACGCCCACGCTGAGCTCTCTGAGACATACTAGGGATGCGCTTTATTGGAACTGTTTTTTTTTCATTAGGCCAATTGGATTGATATTGAAGAACTGATGCTGTTTTACGTTTGTATTGAATACAAAATGCATAAATTTTACAATACATTTTGTAAGCTCGCTCATCTCGGTCATGTAGCCGAAATTTTCAAAATTGCTTTGCACATCATTGATCGACTTCCGTAATTTTCCTGCATTGGTGCGCTTTTCTGTGCACCAACAATTAAAGATATATCGACCCCTGTGCGCGAAAACATCGTATGTGGCATTTTTTACGAAATTGATATTTTGATGCAAATTGATTCTAAATCCACTAACTCATCATCTGGTAAAATTATATAGCGATAACCATAACGGTTACGGAGATACAACGAAATCAATTTAATCGTATGTGACAATGTGGGCGAAATGATCGTCAATACTGATATTCAACAGTCTGGTTGAAAATTAGCTAAATTGGTAAATTTTCATAAAAATTGTTACGAATTTAGTTAAATAAATTGATTAATGTTGCACATCTAAAGATTGGTAGCGACGTTGTCAGCCACCGCATCGAAAAATAGAAAAAACGCTCTCCTGTAAAATTTGGTTTTTGGCACATACGATTTTTTCGCGCACAGGGGTCGATATATGCGTGAAAATACACACTGATATGAGTCGCATACTAAAATGAAATCGAAAAAGAGAAATCGCAGTCAAAATTATAATTTAAACTTAATAAGAACACAAAGACACAGTACAACTACAAGGCAAAGCAGCTTCAAATTTGACCTTGAAGAGAAAAGAGATGGCGTTAGTATATTGTTGATTGTGGACACATCTGCTAATATCTGCAGCCAACTTTAATTTTGTATTATCTTAAGACACACACAAATCCACTGAAAAAAAAATGAGTCGGGGGATTTTGGGGGAACACAACTAAAACTTCAAGTAAACAATATAAACCTCACACAAAATGTACAAAAAACAAAAAAAACTGAAGCAACTGGCTTTTATTAATATTGGAACTTAAAATAAATACCTTTAACTTTAAAATTCATTAAATATAACTTAAAATCGGCAACGTACTTAATCGACTGACCACTTTGAAGTTCGCTTTTGTTGTAAAATATTGGCCCGGCGTGCAGCTGCGTGGTAAAAATGAACACGTGTTCACGCTTTCAAGGCTATTTTTTTAGAATCCCGTTAGGTTTCCACAAAAAAACCGGTTTGCCATTAAGAAGATTGGTCATTTATAAGACAATTTGCCTACATTTGGTCCAAATATTTTGTGATAGATTTTTTGATTTTTGGCCTATGGACGCAACCACTGTGGAACGGTCTTGTATACACAGTAGATAGAAAAGTGCCGGACTCTGATCTACACTGATGGTTGAAAGCTAGACAAAAAGGTATGAGGGGGTGTTTTCTTTCCCAACCTAGATTTGAACTGATCGTTCTGCCTTCTTGATCACTGCAGTGTGTACCAAGCAGAGGATAGTTATTCTTAGTACACTCACGGTCACAGAAGGAAACGTATTGCACAGTGGGAGAAAAGTCTGGTGGGGGGTGGCTGATGGTGTGAGAGTGGCAAGCAGCGCGGATCATACAACACCACGTCGGTTGGACGGTGCGGTTCCCGGGGTCTCGGGCGTGTCTCTCACACCCCAACAATCCCACACCCACCCCCTTCAATTATATTTTTAGTCTTTTGTTTTGAGAATTATTTGTAATTGGATCAAATACTGAAACTCTTTAGTCAAAAAAAAATTCACACTTGGATCAAGAATTTCGCTCTTGAATCAAGAATTATTGCTCTTACCGTACTTTTAAGAACGAATGCTCTTGGATCAAGAGTGAAATTCTTTATGTTTTCTCTGAGTGTATGGCAACGTATAACCTTCACACAAAAGCTGAAACACTTTGTCTTGCTTATATCCTGTAAAATAGCGAGACTTACGTGGCGTGGAAAGATTTGTTTCAAACTGAATTACACCTAAGAATGACAGTACTTCTAAATGTTTGTCTTCTTGGCCCATAGTAAAAAGCATCGAAATATAAAAAGTGGCGACCGTGGTCTTTCAATCACATCTTCATTTGTTCTTCTTTTTGCCTGACCTCTTAGAAACAAGTAAATTGTTATATTACAAACAAATTTTAAATTTTTCAAGTTACATAGAATTTTCCATCCATTCCCTCCCCCCCCCCCCCTTCACCATCAAAGCAGTGCGTTTCCTTCGACTCGGTTTGCCTTCAGTGTGCGACTTTCAAATGACTTTTTGGTGCGTCGTCAGTTAGTTTTCTTGCCTTTTGTCTGTATATATAACTTGTATATAGAGAACTGAACTGAACCGAATGGTTGTGTGTGGCTTTTGTGATTTGTTATGATAGCCCAAGCCTTACAAGTCGAGAGTTACGAGTGAGTAGGAAGGTCGGTGGGGAGGGGGGTGGGGGGGCTGTACACCGTTTTGTGTGCGATAACAAGCGGAAAGCAGAAAGAGATGGCGCATTGATGGCTGGTCAAATTCAACTGGAATTCGATTATATTAACATGTTCGATATGTAAGTGTGTGTGTGTGTGCGGATGTGTGTGTGTGTGTATGCTGAAACAACTCATGTGTACATTTTTCTAATTAAAAATTGAAATATTCCAAGCACAACGCTTGAATATTTTTTGTTGCTTCACAAAGATGAAAAATGAAGCAATCAGAAAGGCAAAGGGGGGGGGGGGGGGGGGGGGAGGGGGAGGAATAGTTTTGTGAGAGGCAATCATAGGGATACTACACGTCAATAAATGAAGCGAGCATTCACCTCGTCCTGCTGCCTTTTGCCTTCTGCTGCAGGCTCTCCACAATTTTTTAATTTGCTGTTCTCCTTTGGATTCCCTCTCTTTCTACACATGCTATCACCATCTCACTCACTCTCACTCTCTCTCTCTTTCATTCTGATTCTCTGTGCCATATATGCATGTATATATATTTTTTTTTCAATAATTTTCACGATTTATTCCCTTTTCGTGTTGCAAATTTTTGTACGTAGCAGGATGAGGAGCAGCTCCACCATGTGCTGCCTGTGTGTCTGTGTGTGTGTGTGTGTGTGTGTGTGTGTAGGTTCAGCCACAGGCGAATCCTCTAGAAAATATCGCCCCCACCATGTTGCTGCATTTGAAACTGCGATGTATGTGTTTATTGAAGCGTATCCATTGATTGGCAGGACATCTGCACATGGCATTCATTTTGAAAAGTCCCCTCAGTCCCCCTTCCCCCTCAAATGGGGGGAAGGTAATTCTCCTCTTGTTTCCTGGTTCTGTTGCTTTGCGTGCAAATGTGCAAACAAATTTGTTTGGCAAATGATTTCCATTTGTTTATATTAATTAATTTTTTTCACCAAAGAACACCAAAAGCAAACTTTTCACTTTTGACAGCTGCCCGAAGCATAACGCGCTCCCTGGTTACTTGTTGTCGGTCTTTGAATTTCCCTTTCGGAGTTTTCCAATTTTCTGAAATCTATTCAAGTCGAAAAGATGGGTTTAGTATTTACCAAAGAACAGAAAATGTGACACTCAGTGAGGCATTCGGTGTCAACTGGCGAGAGTGTTCGGCCCACAGGGGCTGGGGCTGGCACCTAGGAACTCTGTAAAATTTTTACAACAAAGAGTATTCAAATTTTAAATCAGAGACGCCGCGCTTAGCAACAACAACCACAAGAATTAGAAAGAGTAAATCCAATTTTGTGTGTGTTCGGCCACTGCCAGCGTGGCGATTGAGGCCAATCGCTAGCCTACGCTCTCTACGCATTAGCAACATTGTTGTTACGTTCGAGTTTGCGGGTGGAGGCGATATAGAAGAGGCGGGAATGCGTAAAATAGTCTTTACGCAATCCATATGAATCATGAAACGTAAAACAACAACGAATGCGTGGCTTGCAGAATGGACCTGGGCAACTAACACTAACAGATACGATTGTTACTTGTAGTAACTATAGATAATTGTAGTAATTGCACGAAATTCAGCTCTTCAGAACATTTTCCATTAATAAAGAAGAAAGTGGTCCGAAAAATCGTAAACTTTGTAAAATTTTCAAAAGACTTAGAGGACTTTCCATCCCTGAGTTATGGCAGAATCTACCTTAGCGTGATTTCCCTTCATAAGCTACTGTCAGGTGTTCTGCTTAGTGGTTCCAGTAGTGGCGACATCTATTAGTCAGCTTTGAACATCGTGGCGTAGCCAAATATTGTGACCCCTTCTGAAGAAACAATGAACTATTTATCATTTAAATGGTTATAGTTCGCGACGAACTCGATGAAATGTGTAGCTCTCAACAGGAACAACATAGCAAAAGTGAAATGTGCAAAAAACATTAAGCAAATTCACATAAATAAAGTGCCAACAATAAAACCGACGGCTGTATCAAGAAAGTGCATACGCTCACACGCCTACAAACACACACAAACATGTTGAACTTCCCTGACAAGCTGCTTAACTCAACGCTTCGGTTCGTTCATCGATTCGTTCATAAGCGAACGCTGGGCACTTAAGGAAGACATGTTGTGCGTCTTGAATGACCGACTGCCCATAACAGTCTGGGCAGTATGGGTCGTCGGCGTGCTTAAACCTATGAAGGTGTCCCGTCAAAAGTTGTGTCAAGTAGTACGTAACCTGTCCATGTCCTCTGTTTAGCCAGGGCCCCATATTAGGAATCCTTCTTCTTCTTTATTGGCCCGACGCTTGCATCACAACCGTTTGACGGTCTCGGCCGCTGCAACTAATGTCCGCCAGTCGCTTTTGCTCCGTGCGAGCTGGCACCAGTTTTTCACGCCAAGCTTGGAAATGTCTTTCCGCACCTGGTGGTCCCACCTTGCCTTGTCCCAGTTCTTTCGCATTCCTCTTGTAGACCATTTTTGCTGGAGCTTGTTCATCCATACGGGTTACATGTCCCAGCCAGCGCAGCCGCTGTTGCTTTATGCGCTTGACCAGACTAGTATCCCCATAGAGCTCATACAGTTCGTCATTCCTTCGGATGCGAAAATCCTCGCCAACTTTCAAAGGTCCATAAATCCTGCGAAGAATCTTTCGCTCGAAAACGCCAATCGCCTCATCGGCTGATGATATTACCCATACTTCTGCGCCGTATTGCAGGACTGGGATGATAAGCGTGATTCTTCTTCTTCGCTTGGGTTTCGCTTTGCCCTACTTAGCCCGTAATAGCACGGTGGAGTGATTCTCCCCAGGCTGATGTTGTTGTCGCCGGTTATCATCGTTCCGAGGTAGACAAAGTCCTCTACAACTTCAAAGTTGTACTCTCCCATTGCAACAGATTGCCCTAGGCGCGTAGACTTCTGTTTCGAGGACACTAGGTACTTCGTCTTGTCCTCGTTTACTGCTAAACCCATTAGTTCAGACTGCTTCTCAATCTCTGAAAACGCCTTGCGTACTGCCCGTTCGGTTTTGCCGATAATATCAATATCATCGGCATATGCGAGTAGCATTACATCTTTATTAAAGATGGTGCCCGATCTGTTGACATTTGGGCACTGGCGCAGTATATACTCCATCAGCAGATTAAAGAAGTCACACGATAAGACCTCTTTTGGTATCAAAAGGCTCGGAGAGGTTCGTTCCTATTTTGACGGAGCTTTGAGTGCTTCTCAACGTCATCATGCAAAGTCGAACGTACTTTGCTGGAATACCTAAAGTAGACAGGGCTTTGAAGAAGCTTGACCTTATCGGTGTGTCAAAGGCTGATTTATAATCAACAAAAAGTTGGTGTGTTTGGATGCCTCTTTCATAGGTCTTCCGCAGGATTTGTCGTAGTGTGAAGATCTGGTCTGTGGTGGATTTACCAGGTATAAAGCCGCACTGATAAGGTCCAATCAGTGTATCAACAAGCGGCTTTAGACGTTCACAAATAATGCGGGACAGAACCTTATATGCGATGGGGAGGAGACTGATTCCGCGGTAGTTGGGATCCTTTGGTAGAAATTTGCCACCGATCTTGCCATTTCTGCAGTGCTCTCATGTGAACCTCGGTCTTGTAGGTTGTCGCAAATCCGCAGCCTCTTGCGCCTTAAGGTCGAATGGGATAAGTCCCGCTACCAACAAGGCAGCATCATTTGACGCCGTTCTGAATGCACTTATAGCTCTGAGTTGCTTCACGCACATAGGAGACGTATGCCGTAGCTGGTGCCCAGATTGGGGCTGCGTAGAGCATCGTTGAGCTCACAACACTTGGCCCCCGGTGTTCGCCATTATTCTGGCTAGAACCATGATCAGACTCGTACGTAAGTACCCTGTCGCTCAGGTAATCTTCCACGATAGCAGTGAGATATGGAGGCACATCTGTTGCACTAAGAGACCGTAGGATATGATGCCACCCTGCCGAATTAAAAGCATTTGTGATGTCTAGTGTGATCACGTCAACGGCTTGACTGGCAATATTGTGCTTATTGCACTCATCCCTCCGCCATTGTGTTACACTCATTCTTACCGGCAACACGTTATCTCCAATAAACCGAACTTAAACCTAATCTGTGTTTTAAACCAAATAGTTAACGTGACGTAGCCACATAGTGACAGTAGTGGCGCCATCTAATGGTCAAAGAAAAGTTTTGCTACTGCAGTTATAAGCTGCAACGTCTGCTTGTGCGAATTGCTGCCTTGAAACGAAGCAGCTTCTCAAGCGTCTGGGTTTGGTTTACTTGACCTTGAGTCCTCTATATGTAAATTATCTCCCGCGATGCATTGCGTTGCGAATATAAAAATATCGCTAAAATGAGGGCATTATGGCTTTATTTATATAGGTATATATATATACACGGACATAAAGGCTGCCAACCACAGAGACCCAGTCCCAGTCTGTACAAATGGATGGATGAATGTGCGGGTGGCGACTCCACCTACTTCTGCTTTCGCCGTCTTGAGGGTGCGTGCGCGTCCTTACAGGGAAAAGAGTAGACAAAAAAAAAAGGGAAATGCCAGGGAAATGTAATGTATTAAATTGTTTTGGCTAGAGCCAAAGACGAAGTGAAAAGAAAAAGCAACGAACGAACAGAAAAAAAAAACTACCCTTAGCCAGGCCGGAATGCGTTGCGGTAGGTTAGGGCTGTGTAACGATATTTATTTTTCCCATTTTTCTCCATTTTTTATGCTTCTTTTTTTGGGGTAGGTCGTCAAGGAGCAGCCATCGCCTAATGGCAACGCAATTTCCGCACGAAACTGTTTAAAAACTTTGCTGTGCCTACAAAAAAAAAAATACGTAAAGCAGCTCAGAGTGTACACTGAGAGAAACGACAGTTGCACAACATAGTCTCAAACTCTAGCTTATGAAATTGAGTCTGTGAGTCTTTTGTGCAGTGCACTGGGCCGCCATTTTGGTATTTTGCTGCAGCCCTGACAAGTTGCAAGATGCAGCAGCAGCAGCAATCGCAGGCAGACCTACCCTTCTCCACGTTGCCAACCCCTCCTACCGCCAACCATGATGTTTTGTCTGTGCACAGGGCACAAATGACATGCATGCAATGTTCTTTGGGCTCCTTTACAAAATGGTCGCCCAGGCAAATGGCACCCCGCATCCCTATCCACATCCCCCGGGCCCCTGGCCCCTTACTTCTACGGACGCTTCTAACGGCGCCGCCAGTCGACGCCTACATGTCGGAAATGTTGGCATGTCGTTGTTGTATTTCTGCTCTAATATCCTTTATAGCAAAAGTGCTTGACGTAAATTGACTTGTTTTTACTTTTGACTTTTAAAGCTATCCCCCACCCTCTACAGGGTGTGGGGAGGGGAGGGGAGGGAGGGGGCTTGGAGCAGGAGTAATGTTTGTTTGTTGTTGTTGTGGTTGCAATTTGGATACACAGGATACTCACACACACACACACACACACACACACACTTAAACGGAAGGCCGTTTAATATTTATTTTATCCATGAAGGGTTGATTGATGGCCAGCGGAAGGAGTCAAGTGTGAAAGGTGTACAAAAGCCTGCAAAATTGTCGGAATATCAAATCAAAATGCCCACTGTCTACGGAGTCCCAAGAGTGAAAATATTCTACCAAATGTTTTCAATAAATCCGGATTTTTGATTTGAAAGATAAACAATTGAATGTAAGAGATCTCGCAAAGGTTAACCCTTAAGCAAAACTATGCAAAATTCTTAACTCTGCTGAAATCTCTGTACAAAGATATTTCAACAAGTACAGAGATCAAAACAATTTGCTGGCGTTTGAACACAAGTAAGGAGGCAGCCAAGAATATATTAAGATAATGCGTTACCGAATGAAAGGGTTAGATTTGTTTGATTGTAAGATTGTTTGATACGTTGCAAGGGTCTAGAGCAGTGTCCGGCACCGTTCAGTATTCTGTGTATACAAGTAGCGACGTCCATCCTCTGTAGCAGCGGCGTCGATACACAGACACTATACGAGCTTACACTGCTCTCATTTGCAAAAACAAACATGTGCTAACTGAGAGCGCTCTCGCGTGTCTGAACGCGCACATTCAAAAGCAAAATAAGCATGTGTGTTTTGCCGAACACTGGTCTAGAGGGAGGGCAAAATACACATGCTCATTTTGGCATTGCGTATGTGTGTTTAGCCTTACGAGAGCACAATCATCAAAAGAGAACAGTATAAGCTCGTATACTGTCGGTGTGTCGACGTCGCTGCCGCAGAGTGGTGATGTATACACCGAAGATAGGAACGTGCCGGACTTTGGTCCAAACCAAAGAAAGATGTTTTCAGCTTCAGGAAGATGAGCTACACCCAGAAAATTTTCTTTCTAAAATAGGCCAAAATCGCCCTTAAATTAAGAAATTCGCCCATATTTTTGCGCCTTGGGTAAGTTCGCTTTGATTTTAGAAAGGGCCTTTCATAAAAAATACAACTTTATACAGGCCAAAAATGCCCTAAAATTTAGAAATGCTTTTCTAAAAAACAGAGATTAAAACCCAAACGAATAACGGTTTGGGTTACGGTTACTGTTTTGACCGAGCGCTTTTTTCCGGTTACGGTTATATTACGGTTGTGGGATATCGGTTACGGTACTGGTTACGGTTATTATTCTAAATCTGTTTCGGGTTTGGGTTACGGTTATAAGTATAAAATATAATTTTGATATACATACATAGGTTAGGTTAGGTTGCGATGGCTGAGAGCGTCAGACGCTCTCCCACTTAGGCCACTTCGGGCCCATTGCGATGCCATTTTTATTCCCTGTTAACCCTTTTTAGTACTGAGGGGGTCCTCGTTACTGAACCATTGTGTGGACAGAATAAATTTTAGCAGAGCTGGGATCTCTAGGTCGGATGTCTCCGAGAGGTTGAGTAAAAATGGTTGACCAAGTGTCCTGAGTCTCCTTCTACTCAGAGCGGGGCAGTGACAGAGAAGGTGTTGTACCGTTTCCTCCTCTTCTTCATATCTGCAACTTCGGCAGAAGTCCTGGTATGTCACACCTAGACGTGCTGCGTGTCTGCCAATAAGACAGTAACCCGTGAGGGTGCCCACCAGAAGTGATATGTGGTTTCTTCTGTGACGTAAAAGTGTGTTGGTGCGTTTTTGCTTGAATGTAGGCCACGTAAGTCTTGCTATCGTACAGGAAGAAAGGTTTTTCCACCGATCCGTAGCGAGACAAAGTGTTTCAGCTTTAATGTGGAGCTTAAAAGTCGCCATAGGCATACCTATCGTGCTCTTCTCTGAAAGAAGCTCGATGGTGGTTCCTATTCTGGCCAGTTGGTCCGCAGACTCGTTTCCTTCTATGTTGCGGTGTCCAGGCACCCATATTAGGTGTTTACTGAAATGCCGTGCGATCTCGTTAAGAGATGAGCGGCAGTTAGTAAGAGTTTTTGCATTGTTTGTGTGTGAGTCAAGTGCCTTGAGAGCGGATTGACTGTCTGAGTATATAAATACGTTGCCTTCTTTGACCGTGAGTTTGCTGAGGTAGATGGCAGCTTCCTGGATGGCTACCATTTCCGCTTGGTACACACTACAGTGGTCAGGAAGACGGAACGATAAGTTCAAATCTAGGTTGGGAGAGAAAACTCCCCCTCCTACTTTTCGTCGAGCTTAGAACCATCAGTGTAGATGTTGATGGCGTTAGCTCTGCTGTGGGGCAGGTTGTCCCAATCGTTTCGGCTTGGGATATAGACGTCGTACAATTTGTCGAATGTCGTTTGTGGTATATGGTAGTCTGTAAATAATGGTATACCCGTTTGGTCGTCGAGTATGGTAGAGTGTCCAGAATTTTCCCTATTCCAGGTATCAGATTCTCTAAGTCTTAGGGCTGTTGTGATAGCCATTTGTTTTGCTACTAGGTCTAGTGGCAGAAGGTGAAACATGGTGTTTAGCGCTTCCGTTGGTGTCGTTCGGAGAGCGCCACTAATACATATCTCAGCACTTCTCTGTACTTTGCTGAGGTTGTTCAGGATTGATTGTTTCCTGAGGGCTGGCCACCATACTAATGCTCCGTAGAGTAGTATGGGACGCACTACGGCTGTGTATATCCAATGCACTATGGCGGGAGAAAACCCCCATTTGAGGCCTATGGCCCTTTTGCACGAGTAGAGGGCAATGGTTGCCTTTTTTATACGTTCATTTATGTTGTCTTTCCAGAATAGTTTCCTGTCCAGAATGACACCCAAGTATTTGGCATTGTCTCTAAATTCAAGGCTTACTCCGTTGATTTTTGGAGGAATAAGCGTGGGAATTTTGTGCCTTCTGGTGAAGAGAACTAATTCCGTTTTAGCCGGGTTAACGCCCAGGCCACAGGATTTAGTCCACTGAGCGAGTGTTGTCAGTGCGGTCTGCATAAGGTCGCACAACGTTTGAGGAAAGATTCCGCATTTAAAAATGGCAATATCATCCGCGTATGCCACCACTACGTGTCCCTCCGCCTCCATTAGTCGCAGCAGTTGGTTAACTGTTACAACCCACAGCAGCGGAGAGAGAACACCTCCTTGCGGAGTACCTCTGTTCACACATCTGCGAGCAGATGCACCGCCAAGTTGGGAGTACACCGACCTGCTGGTTAGCAATTGGTCGATGAGTCTTACTAGCGGTACTTCTGCTCCCACATATGCCAAGGCAGAGGTGATGGCGTGAGGTTGGATGTTATTGAAAGCACCCTCTATGTCGAGAAATGCTACTAGGGAGTAGTCGCTTACTTCAAGTGATCTTTCGATCTTTGAAACCAAGGAGTGCAGGGCGGTTTCAGTAGATTTACCCTTGCTGTATGCATGTTGTGTGCGTGCTAGATAAGCGGGATTTATAGATTGCCTTAGGTGTGCATCTATAAGTCTCTCAAGAGTCTTCAGAAGAAATGAAGAAAGACTGATTGGCCTATAATCATTTGGGTTGATATGTGAAGCTTTGCCAGCTTTAGGGATAAATACCACTTTCGTTTCTCTCCACCTGATGGGAATGTAGTTGACTCTAAGACAACCTTCATAGATTGCGAGGAGCCAGGTTATAGTTTGCCCACCAGTTTTCTGTAGTTGGGCGGGAAATATGTTATCTGGACCAGGTGATTTAAATGGTTCGAACGAGTCGATTGCCCATTTAATTTTGGCCTCTGTCACAATGGTATTATTGTATTGCATGTTTATGTCATTTGTATTAACCTGAGGTGCTATGTTGAGGGAGCATTCAGGAAAGTGAGTGCTTAGCAGAAGATTTAGTGATTCTTCGCTCGAGACTGTCCACGATCCACGATCCACGATATACATACATACAATGCACACAAAAGCGGCCCCATTTAAAATCTCATTTATTGATTAAATGTAGTAAGTTCAAATTTTTTAAACAGAATATCCACCTTCATAGTCGCCTGTGTAAAATTTTAACTAAAGAATAAACTACTTCATTCTCAAAAGCATCGTGTAAAGTTTAATAAAGTAGATAACTATGTACATTGGTCATCATATATACTATTTGTCGTTATGTATATTCATGTAACGAGTTGTTATAATTAGAATTGACATCTTAAATGAGATTGTAATTACTCCTGAAAATAAACCCTCAACACTTGCTTGTGTGGGTGGAACTGCTAGCACCACTTTTGATAATTCAAAAAGATCTGGAAATATTGTTGAATTTTTTTCCCACCATTTCCATATATTTCTGTGTTAAAAGCATAGCGGCTTTGCTTTGCCGACAATAAAATTCTTCTCTTCTTTTTTTTTTGAAGAGGACGGACTTATTTCTGTAAAGCTCAGCAGCCACTAAAACCCTCATCCTTTTCGCCAACATCACAGAAATTACTTAAATTTTGTTTTGTGAAATTACATAGCCTTTGGCATCGTGCACAACGTTAAACAATATAAATATAATATGTCCAGTGGACAAACAAACTTATGAAGAATCAAAACGCGGCTAACAAGATCTGTTTTTGCGGACTTTGCAAGCTAGATCGCCGTCGAATAGTAGCTAGAAAGAGCTAGAAGTGGTTGCAAAGAAGCTATGTAGTTAGCATATGTAGTTTTTTTTTATTATTTAAGCTAGTTTCTCAGACGCTGACAAATTTGTTAGAGCCCATTTAATTACATATGTAGCTCAGGATCTTTTTCGGAATGCTTTTCCAGTTGTTATGGCTGGTATGTCATTTAGCCAATGCATTGCAATATATGCACACTACCCCAGTCCAAACCTCAATAGCCGCCACAGCTCACGGACAAACAGCCTTAAGCCTATGCAGTCTCCACAGCTCATTATAGTTGTAACTAAGGTAGCTTTCGATGCTCCTTTAATACGTATTAAATTAATACGCCCGGTGTCGTTATAGCAGAATATCTCAGTGGTCATGTTCTGCTCCCGCAGCAACAGCTGACTTTTTGGCTGTTTTCTGGTCACACTACATTGTCATAGCGGCTCTGGAAATTATCAAACCATTTTCGCTCCGACAAAATTGTCCGCGTCCGAGTACCTAGCTTAATCAATAGATGACATTTGTATAATGGTCAAGCTTAACAAAATTTTCTTCCTCCTTCATTCTTCTTTCCAGGCACTTCGTAGCTATGTCAGAGCATTAGCAACAATGCGGCGCATAATAAATAAGCAGTGAATAAATTCATATACATGTAAAATGTTCATTGTACATACATCACAATAGTAATTTTACTAGTAGAGGAAAAACCGAAATAAACCCGTATATTTGTTTCGGTTACGGTACTGATAACCGGTTATGTAAATAAAGGTTATACGGTTACGGTTATAAAAAATTTTTTTAGAAGGTCACGATAATGAGTCAATACTAAAGGCGTCCTGCTACGGACGCCAACGCACACCACACACGGACATCAAAGACAGAGGTAACTTTAAAGTAGAAAATGTTGGAGATGTACCCAACATTTACACTTTAACGAAACGTCACTTACTGAAAAAGAAAGCCTTCAAAAAGAAGTTGGTTGCCACATTGTCCATTTCGCTTTTAAGAACTTTTGTGTACACATATTGCAGGCGCAACTTTTGATTGATTGACAGAATTCTGGCCAGAGTTGCTTAGTGCATTTAGATTTTGCCTGTACGAGCACCGCAGAAAAAGTTAATTACAATGAAACTAGCTCCAATTTGTAGATGATCTTAATTGAATGAGCGCGTGTAGAACGAACACTGGAAAACTCCAACGAGAACTATGAGAAAAACCAACGTGAAAATTTCGACACTTCAACTGGAAGTGGATGTGGTGGTTGTTGCTCCTGCTGCTGTTGCACGTTCTAAGAGGCAGCAAAGTGCTTATCACAGAGCAACATCAATTGACCTTTCGCATTGGCTGAGGCGGTAGTCGTGCCGCTAGATGCTCAGAATGGTTCCCTTTGGTGCATCAGGCCAACTGCTCCAAATAAGCTACGTGGCCACGGTTGGTTGTTCTACACAACACCGTCCTTATCTGTGGTCCAGCTGACGACGTGCCGGAACAACAACAAAAAGCCAAAGAAACAAAAAAAAATGTGCAATAAAGTGCGCATAAATTTACGCGCGAAATCAATCTGGTTAAGTTGAAAATTAGCTGGGGCCGCCGCATCGTTGGCTCAAATCGTTTTTTAATAGCAAAAGGCAGGCAGTTGTTGCCTGCTTTTTTCTCTCTTTTTTTTGTTGCTGTTACCCTTTGGCCTCTTGAGTGTGAAATTTGCCAGGGTCTGGGCTCGAAGAGTGCCTTTTCAACGTGGCCCTGTCAATAATTGTGGTTAACTTGGAACCGGCTGCCGAACTTACTGCAGCCACTGCTAAATTCTTCTTTAAGCGTTTCGAAAGCTTTCAGATAGCGAAAAATGGTTGGCAGCGGCTTTAACTGTGTGGAAAACTGATGAATGGTTTAATTAGGGCTCGGCTATGGGCAGCGGAGATTCTTTTGCCTCCAAATGATGGCAACACATGCAAGATTCTTTGGTAGTTACACTTTTTACCAGAAATTTTATACAAATACAGTTATGTCAGAGATTTCTTTAAATATATTTAGAAAATTAGCAGATTAACTTGAGGACGGAACCGTCTGTACAGTTGACCATTCTCCTTTGTGGTGTGTTCTAGAAGTTCTGAACAAGCATACATTTGAAGAGCGTTGATCTTTGGTTCCCGCCCGGGGGCGAAGACATTTTGCTCAGACCAAGAGATCAGATAGCAGTCAATCGCTCGTCAGAGATCGAAGCGATTAGGGTTTTGGCCTCGCTCTCGTTGACAATCGCTAATTTAGAATATATAGACAGAACGGTTGCGCAGTCGACTCCGTTTCTGTCACAAAATAGTCAGCTGTTTGCTCTCACTTATGTCCGTTCCGCTCTTATCACACTAATTTACTATGCGGACAATAAGAATCTCAGTGCGGACTTCTGCTAAACACCGCTCATAATTGAAAAGCATAGATGTAATCTCTAATACTCATTGCTTATTGACCTGGAGCCTGCTAAAACGTTCGATGATCCAAGCTAAAATATTTTATTATCAAGCTTCGAATCTTTTGTTTGTTTCAATTTATGTACATGTTCTCTAAACAAAATAATTTCTGAATCTCGGATTTAATTTTTCCGCGACTGTATTTCGGAGCGTGCGCGCACCGACTGGATTCGGTAGAGGGCGTTCCTAGCTAACGAACGAGCAGCTGGTCAGTTGTCTCCGAACAACTTGAGAGTCAGGACAGGCATTTTGGCGCAACGTGTTTCTGTGAGTGGTGCAAGCCAAAGCAACAAAAGGCATCGTCCACCATGAATTTATTTCTCCTGGACAAACTGTTAACGCCAAGTTTTACGTGAAAGTGATCAAAAGACTCAAACGAAGGGTCAAACGGGTCCGACAAGACATAGCAGCCGACTGAAAGTTGCTCCACGACAATGTCCCGGCTCATACCGCCTTTCTTGTGAACAGCTACCCGACTAAGGTCGGTAACACAACGCTTCCGTTGCCACCCTACATCCCTGATGTGGCCCTTCGGACTTTTTTCGTTTTGTTGTTGTTGTAGGTCAGCAGGCAGCAAATATCTTTTTCCATTCAAAAGTTATGATTTTTGCAATACATAATCGGCGCGCCGCTAGACTTCATCTCAATACACAGAGTATTCATGCATATTAATGTGTTCAAGTCGCTCATACTCGCAAGACGTAGGTCGGCGCAAGACCACATTAATTTGTTTTTATTTAAATATATGTATTTAAAAAAATTTTCCCTGTAGAAGCGTGGACAAGCGTGAATGAACTTTTCTCAGTCCATCAAATTAAACAACTGTAAGCTAATCTTGCATTTACTGATTAGATATTGGATAATTGGATATATTCGGTTTCAAGGCCGGCGGGTTCGACAATAAATTTGATTAATTTTTTGGAAAAAAGTGACTATAGATTACATGTACTTTCGCTATCTAAAATCTTTTTGATGGTAAAAAGAGTGTGTCATGAGACGCACGGTACAAGCGAAGCTCTTTACGATGAATCCGATTTAAGTAATGGCAAAAGCCACATTTGGATTCTGTACAAATAAATGTTTAATTATCAAAAATTAGGCCACAATCAAGTCACTGTCAAGCCACTGTTAAATCACTGTTAAGTCACTGTTAAGTTACTATTAAGTTAATGTTGTCACTGTTTAGTCACTGTTAAGTCACTATTAAGTCTCTGTAATGTGTTTGTAAAGTCACTGTTTAGTCACTGTTACGTCACTGTTAAGTCTCTGTAATGTCTCTGCCAAGTCACTGTCAAGCCACTGTTAAGGCACTGTCAAACAAAGAACATAGTTTTTAGCACAGAATTCACAACTTGATCTTAATGCAGCCACTCTTTGCACAGCCCGACCATCCGCAGATCCCCACAACATCCCCCCCGGATCACAACTAGAGCCCACCAGATCCCTTCCACCAGCTGCCCACCAAACCCCTACCAAATACCTAGTTGATCTCCCCCAGTAAAAGAGCTTCGCTCTAAAAACTATTTTTCTTTCTTCACACAATTAATTTAACATTAAACATTTTGTGGTATTAAACTGTTAAAAACGAAATCTGGCCTTCATCGCTCCTGCATCTCTTGCCATCATCAGCTGACATTTTATAATTTAATCCTTATACATTTTGTAGAATTTAGGAGTTTGGAACGTGACTTGACCATCGCTGTCTACATCCCTGCATCTCTGGCTTTCATCAACTTGTTCATCCCCCAACCATTCCAGCTGTGCGGTTTCAAGAAAGTTTTTGAATTCCGTGGCCGTGGTATTGTGCTCATAGGGATACCTCAAACTTTTCTGGTGATACTTGCACAATGGATGATAAACCCAGTTGCGTGGACATTGCTTAATGAACTCGTGCTTCTTACACTCGCTCAAGAACGTATCGTAGGTAGAGCTCTGGCAACGCGTACTTATTAAGGTGAGGGCATCCTGCAGCATGATTAGAGTTTTCGGATTCGAGTGAAATGCCAACAGCATGGGATCCGTCTTGAATAACATATTTTTGTCCTCGTGATGGCAAGCTTTTCGAAGATTTATGAGAAACACTAAAGGTAATTGCGAAAATCTTACACAGTTTAGGGCCGCGTTCAGATGCTTCAGACGCTCCTTCGGGGCCTTGTTTATCCAAATTTGCACAGCGAAGAACACCTCCACTTCCGAGTTGACTCCAATGTTATGGCGCTGTAGTAAATCAATCAGCTCTTCGATGGAAAGGTTCACAAAATGCTCCTGGCCCACTAAGGCCAGGAAATAGAAATGAACACGCGACATCATGAGTTCCCTGACATCCTGACAGTCCGGTAGAAATCTGGCTTGAAGGTATACCTGAAACCCAATGTTCTCGCGCACCTTATCCTCAGACAGCAGCTGCCAGCAAATTTCCTCCAGCAGATCGATCCCCAGATGTTTGGCCACTTGCAGCATGGGTGCCACTGTATCCAGAGTCGGTGGCTTTTCAAGGCGCATCCAGTTGTAAGCATTCTCAAATCCATTTGGAGGCAACTCCTCCGGACTGAAGCGGAACGTGTTGGTGCGCCAATCCCTTCTGGAGAACCACAAAGAATAGCATTTGAGCAGAGTTGGGATGCAATTGAATGTGTGCTGTCCAATGTAAATGCGAGTGTAAGCGCCACGATTCTCGGCCAGCTGTTCGGTAATCACCGCTTCCAGACTTTTCTTAGGCGGATTATTTAGGAGTTTGAAGCTCAGTTCTGATTTTCCAGCAATGCTTTCGAGGGAACGCAGGGGCACTGTAACTGGAGGCAATTGATTCGATTGATTGATGTATTCTTCGTCTGTGAAAGTTTTCCAACGAAGAACGCTTGCTTCAAGTTTTGCCATTGGGTCCTCCGTTTCCATAGAGGACTTGGTGGAATCCGTATCGGTCTCCTTGGAATCCTTATCGGTCATACTTATGGATGATTGAAGTCAGTACGTCAGTTGTATTGGTTTTGTCTGGCTTTTCAGTGAAAAAAGTAGAAAGTATCTAAATAGAGAAATTTATGAGCCGACTAGCTGGTGTCTACTGTATACCTATGTAACTGTTCAACATATCGTTGAGACATGTGACACTTGGGTAAATAGATGAAGTGTTTCTTACCATTTATTTTTGTGTGTTCTGATTTAATTTTTCGGTATGGAAAGCGATTTTGCTTTTCACTTGGGTTTTTTATTTAGCTGTCTCGAGGTCAATGTTATAAACCCTTCGGGATTCGTCTTCATATTACCATAGTTATAAACCAGATTTTGTAATTGAACTTACAAAAAAGGCACAGAGTCCGTTTAGTCAGCTGTGGAGTTGTTAACTAATTTGATTGTTTGTCTACAAATGCGCACAATTTTCTGTGTTTGTCTTGTAGTTCAGCCTTAAATGTGTTGGTGTGCCTATAATATGGAGCATTTCCAAGGTGAACCGTTTATTGTAATTTTGTTCTTGTTGTAAGGATAGCGGAGCCAACAGCTGTAAGCATCTTACAACGGTAAATTTCAAGGCATGTTGTTGGACAAATTGGTTCCACACAAGCTGCCGTTGTTGATCTTCGATGGTCGCACCATCCGTTATCCCGATCCATCGTACCGTTGGACATTGCCAAGGCAAGAAGATCTAAATCTTCTTGACAAGCGATTGACCGCCAAGACCCACTTAGAAATGTTACTAGAAATGCCGGTTGAAAGGAACAGATGAAACGAGAAAGTACTAAGGATTTTTACCATTTCAGCGCTTAACTCTGTACGTAAAAGCTATAGAAATTACAAAACTAACAATGTCGCTAAAAAAAAGAACAAATGAAAAAGGAAAAGTAAACTATCCCGCAAATTGAGTTTTTTCTTTGGTACACCAAAACTATGGCGCATTCACTTTAGCAAAACGACACATATTCAAATAGATAGCCCAATGATGAGGCGCAAAATGCTAATGTGTGATAGTCAAATATGGGTGTATGCGTCACACGCACGCCATGCGTGTACATTAGCATTTTGTGCAAACATTTGTGTGGTGTATTCGGCGCTTAACACTTATTTGTGTCAGTGGCACTGCAAGCACAACTTTTGAAAATATATATTGCTTTATTTTTCCCACCTTTTTAATAAGTGTACCCAGCCAAGCCATATTTTTTATTTTAAAAATATATTTTTAAGGAAGATGTCAAATGGTTGTTAATAAAAACTCTTGGAAATTCCCAACCCATTTGGTTTTGGTCTTATTATGGTTTTCCATTATTTGATTGTGTAACAATAACTAATACAATACCATACAATTTAATACAGTTTACATTATATCTCGGAACAAGAAATATTGCACATAGGTAAGCATCATTCTCGAACAGACTTGGTTCTCTGAATTCTTACTCGTGTTGAATGCTGAGTTAATGTTTTTCATTTGAAATTAACATTAAGTCCAGATAGTATAAAAGTCACGAAAGACTAACAGTTTGATACAACTTTTTTTGGTGCTTAAACTGTAACAATTTCACTAATATTTTTGAGCCGAAGTCGTACATTTTTGGATCGGCTAAACAAGCTAACCTCCAGTGTAAAATAACATATGTAAATATAAGAAAGGATGAGGGGGGTAAAGATGTTGGTTAGCTGCACTCAGTCTTTCTTGTTCGCTCTCTTTTTTTTTTTTGTGCCTGTCAGCAACAGTGTAAATGTTCATTGTGCCTACATCAAATAAATTTACGTCAGAGTCGCCTATGCATAACTGAGTGTCAGAGAGAGAAGGGCATATTTTCTGGTATCTAGACCAGAACCGGTAGCTACCAGGGTCCGAAGTCACTTATGTTTTCATGCATTGAATTCCATGTAAAACGGCTGTAGTCTGGAGACAGCTCTCTTGATCATTACCAGCAGATCATTTCGCTCACACATTAATCAATACACGAATGCGCAACATGCTCGCTCTTGAGTTTAGTTCAACTTAATTGTTGGCACTCTGAGTATAATCAAGCTCGCTTCATTCCACTCAGCTCGGGTGTTTTGTTCGCTTAGCTCGACGACAATTATTCTGAGCGAGCGAAAATCATCTCGTATGAATAAACTCATGCAAAGATGCATTTGCTAAAACAACACCATATGTGTCTCTCTTCTCTGTCTCCTATGTCTCTCGCAATGCGTTGGCCTGAGTTGGCTGAGTTATGTTCGATCGAACACACAAGTGTCGCATCAAAAAAATTCTAGTTCAACCGTTCGATGCGATTGCGGTTTGAGTTGAATTAAATGAGTTTAGAGTTTTGTTAGATGAATAAATGTGAGTACGAATTTTGGTGCATGACGCAATCAAGAAAAAAGTGATTTTTGCAGTTCTCTGCTCACTACATCACACAGTGGGAAAAACGGCCAGATTAGCTCCGATTAATTGAATTTTCAAAATAAATATATGCGCCAATCTTGTTTTGTAATCGATTACTAATATATCTGATAGGCCAAATGCACTTTTGTTTTTCTTTCGCTCTCAATATTCGCACAGCTGGGAGTCATCAAAGTAACATATGTTTGCACCAGCTGCATACATAAGCTTTCCCGCTTTTTTTGTGTGACTGCTGCTAAATTTCGCAAAATTGATAAAATTAAACGAAAAATTAAATTAAGTGTTTATAATTAACTTCAAATGTATGTATTACCTAAAAGATATGTGCAGGTGACTTGTCGTTGTGTTTCGTGCAGTATACTTGTGGTTATTAAAGGTGATATTCTTTCTTATAATTTTTACTAGTACATTCAACTTTCGTAGAGCTAAACTTTCTTCATTCGACAGCATTCGCTCTAATTGTTTTTTCTAAAAATTCTACAATGTGTTGTGATGTGAAATGTCCAAATTGTGGAACCACCTTCGTCCACTTACTGAAGAAACTTTTTTAGAGCGAAGCTCTTTTACGGACGTCAGACTGGGAAGTGAATCTTGAAAAATTTTGTCTTTGCGACAGATTCTTTGGGGGTATGTCTTTGCGACAGATTCTTTGGGGGTATGTCTTTGATTTTGTGTTTTGTATTTTGTATTTGCAAAATCAGCAGCTTTTACCATTACCGCGTAGTAGCAGGTGGGTTGTGTGTGGAGTGAGAGGTGGTGGCTATTTGGTGGAGACCTGGTGGGGATCAGGTGAAGATTTGGTGAGGATTTGGTAGTTATCTGGTAGGGACCTTGTGAGCTCAGGTTTGGATCTGGTGGGGATCGTGGGAATCTGATAAAACCAGGTGGGGATCAGGTGGTGATCTGGTGGGGATCACGTGGAGATCTGGTGGGGATCTAGTGGGGATCTTATGGACATCCGGTGGGGATCTAGTGGCGATCAGGTGGGGATCTGGTGGGGATCAGGTGGGGATCTTGTGGTGATCTGATGGGGATCTGGTGGGGATCGGGTGGGGATCTGGTGGGGATCCTGTCGGGATCAGGTGGTGATCTGGTGGGGATCAGGTGGTGATCTGGTGGGGCTCTGGTGGAGATCTTGCGGTGATCTGGTGGGGATCTGGTAGGGATCTGGTGGGGATTGGGAAGGGATCTGGTGGGGATCTGGTGGAGATCTGGTGGGAATCTGATGGGAACCGGTGGGGATCAGGTAGTGATCTGGTGGGGATCAGGTGGAGATCTGGTGGGGATCTAGTGGGGATCTGGTGGAAATCCGGTGGGGATCTAGTGGCGATCAGGTGGGAATCTGGTGGGGATCAGGTGGGGATCTTGTGGTGATCTGATGGGGATCTGGTGGGGATCTGGTGGGAATCTGGTGGGGATCGGGTGGGGATCTGGTGGGGATCAGGTGGGGATCAGGTGGTGATCTGGTGGGGATCTGGTAGGGATCTGGTGGGGATTGGGAAGGGATATGGTGGGGATCTGGTGGAGATCTGGTGGGAATCTGATGGGAACCAGGTGGGGATCAGGAGGTGATCTGGTGGGGATCAGGTGGGGATCTGGTGGGGATCAGGTGGGGATCTTGTGGTGATCTGATGGGGATCTAGTGGGGATCAGGTGGGGATCAGGTGGTGATCTGGTGGGGATCAGGTGGTGATCTGGTGGGGATCTGGTAGGGATCTGGTGGGGATCGTGTGGGGATCGTGTGGGGATCTGGGGTTGGTCGGGTGGGGTATAGTGGGTATGCGGGGATTGGGGGTGCAAAGAGTGGCAGCATTAAGGTCAAGTTGTGAATTCTGTGCTATGCTATACTGTGCTAGCTATAATGTCCTTTGTTTGACAGCGACTTAATAGCGACTTAACAGTGACTTAACAGTGACTTAACAGCGACTTAACAGTGACTTAACAGTGACTTAACAGTGACTTAACAGTGACTTAACAGTGACCTTACAGTGACTTAACAGTGACTTAACAGTGACCTTACAGTGACTTAACAGTGACTTAACAGTGACTTAACAGTGACTTAACAGTGACTTAACAGTGACTTAACAGTGACTTTACAGTGACTTAACAGTGACTTAACAGTGACTTAACAGTGAATTAACAGTGACTTAACAGTGAATTAACAGTGACTTAACAGCGACTTAACAGTGACTTAACAGTGACTTTACAGTGACTTTACAGTGACTTAACGGTGACTTAACAGTGACTTAACAGTGACTTTACAGTGATTTGAGAGTGACCTAATATTTGATAATTTAACATTTATTTATACAGAATCCAAATGTGTCTTTTTTCATTACCTAAATCGGATTCATCGTAAAGAGCTTCGCTCGTACCGTGCGTCTCATGACACACACTCTTTTTTTTTAGTGAAAATGTCCGCGTGTGTTATTTTTGGTATGGCGTATGGAAGTTGACGCTTCTAGAAAATATATATCACTGTTGATTCATGTATACAACTATATTATTGCTAAGTCCAATTATAGTAATAGTCAATGCGTTGAAATTTCTAAGCGAATCCAAAATTTAACTTCAAAACTGGCAATGAAATGGAGAGAAAACCATTATGATCTACATAAATTTGAGAAAAGCAACAAAGACTGGTTAGATAGTGAACTTATTTTGATAAACTCAAGTTCAAAGACTGGGAGACCGGCAATGAGTTGTAGTGACTGTCAAGAAACCACAAAAAAAAATATCTGACATCGCCACAGAAATACCGTGCGAAGAGCTCATGTTGCGGCCAGCACTAGCTTATACAAGGCTGGCAAAAGAAATGCATCAATGGTGGTATCTTCGCTGACTCTCGATGAACAACTGCCAAAGAGATTAAAATCTGTCATTCAATCTGAAGAAGAAAAACAAATTAACTATACGGCAGAGGAAGCTTTAGCTTTATATATTAATGGTGGTTACACAAAAAGGGTTTATATGAACTTGGTGAGTGGTATCAAACAGAGGAATGCAAACATATTTCCCCACATATATGTAATGTTCTACGGTGTGCAAAGAAACTTTTTCTACGGTGTGCAAAGAAACTTTGCTACCCCAATGGGCTACAACTTACCGACCATTCTTTTGAGGTACCCTTGCAATGCCTGATTGATCACACAGTTTCCCGATTTTTTTGGTGCACATAGCCAAGAACTTAAAATTTCGGCAAATAATAATATTGAAGAAATAACGGCCATATACAAATGTGGTTGTGATGCATATGGAACAGCAACAGTATTTGTAGATGTGAATCCTTGGTTCTACATGCCTGCATCTGTGCATAAAATTTTGATACATGGTGCAGATATAATCAAACATTTTTCCCTTCCAATTGGTATGTTTTCTGAAGAAGCTCTCGAGGCCAGAAATAAAGACCTTAGAAAATTTCGCTCACATAACTGCCGAAAAAATTCTCGCAAAAATTCCACGGAGGACTTGGCGCATTCCATTTTGTTTCTTCTGATCCTTTCATTACAATGCCATCAAAAGGTTCAAAGAAGTCTACAAGAAACAACGAACTTTTAAATCATGATGTAATAAGTCTTCTTTTGATAAGCAATGAGGATGTAATGTCAGATGATAGTAGTTGAGATACTGAATAAATTCAATAAATTAAAAAAAAATAGAGGCAAGCTAACTTCGGCTCGACCGAAGTTTATATACCCTTGGAGCTTGATATGTGCCTGACAGTTTGTATGGCAGTTATACTATATAGTGGTCCGATTTCGAAAAATTTTGGTGAAATGATGTAAAATCATTGAAAACTTATTAATACGGGCGTTGGGAGCGATAACATTGAAAACAAAAAAGTTTTTCTCACTAAGACTTTTTTCAGACCTTACTTTTGTATGGCAGCTATACTATAAAGTAGTCCGATTTCGAAAAATTTTGGTGAAATTATGTGAAATCATTGAAAACTTATAAATGCGAGCGTTGGGAGCGATAACATTGAAAACAAAAAAGTTTTTCTCACTAAGACTTTTTTTCAGACCTAACTTTTGTATGGCAGCTATACTATATAGTTATCCGATTTCGACAAGGCTTGGTGAAATTATGTGAAATCATTAAAAACTTATAAATACGAGCGTTGGGAGCGATACCATTAAAAACAAAAAAGTTTTTCTCACTAAAACTAGTTTTTCAACTGATCGTTCCTATGGCAGCTATATGCTATAGTCATCCGATCCGGCCGGTTCCGACAAATGTGCAGCGTATTTATACCAAAAGACTTCGTGCAAAGTTTGGTTACGATAGCTTTAAAACTGACGGAGGAGATAGCATAGAAACAGACGGACGGATAGACGGACGGACAGACGGACATGGCTATATCAACTCAGCTCGGCATGCTGATCAAGAATATATATACTTTATGTGGTCGGAGATGCTTCCTTCTATGCGTTACAAACATCCGGACAATTTTAATATACCCTCTCCAAGGGTATAAAAAAAAATTAAAATTTGTAGCTTATAAAAAAAATATTTTTTTTATTTGTTTATATTAATAGTGCTTTTATCTGTAAAAAAAATTATCCCGACAAAAATCGGATAATTTTCCAAGAAAAATAAATAAGCTAATCCGGGCTTGCTTTTTCCCACTGTGCATCAGCCCGGCACTGGTAATCGTTTATCAAAATTATTACTAAAAGAGGAAACCAGAAATTAACCAGTAAATTTGTTTCTGTTTCGGTACTGATAACCGGTTATGATAATAAAGGTGATAGGTTCGGCTACAAATTTTAAAGTATTTTTAGCGGCTAAGTCTTACGGTTTCCGTAACCTCTGCTTTTAAAGCATTTTTGTTCAGGTTACATTGATGATTTTGCTGATGCTTTTGATTCGATTTTTTTATACTCTCTACAAAAGGTATACAGAGTATATTAAGTTTGTGAAAAAGTATGTAACAGAACCCTAAAAAGTATAAATATTCTTGATCAGCATCAACAGCTGAGTCGATATAATCAATTCTGTCTGTCCGTCCGTAATAAGAAACCTATCTCAGAGATGGTAAGAGAAAAAGGGTTGACAGGTATGGGCAATATAAATCATATATTTCACAGTCTTAAAGTTAAATAGTTCGTACCTGCCAAAGATAGTTTGTAATAAAGTCTCAAGTTATGACTAAGAGTAATATTCTGTTAATGGTCAGTTTCAGTTTTCAAATGGTTTCAGTAGTGGCTCCATCTATTGGTCAGTTTTGAAATGTGGCGACCCCAGTTCATCCAGTTTATCTATTTCGATACTCCCACTTCTTATGTATCTAACTAACTTACTTTAACTTACACACACACACTCTAATCTTTCCGACATTGTGTGACACTCATTCTTACAGGCAAAACGTTTCTCCTGAACTGTCTGGCCCAACTACTGAAAATCAAATACAGAAAATTATGACCGAAGAAGTATATTACCATCCTTCTTACATATCAAACATTTATTTGTGGCATTTTCCCTTTGATTTTAAACTATTAACAAAACTGAAAATTTTTTTCTAAATTGTCTTTGCTTTAGCTTTAGTTTTTCTAAGTACTTAATATGAATAAATGGCAATAGTCCAGGCGCTGGGTGCAAAATACGGGGCGTTTGCAATGCAGTGCGATATGCGATTGCATTAGTAAATCCTTGTAATCCCCACATTAGTCTCTCTCCCCCGTTCCAAGAAGCGTTTTTTCTTTCTTTCTTCTTCTTTGGTCTTAGCAAATTACCTTCACGAGCCAACACATTCAGCAGCAGCGACAGCAGTTGGGGGCTACTAACTTCTGCTGGGGAATGGGTTTGTAGGGTTGTTGGATGAGTCCTGCTGAGAGTCTGACAAACCACATGCGATTACACAGTCGACAGGAGGTGGGGGGGGGGGAGGGAAAGTGGCAGAAACGGGGACAGTGGCAAGAAGAGCAATCGGGTCTTGGCTGTGTAACAAATCGTTGAAAATATGCGATGCGTGTGTCGTTTTACTGGGAAAGCGGCAGCAACAAGCACCAAGGTAATACTTTCACACACACACACACAGCTGGGGACAGTCAACATGCACTAAGAGGAACATTTGAAAGACAAAACAAAAGTTTAGGTGAATAAAAAAGGAACAAAGCTTTGCTGATGTGGCTTTTGTAAAAGATAAGAGAAGATCACAGAAATTCGGCAAAATGCAGCTGAATCGAAAATTCACTGTACTTAGTTGCCCCGATATCTAGGAGTATTACCCCCCCCCCCCCCCATCCCCTACGTTGGCGAAAGGCGCCAAAATAAAAAAAAAGATGGCGGGCAAACAAGTAAAAATCGCATGCAATTTGAAGAAAAATATGCGAGAAGTAAACTTTTGAAACGACGCATTTGTTGTTGTTCCTTCCCGTTTATCCCCCCGGGGGGTGGGGGAGCATAGCCATGAAATGTGCAAGTGCGTTAGCCCCAAAACCAATTTTCAGTAATGACTGCATTTTGGCGTCGTCCCCAACCCCGAGACACAGTCGGTTTAAATGCACAAAAGCGCGCCAAAGGACATGCCAAGGACAAACGTTAGTTGAACTGGCAGCTGAAGCAGCAGCTGAAGCAGCAGCAGCTACTAGACGCTGCCTTGCGTAATTTGCTGCGGCAATGGCGGCAAAACACATCGCCAAATGGCGACAGATCCGAGAGGAGTTGCTGCTACGCTTTTGCGGGTTTTACAATTTTAAGATTTATTTACGTGCTTTGGGGAGTTTTCCTGGTTGGGTGGGTGGTATGGGGGTGGGTTGGCCGACGCGCCAAAAAGTTTTTGCCCAAAACGCCAGCTGCATACTAAATTTGGGGGCGGGCTGATGGCAACCCGGTTTTATAGGGTTGCGTGTGCTTGTGTGTGTGTGTGTGTGTGTGAGTGCAGGCTGCAAAAGTCAGCCTGTGACCTGTTTGTCCTCTAAAGTGAAATATTTTGCAGCAGGCGAAATGCAATTTCCCCCCTCTCCACCCCAAACACACACACACACACAAACAAAAGCCAAGCCAGCAGCAGGGCAAAGTCAAAGGCATCCAGCACTAACCCGACATAAGATGGCGATGAGCCATGTAACGCGTGACACGACACGAACTAGGACAATGCGGCTCAAGAGCTTTCAGACTACCAAGAGGGCAACAGCAATTTGGAGCTGGTAACATTTGCCAAAGTAAATCAGTCTATCTATACTTATAAATCTGTAAGCCCGACTGACTGATGTATAAACAACCCACAGCCGAAACGGCTTCTCCTAGAGATCTAAGATTTGGCATAGAAATTTTAAAAATTTGTCCGCAAAATGGGTGAAAACACCAAAGAAAAGTTTGTATGGGGCAAATAAATGAGGTATTGCGTTCAGGCAACATTGTGCAAAGCTGAGAGAGAGAGAGAGAGAGGGACGATCCACACTCACATAAGTTAGGTATGTGTTGAGTGCATGAGACTGCATGCAATAAGTATGAAGTGGTCCCATCCGCAAAAGCTATACTTATTATTTAGAGCTCTAGTCGTGGGGACCTTATTAATTGCTATCTCTTTCAGGCATATATCTCACAGAGTAGCTGCCATCTGTCTCAAAGAGCCAAGAGAGCGAGTTAAACATATTATTGAGAGGGGGACAGAAAAGAGTGGAGAGCGCAGGAAAAGGTAGGACGATAAGTCGGGACGGGTGATAAAGCTAAGCGTTGGAAGAGGGAGCGAGTTAAAGGATTCGAGAGCTGTGGAAAAGGGATAAAAACCAATTTGAATTGAACTATAATTTAAGCAAGCCTGCCATGAATTCATTAGTTTTGATATTCAGTTCGTAAATTTTGGTTCAACGAAACGTTACTTATGTCAAAGTTTTATCCAAAAATATTGCCAATTTAATTTTAGGGAAAGACTTAGAAACCTAAACGTTACCAATCAAGGGCACGCTAGCTCTTCTTTACAGCGACTTTGTGAGCTGGCTTATGTGCAAGGCAACAGTCAGGCGCCTGTTAAGGAACACTCCCAGAGATATCTGTGTCCTTGAAGATGGACTAGAAGATGATCTTCCATGAAGACTCCGGGTAAGTCGTGACATGGGAACACTTTGCTTGATTGATACCAATATTCCAGCGCAAAATGATGAATTGCCCATGCTTCTGCGCCGTATTGCAGGACTGGGATGATAAGCGACTTATATAGCGCTATTTTTGTTCTTCGCTTGAGGTTTCTGCTCTTGAGCTCCCTACTTAGCCCGTAATAGCATGTTGTTGTCGCCGGTTATCATCGTTCCGAGGTAGACAAAGTCTTCTACAACTTTAAAGTTGTACTCTCCCATTGCAACAGATTGCCCAAGTCGTGTGTACTTCTGTTTCGAGGACACTAGGTACTTCGTCTTGTCCTCGTTTAAAAAAGATGGTGCCCGATCTGTTGGCATTTGGGCACTGGCGCAGTATATACTCCATCAGCAGATTAAAGAAGTCACACGATAAGGTGTCGCCCTGCCTAAAACCTCTTTTGGTATCAAAAGGCTCGGAGAGGTTCGTTCCTATTTTGACGGAGCTTTGAGTGCTTCTCAACGTCATCATGCAAAGTCGAACGTACTTTGCTGGAATACCTAAAGTAGACAGGGCTTCGAAGAATCCTTGACCTTATCGGCGTGTCGAAAGCGGCTTTGTAATCGATAAAAAGATGGTCATTTTCGATGTTTCTCTCATAGGTCTTCTCCAGAATTTGGCGCAATGTGAATATCTGGTCTGTGGTGGACTTACCAGGTCTAAAGCCACACTGATAAGGTCCAATCAGTGTATCAACAAGCGGCTTTAGACGTTCACAAATAATGCGGGACAGAACCTTATATGCGATGGGGAGGAGACTGATCCCGCGGTAGTTGGCGCAAACTGCAGGGTCTCCTTTTTTAAAGATCGGGCATAGAACACTTAGATTCCAATCGTCGGGCATGCTTTCGTCAAGAAGTTGGTGCATGCACCTTACCAATTCTTCGCCTCCAGCCTTGAACAATTCAGCTTGCAGCTCATCAGCGCCTGGCGACTTGTTGTTCTTTAGCCTTCTTATGGCTAACCAGACTTCCTGTTAGGTCGGTGGGTCTATCTCTGTGTTGTCGATTGGTGGCATCGTTACTTCTCTAGAGGCGGCATCTTGTTCGTCATCGCCTCCCAGTAGGTTGGAGAAGTAACTTCTCCATTTGTTAAGCGCCACTTGCGGATCTGTGACCAGATTCCCCTGTTCGTCTTTGCATTGTGCGACTCTGGGCTTGAGACCTTCTGTTAATTGCTTAATCTTTTGGTAAAATTTTCGAGTCTCACTCATGCCGAATAACATCTTCCTGCTCTATCTTTTCTACTAAAAAGGCGTTTCTCCTCCAGGTATCGCTCTTTAGCAGCCCGCGTTACTCTCGACTGCAGAGTTCTCCTGTAAGCAGCGTTTTTCTCTGCAGTAGCGCGTCGGCACTCCTTGTCGTACCAAGACCGCTTTCGAGGGGCTCGAGTACCCGCGTCCGGGGATATACGCTGCCCCTCGCTTATCGGAAGGGGGGAGGGGTTTCCTGCAATTGGGCGAGTTTAGCGTGTGTAGGGGCTTCAGTTAGGCTCGACGTGGCTGGCGTGTCAACCAGGTAATGATCCGAGTCTATGTTGGCTCCTCGAATTGCACGCACGTCTAGTACACTCGATGAATGCCTTCCGTCGATCACAACGTGATCAATCTGATTTCGTGTTCGTTGACCAGGGGACTTTCAGGTCGCCTTATGGATGTCAAGGTGTTCAAATCTGGTACTACTTATGACCAAGTTCCGGCCCGCAGCGAAGTCTATTAGCCTCTCTCCGTTACCGGAGGTTGTTTCATGAAGGCTAAATCGCCCGACTGTCGATCCAAAAACTCCTTCTCTACCGACTTTCGCGTTATGTCGTGGTCGGGGCAGCGCTCATATAGTTGTCCCAGGCGTCATAGAATTCATCTGCTGTTTTTAGCCTCAGCTTCGCCAAGCGTTCAACTTGTTTACCTGTAAATAGCGAAATGTCTTTGGCCCCTGAGGGCATTACGTGACAATCGCTGACTTACAGGCACCCGCAGCAGGATGACAGGAGAACACATTAAATTGAAATTTGAAATTTTTTCGAAATCAGAACAATTTTGAACATAAGCCCTACTTACGAAGTAATGAGCCTAATTAAATTTGTATCTCTTTTGAGTACACGATTTTAAGGTTTAAAGAAAAAGAAACTCTCTCTATAAATGTACTTGGAAAAAATGTTCAGTGTAGTTTCAGAAAACTATTGGAAACTGTTGAAAAGATTATATATAACGGTCTTTAGAAATCGTCTTAGCAGTTTTAAGGTGAAGACGTTTCTTAAAAGCTTTTCAATTTTCTTAATAATATTAATATAGATCGATGTTTTTTGGAGGTGATATATCCAATATCGATATTGCAAATTTGGATTTATGATATTATCGATGTAACCAAATGTCTCCGACATCAAGGGCTTCCATTTCAGATAACAATAAGTTAATTATTAAGCTGCCTTTTCCGCTCGTCATGTTCTGTCCGTCCTCAATTTTATAAAAATAAAAGGACCGATGATGCCAGACAAACAGTGCATTTTTGTGGATGTAAAGGTAGTTCGAGAGTCTTTTCGGGTTGCTCATCAGCCCAAATGCAACAATTTTGTTGTCACTCAACAATCCTCAATCAATCCTTAACAAAAATATGAAAAAAAAATCTCTAAGTGAATCTCCATTTATTTTGGCGTTGAAGGGTCACACTGGATCCAGTCTAAGCAAGGGTGGAGATCTAGCTATTCATTTAGCAGATGTTTAGATCAAATTGTGTAGATTTTGTCGCTAGAAACACAAGCAAGTAAATGGATTTTTGAAATGGATCTACGATTTTCATTCATTTGAATCGCCGACTTCGGTTTTTTGGGTTCATTTGGTGCTCTGCGTTATGCATCTTTCGCTATTTCGCTGTTAACACATACACGAGCCGAACGCATGCCGAAGCTAAGGCCAAGAGAGCAAACAGACCTTCAGTCGCTGGCTAGCCCCAAGAAGACACAATAAAGTATGACTTCGGCAAGTAAAATCGTGCTCCCGGGGCTATCGCTGGGGATCTCTGCAATACACTCTCACTTTTTGGCCTCGCTCTTGTTGACAATTGCTGTTCAAAAAGCCTTCAAATAACAAATCTTTAGAGCTTTCTGTACCCAACGTGTCTGCTCACTCGCCCAACTCTGATGTGATGCCAATGCAAGGACGACGGGCGAGAGTGTATCCCTAGCAGCCATTGGGTTTGTCCACCATTGCGTAAGACGTCGCTGGGGCGTCATTTAATGTGCCGCCAGTTGTCTTAGGGAGCAAAAGGAAAAGCAGCAGAAGACGTCGCTGGCATATTTCATTTTCCAGCTACTTTTTTGCCGCTTCATTTGACAGGGATTGGGGGTAGCAGAATGGATCTCCATCATAATCTTGCCTTGTCGCATTGCCTGCCTCTGTGTTCTGTGTGTGCGCGTCCTGTGTATTGCAGGGCAGGCTCCTTGCCGGCTGCTGAATGTATTTGAAATGTTTCAGCATTGATAAATAGTTCTGCGCTGTCCTGGGGGGATGCAGTCGGAGCTGGGTGTGTGGGTTGGCGTTGGCTTCTCCGAAATTAGGAAAATTAATGTGGGAAAACGCATTTCATATATCAAGACCGAGACATTAGTTGAAGCTGAATAATAATTCCATTTGACTGACCCTTTTTTTTTGGCGCTATCTCGACAGGCCCCGGCACTCGCCCCCTGTCCACTTGGAATGCGTTTACAGGCTTCAGGTTACATGAAAAATTGTAAGCAATTTGCACGCAAAGCGATAAAAATCATCTTAAACGCGCCGATTAATGTCAATTTTATCAATAAAATTATAAATAAAGACATGAAAACGAGCCGAGTGAGATAAGCGCAGCGGCGTGAACGAAATGCGAACGCAAGTCACAACACAAGAGGCAATGCGGCAAGCGGCAAACGGCTCGTGTTGCATGTGGCTGGTGGCTGGTGGAGAGGCAGCTGGTCCCTGCCTCTGGATGGGAAAATGTTCAAGTGTGTGTTCTGTGTGTGTGTGGAGGAGATTAAGAGACGAAACGGGGCCGCAGTTGATGCAAATGCGCAGCTGCCACTTGCTTAGCAGAAGCTGAAATGCAGTTGCAACTGCCTGGCAGCAGCGGGGGCAGCAGAAAGCTGGCCAAAGTGGCAATTCGGCTAAAAAAAAAAATAAAGGAAACGAAATAGAAAACAAATTTTTTGTTAATTTCATTTAACAGACTGAGGGAAAGGCACAGTGGCTGGGGTTTTAGTTGGATTATATAAATACTTGAAAGATCTGTGAGAAAACAGTTAAACGGTAAAAGAACAATATCTTTTACAAAACGTAAAGGTAATTTGAAGCACTCCTCACTTTTTGTGGTCAAAACCAACAAATATATAGACAACCAACATTTATTTAATTTTCGATTTTTAGCCTCAAAATATATTCCATAATTTTTCATGGTCTCTTGCGCATAAATTTCCCATTTTCTTTTTATGAGTTAAATAATTAAGTATTCAAGTAGGCCAAAAAAAAATTTAAAAAAAATTATACAATATTTTTGAGCCAATTATGAAGCAAAACTTGACAACTTTTATAAAAAAATTTTATAAAAATTATCGCCTTCACTAGAAAATGCAATTTCCTGGTTCTCATAAGGAGCTTCAGTATTTGCATCTAAAAAAAACACCTGATGTATAATTACAATTTACAAAAAGAAAAGAAAGAGAAATAAAACATATTTGATATGAATATAAAGTTTTTAAGCTACTGTCCATATCATGTTCTTCTCTGTAAATGGGGGAACCACTCAAAGCATTGACGTCTTCACCCCAGAGGTCCAAGAAATGGCTTGTGGTCTCTTCAGTCAAATTTGCAACTCAATTACGCTTTGCAACCCTGTTTAAATAATAAATTAATACAAATGCAAACCCATTTGGGGCGCCCGAAGAGCTTTTGACATGGTCCTAGCCTGGCTGTTAGACCATCGGACGGGTCGCTGGTTGCGGATAGGTGAACTGCAAATAGACAATCCTGTACAGCGACACACAGTTATTTCACCCTAAACAACAATTCAACATATCGTCAATTCAACACAAACAAATTTAACACAAAACAAAGTCTTCACAAAACAATTTCAGCACACGTCAATACATCACTAAGTCATTTTACCCAACAAAACAATTCAACACTTCGTCAATTCAATACAAAACAAATTAAAATTTAATAAGAAATTAGTTATTTTATTTTGTGTTGAATTGACGTGTTGAAATTGTTTTGTGTTGAATAGTAGTGGAACCGTGTAGAAGGGAGACACTAGCTGCAGGTGGCCTGCGGCGCAATTTTACAACATTCCCAGCCTCCATCCCTGCCGATTCAAAAAACAAACTCCCGGCATAATCAACGCAAACCAATTTCGAAAAGTCAATTCAACATTCGTCATTTCAACACATTACAAATTAAACACAATCAAATTCATCCTGGGAAAGAAAGGTGACACAAAGGGCAGGCAAAAATTTTACGATATTTACATCGCCTGCATTCGGATGAAAGTTATTCATGTCAAAATCGGATGACTATATCTTATAGCTGCCATAGGAACTATCGGTCGAAAAGTGGGTTTTATTTAGAAAAATGGTTTGTTTTAATGCTGATGCATTTGCAAACTTATTAAAACTTCGGCAAACACGAAGTTAGCTTGGCCTTCTCGTTTTTAAATTGTTGTATTCTATTTTCCAGTGTTGAAATTGTACTGTGTTGAAATTTGGCGATGTTCAATTGCTTTGTGATGAAATAGATTATGTTGAAATTGTATTTGTGTTGAAATATCTTGTGTTATAATCAGGGCTGCAAACCTCATACAAATCGCCAGGGTTCTCCCCGGGGGTGAAAACCCAAAAAAATTTGGGGGGGGGGGGGGGAGGGGGGGGGGAAGGAAGGAGGGAAAACAAAATGGGGTTTGAACCGGGGGTTAAAAAATAATTTTGTTCTGAAAACATATACGTAAATTAAAACAAACAATAGACTTCATGTCGATAAGTCATGGAGCAATGAGTATTAGAGATCAAATTTACGCTGCTCAATTTCTAGCAGAGTTAAGAGATAGTTCCAATAAAAATTTCCCCATAGAGAAATTCCGCATAGGAAATTACAGTGGAACACAGTGGTTGGAGCGAGCCGGACGTATTCCCAACTTTGCACTCTGAAGCGTGAGTGAAAGCATACAGCTGACTAATTTGTAAGAGAAACGGAGTCGACTGCGCCACCGTTCGGTCTATATATTATAATTTTATGTTCGCTTAAGACTTTTAAAACAAGACAAGGAGGATGGTCGACTGTACAGCTGTTTAAAGAAACTCGCGGTTTTATTATCAGCAGGCATTGCCTATCTTTTGCAAGTTGACAGAGGCCAGCTCATGCCAGCATTGAGCTGACTGTTTGGGAATTCCAAAGGCAGCACAAGTGCAAAACAGACAGCTCCAAATTGACAGAAGACGTTGTGTGTGTGTGTGTGCCCTTTTTCGGCCTTTCTGTGTTAGTGGGGCTTCAGTTAACGCACTGTATAAATTAAGTAATAGTGTGTCTTCCAGCTATCTTTCGTTGTATAAAACAAATATCTGAGTAGAAAAAGTGCGCAAGACAATTAATTGTATTTGCAGAAACTGCTAATACAACAAATGCGACATTGTTAATTTCCTTACAATGATAGTTCTTCCAAGACTTTAATGCATAAAGATTGCTTGTCATTTTCATCAGAAGATAAGCATGGTAAAGAATCATTAATTGTCTTATTTACCATTCTTAAAGCTTTAACTAATTAGTTCCTTTCTAATATTGTAAAATATTTTTTGCAAGCTGTTTTTATTCCAAGGCTTAAAAATTGTGGGAAATGACAAAGTTGACATTTATAACAGCTTGAGAAATATGCAATAAAACCTATTTTTTGAACCGAACCCTTTTCAACTATTTTTTGCTCCGGTTCAGGTTCGGGTTCGGGACGAAAAAATTTGTTCTGCTCCGGTTCAGGTTCGGTTCGGACTTTCCAAAAATTCCGGAGTCTCCGATTTGGAGCGGTTCAACTCCGAACCGGTTTGCAACCCTGGTTATAATTGTGCTGTGTTGAATTTGTTAGTGTTTAATTGGTTTTGTGTTGAATTGACGTGTAATAAAACTGTTATGTGTTGAATATACGTGGAACCCAATAAGGGTGAATTAATTGGTATATACCTGGAAATAATACCAAATGTTCGGGTAAAAACCTGCAATACAATTAAGATGTTATGGTTTATAACTAAAACTAAGAAAACAACCTACGAAACCTAATAACTGAAAAGAGAAAGAGAGATAAGAGCTGAAAATAGAATGAAAAGAATAGGCGGGGAAGTCGATCCAATCTATGTGGTCAGAAGTTTTCTGATTTATATTATATTATTCACTAATTAATTCGGATGTAGGGAAAGTCGTTTTCTATGGTAGAAAATAAAATTGCCCTCCGAATCGTGGATAATTCCTAATTCTTTCAGATGTTCTATATTGTTTATCGTCAGTTGGTGGACAGAATAGTAATGGGATATTGCTGTTGCTATCTAAAAACCTTTCTAGTATTTGGTATACAAACAAAAGTTTATCCACACGCTTGGAAATCATTTGGAAACACCCAAGACAAAGACCTTACAGCATGAAGAAAAGTAACCATTTAAAGATAAGCAGGATATCCCTGTCCCGCGACAGTTTGACATTGTTTCCAAAGTCCATTTGTATATCTTTGCAAAGGTAATATTAGTTTTGACCAGAAGTTTTGACCCTATAAACTGCCTGCAGGCAATAAGGCCCCAATGAAATAAGTCCCCAAACGATAAAATGAAGAAAGGCTCCAAATTTGGGGAGCTATTTCATAATGAAATAATACCCCAATTTGAATTATGAAATTTATTTCATTTTGTTTTTGGGGCCTTATTTCATTGGGGCCTTATATCGCAGCGCCCTATAAACTGTATATGTTCGTAATCAGGGCAGCAAGCTAAGTCGATTAAGCTTTGTCCGTCCGTCTGAAGCTATCGACCTTAAACCTTACAAAGACTTTTCTTGTTACAGCACGCTCTTAAAATGTCGGAACCTATAGGATCGGATGTCTATATCGTATAGCTTTTAGTCTAAGTGAGAAAATCTTAATGGGTGTGAGAGAAACGACCGAGAGCCCGACCCAACCGACCGACTTGGAATTGAACTAGGTTCATTGAAAACGCGAAGGCTGTGGATCAAGTCCTCCCGTAGATGCATACTTTTCCATGGTGTTTTTAACATTTTCTCTTTTTTTACAATATATTAGGGGATATGTGCACATATAGAAAATTAAGACAAGATCCGACGACAAGACTACAGACTAAAAATAACAATTTGGTGGACAAACTGTTCAAACTAGAGCTTATTTGAAAGGCCGAAAGGAATAAGCTTATAACAAGCACTGCGCTACCACCTAGGATATATGGACTCCCAAAAATCCATAAGGAAGGAACCCTGCTTCGACCAATTTGCTCTTCAATCGGCGCACCTTCCCGTGGCCTCTGTAGATACATAATTAAAATTTTGAAGAATCTTACAGCGGACTCAGCATACAACGTTAAAAATTCGATCGAGTTCAAACAGCCCACGAACAATACATATATATGTGACGATGAAAAACTAATATCTTTCGATGTAGTCTCTTTATTCCCGAGCATACCCGTAGAACTAGCTTTAGAGACTATAGGACAAAAATGGACAAAAATACAAGAGTATACGAAAATACCTAAGCAGCTGTTTATGGAAATATTAAGATTCTGTATTGTGGAAAACAGGTATTTTAAATTTGAGGACCATCTATATACGCAATTGAAGGGAATGCCAATGGGATCTCCAGCATCCCCGGTAGTAGCGGACACCGTGATGGAGGAACTCCTGGACAGCACAATCAACAAACTCAAGTACCCTCCAAGATTACTGACGAAATATGTGGACGATCTTTTTGCCATCACGAAAGAGGACGAGGTGCAGAACACACTTGACGCATTAAACTCCTTCCACCGAAATTTAAAATTCACCATAGAACTGGAGAGTGATGACAAACTACCATACTTAGACTCTACAATAAACAGACATGGCAACCAACTAAAAATAAAGTGGTACAAAAAAGCCATCAGCATCAGGCAGAATAATTAACTATTATTCCAAACATCCTAAAAACATGGTGATAAATACAGCAAAGAGTTGTATTAAACGGATGCTAAACATAAGTGACGAAATTTATCACGAAGAGACGATTTCTTATTTAAATGCCATTTTAAGCATTTGCCCCACCAGGTTTTTTGCATGCTGAGAGCTCTTATTGTGATGGTGCAGTGAGTCTTTCAGAAAGAAGAAATTTAAGTGAAGCCAATAACCTCTTTAAACACCAAGAATAGACATAAATCAAATGTTTTTTTCTTTGAGTGTACCTCTCTGGTGATATGTGTGCACCCTTTAACCTAATTTTGGCTAACCCCTTATCCATTGCCACCCACTGTACTCTGCCGTTGGTGTTCGCATTTCCCACGCCAAACGTTAAGCAGCCTGGCTAAGTTCAAAACGTTTTCGCTTCCAATTACACACACAAAACCAAAACCAAAAAAAAAAAATCACAGATTTGCTGAGAACTCACAATTGAGACTTGAACAGATTAATTCAAACGAAATGTGCAACGTTTGGTTTTTCATCTGAAGTTTGCAGCATTTTTGCTCCAGTTGCAGCTGATGCAATGACGTCACTTAACAGACACCACTTGTTGCCGCCTTTCGGTTGCATGGCAAAATGCCTTATTCGCGATTTGGTACAAATTTGCATAAACTGTGCGATTTTGTCTATAAATTATGCCTACCTAAGTTTTTGTCTCGCCTTTGTCGGCAAAAACCCAATGTTTTTCTTTCTGTCGTCGCTGGCGTCGCCGAAGCGCGCAAAATTTTCTTAATGAGCGTCAAAACAATGCCTATGGAAATATCAGAATAGGTATGTACACACACACACAGACACACACACTCGCTCATAAACAAATTAATCGCCAAAAAGCATGCAAGGCTAATTTGTTATTGTTATGGTTATTGTGGTAAGTGAGCAAAGTGAGTGAATGGTTGGGCAAAAGAGCATGAAAAATAAAGCAGGAGAGAAACCAAATTGAAAACTAAATACACGTAGGGCTAGAATTAGTTTTAGCACTTGGACACACAAGGCAGGGATGGGTGGAAACATTTTAATATAAACTCAATTTTGGATTACCAGTTTAAAAAGAGGATTTATTCCAAAAAAATGCCCAATCTAATGAGACTCATTTTGTATACTATTCCGTTGTATTATTATATATTACATATACATTTTATTCCGATATGAAAATATATCAAATTGAAAATAAGTTTCTTATCGATATTTTTTAGCATGTGATAGTGCTTAGATATAATCGGGAGGTTCTTGAAACAGCTGTACAGCTGATCAGCCTTCTTTTCGTAGTGTGAGTGTATGACTTGTTTTTTACTAAATGTTATATGATCGAATTTTTATGGGGTCACTAGAGCACTGCTACATTTATTGAATAGTTTTATAAGTCATAGAACACGTTGATCGCCTGTCGATCAGTTGGTTAAGAAGGCCTCACGTTCCCAAACAGTTTATTTAAAACTATGTTTACAACCGAACCGTACCAATCGTAAGCCCAACCGTTAACCGAACCAGAGTATATGCTCAACTGAACCCAAAACCGAAAATGCAAATGCTTCAGTTCAATTTATTCATCGACGAGCTTGGTGAGGTGAAGAAGCTGTCTGAAGATAAATATCATTGTGAGTTTTGTGAATATGAAAATCGACTTAAGAAACAGTTAAGACTCTTCGATGATCCGATCGCTGGAGTTCATAATTTGCAGACAATTTTTTCAGCACTCTTGATCCTGGGGATTATCCTGAAACTCATGGACCGAAATTATATCAAAGGTAAAAAAAAAGGTCGGTACTTGTACTGTTGTTGTTGCATTTAAAAGCGTTTTAAGATTATTAATGGGCCCAGGCATCAGAAATGCCTTGGGAAAAATGATGCAACAACAACTGCAAACGATCGTCAAGAAATTCAAATCTACAAGGTGTTGAGTTCGCGAACAATAGTGCTCCCACTCAGGAACACAGAACCGCTATTAAACATTTATTCTCATGAGTAACGGGTATATTGAAGCCGGTTAAAGCCGACTTTAACTAACGCTCTCATTTAGTTTTGAATCCGAATTTCATCGGTCAATTTCCTTTAGAAATAAATTCCAATATACCAGTTTTCAAAATTTCTTTGATTGATTCCCCTTTCAATGAATTGAGGGCTTTTTTAAGCCGAGAAAACGTAGGTCTAATAATATTTCATAATATGCTTCCAAACCTAGTTTCAACTCAATCGGACGGGGATTTCCAAAATAGGGAAAACACATGTTGCAAATATTTCGCATACTTTGCTTAAGAATTGCTCCAAAACAAAGTGAGTATTGTTTTGTTTTACCATTCTTTTCGTTGAAAACTCCATTTCTCCCTAAATGGAACAAAAAATGTACCTTCAAATCGTTTGCGTGTCCATTTCCCAGTAGCTGAAACTGAAACTGAGGCTGGCCCAGAAACTCAACTATAATTACAAGTTTACTTAATCAAAGTGTGTTCCCTCCTCTTCCTATGGGCCCATGTTGACAATTTGAAAATAAAGCAAAAAAAGCAGGAAAAAAAGAACCAAATCAGCCCAAGATCAATGGCCAAATGCCGACAGTGGCTATGAGTGGTAGCGGTGGTAGTTCGTAAGTGGGTCTAGGTGCGATCTCTGCCAAACGTCAACTAGACGAAGGAAATTGCCAACTTGCTGACTGCGCAAAAGTGCAGCAGCAAATTAAAAGCAGAGAGGGGGAGTGGGGGGGAAGGGGGAAGGCATATTGAAATAAGATCAATATCGCTGTAAGCAGCGCGTAGTTGCGTTTAAAAATATAACTACGATTGTTCCTGGCCAGCAGCAGCAGCAGCAGCAGCAACAACAACTGTCAAACAAGCAACAAGACATATTACGGGCGCGGGCAAACTGCACCCAGACCAAGTCCCAGACCCGGGAGACTCATTTACAACTTGACCAATGCGTGTGTGTGTCTGTTTGTGTGTGTGTGTGTGTGTGTGTGTCCAACACTTTACACTAAATCGATTGTCCTGCCTTAAACAGATGTTGAGCATGGCTCTTTTGAAGGTGTTCCTTCCGCCAATTGCAAATCAATGTTGAGAACATTGATCACAAAAAAAAGCCAAAAAAAGGCTAAAAGGTAATTTTAAGAAAAACTTACCTCGAGCCGGCGAAAAATCCCAAAATAAAAATACTTTAAGAAAAACCAACCTAATACATTAATTACACTGGGTAGGGAAAATCGTGTCAGACGTACCGTAGATGGATTAAATTGAGTAGAGGAACTAACAGTCAGTGTTTTTGGTCAATTTATGAAGTGAGCGAAAAGCCAGAACAAAAATAATAATCAAGAACGGAACAAAAGTCGAAGCAAACGAAAATTTATTTCGAAATTAACGAAAATCACTAAATTTTTGCTCACAGCTCCTGTCTTTGTTCATAGATTTGGATCATCCTTATCTAGTTTCCTTTGTAGAAGTGCGATTCTTAGGTAGAAAGAATAAAAATAGTTTTTTTGGATTTTTTTATATTTTTTCCAGGCGCTCAAAAATGATGATGATTTATTTGAAAATTGTTCAAAGTTTGATTAAAATGTGAGCTAAAAACATCAGATTACACTGTGGAACGCTCAAAATTGCCTGGGATTGGGGCATTTTCATGCTTGTCGTTGATGAAAGTATTGTGTTGGAAAATCTTAAGTTCGTAAAATCTTCCTTCTCTTCTGGTCCTGATCAAGTTCCTAGCTGTGTTCTCAAGAATTGTGCAAATGCTTTATGCGAACCTCTTTCTAAAATTTTTCAATTATCTCTGCACCACAGCTTTTTTCCTGATATCTGGAAGGAATCATTTATTATACCACTTCATAAAAAAAGGAAGTAGTGGGATAGCAAATCTTTGTGCCATACCCAAACTTTTTGAACTCATTATAACCGCTCAGTTGCAGCATCAGTGTTGCTCTCTTATGTCTCCTTCACAGCACGGGTTTATGAAACGCCGTTCTACATCGACAAATCTGTTCGAGTTTACTTCAATAATTAGGCTGAAAAATCAGTCGGATGTTATATTCACAGATTTCAGCAAGGCATTTGTGGCCGTATGTGGCCCAGTGGTTAGTGTGCTGGACTGCTGGGCGGGAGGTCGTGGATTCAATCCCGCCTCTGAACATCTAATAATAAAAGTTTTTTTCTTTCTTTAAGAAATAGCTTTTACACATACGGTAACCTTCACCAGCTATTGGCGCCAGCTGTGAAGTAACTAGCCATGAAAAAGCAAATTCTCAAACTTTGCCGTTCGGATCCGGCGTTAAACTGTGGGTCCCTTTCTCTTGTGCGAAAAATTTAAAGCACAAGACCTCTCCAAGCAGGTTTATGTTATCTTTGGAGTTCCTCAAGGGAGTTACCTAGGTCCGCTGCTTTTTGTCTTATTCATAAACGACCTTTCTTCCATCATTTTAAACTCTCACGTGTTGATGTATGCAGACAGTATGCAGCTAACAGACCCCGATTCACTTGGTCTGTTACAAAATGACATAAGCCACCTTCAATCCTGGTGCACCAACAACTTGCTGCACCTAAACCACTCTAAATGTAGTGTCATGTCTTTCTATCGATCTGCCCCTTTTATGGGCAACTATTCCCTTGGCCCGCACAGCCTCGAGCGTATACACGCGCTAACAGACCTTGGCGTATTATTTGGCCATAATATGAACTTTTCCGATCATATTGGGATTATCGTTAGCAAAGCCAAGGGGGTGTTTGCTTTTGTTAAACGCTGGTCTAAGGAATTTGATGACCCACATACACCACTAAGCTTCTTTACGTTTCACTTGTCCGACCTATACTTGAGTGCTGCTTATGCGTGTGGTCACCACAGTATGCCACATATCAGGGCCTTATTGAGTCGGTGCAGAAGCAATTTCTCCTGTTCGCCTTACGTGGACTTAACTGGGAACAACACCGTCGCCTGCCATCCTTGCAAGATCGTAGAAACTGTCACGGAGTTATGTTCGTTTAACTCCGCCTCAATTTATATATTTGGGTTTTGTTGTAGGTATGCTATTAACTTTTCCCTAAATGTCTGTGCGTTTCTAATTGTCTTCAATTCATGTGGCAGTTGATTCCAAAGACGAATAGCATACGGAAAGAATTAACGATCAGATGTTGCTAGATTATTTTTAGGACTTGTTAAATTGTGCGTTCTATGAGATGCTGCAAATTTTAACATTGTGAAAAGATAAAAGAGTTCCCCGGTATTTATAATTTTGTGTAGACAGATTAGGACTCTCAAGCAAATCCATGAATTTAGGTTGATATTGAATATTTGTTCAGAAAATGTTGAAATGAGATCTCTTCGAGTTTTTTTAAATATGTACCTAACGATGTCGTTAAATGTTACATTTAGCCTTTGCCTGCAACTCGAGTTACAGTTACAAAACACCTCTAGTCCATAAAAATCCATAGTATTGGTAGAAGACAAGCTTTTGCAATTATTTTTCTCGTTTGTGTGGGTATGAACTGCTTTGTTAAATTCGCTGCCGGGTCCTATGTTTGCAGGGGTTTATATGGTCCTCCCAAGTCAAGGTATTATTAAACATAAATCCTAAATTTTTTGCTCTGTCCACATATTCGATATCAACATTATCTATTTTAAGTCTCTGTAAGTCGTCAGTGTTGAAAATTTTCTTATGTATAACCAAGCATTTTGACTTAATAGGGTTAATTTTTAACCCATTTCTCAGTGCCCAATCACTTATTACACGAAGCTCACTGTAACAAATATTAATACACTCTGACACTTTACCTAGCGGACGACTAACATAAATTTGTACATCATCTGCATACATCTGGACATCACAGTTAGACAACAAAGTGGGAAGGTCATTTATATAAAGACAAAAGAGTAATGGTCCTAGAACAGACCCTTGCGGAACACCTACTCTAGTTTGACGGCTTGACTTCTATCTTTAAGGTACGAGGTCATCATTGTCTGCGCTGTTGTTGAAAAATTATATAGTATTCTTAACTTTTTAAGAAGTACATCGTGGCTAACCGTGTCAAATGCTTTGCTAAAGTCTAAAAGAGTTAAGAACGTTATATTGTCACTGTCCAGTTTTATACGTATATCCTCGGTAATTTTTGTTACTAATGTGGTACAACTCCTTTTTTTTCTTAAACCCGGACTGTCTATCATTAAATAGTTTATTCTTTTCCATGAATTCACTTATTTGTGAGGCCATAATTTGTTCAAGAACCTTGGCAAGAAATGGAAGGATAGAAATGGGTCTAAATTTATTATTGCCTTTTGAAATAGGTAAGATTTTGGCCGTTTTCCAGATCAGCGGGAAACAAGAGGTTGTTAAAGCTGTATTGAAAATATGGGTTATGTGTACTAAGATTCCTGGTAACAGTATTTTCAGAAATTTGGGATCTAGGTCATCTAGTCCAGTGGCATTGGATTTAATTTTTAATATTGACTCAAGGACATCACATTGATTGACACATGCAAAACTAAAACTATTATCACAGGTATTATTTATAATTGAGTTCAGGTACGATATGTCATGATTTTCAGATACTTGAGATTGAACAAATTTGCCATTTAGATCGTTTACCTTAATGTTGTCCGCAAAGTTAGGTCTTTGTCGCCCAATTCCTATTTGTTTTATATTTTTCCAGACTTGCTGTGAGGTTAGTGAAGAAGTGAACTTAGATTTGTAGTATGATCGCTTTGACGATTCACAGAGACTAGTTGCTCTTCTTCGTAGCTTTTTGTACTCGTGTTTCAAAAAATCTGTCTTATAACGTTTCCATTTCTGGTAAGCCTTGTCTCGCTTGCTTATGGCTCTTTTAATAGCATCATTAAACCACGGGTGTTGATTCTATAAGTAGATCTAATTTCGAGTCTCATGACCCGTTTCGAATAATATGTATGTTATATAACGATTTGTACCATTTATTAGCTTCTGAGGCTTTGATGTCGCTAAATGTATTTAATATATTATGTGATATTTTATCTGATGTGAGTCGGAGCATATCATAAAAAAGTTCTCCTAATTAGGGCGGATTCGAGATTAGGATTAATCTGTTTATGTTGACAGCTTTATTTGTCAACTCTATTAAATAAAATACAAATACAAATTGTGCAACTAGAGGCATCAGGTAGCAACACCTCATACTCAGTTTTTCTGGACCACGTCAAGTTCGCGTTTAATGAGAGCTAACATTTTGTAAAATTCACCAAAGATAAAGGGAGTTACCACAATTGTTATACCAAATTCCCACCGCCAATGGATAAGCGGTTGGTAACCCGCCCATAGAGGACTAACTTAGAAAATGGAATTAATGAAAACCCACTTGAAAGAACTTTTTAAGCACGCGCATTTTTTGAATCTGATGCAGATAGACTTCCGCATATCCTGACGCAATAATTTGGGATGGTTTTCAAAGCTTCAAGACATGTGTGAGCGAAATGGGGTAACTCTGGAGAGCAACGCACCGCACGCAGTGTGGATCGAAGGCAATATAAAGCTTCTTACTGCACTTAAAGAAGAGAACCAAAGTCAACATTTACGCGAGGCCACAGGAAGCGCCGTTAGGGTATATAAAGATTTAATCCATGAGGTAGGACCTTCATACTGCAACGATCTGTTCCGACAAACGGACATAACCTGGACAATGAAGGCCAGAGGGGTTGTACTAATGCTGAACGGCTGCCCAAAAAGGACAGTTTACGATGGCATATGCTCACTATGTAACAGCAAGGAGATAGAAGACATGCAGCATTTTATGGGGCGATGATCAATTCTAAGAGAATTCCGTTTGCGTTGGTTTGTGAAAGGACCCACACTTTCGAGAGAAGAGGTACTCATGGCTTTAAATGGAGAAATGGGATGGAAGAATCTGGCTTGATTTACTAAGGGGGCTATAATATATAGGAAAAGAGGAGTTACCACCCAGATCCCTCCCAGGTACTACCCATATCCCACCCATATCTCACCTAGATCTCACCCAGATCCCTCCCAGAAACCACTTTGATCCCACAATGGTCACACCCAGATCCCACCCGTATCCCACCCAGATCTCACCCAGATCCCACCACGATTCTACCCTGATCCCATGCGTATCCCACTCAGTTCCTACCCAGATCCCCCCGATATTACCCAAAAACTGGCTTGAAAAAGGCCAACTGATTGGCACTTTTCATGGATGTTTTGTTTAGCTTTTTTCTTTCTTTTTTTTTGTTTTTTGGGCCTGTCGCTTTGAATGTTGTTGGTTGGATTTGGTTTGGTTTGGTTTGGCTTTAGTGTTGCTACCGCATCAGAGGCACCGCCGCCAACGCCGTGGCATAAAAACAATTGTTGTTGTTGTTGGTACGCAATTTAAATGGAATTTCTGATGCTGCAGCTACTGGGCCCACAGAAACGTTGATCGCCATAAATAATCGCACAGGCTGCAGCAGCAGCAGCAGCAGCAGCAGCAGTTGTTGTTGCATCAATGGTGGCGGTGTCGGGCGACAACAACAACAACAACAACGAGACTCCGAAACGGCGACCGCATCTCAGATCGCGCGATAAGGTAATTGGACTATTATGTCAAAAAGTATTTGGCGTTTAAGAAATATGGCCTGGCATTTGACATTTCGGCAGCCAGTAGTCGTTGTCCTACTCCCCCCACAGCCCCTCCTTGTCCCCCAGCGGCAGCGGCAGCAGTTGCAATTGCCACAGAACAAAAGGTGCACATTAAAAACTGTTTTTTTTTTTGTTTTTATACTTTTGCTCCACCGACTTGCCTTTGCTCCAATGCCTATCGATATCGCGATTGCATTGATCAACTCGCTGCAGCGAGGGAGCGGGAATGGGAATGGCAATGGCAACGCATTGTGGAACCTGATCATGTAATTGATTACCTTTGGATCAGTAAACGCTGTTGATTTGAATGCATGCTGAAGGCAAAGTGAGTACGAATATATTTTTACACAAGTGTAATCTTCCCCCAAAGATACTTTTGATCCTTATGGGCAAACAAACTAGGACTTGAATTAAGTGTGTATTGGTTTTATATATGACATGGGCTAATCCAAAAATTTTTAAACCAAGGGCAGAAGACAAATTTTGCGTACAAGTGTAACGTCCGCAACGCAAGATTAGCCCAAATGTATTTGAAATTTTTCAATTATTTCTTTGTTGCACAGAAACGATGATTCTTGCAACATTAGATCGTAAACAGCAATTGGCTAAGTCATGATCTTGAAGAGGTTATCGAGCCTCACTGGGCGACACAACCAATTTAGAGCAAGAAAATTTAAAACTTTGGCGTTTTTGCTCGGATCTTATGGCGTTTTTCAGAATATATGGCCTAAGAGGACAAGATTGTGGCTCTGATATCTGGGTACGGTATACACCTTGTGTCTTATAGTTTCTGAGATCGACCCGTTCATACAGACAGACAGACAGACGGCTGTTGATGCTGATCAAGAATATATATACTTTATGGGGACGGAAATGTTTCCCAAATATACTCTACTCACAGTACCTACCATTCTCCCTTCAAAAAAAACGGAACCCCAAAAAAAAGCATTTGCACAAAAAAAGTATTCGCGCTGTTATTCTCGCAGTCTCCCCTTACCCCCAGTTGCTATTTCAATTTGACAAATCAAATCCACATCAGACAAAATCGAATACCTAAGATAACTCACACGCGTAGCACAAAAATACCCACAACAAAGTGATTTCTCTATAAAATATTTTTGGCCTTATCTCTTAGCGGGTTTTTGCTTAGCACTCGGATCACCCGCCTCCATCAAGCAGTCGTGGCCGAGCGGTTAAGGCGTCTGACTAGAAATCAGATTCCCTCTGGGAGCGTAGGTTCGAATCCTACCGACTGCGAGTTTTCAATTTCTTTTTTTTTTTCATTTACTTGTCAATTATTTTTGGTGTTTTTTTTTTTAATAAATTTTTTACATTATTACAAAACCCTCTCAGCTTGCCACTTTAATTAGCTAAATAAATATACAACAAAAATAAGGCAGAGAAAGAACAAAAACGGGCAAACAAGATGAATTACCTTTTGCCACTGCACGTGAAACTGACACGCCAAGGCTCGAGGAGGGGATCATGCCACACATGGCTTTCAACACATCTTGGGGCCTTTTTTTTTTGGCCATTTCTTTTTGGACTGGCCAACCAGCCAGCCAGCCAAGTTCTGCGTGACGACGCTGATGGCTTAATTCATTTTCTGACCGTGGTCGCCCAAAATGCATTTTTAATTTAATCTCGCATTAAAAAATATTCAACATAACAACAAAACCATTAAAATTACTCAAAACAGAATGGCCGTCCTGCCCCCCTCCCTCCCTGCCCACCGTACACCATTTAATTGCCCCACCTCAATTATGTTAAATAGAAGTTGGCAAAGTTTTTTTTTTTTTTTTGCATAAATTCCGTTTCCGTGGATTAATACGCAAATCGCAAACTGTCGGTGCATCATTTTCATTTTCATGCATTTAATTGGACCGACTGCGATTACATTCTAATTATGAAGCATTCTGAATAACCACCGAATGATACAAGAGAAATGGGGGAAAGAAACTCAGAATTAATAAAGGTTCTGGGCAAAATGAAGAAGAGACGGACCTAAGCATACGCTGGAGTAACTAAACGCTAACTAAACAACAGCCTAAAATAATACTTGTCTCAAATTGGAAATTCGAGAAAATCTTTTCTAAAGTGTTTCCTAAAGACCCAAGAACTATGTTTCACGAAATAAATAAAAAATAATAAGTATAGCAGCCACTTTAATCTGCAACTAATTAAGGTCCCTACAAACTCGAGACACATATTAGACATGGCCGCAATGCCCTCTGCTATACCCTAATACCCTATCACTAAGCAACCATGATGATCTCATCCATTTCCCTGAAGTAAGCGATTCCCAGAACAAAACACATAACTTAACAGAGGCCTGATTTCAGCGCAAATAAAATTGCAAGCCAACTTAACGACGAATAACACTGTTCAACAGTGAAAAGTATCCAGAGCATCGTTAACTAATTCCAACGTGCTGATTCATGCTGATTACGAGATGGTATGTCAAAGCCATATCTTAGTTTCCGTTTCCAAGATATTCGCGAAAAACTAAATTTCCTACTTTTTGCCGTTTTAGAATTTTTGTAGGCCACACTAAGCAATAATTGCTAATTTTTTGAAGCTTCTAGGATAGTACACACATCAATGCAACTGAGAAAAATCAAACACGCCATATAACTATAGCCAATGGTGTCTAAATTGGCCATCAAAGTCAAATTTTACTTGATTTATAGCAATTTTGTCAAACTAAACCATTTGCTACAAGCCATTCTATTAGTCGGACATTTATTGGCTCCATACCATCATATAGCTCAACATATGCACTAATTATGGTAAATTTTTGGCAATTTTGTCATGACCGCAGGCAAAGTTACAACCTTTTATATTCGAAAATCAAGATTAAAATTTATGGGAGGCAAACTAGATTCCAACACCAAATGTTTATAGGAGTTTTAAAAAGGCAACTTGATATAGCATTGGCTTAACTAAACATTTAATGTAATGCAAAATAACAACATTCATGGAATGCTACGTTAACATTTGCGAATAGGAGCACTATGGCAGGAAGGAACCTTATGCTTTTGTAATTTTCATTCAATGTTTTAAAGTTTTACAAGTTGCCGGATTGAGTTCCTCGAATTCAGAAAACGAACAAATGAGTTCGTCAGCACAGCCACATATAATCAAGCAAGCTGATTTGAATGATCATGTAAGGTACCAAAGACTTACCAAAGAGCTTAGCTAAACTTCTAGGAACTTCAGCAATGGAAAAGTGGAACGACTATTACATCTTTACGCAGTAGAAAAAAATAATTTACGCAATATTTCGAAAGTGATGAGAGCTTAGCATATTGTAAGGATGTCAGTGGATGTTTGGAGGCTATAATCATCACATAAAGGAAAAGGAAAAAAAGCCTGCGACGACTTTCGCCTTGTCTTTCTAAGGAAACAAGAGGAGTGCCAACTATTCCGAACTAGCCCAAAATATGTTATCATCCTTTAAAATCCTGGGTTGTAACATGTCCTTGAAAATTCATACATTCATTCATTCAATAGTTGCAGGGCTTTTAGTGATGAGCATGGGGAGCGCTTTCATCAAGATCTTGCAATCATGGAACGACGATAACAGGGTAAGTGGAATGTTACAATGCTAGCGGATTATTGCGAGAATGCTTATCGAGAAGGTACGGAGGAAGAACACAAAAGGGCAGCAAAAAGAACCCGACGAATTCACTAGTAATAACAGAAGCTTTCGTATATTTACTTATATCGGTATATCAATACTTAAGAAACATATTTTTAAGTAATCCTTTATTTTATAGAATTTCCCTTTGCTCTTCTTAACTTGTTCACCCCTGTCAAAAGAACTTCACGCACGCAAACGATTGAGGGACCGAGCTTTGAGGATATGGACTTAGATTGTTGACACCATCAACAGGGAATCTTCCGATATCTTGTTAGTGAATGTCCTCGAAGGATATTCTTACTTTACTAAGCAGAAGAATTACTCTTGTAAAGCTGGCGAGGATTTTCGCATCCGAAGGAATGACGAACTATATGAGCTCTATGGGGATACTAGTCTGGTCAGGCGCATAAAGCAACAGCGGGTGCGCTGGCTGGGACATGTTACCCAAATGGATGAACAAGCTCCAGCAAAAATGGTCTACAAGAGGAATGCGAAAGAACAGTTTCGGAAAGACATATTTAAGCTTGGTGTGAAAAACTGGTGCCAGCTCCCACGGAGCAGAAGCGATTGGCGGACATTAGTTGCAGCGGCCGAGACCGTCAAACGGTTGTAATGCAAGCATCGGGCCAATAAAGAAGAAGAAAAATAATTTTTAAGCAGATTTGACGAGAAAACCCTGTATTAAATATAATATTCGAGCATTTAATGTAATCATAAGCTCTTAAATAGTTTTTCTAATTTTACTTTGACTGTGAAACCATACATTTTGTGTTGCATTTTTATTCACTTTATTACACTGAAGTAAAATGATTTAGATTTATATCAAAAAGTATTTTTTCCAATTTAAAAAAAAAAACAGTTCTTATACCGGTACGTACCGGTATACCGAAATAAAAATCCCAAAACCGAAATTGATTGAAAACAGAAATAGAACCTTTTACTGAAAAATTCCTATCGGGACGTACCGGTATCGGAACCGGAACCGAAATTCGTTTCGGGATTAACAAAAGATATAATAAAAAGTTTGGCAGCGATCGGACTTCATTTAGTGAACGCGCGATCGCCTTCAAAATCGGTAATTTGGAATATATGTGAAATATTGGAGATGAGTTTTGGATTTAATTTCTAAAATTTCTAAATTTTTGTTTAAGTGGTTATTCTTTTAATATCCTTTTAGGGAAATACCACAGCAACATTTTAAATATAAATGTTGGATATTTTAAGCGTTAGCTTGGTCGGAATCACATCAAAACAGCCAATTTTTCTCTCTTTTTCTGGGTCCTAAAATTTTATTCAATAGCTTCAAAATATGTTTGGGCATATTAAGAACCAAGAAAATAAAATTTTTTAAAAATATTTCGCAAATTTTCTACACTGATATTTTTGAGATTACATGCATACACATACGTAAAAAAAACCCGATTTGTATATGGAGAGAGTCGACTCCCCCACTTTCAAACTTCCGAAATAGTCAGGAAAAACGTTTTCTGGGCACAAGAGCTAGATAAGGTATGCGCTCCTCTCAATCTTAACTGGAAAGATGGCCTTCGCCCCGCTCAAGATTGGAATAGAACGAGACTCGATATAATGGAAGCTCTTAGACAGAAGACCCGGAAAGGATCCAGCCAAACAAGAATCTACAGATTCCTCGACCATACAGCTGCCCTTAAGCTACAGCATCTTGCCAACAGTAATATCACATGGGTGATGAAAGCGCTGCTTGACCTTATTACGCTGTCGTCAAATACGTATAATAGATCGATAAACGTGCCATGCCCAATCTGCAATACCGGAGAAAATAAGGATCTGACTCACTTTTTAGCAAGATGTCCTTGTCTTAAGGATCACAGATGGGCTTTCTTTGGTAAGACATACCTTACAAAGCAGGAGCTACATGATATCCTTGACGATAAACATAGCGAGAACTGGGAGGGGCTGGTTTCCTATTTGAGAAAAGCTTTGGTTTACAGAAAGGAAATTTTAGAAATAATTTAGAAGGCGGCAAAGTCGAAAATAAAATGGAAATATTATAAAATGCGGGCGCATTAGTCCAAGCCCCGTACTGCTGAACGGTCTGATATCTTGGGAAGCGGGTGCGGGGTGAGGCAAAAGACGGACGGTTCGTGCAACCAAGTCGGTTACTTTAACATAAGATTCTTTTTAGTTTTTATACACAATGTTGTGCTTATCTGTTTAGTGAAATTTACAATGTTATAGGCTCATAATAATTTAAAAATAAACAGTATTATTATTATTATTATTATCTCTTTAAATCCTTTAAGGGGAATACCATAGCAACATTTAAAATATTAATGTTTGATATTTTTAGCGTAAGCTTGGTAAGAATCATATCAAAATAGCCAATTTTTCTCATATTTTTTGTGAATATAATCACATTAACTACCAGCTGGTCATAGCTAAAATAACATTTCTAACAAACAGAAAAGTATTCTACTCGAAGCACATGCAGCCACGTGTAAAAATACTAATGAACCAATGTCTAATCCGACCAATTATAACTTATGCCTACGCCATTTGGTTTAACATATGCCCTTTATATTTAGAGAGAATCAGAGCTTTCGACAGGAAATGTCTAAGAGCAGAGCCCTCAAAGGGACAATGTACAAAATAGTATTGTAAACCATTGTTAGGGTAAGAAATATGTTTAAGAATTTTTATTACTTAACATATTATATTAAAATAAAAAAAAAGAGTTACTGAGTAGAGAGTAACTACACGGAGTCAAAAATGAACAGCTAACGTAAACAGTAAGACTCAAGAGAAGTCGCCGAATAAAAGTTTATTAACAATGAGATACTGAACAAAAAAGAGCGGCTAGCCAAAAATATTGAAAACAAATAAAAACATTTTTGTTTTTTTTTTATTTCTGGTTTCCAGTTTAATTGTCCAACATTTTGTCCAAATATTATGCAATGCCCCCCAAAAAGTCTACACCAAAATGGTTTTAAGCCTTTTATATACACAAACACAAAAAAAAAAACAAAAAACAAAACATACTGTCGCATTTATACTTGTTGGTTCCATTCGGCTTCTGTATGACATGTTCGTTGCCCAAATGCGCATATCAAACATCAAAATGCGCAACATTTCAACGTCTTCGCTTCAACTTGTGTGAGTTGTGCCAAGCGATTTGAATATCGCAACATTTGTGTCATAGCCGAAAATGAAATATTTTTTCAATTTTTTTTTTGTCTATTTGTGAATGTTGCAGCAACATGTTGCCGAGTGACCGCTTGTCATTTTGTTGGCGGATTTTAATAATTTAATGACCGACGATTGACTGCGCTGAGAATTGTAGGTGGGATGTTGTATAAAAGGCAACAGACTTAAATATTAATGTAAGTTAATGAGAATTGGATTAGTTTATGGTTTAGCCATTTTTTGAAAAATTCACTTTTGTTCAAGGCATCACCACTATTCGCCATGCCCCCTTGGGGTAGAGTATGGTTACAAAAAACTGCACAATTGCGCCATTTGACAGGTAGACAAACCTGGTGAATTTGAACAATGGAGACGACGACAGCGATGTGCGTGCCTGGCCAGGAGGCCGCAGCTATTGGCTTTAATTGAAAGATGTCAATTTGCAAACGCACAAAATGCGTTGCGCAACGGCAACCCCAACGAGGAGAGCCACCATCGGAGCCAGCAGAAACCAACACAGAAACCACCAGAAACCGGGCAAAACGTCTGCGGGCTCCAAATAAATTTCAACCAAATTGCCAACGTCAGCGTCGCTATCAGCGGCATTTATCAGTTAGCTGCTGCAGTTTTTACTGCTTACTGCCAACTGGCAAACTGGCGACCGGCGACGGGCGACCGGCGACTTGTACGTACAAACAAACGTATGGGCTGCATGCTTTATCGCAATATTTAATTGGCAAAATATGCGTCTAAACGCACATAAATTGCATTGCTAACGCGTTTGTTGCGTCGTCTCCCAAGTTAACCCAAGTCTCCTGGCCACCGCACGCCAATTACCCCCAGCAACAGCAGCAGGAGCAGCAGCAGCAGCCGCACGCAATGTCAAGGCATTTCACTCAGGCCGAGCGGCAATTGCTGTGCGGTTGGACAGGGAGGAAGAGGAACCTGGAATGGGATGTAGAGTGGACTGGAGAGTGGGCAATGGCAACGGCAACAGCAACAGCAACCTGCTGCAAATGTCACAATTGCCGTATTGCAAATCAAGCGTGCAAGTTCATTGTGCTTACACTGTGGCAAATATTCGGGCACTTTCAAACTATATTTATATGCTCTGTACCGTCCGTATAAACAAACAGATCTCAGAGATGGTAAGAGATAGAGGTATGACATGTATGGGACAAATGCTTTTTATATTTTTGGAAATCACTTCCACCGCAATTTGAAAAGAACGTCATATGGTTTTTTTTTCCATCAAACAGCGCCCTAAATTAACATTTTTTTTGTTTCAATAAACAAAAAAACCGAAATTAGATCTTGACACTCCCACCGAAACGTAATTTGCAGTTTTGCAAAAAAAAAAATTTTTGTTAAATTTATAAACAATTTCAAAAATCGTCAAAAACGAAAAAATGGAAAAAAGGGTTTGACTATTTTTTATAAGCTTTATTGTCCTAAATTAAGTAAATTATTAAAAATTTTGTTTGGTCACTTCCAACTCTTTCCAGTGTAAGCCCAGCCTGAGACATTTGTCCGACTTGGTTTTTGGCTAAGGCCTTTGCGGTCTTTCTGACTTGGGCTTGTTAAATTGTTGCCAAGTTATGGGCGAAAAGAAAGAGATCCCAACCACTCGCTCAACTAACCTTTCCAAAATGAGAGCTATTTAATAGACTAGACCAGCGACTGGAACACTAGGACATATCTTTGGCATAATACTCCGTAACATGAACTTGCTTCGAAAACTTTTCTGGCGCAGCGACCTTCACTTAAAGTTGTGAAAAACAGTTTTCTCTCTCACTCTGTGTGTGTGTGTGTGTGTGTGTGTGCGAAACTTTGTCTTAAAGTTCAAACTAGAGCAAAAACTATTTGCCCCAAATGCGGTGGCCACAATGCATTCCACGCTCTTTCATGTATACATGAGTGCATATATATGTATATATACTTTGTATACTTTGTATATATACATATAGATATAGTGTCCTGGGTACATAAACCATGCACTGAGTGCGAGTAGTCTCCAGTCTGAAGCTGGAGTCTGAGTGTGTATATAACTCTTTTTTTATTTGAATGCCAGAGCAATGCAGTCGCCATGCACTGTGGGACAAAGGTAGGAAAATGTCTAGAAAATAAGGCGAATTTATAAGTTTTATTATTGGTTTCACGTAAAACTTGATATAATACCAAATAAACCAGGCAGGAGTAGAATGTTTTTAAGACCGAACAATATTATTCAGACAATTCATATAAATTTTGTACCAAGAAAAAAAAAGTGTAGTCTGTGTTGATTACAAATAGTCGAAGCGAGGTGAATATGTACAAGTGTATGTATATTTTAGGTAAAGGTAGATTTAAGCCGTTAAGACAGAAAAAAGGATAAAGTCAAGCTTAAAAAATTGAACTAGATTTTGATCTACGGATTGAAATTTCAAGTACGAAACAATCCTAAAAGGCTTGTATCAATCCAAGAACAAATTCCCAACAAAGAGCGAAAATCTCTCTTACTAATACATCGAGAAAAGAATTGATATGAAATGGTACTCAATTCGACATTTTTTCATATCAATTTTATTCTAATATGACAAAGATTAAATTAAAATTTTCAAAATTATCAAAACAATATTTTCAGACTCGATTTGAGAAAGAACTCACACCTCCCGAACAGCAGCCTCACACATTAACCTCTGCACCACACCAGGCCAAGAGGGGGAAATGGTTGGAAGGAGGGGATTAGAAACTTAACAGTGCATAAACTGTGCTTATTAGGGAGTTATTGGGCACTTCAACTTCCTTTACGCTTCCTTTTTTGAGAGATTGCCATTGCTGAATATTTGTTTCATATTCCCTCATCAAATTCACAGTTTAGCTTAAATAATTTCTGGGAAATTGTAAATGTCTAACTAGCATTTCCAGTTCATAGCTCAAATAATTTCCGAGATTTGGCTCTGAACTAATTAAAAAACGGTTGCATACCGGACCTCATCCATTGCAATATCCAACTCCGTTTTAGCAACCTTCAGTGTAAAATGCACTTTTAAATCTTTAGTAACTTCTGAGATATGGCTCTGAGCGACTTTTGACCCGATTTAAAACCGATTAAATATCGGAACTGAACCAGTAATACCATTACAATATCCCAATATTTATTACCAAGCTACAAATCCTTTTTTTTATAATAATTCATAGCTTAGATTCTGAGATATGACCACTTTTGAACTGGTTTGATTCCGGCCCTAAACCAGTAATAATTACCAACCTTCAGTCTAAAGTTTATATTTCATTGCTTAAAAATCTTCTGAGCAATGGCTCTTCAACCGTTTGTAAGCAGTTTCGATACCGATACCGATATCGATTTAACAATTTTAAGTTCAAAGATCAAATGACTTCTGATCCACACTTTAACCGTTTTAAACCGCTTTCGAAAATTTCGAGATCAGTTGGGTTTGCTTCTACATATCAGAAAAGAAAAGATCTTGTGAGTTTGAAATAATGCTCTTTAATTTAGCATCAAGTTTCACATCAAAGCCTCGTGAGCTAAAGGAAAATTTGAACGCCCTCCATTTTAGACTTAACAACACACATTTTGCTGCTGATTTCAAAATCAAATCTAGCACGAAAATCGAGGATCTTGATTGTTTTCGACTGAGGAATCAAGTCAAGCTCAAAAAAAAAAAAAAAAATAGAGGCAAGCTAACTTCGGCTCGACCGAAGTTTATATACCCTTGGAGCTTGACAGTTTGTATGGCAGCTATACTATATAGTAGTCCGATTTCGACAAATCTTGTTGAAATTATGTAAAATCATTGAAAACTTATAAATACGAGCGTTGGGAGCGATAACATTGAAAACAAAAAAGTTTTCTCACTAGGACTATTTTTCAGACCGAACTTTTGTATGGCAGCTATACTATATAGTTGTCCGATTTCGACATGGCTTGGTGAAATCATGTGAAATCATTAAAAACTTAAAAATACGAGCGTTGGGAGCGTTTTTCTCACAAAAACTAGTTTTTCAACCGATCGTTCCTATGGGTCATTCTTTTTATAAACCGAACAGCAAAAAAATTTTGTTTTTTTCATTTTAATAAAAAAATCGAAAATCCAAACCACAAAACGTAATTTGCGGTTTTGCACGAAAATTTTTTGTTAATTTTATAAACAATTTCAAAAATCGTCAAAAACGATAAAATGGAAAAAAAGGGTTTTTTAAAAACGCGATATCTTAGGTTTGGTTTATCCGACAGGTCTCAAGTTGATATCGATGGAAAGAATTTTACTCTATCTACTCAAATTATAATTTTATGGACTTTTAAATTATTTAATAATATTAAGTAAATGTTGCTAAAAATTATATATAATTTTTCTCAGTGTTAACCACCATGTTATAGCTTCTGAGGATATACATTTAATTGCTCTAAGCATAACTTAAATTTTGGTGTTTTCAAAAAGATGGCGACTTTTATAGTTTAAAAGATATTAAGTTTTGAAGTTATAAACAAATTAAAAGATGCCCTTGAAAAGAGCTTTGCCATGACGTCAGTTTTAAAGCTTTTTGATTGAAACTTGGCAAGAGGGCGTTATATTTACCAAGCTTTTCAAAAATGTCAACATCATGCGGATCGGACGACTATATCATATAGCTGCCATACGAACGCTGCATTTAGTAGTGTTATAAATTACTTTGCAAGCTCTGGCCACCCTAATCCACAACAAAATGCGATTAATCATAGAATTCGTATGCAAAAAAAAAAACTAAAAGCGTATAGCAAAAATGAAATGTATGGGAAATTCTAAGAAAATTTCACAAAAAACCCATGGGTCTAAAATGCATCTTGAATAATAAAGAACGAATTTTTCTTTTCGAACAGGACTGAAAACCAATTTTTATATATTCTACTTAGAAATCGTACTTCTACTAAGAGGTCTTGCATATGTCAAGGAAATCTTACCAAGAAACCATGGGTCTAAGATGAACTCCTTGCCCGCGCAAATCGACCTTAATTATTAAAGACATTAGAGATTTTGTCTTTTGCAAAAGCAGGAAATCACACTTCTACGAGAAGAAAATCTATGGCGAAATACATTTTGGAAGCATGGTTTCTAGGCGATTTCGTTTTTTCTCTACGTTTTGTGCAGAACAAAATCGACAGTCTGGTTAAGACATTTTGCTCCTGCAATTGCCATTGTAATTATTTCTGATGTATCGATAATCGCCTATAACCTTACTCTCATCCTCTACACTACGGCGCTTTTTGCTGGTGATTTTGCCTGCTAGACTTTAACTATGATTTAAGCGCCATCATTTGCGTGTGAGCTAAAGCGCTGTCGTCAGCCGTGTATTCCCGAGTTCGAGTCTCGGTTAGGGTAGGTAAAAAAAAAAAGAGTTTTAAGGGGGTAAGAAATTGTGCAGAGCAGCTCTTCCTTTCCTCTCCTTAAAGTGATTAATATTTGTTCTTTTTTTCTGTATTTATCAATGGATTAAAGGAGAGTTCTTTACATTAGAAAAGCGTTCTTTAAATAAGCCCGCTATTCTTGGTATACAAAAAAACGGACTTAACCTGCTATTGAAAAAGAAAATACACGTTTTCTGTTCATATAGAACGCATTTTTTCTGAGTGTTGATGTCTAAACAGGGATTCCTCAGTAAACCAAGGCTTGACCCACCTTTTTTGCTTCCGCTTCACAATTTAATTAAACATTCCTGACAAAATCCCGAGGTTTTTTATTATTTTTGATAAGGATAACGCATATTTTTAGGGTACCCTGAACCACTGTTTAACGCTATTTTCGCGAACAACTTGAGCAACGTCCTTGGCCTTTCCCCTGCCCCCAGTTGTTGTTGTTGTTGTTGTTGTTGCTGTTGGCTTCTTGTCTGGCGTTGTCTGCAAAGTTTTCCATATTTTTAGTGCCAGCGAGTGGAAGAGAGTGCCAGACATTTGGAGTTTCAGTTTCCCACTTTGCAATAAGTTTCAAACTTAAATAAGGATAATAAAATGCTGCCGACTGCAGTTCCCCTTTCCTACTCCCCGCCATCACTTGGTTGGTGCAGCATCCTGTGTGTGTGTGTGTGTGTGTGTGTGTCTCATTTGTTCACCATTCTCAGACTGTCTGACGTCCTTGGGCTTCGTCTGCTCGCTGTCTGCTGCCAAGCAAAAAGAACAACAACCCCCCCCCCCCCCCACCCCTGAAGCATGATTCACTCTTGAACAACTTTTTAACATAATGAAATCAAATAAAATGTAGGTAGAAAGCTTATGCAGCAAAAGCTTCAAGCATTTGTGTGTGTGTGTGTGTGTGTGTGTGCGAGAATAATAAAATATATTCCACTCCGTCTGCGGTTTCGCTTCTTATTCTATGGAACACTTTCACTCTCAGCTTTGGAAACTATGCAACTTTTGCTGCTTATTCAAAATGAAAGATAACATTTTTAAGTCCAGAAACGCTTAAAGGTGAAACTGAACATTAAAATGAGTTGATTAGGCACTTCCTTTGTGATCTCAAATGCATTTTGTATTTGCAACATTAGCCTCTTTTACCATTGCCTTAGCAGCAGGTGGGTTAGGTGTGCAGTGGCATAGTTTGAGGTGGAAGTCTGGAGATCTGGTGGGGATCTGGTGAAAATCTTTTTGAGATTCTGGAGAGGATTTGGTGGAAGTTAGATGGGGATCTGATTTGAAGTTTTCCAAAAGATTCCAAATAGTGTCTTTTTGCCAGTATTAAATTTGCTATCGGATTTATTGTCAATTTTATTTTTAATTATTTTATATTTAATTATTATTATTGTTGTAGAGAGCTTCACTTGTAGTTGCGTCCCGGGTCACGCATTCTTTTTGAATCTTTTGCAGTTATTATATCTTTTCCTTGAACCTTTGCTTTTTTTGTGTATGCGGTAATGTCATATATCAATTTGTAATCAATCATGATTTTATGGACATGTCTCATGCGTCGAACCTGGAGGCTGCTTAAAGTTCTTCAATTCATTTTCCAAAAGTCACAGAGCAGCAATGGGCAAACCTGCCAACTTATTTCAAATATGGCACAAACATTCTCGGAGTTTTAGTTTTCTTTTGAAAACTTGAATAAATTTGCTTATTATTTGATTCTATGAAATGCCTGAACGTGTCATGAGTTACATTTATTCCCCCACAAAATAATAATCACAAAGCGTCCAGATTATTTATATAAACTGTTGTGTTCTACCTCGTCTAGAGGAACAAATCATATTGCTTGCGTAAGAAAGCAACTTGCATACACCGACAGACACTTTTATGTAAACGCAGTCCGTCCTGGCAGTCTGTTACCGCATGAGCTTACGTCTCATCAGTGGGGCACAAACGATTTGTGAAATTTTAAAAACACATCTTCAGAGAGCGTGAGCTAAGTAGACAGAATGAATATACAAATGAAAATTTCATGACGATTAGAAAACAGTCCCGGTTCAAATGGTTCAAAGGTGGTTCAGAGTCATTTTTTAAAAGTAATTTAAGGGAGTAGTAAAAGTAAACGAAAATATATAATTTGAAATATTTGTGTTTAGTAAAAGTTGAAGGTTCAGACAAGAATGATGATAATTCTGCATCGTTGGACAGTACTTTGGGCTGAATTTTGGAAAACGTGATTCCAAAAAAAAAAAGGAAGAAAACTGTCAAAACACACATGCTCATTTTGGCATTGCGTTTGTGTGATTAGCCATTTTAAAATTGGCAAAAATATTTCGTTGAAGAAATTTGTAAGATGCATATTAGAAAGGTTCGATTTTTTTTCGCACAATGCGTATTGTAAAATCAAAAGGAACCATGGGTCTTCCTTTCCAAAAAACATGTTAGAAAGTCGGTGAAGCCCGACTATATACGCATCCTTACCTTACCCCGACTTTGGTATCAAAGTAATTGGATAAGGCTTCTCCTTTCCTTTCCTTTCCAGATAATTAATAAATTTTGATGACACTCCAGAGCAGTTTTCTTGGTACCTTATCGAAGGCCGCTTTGAAATTTGCAGCTTTAGATGAACAATCCCCGCAAGGTTGTACATGTTGTCCAACGTAGAGTTGCCTTTCCTGAAACCTGCCTGATATTCGTTCATTCAAGAAACTATTTTCGTGCATGCATATAGTGCTATCTTCTGGGTAAGAAATCTGGATAAATTGTGGAACCCTCTTCAAATAGACTGGAAAGACTACTTAAGATCAGCGCAGTGGCCAATAAACTATACTCTCTGCCAATCTGGTAAAGCTGGGGTCTAATACCTATTAACGTCAGGAAACTGTAGCCTGCCCCCTATGCAACACTGGAGAACTGGATGACCTTGAGCATTTCCTTGGAAGTGGCCCGATTTTAAAGGATCATAGATCGCTATGCTTTAAGCAAAGACCAATATAATCTCTAAGATGCCGAACAGCAGCTATTTTTTTGGTGGCGACGAAAATCGCGTTCTCTCCGCTCACATAAAGTTGAGAGCGTTAAATACTAAAAATAGAATGCACTTGCTTGTGTGAGTAATGCTTGAGAATACGTGAGCACACTTCCCACCCGACAATCGGTATCGAGAACGGATCCGTTTTCGACATTTTCTCGAAGGTTTCTCTAACAAAACTATCGAGAATGTGTTCCGTTTTCGGTCCGAAAAAGTATTACCTGTCCCTCAGTTTGTGGCAGCAAAACGTAAGTTCTCGATACACGTTTTCGGATCCGTTCTCGACACTTTCTCGATAGCGAAAACGTATTAAAAACGGATTAGTTTACGATCCGTTTTCGGTATCGAGAAGGTGTCGAGAACGGATCCGAAAACGGATTGAAAACTTTTACCTTCGCGATAATAAAAAAAAATTTGCAGGGTTTAGTTCGGGTTACAAGGACTTTATGTTTTGAAAAAATGTATTAAGTTTTTATAAAACTAACTAATTAAGTTTTAGATTATAATTTTTTTTCGCCTGGTACTGCGTCGATTTCGAAACTCAGCTCAGCAATTTCCGAATCGTCTAGAGCAAACTTTTTGGTGAATGCACCTGAAACGATTTAAAATTGGATTCAGTAAGCTGATCTAAGTAGTTAAAATGATTTTTTACTTACTTCGTCCAAATCAAGCCCCTTACGGCCTTTTTTTCGCCAGTTCCGCGCCAGGAGCACTGTTGCGCCAGCTTCTTATGAATTTGTGGAACGACTTCTCGCCATTTAGGCATATCTCGCTGACCTGAAAATAAACATTTTTAAAAGTTTGTGAAATTGTTTTGCCTCAGAACTAGAAAATTTATTTTCCGCGCTTCTGAGAACAGGCCTCGGTCCTTATGGATATCATTTCCATTGTTAAGCGATCCACTTTGCATTTTATATTTAATAGAAGACTAACAATTTTATTTATTTATTTTAATTTTTAATCACAAATACAATTTGTTACAATTGGATACACACCTTATGCTGGCAAACAAGCTAAAAATTTACTTACCCATTTGCTTCCTGTATGTGTTCTTCTGCTTCATTTGTGTTATTTAAACTACACTCTCTGCTAGCTTTCCCAGAAGCAGCGTTATTAAAATGTTTGAACTCGCCAATATACTGGAGTTTTTTTCTTTTTATTGGCATCTTGTCACAATTTTAATTAACACAAACAAACGGACAATCACCGAACGAACCTTTTCAAGCAAAATTTTTTCACAAATGACCTGACGCCGCGGCGTCAGCACACAGTCAACAGGCAATAATTCGGCAATTGCAACAAAAACAACATTTGACTTCCGAAAAGTGCGTTGTGTTGTTTTTGTATCGCAGCTGAGATTCTGTGCATTTTTCTAATTCCTTTCTTTCTCTTCTTTGGTGCTGTCACAAATAGAGAAAAAATAGCTGAAGACCGTTTGAAACCCGCATTTCTTAAGTAAAACGGATTTCGATTATAAGAGAAACTATCGTAATTCTCGTATGTCCGGATATATTCGAGAAATTGTCCGGTGGGTTACAGTCGTCGGCTGTCGCTGACTCAAGAGTGCTCTCTCTCTGGCTTTTGAAGAGAGCGCAAAGCCAGTTTGAAAAGCCAGGACTAAAAAATCGTATGGCGTTACTCATCTTCATATTCTAATGTCTTTGCTTTAAGCTAAGTTCACACAGTTAAATTAATTTTTCAAATATGGCGAATATTTTGACAAAATAAGTTTGAATTGTGTGTGAACGCCATATTTATTTGCAGGCAGCGAAGTTGGGGGAAAAGTAGACAAATCTCCGAATCTAATGACGGATAAGGAGATATTTTGTGGTGACTTGTTTTGTATTTTGTGGTGACTTGTTTTGTTGGCGTCGCAGATGGGTCTTAATCCCAGGATATAATTTTAAATCTTGATGAATATGAACTCAAGGAACTCATAACTCATGCAGATTACAAAGGCAGAGGAACCCGAAATGAGCGTTTTGTTTTGCGCCTCCTGTTTTTTGTAAACGATGCTGCGCCAAGGCAAAGAATATATACATTTTCTTGCATTAATCCAAGTCAGTTCTTTTATAAATGTTAATGCATAAATGTTTCAGATATAAATGTATCGCACTAGGTCGATGACAGCGGCTATCGACATACCACAATAGTTTCTGTAAAACACAAATTTGAGGCACACCTAAGCCAAATTCAATTGAATCTTTCGAAATTTCGACAAATTTCGACACCAAGACAAATTCAAACACAAATCAGTCAAACTCCGCCATGACAGTTTGTGCAAATTAATTTGACTGTGTGAACTTAGCTTTAGGAAACCCGATATAATAAGAAGTCCTTTATTAAACTAGCTTTAAAATATCGAGCAGCAATTTAAGAAGTCTTAAATTAATCTTACATGCGTGCGATAGTGTTACCCTTACTAATAAGAGATGAACGATCTGGTATCTGGAACAGACCCGGGCAAGTGAGGAGCCTTGCGCACGGCCGACAGACGGGCTTTGTTTTATGTCCATGTTGGTTAACTTCGTTTCTATTTTAGTGTAATTTTTATAACTTATTTATATTATTATTGTCTGTTTTATCAATTTGAAATAAATTATTAGGGCAATCATCTTGAAACTTGGTGAATGGGTTGGAAATAGTTAGCATATAAAAATAGTATAGGAAAGTAAAAGATATTACAAATTAATGTTAAAATATCCAAAGGATCTTAATGGATGAAGCTTAAGACTTTCCCAGCCAGAGTTCAAATTTTTAATTCTCGATTTCATCGTTCTTCTAGCAAAATAGGCCCATGACCATCTCTAATATGCAAAACGTCAGAAACGTGAATGACAGTTGCACTGCAATTGTCATTTTCTGTCTGTGCCGGCGGCTGTTTGCCAAAATGAGAACCCCCCCCCACCGTTTGGGTGTGGGCGAAAATGTTAGAATATATATTTAAATTGTCAACTTTACACAAAAAAAAAAAAAAGACAAAAACACGAACCATACCAAAGTAAGGACACCGGTTGTAGGGCCTTTTGTTTTACGCTCAATTGGAGTCAGCGATGGGGACAAGCGACGAGTTTGTTCGGGGGGAGTAGAAGGGTTGACTGACTAGATGACAGAGAGATATTCAGAGATGTTCCATTTAAACATAGTAAGTAGTGAGTTTTATGCTTGTACTCAGCATTCAGTCGTTCATTATTGATTTTCCTGTGCTTTCTGTTTTGCTAATTTGGTTTCAATTTCGGCAAAAGGGGATTTAAAACAATTGAAGAACCTGAAGGAAAGGAACATTGAAAAACTGAAATATCAAAGAACAGAGGAAGGGAAATTGTGGGTAAGTAGCTGGTACAGAAACCATAACAATAAGATGGTCCTTCAAGCCGAACTCATAAACTGGTAATGCCTTTAATTGGAACTATCTTATTATCAAAGCTGAAATGAGCTTCGATTAAGGTATTTAATATTATTATTATTATTTGAAAGAATTGGTACACAATTGCAAATTGTGTCCAATTGAAAAGCCATAGCAACTTGGGCCTTAGGCTGAAGGTATTTAATAAGTGAAATGTGTTCCATTTGAAAGAGTAATGTTCACCAGGCGGCTATTTAATTGTGGGGAACAATTTTTAACGAAAACGTGAATTAAATTAATTATTAAATATCTGAATGTTCCAGGTCCCAAACCTACCAAGAGGCGCAGCCGCTTAAAATAGTGAATATTTCGATGTGATTTTGCCATCATTGCCTAAACATATCAAAGAGAAAGGTAGAGAGCTGCAACGAGTTCCTAAGGTAAGTAGTTCCGGCTGGCCGCTTGCATTTTGTTGGATTCCATTTCACTAAGAAATTCTAAAGTTTCTTTGACGATTTGGCAAATGAAAGAAGTTGTTTGGGGGTAACTTTTGGCCGCCTCTTCCAGAGAGGTTAAACTGTGGTAGTGCAGATGTTTTAAGCAGATGAGGTGTTCCAGTTTTGCGAGTTTCTACGACTCCAGGTTCCTTACAATTTCTGTTAGTATGATCAATTAATAAGCGATTCCTTGTTATAGAGTTTCTGCTGTTCGCTGTTGTGATGGCTAGGCAGTGACCAGTTAATATATCCATAAGCGACTACAGTCTCTGTGGCCCATGGTGGAATTAATAAGGTGCAGCCGAGCAAAACAGGGCTCTTTCTGTTTGTGAAGCAAACGGCAATACTCAAGCAAAGACAAACAAATGTTCTGCATACATCAACTAGCCCTCAGCAGAGGCTGACGGCTTCACCTTGTTAATTCCATCATGCTGTAGCATATAGCGCTAAAGCTTTTCGTCTCTTGTCTTGCACATCATTTTAAAGATTCTGCAGCTGGTCGTGTTTTTCCACTTTTCCTCTACTTCTTTCTCCGATATGTCTTCCATATTGCTGTTTAGGGTCTGAACGGAGTTAGGTAGCCCTGGTGGTTTAAAGGTGCTGAGGTAATCTATTGCTTCTCTGCTTGCCAGACCATGTTTGGAGTTGATGGCGTGATTGCCGCTTGGCATTATTTGATTCTCCTCTGCTTTCCCTAAAGCGAAGACTTCTGCCTGGAATATGGTGGAGTATTCTGACAGTTTCTAGAAGAGCCTCAACTCCGGCTCCTTACAGTATACGGCGGCTCCGACTCTTGAGGCAAAAGGTGCGTTGCTTTCCGGACCAGTCCTGTACGCCATTTTTTTCCGGTCCCAGTAATGCTGATGCACCTGTGAAGTTGGTTTTTGGGGATCATTTAGTTCGTGCTACTGTTGATCTCTCTACCATTAAGCAGTGTCCATCGCTTTGAAACGCCAGGATGCCTGCCGCGCAGAGATTAAAACCGTAACCGAAATCGTTACCGTAACCGAAAATACATTTTTTTTATAACCGTAACCGTATGACCTTTATTTACATAACCGGTTATCAGTACCGTAACCGAAACAAATATACGGGTTTATTTCGGTTTTTCCTCTACTAGTAAAAATTACTATTAGATGTATGTACAATGAACATTTTACATATATGTATATGAATTTATTCACTGCTTATTTGTTATGCGCCGCATTGTTGCTAATGCACTGGCATAGCTACGAAGTGCCTGGAAAGAAGAATGAAGGAGAAGAAAATTTTGTTGAGCTTGACCATTATACAAATGTCATCTATTGATTAAGCTAGGTACTCGGACGCGGACAATTTTGTCGGAGCGGAATTTGTTTGATAATTTCCAGAGCCGCTATGACAATCTAGTGTGACCAGAAAACAGCCAAAAAGTCAGCTGTAGCTGACATACCAGCCATAACAACTGGAAAAGCATTCCGAAAAAGATCCTGAGCTACATATGTAAATGGGCTCTAACAAATTTGTCAGCGTCTGAGAAACTAGCTTTAATAATAAAAAAAACTACATATGCTAGCTATTTATATACATAGCTTCTTTGCAACCACTTCTAGCTCTTTCTAGCTATTATTCAATGGCGATCTAGCTTGCAAAGCCCGCAGAAAAGTTGGCAACACTGCACATAGACAGAACAGATCATGTCAGCCGCGTTTTGATTCTTCATAAGTTTGTTTGTCCACTGGACATGTTATATTGTTTAACGTTGTGCAAGATGCCAAAGGCTATGTAATTTCACAAAACAAACTTAAAGTAATTTCTGTAGTGTTGGCGAAAAGGATGAAGAATTTTATTGTCGGCAAAGCAAAGCCGCTATGCCTTTAACATATGTAAGAGCTGAATAGTTATTAAAGTAAATTACAAGCAGTGTGGAAAAGAAGTTAAAGTAAGTGCAATAATTACATACATACATACATGCAGAGCATGTTATATAGGTGTAAATGCGTGAAATATCACACGCACGCTATGCGTTTTGCGCCAAAAATTGTGAGATGACGCGCTTTATACGAAATGGAACATTTTTTATTGTTATTGCGCTTTGTTAAAATTATACATATGTATGTATGTATATGTATTATAAATTATAAATATGTGCAGTAGACGCGTATATGATCACTGTATCAAAAAAAATCAGAAAATTAAACAGTTCTAATTTACAACAATCTCTCTTCATTTAATATGTTTCCAAAATAAATAAAGATTGCTAAGCAAGGTATATATATGGGAATGGTGAGAAAAAAATTCAGCAATATTTCCAGATCTTTTTGAATTATCAAAAGTGGTGCTAGCAGTTCCACCCACACAAGCAAGTGTTGAGGGTTTATTTTCAGGAGTAATTACAATCTCATTTAAATTGTCATTTCTGATTAACAACTCGTTACATGAATATACATAGCGACAAATAGTATATACTATGACCAATGTACATAGTTATCTACTTTATTAATTTTTACACGATGCGTTTGAGAATTAAGTAGTTTATCCTTTAGTTAAAATTTTAAATAGGCGACTCTGAAGGTGGAAATTCTGTATACAAAATTTGAACTTAGTACATTTAATCAATAAATGAGATTTGCATTGTATGTATGTATATCAAAATGATATTTTATACTTATAACCGTAACCGTAACCCAAACCCGAAACAGAATTAGAATAATAACCGTAACCAGTACCGTTACCGATATCCCACAACCGTAATATAACCGTAACCGGAAAAAAGCGATCGGTCAAAACAGTAACCGTAACCCAAACCGTTATTCATTCGGGTTTTAATCTCTGCTGCCGCGCAAAGACATTGGGCAATCCTATGAGCAAGGAAGCGTCCTTAGATGTCCAGGGGTTGACACCTAGGATGTGTTCCAGTGCTTGTTTTGGAGTGCCTGCCGCAGGGCATTTTCCATCAGCTTTAGATATGTGGACTCGGTCGTCTTCGGTCGTCTTACTGATATGAAGAGCTTATGCGTTAGACTTGGTGATAGGTCCCAAGTGCTGCTTAGCATCTTCTGGGATACATATGCATAGCTTTCACTCTGCCCTCCACATTGAGTCTCCATGACAGTTTACTAAAGATTACTACTCCATAGTATTTAGCGTTGTTCCATTTATCGTAACTAAAGTCCATTGCGGTACCTTGTATCTTTTGGTGAAGAAAATGAGGTCCGTCTTCTCCGCATTGATGCTAAGTCTGGCTTCTGTGGCCCACTTTAGTACACTCAGAGAAAAAAATAAGCCGATTGTGCTTGATATCAAGCTGTTTTAATGTCAAAAGTACGATAAGACGAAATATTGTTGGATCAAAGCCCAAAATACTAAAATCAGGCATGAAGTTCTTGGTTTTAAAATATGTGGGCTTCATATCAAGCTGGTTGTAAGCATGGAGAGTCTTAAATTCTTGAAAATAAGCATGAAAAATCTCGATTTTAAGATTAGATCTTCTTGGTTGTAGGCATAAAAGTATAAGTAATTTATTTAATTATATATATACTTTATTCTTTAAACGTATTTCCGTTGTTATTTTCTCAATGCGTTTCTTGTAGTCATTAAACGACGATAGGCGCAAGACCATGCTAGTTGGCTTTGCGGTCTTCTTTTCACTCTCACTGCGGAATCTTACCGTCGGCAGTAAGATAGCGTTGAGCAGGATAATGCAAATATAATTATAAATATATATATAATTTATACTTTACTGATTTCGGACCTTCGCTGTTCACAGCTTCGTGGTAGCCGTTGCGTTGGCCACGCTAAAAGCAAGAGCGAAAACTGTTCTCATTTTTTGCTCGCGCTCTTTGTTTATGGCTTCAGGCACTCTCTCGCCCACAATTTTGAAATCAAAATCAATTGTCTTCTCGTATGCAAGCAGTTTTCGTGCCTGATAGGGAGTGCAGCGCTTTTTCTAGGTATCCTCCAATGCCTTTTCTAATGTGAAGGTCCAGTAGAACATATTTCCATTGTTTTGAGCAGGAATGATGTGAGGCTAATGAGCCTGTGGCTACATTTACTTGCTTTGGGCAGGAATACAAAGCGAGCTATCCTTCAGTCCACAGGTACATAGCTCTACCTGGAAGCCTCCGTCTTAAGCTTGGCTGGAAAAATTCCATCCTATCTTTGGTCTTTGTAACTAGCAAACGAGTCGATCGCCCATCGGATTTTCTTTGGAGTAATGATATTGATGTCCCTATCATTAACTCTCTAGAAATCTCACTTTCTCTCTCGTAGTATTAACTCTACATCAGCGATGCTTAACGTGAGCGAGGCTAAATAGTGAGAGTGGATTAGTGTGAGAAAAAAAAACTCCAGAAAATTTGCTTCGACCTATTCGCTTCGAGTTTTGGTTAGGGAATAACGGCTTTCTGCTCTCTAGGTCTGAGCTTCGGCATGCGTTCGGGTTGTGTACTTGAATGTACTTAAATTGGTTTGTTCATTTCTATAAGATATTTCCAACCTTAGTTGATTAGAGTAGCTTTAACTTTTTGTCCTCAATTGAATTGAAATGAATGATTAAAGTTTATAGGGGTTGTTTTTAGAATTTATTAGACTTTAGCGAAGAATATATGAATATATCCTGCTATATATATAATATATACTTATATGCTTTCTTCTATGCGTTACAAACATTCGGACAATTTGAATATTATCTGTTTTTGAAATTATTCGCAAATAGCCGATATATTCGTATATGGATATTTTAGTGCTAAGGTATTTTTAAGAATTTGGATGATGGTCACACTGGAAAACGGACGACAAATAGAGACATACATGGTAGAGACAGTATAGACTTTGTAAATACGAAAGCTAAAGTGATCGCTCATTAAAAACGTGTGTAAATAGATAACCGTGTAAATAAAAAAGCTAAAAACAAAGAAAAACCATCGCTTACAAAGAGGTGTGGGGTCGAAAGACCGAAAAAAATTCCTCAACTACAAATATGTTCTGATTTGAAGAGCTAATCGGGCTTAAATTGAGACTATAACAACCTTAAATTATGATCAAAAAGCATTGTACATTTGAAGAAGAAAAGCATGCGAAATTAAGTATTATTATTTTGAGAGTCGAAAGGGCCTTTAACTGACATCATTCGATCTCTGGAAAATACCTCATATACCTCTATATATTTCACATAAATTAAAACAAAAAGGAGAATTGAATAAATTTTAAAATATTTCCCATCTCACTAACCTGCTTGAGTCAAGAATCTTCTACTTGCCTTGGACCATCGAGGGATCCGGGGATCGAGCCAACTTTAAGGCTAAATGCGAAAGATTAAAAAGCTTCCGGTAAGAAAGTGGGGACAAATGTATAACCATAAAAATTGACTCTTGGCCAGCTTCCACTTGCGTGCTTGACGTGACTCCCCTGTCCCCTCCATCCACCACTCCAGCCGTCCACTCATCCTGCGCTTCATTTCGTGCGCTGTCGTCCATCAGTGAAATAAAAATGTCACTCCCATTGCAATCCATCACGTGACAAATGTCTCCTCGCTGCTCTGCCGCCACCGCTTTCTCTCTCTAGCTTTTGGCTCTAGCCATCTCTGTCCTGTGTGTGCACGTGTGTGTGTGTGTGTGTGTGTGTGTTTGGGCGTAAATGTGCCGAAAAAAAAGTGCAGAGGAAGTGGCAGCAGGAGCCGAGCAGGACGTAAGCCAAAGCCAAAGCCAAGCCCAACGAATGACGTGACATGGCAAAAACTTTTAGTTTGCCTGACAGCACGCAGTGGGCGGGGGCGTGGCACTGCTCTTGTCACATGTGTGTGTGTGTGTGTGTGCAACGTTGCATTGTTTTCTTTTTTTTTCCATTTTTATGTTTGTTAGCCCCAGCTTGTTTTTCTTTTCTCGTTTTAGATCCCAAATTTATGTTGTGGGAGCTTCCAAAATGGCCGCCGCCCACTGCTCGAGTCGATTATTTATAAGCACTGACAGCACAGCGTCAACTTGATGATAAACTATGTTTGCCGCGGCTTCCTAATTGAAAATAATGCCACGACGACCATCCCATCCCAGCCCATCCCATCCCATCCCAGCCCAGTCCATCCGCTTGCATAGGCGCACACTGGACGTATACGCAACGTCACGTAGGCGGTGGGCGGAGCGCGAAGGGGGCGGAAAGGGGAGGGAGGGCAAAAATGGCGCAGCCCCAAAAAATTGCAATCAACTGCAAAATTGCCGACGTAAACGATGGCAAAAAAAAAATAAAAATAAACGAAGAAAGAGCGAAGAAAAGAAAAGCAAACGAGGGAAGCAAAGAAAAGGAAAAACTGCAGCCAGCTGCCAGGACACGTACAGCACAACGTGGACGTCGTCAGTGTCTGAGGAGACGGAGATGGAGGAGCCAAAAACGATATTGCCCTCTGACTGCGTTCCTTGTTGTTTTTGTTGCGCCAACCTCGTCGTAAAAACAAACTGAAAAGCAGCCCAAGGAACCAACAAAATACGACAAAAAAAAAAAAACAAGCCAAGCCCAAGGAGTAGTCCACCCAGTAAAAGGCCAAGGAAACAGGAACAGAGCGGGGGGGTGGAGGAAGCAAGTGCAAGTGGAATGTGTGGGCGACCAGGCGAATGCTCTGGCACGAATTTTAGGAACATTAAAAGAATGGGAATGGAATGACAGTGGAATGGAACATTCGGTTATGACCATTAAGACGAGCAAGAATAACAATGGAAATGAAATATATCAAAGCGGAATGAAATGAAGAGCGGAAGGAATATAACAAAACTGAAATGAAAAAGAAATGAAATGGAATGAAAGTGGAACTGAGTGTAAATGAAACATAACAAGAAGAAATTGAATATGGAGCGGTAGTGGAATGGAACATATGGGTATAAGCATTGAGATGAAAGGGATTGAAAATGGAACAGAGTGGAAATGGGACATTAAAAGAAGAAAAGAAATATGGAATGGAAGCGTAATGAAATGAAGAGCAAGAGGAATATAATAAAACTAAAATGAAGAAGAAATGAAATGGAATGAAAGTGGAACTGAGTATAAATGAAACATTAAACGCTGAAAATGAACATGGAGTGGTAGCGGAATGGAACATTCGGTTATCAGCATTGAGATGAAAGGGACTGAAATGGAACAGAGTGGAAATGGGACCTTAAACGGAGAAAAGGAATATGGAATGGTAGCGGAAGGAAATGAAGAAGAAATGAAATGGAATGAAAGTGGAACTGAGTATAAGTGGAACATAACAAGAAGAAAATGAATATGGAACGGTAGTGGAATGGAACATATGGGTAAAAGCATTGAGATGAAAGGGATTGAAAATGAAACAGAATGAAAATGGTACATTAAAAGAAAAACAGGAATGGGGAATGTTAGCGGAATGAAATGAAGAGCGAGAGGAATATAATTTAACTAAACTGAAGAAGAAATGAAAGGGAATGAAAGTGGAACTGAGTATAAATGAAACATTAAAAGCTGAAAATGAATATGGAGTGGTAGCGGAATGGAACATTCGGTTATAAGCATTGAGATGAGCGAAATAAAACCATGAATTTTTGTCAAAGCGGAATGAAATGAACATGAAGAAGAAATGACTGGGAATAAAAATGGAAAGAAATTAAAAGCAATAGAAAAATAGAAATAGGAAGGAGTGAATGAAGGAAAGCTGGGAATGGTCAAGTGTGACAAGGAATATAAATGAAATGAATTTGGAAAGAAATAGACAAAAAATTATTAGAATGGAATGGAATTAAAATACTTTATTAGAAATGAAAATGTCCTATCTAAAGCAGAGCATCCACACACGAATTTGTTCAAAGAAATATTCTTTTCGACGAAATGTTCATCGTTATTTGAGGTGTTTGTGACAGATTTTTGTTCGTCAATAGATGGAAACATTTGCACGAACATCATTTCTTAAAAATAGTTGTAGAGTGAACACATGCCCAAGTGAGCAAAGAATTGTAGATGGATGATCGAATAATGCCTTAAGCTAATTTGTATACCCATCTAGGCCATGATTGGGTTAGTTTCCGCTGACATGTTTTCCTCTCAACTCGTGGAGATTTTTGAGAAATTATTGGAACAAATGAATTCTTCTTCGACGAATGATCGTGTTTGGATGGCCTGCTTAAGTGAAGATGGACCAGAATCAGCAAAGAATTAAGTAAAGAACAAGATGAATAAATGTGAAAAGGAATGCAAATGGGATGAAAATAGAAAGAACGAATATAGAAAGGAATGAACTTAAAAAGCATAATATGATTTGAAAAACTTTACATTGAGGCAACAGAATCATAATGAATGAATTTGATATTAAAAGAGAATATAAATCAGCATCAGTAAATGGAATGCATATGGAATGAAGTGTGAAACACGGAATGAAACTGTAACGAAATGGAGAACTGTAAATAAAATTCAAATACAAAAAATTAGAAAGGAGTTAAATGAAATGCAGTGGAATAAAATGAAGTAAAATTTGCACAGAATTACCAATTTACAGTCTATTCGCACTGAAGCACATCTGACATCTTTATCAAAGTGCCAAAATTTTATCATCATTCCAACATCTTCTGGGGATGTTCCCTTATTACTTCGTTCCAACCAGTATTTTCACGGCAGTTATTGGAAACATTAAGTTATGTTAACGAAAGAGAATGGCACAATATTCATAATTTAATCAAAAATTTCCAAAAATTCCAAACCAACAATTGCAAGAAACATACGTTGGATTATTAAGGTAAGTTTTATTAAATCAATAAGTTGAACAGACATTTAATAATGTACATGTTTAGACCTTAAAGCATATGTTACGGAATTCATTTCGAATGATATTATAGAGTTCATCTCATAGCTGTCGGATTATGGTATCCTCATTTCTGGAAGCGAGGAAACGCTCAAAGACTGACCACCAAGCGGAGTTTCTGGCGTTCCGCTGATTAGCCTAAAAGGTACGAATAAAAATATAACGCAATGAAATCCTAAAGAGCATTCAAAATATAAGCGAATAGTAAAAAAAATTAATGAAATTTACACAAAATATGAGAGAATATAAAATGGAATTAAAATGAAACTAAAACAAAATGGTACAAGAATAAATGTGGAACGACATTAATATGAAAAGGGATGATTTTACATGATAAGGAATAAGAATAGCACAAAATTATCAAGAAGGCTAAAAACAAAATGAAACGGAATGAAATTCTTATGAGAATAAAAACGAAATGAGATTAAAATTAAATCAACTTCGGAAAAAACATCAATGAATATGTAAAGGAATGGAAATGGAACTGAATGACAATAAAAATAAGCATAAAATTAAAGTGTAAGTAGAAATTGAGAAATGCAATTGAAATTAAAAATGAAACGATTAATGTTCAAAAATTGGAAATGGAAACGGGAATGCCGAGAAAAAATGGAACGAAATGAAAATGGAAATTTAACTGAATTAAGTTGAACAAGGGTCAGCATAAAAATAGAAAAAAGAAATGAAATAAAAGTGAATGGAATTCAGAAAATAGTTAATGAATATGAAACGGAATGAAAATGGAAATGAAACAAAATGGGACGAAATGGAAAGTAAAAAAAATTAATGTGGAACAAAATTAATTTGAAAAGGAATGAAAAGAAATCAATATTGCTATAAATGATCAATTAAGGTACGGCAAAAATTTAACGAAATGAGAATAACAGTAAATAGCAACGAAATGCAATAAATATTGAATGAAATTGAGAAAGACGACATAAATATGAAAAGGAATGGAAACGAAACTGGAAAATATTATAATAAGGATGAACATTAAATTAGATTAAAATCGAAAGAATGAAAATCAAAAGTATTGCAAATAGAAATTGATTAATGCATTTGAATGAAAATGAAAAAGGAATGTCAGAAAAAATTAGAACGAAATGAAGATAGGAAAAATGGAAATGCAACTGAAGTAAGACAATAAGCTGAACATAGATAATCTGAATGAAGATAACATAAGGAATGAACTTTAAATAAAGAAAGAAACGGGGAAGTTACAAAATTAAACTCCAAGAAATAAATTAAAATGAAATGAAATGGTGGAAAAATGAAAAAGAAAGTGAGTTATGAGTCAGCAAAAATCTTAGATAAAAAATTAAATAAAAATTGGAAATTCCTCAGAAAAAAAATAATGAATTTGAAATGGAATAAAAATGAAATGGAACAGGTACCATAAGTAAGGATCTAAGAATGGAAATGAAACGAAATGAATATGAAATAAAATAAGAAGGAATACAAATTGCATAAAGTTATTAATTAAAGTAAGAATGAAAATGAAACTATTTCAGAAATCAATATATATATATAAAAGCTACGAAAATTTAACTGAAACATAACGAAGATAAAAATAAAATTAAATTAATATCGAGCGTAATAAAATTAGAAGAATATGAAATATGGAGTTGCAAAATTGAACGCCAAGAAATAAAATTAAAACGAATGAAATTGTGGAAAAGTGGAAATGAAAGTAAATTATGATTAGCCAATATTGAATGGAAGTCTGAAAAAAGTTAATCAATTTGAAAGGGAATGAAAATGAAACTATAACATAATGTAAGGTACAACAAATGAAAGTGGAATTTAATAAAGATGAAAAGGAATGATAGGAAATGAAAACGAATGAAAATGGCACAAACGGAATGAAATCCTAGAACTTAAATGACATAAAAACTGAAACTGAATCAAATTCAGAAAAACATCAGTGATTATGAAAATGAAAGTAAATCAAGGGAATGTCAAGAAAGAAACATAAAAATTTAACTGGATTAAGTTGAAACATGGATCAACATAAATGTTGGAAAAAAGGTATGATATACAAGTTAAATGGAATTCAGAAAAAAGTTAATGAATATGACAAGGAAATAAAATGGAACTGAGACCAAATGGTACTAAAATGAAAGTGGAACGAAATTATTAATTATAAATAACCGAATTAAAAGGAATAAAAATTGAAAAAATTCCCAATTAAGATAAAATTAAAAATGAAACAGAATAAAAATGAGGAAATTAATGCAAATAAGTGAAACAACAATGAAAATAAAAAGGAGTTTAAATGGAACTGAAACATAATAAGAATGAATATAAAATTAAATTAAGCTGGAAGGTAATAAAAATAGAAAATAAGCAATGAAATTGAAATAAAGAAAGAAACGGGGGAAGTTAAAAATGAAACGTCAAGAAATCACATTAAAACGAAATGGAATTGTGGAAAAATAGAAATGAAAGTGAATTATGATGAACATTTGTCAGCAAAGTCTTAGCAAAAAGAGATGAACTATAAGAGATGATAATATGAAATGGAATGAAAGTGGAACTGTGTAAGGTTCAAAGAATGAAAGCGGAACGGAATGAGCATGAAATGAAATCGAATCAAATTGTCAATTAAAGTATGGAATGAAAATGAGACTAAATGAAAATATAAATTAAACAAAAATTAAGTGAAATTTAGAATATGAAAAGGAATGGAAATGGAAATGAAACATGATATATATGAAAATATAATTAATTAAATACCGAACGTAATGAAAAAGAAATAATGGAATAAAATTGTTATTAAAATAGAAACGAGGAAAGTTGCAAAATGAAACGACAAGAAATTAAATTAAATCATAAGGAAATTGTGGAAAAATGGAAATGGACAAAAATTGAATGAAAGTCAGAAAAAAGTTAATTAATATAAAAAGGAATGAAAATGAAACTGAAACAAAAGAAACAAACGGAATAAAGAATAGCAAAAATGAATTAATCGATTAAGTTAAAAGCAAATGTGAAACGGAAGGAAATCCTATTGAAAATATAAATGAAGCAAAAATTTAATCAAATTTTGAATAACACCAATGATTATGAAAAGGAGTGGAAATGGAACTGAAGGAATACAAAGATGAACATAAAGTGAAATATAAATCGAATTAAATGAAAAAGGCAATTCGGAATGCAATTTTAATTAACAATAATGAAACGAGGAAATTTATAAAGGAAATGCCAAGAAAAAAATAGAACGAAATGAAAATGAAAATTAAACGGAATTAATATATAATAATTTAAAAGAAATGTATTAAAAGTTGAATGGAATTAAGAAAATAGCTGATGGAATGAAATGAAAATGTAACTAAAGCAAAATGCTACTAAATGAAAGGTTCAAAGAATAGAAATGAAGCGAAATTAATATGAAAGGAAATAAAAATGAATACAAATTGCACTGAACTATCAATTAAGGTAAGGCTGCCTACGCACTGTTTGACACATGACCCATGATAACCTAGAAGACCTGCATTAGCCCATGAAATTTTGTGAATTTGACAAGCTATTCAAATTTAATAGAAAACAAAATGCACGTCTACTAGAAGATCAGGTCTCTTATGTCAAACAGTGTGAAGGCAGCCTTAGAATGAAAATGAAACTGAATGAAATACTAATGAGAATATAATTGAAGTAAAAATTGAATGGAATTCTGAGAAACATCAATGAATATGAAACGGAATGGAAACGTAATAAAGATGAACATTAAAAAAAAATATAATTTAAGGAATAAAAGTGAAATGAAATGAGGAAAGTTAATAAACGGAAAGTAAATAAGTCACATTAAAGCGAAATCACATGAAAGGGAATGAAATGGGAATGCCATAGAAATAGTGGGAAAGAGCAATGGCATATGATAGGAATGGATCGAAGAATAAGGAATATGGTAAGCGAATGATGATGGCAAGGAAATGAAAGTACCAAAAATGACAATGAAATAATCGAATCGGTATGAAATGAAGAGGGGGAAGAGGAATAATGAAATCGAATGAGAACGGATTGAATGAGTATAATAATGAACAGCAAATGGAATTAAATACGGAATAGAAACAAGCGAAACATCTCATCAAGTAAATGGAATGAATCATATAATTACATTGGAATGAAAATAAAAATATTATTAGTGAAATTTAGCCCAATTAAATGACGGACTTTGAGATCTTCGCCTACAAAACCCACATTCACACAAATCGCTAATTTACCAATACAAAAGACCGAATTAAACGAGAAGACAAGAGCATTTTTATTAGCTTAAGTCTTTGTTCATTCTATCATTCCAACTCTGTTTCATTCCACCGTTCCCACTGCTGTGGCCTAGCTAAGCGAATCTTCCTGCCTGAACTGAGAGTGTGCAAAAAAACAGGCAGAAATTCCATTAATTTTTGTCCTTCTTATCGTGGGTTGGTGACTTGACTTGGCCTGGCGCTGGCGCTGGCCTGGGTTTGATGTTTCGCCTTCGTTTTTTGGCTGCAGCCGCTCTGCGTGCCGTTGTGTGGCAGCCTCGGCTTAGCAGCGTCACGTGCGCTGCAGCGCAAACTTAACGCACTTCCGTGCAGCGGAGCCCAAAGGAGCTCAACTGGGGAGCTGCGTGCACAAGGACCTTATTGATGGCAGCAGCGGGAGAAAATTTATTGAAGCGTTAAGTTGGAGACTCGGCGTAGTTGTTGTTTTGTTTCTAGCCAGCCCCTAGCTCTGGCCCCTGCAGGTATGCAAGGCTTTTTTGCTTTTTGTTTGCATGAGCCCCAAGTGGATTTCAGTGTATGCATGTCCAGCCGTCCCGGCTGCTGTTGCTGCTGCTGCTGGTCAATGTCCAAAACACATACAAGGAAAATGCATTACGAGCAGCAACAGCAGCAGCAGCAGAAGCTACAACAGCAGCGTGTTCTGTGCCATTATTTAATTAGTTGTTGTAATTGCAACAGTGCGGCGACTGTGTGCCAATTTTGATTAAGCCAAACAAAAGTAAAATAAAAACACAAACACACACCAAGAGAACAGAGAGGAGGGACAAGTTCTCACGAGACAACAGTTCTTTTCCATTTAAATGGTCACAGCTCGGAAATGAGTGGAACACCAGGAATTATTGTATACTTGGATATCAGAAACCTAAAATAGTCCGGGGAGCGTAAGTGCAACTGCCCTTGCAAAAGACCCATGTAGGGAGCAAATGCTAGTCGGGATTTACCAAAGTTTTGACATTTCAAATGGGACAAAACCAGCTTAAGCCCAAGTTGAAGATTATGTAAGTCTTACACAGATCTGTTCGGGATGGATCGTTTTTGATGTGAAACATCTTTAATTTCGGTACGGACGATTTAAGTAGAAGTAAAATTTGATTTCAGAGTCACGTGACTCTGACGCTAACCATTTTGGGTTGCTTTGTGCAGTGGCTCGGCAGCCAAAAAATCAAAACAGAGAAAACTACCACAACAACAACGAGAGAACAATATAGAGCGTACTCCCACAACTTTTGCTGTAAACGCGAGAAGGAGAGTGAGTGCTACTAAGTACTGAAAAGACAGGGCACTAAGAGCAGCATTAAACCATTTTAGTGGGAGTAAAATTTGGTTTCAGCGTCACGTGACGCTGACGTCATTTAAATTTTGTGTTGTTTTGATTTGTGCAGAGTAGACATTTACGCCGCCGCGCCACGCCGCCGCCGCCGCCGATTTTTGACTTTTTTAACGCGCCGCCGCCGAATCACGAAAATATCGGCGCGGCGGCGGCGGCGTTCGGCGCCATAGCATTTTTATACCCGTTACTCGTAGAGTACTAGGGCAGAAGGAATCCGACCATATAAAGTATATATATTCCTGATCAGCATCAGCAGCCGAGTCGATATATACATGTCCATCCGTCAGTATGAACACCTAGATCTCAGAGATGGTAAGAGATAGAGGTTTGACATGTATGAGACAAATGCTTCTTATACTTGCAAGCAGATCAAGTTTATTGCAAATATTGGCCACGCCCTCTCACGCCCCCGCAATTCGGAAAAAACGTTATATCTCCTACAGTTTTAAAGATAGACAATTCGTACCTTTCAGAGATAGTTAGTAATTAGCAAACCGAATAAATTGGCCGAAGAAGTAATAAGGATCAGAAGAGCGGTTCTCAAGTTATGAGCAAAAATGTGAAAAATAGCCGAGTTAAAAAAGTATTGCATACTTTTCAGATGTTCACCCTAAAGAACGGAACACTGTTAAACATGTTTTTTCATGAGTAACGGGTATATCAAAGTCGGTCAGAGCCAACTTTAACTTGCGCTCTCGTTTTAGATGCTTTTAAGTAATCGAATAAAAAAATCGATATTGTCTCAGCTCCATCTCCCAACGTGTCATCTCTAGAACATAATCAATGATCTCTCAGAAAAAAAGCGTTAATTTGATTTTAATTTCTTGATATTTAATTTTTGTGTAATTATTGGATAAGAAGTTTAATATAAGTTTAATAAGGAAAATAAATGAAAATTGACGAAATGAAGAAATCTTTCAGAAAAATATATATACTTAAAAATTATACAAATTGCTATATTTTTTATTAAACAAATTTTTTTTTTGTTACTGCGTACGCCGCCGGCCGCCGACAAATTCGACGGCTTATCTGCCGCCGCCGCCGCCGGTCCTTTCTTAACTCTACGCCGCCGCCGCCGGTTTTTCTTGACCCCCTACGCCGCCGCCGACGACCAAGCTATCGGCGTAAACCTCTAGTGCAGAGTCCCGGCAAACACACACACAAAAGGATGGGCAGAGGGGGAAAGTGGAGAAGTAGGAAAGATGCTGAAGAGGGGCAACTGGGCGGGTTCTGGAAAAGATCTGGGTGTGATCTTGGTGCGATATTGTGGTATGTGGGAGAGATTTGGGTGGAATCTTATCTGGGCGGGATCTGGGGTGGGATCTGTGTGGGATCTAGATGAGGATCTGGGTGGGAGCTGGGCGAGATCTGGCTGAGAATGGGCGTAAGATCTGGGTTGTTTCTAAGTGGGATCTTGGCGGGATCTGGGTGGGTTCCGGGTGAGATATGGAAGGGATCTGGGTGGGTTCCGGGTGGGATCTGGGATGGATCAGAATGGGATTTGAATGAGATCTGGGTGGGATCTAGAACGGATCTGGGCAAGATCAGGGTGGGATCTGGAGAGGATCTAGGTGGGATCTGAATGGAGTCTGGAAGGGATCTGGGCGAGATCTGAATGGGATCTGGGTGGTATGTGGGTAGGATCTAGATGGGATCTGGAAGGGATCTGGGTCGGAACTGGTGGTATCTTGGGGGGTGAAACATCATCATTTATCTCTCGATCAGCACATTAAACTTTCTGAAAAAATTAAAGAACTCTGCAGCAAGTGATCCTTTTCTTAGTATTTCTACTCCCCGTTATTTGTCTGAAAGAGTATTGTTCGAAAGAGTGTCCTTGCTGAATTATATTCTATTGAGAGAGCTTGTTATTTGAAAATAAGCTCTTAAACTTATCTTCATGTTTCACATCAAAGACTCGTGAGTGCTAGCGACACTCACATCGTTTTTTCAGATCATTTTTTTGCAGAGATTTTAATATGGCTAAACAAACTCTACTCTCAACCAAGTGAGAGCAACTCACAGATAAGAGATCTCCATGGTAACCGCTTTGTACTCAAGAAACTGCTTTCAAGACCACAAATGGCCACACACTACACTGAGAAAAAAAATTCAACCTAAAAATCTAGATTCAAAATCTCTTCGAGATTAACAAACTTAAAAACAAGATTTATCATCTTGCAACTTATCAACCGTCCTACAGTTTTCTGTAAAGCTTCAGTTAAAAATCTTTATCATATATTATATATAAATAGATTTGTTTTGTAGAATTTAAAAAAAATGAAAAAAAAAAACAATCCGGCTCTCCTGGGACTCGAACCACAACCTTTTCGTTCCACTTTCGGCTTCCTTATCTGACTCGGCTGTTAGACGTTGGTACAAGTCGCAGTATGAGAACTCAGCTGGCAGAAATCATTCTCGTGCTGAGTTCTTCTACTACGACTGGCGACGCGCTGAAAGTGACGGCCAACAGCCGAGGTACCTGGGTGTTCATACAGACAGACAGATGGACGGACGGACAGACTGACATACCGACTCGGCTGTTGATGCTGATCAAGAAAAGATATACTTTATATGGTCGGAAATGATTCCTTCTGCCTGTTACATACATTTGCACGACTTTAGTATACCCTTTTTACTCTACGAGTAACGGGTATAAAAATAACGAAAAGTAAAGGGCCGAGGTCAACCCCCTATGGAAGTCCCGAAGTAGCCACTCTGTAAGTCTGTCGGTCCAAATAAGGAAAATGATGAAAATGAAAAAAGAACTGATGCTCCAGGCTATAAACCATCTCTGTGCCAAGTTTCATTATAATCCTTTAGACATTTGTGCGTGAAAGCGTTGTCTTAAATACTCTTAGAATAATCTTACAAATTTCGCGGTTTTTTTGGACTATTCACAGACTTGAATCTTCTTTGACTAGTTAGATTGTTGTTTTTGTTTATTAGTTTTCTTAGAGCTACAAGTACATGGAGACTTATGTTTATGGCACTAATCACAGGTTGAAATCAATTTGAAAAACAATACAAAACTATACTAACTTAAACTACGAATAAATTATTTATCCAATCACTAAGGCTGGAATGACACTTTCAATTTTTAGGGACAATTTTAGTCACAATATTTCATCTAGAAGAAGAGGCTTCAATGATACACAACATCAAATTTGAGCTATTAACAAAAAATTGCGACAATAATTGTCTCTAAAAATTGAAAGTGTCATTCCAGCCTAATTACATTCAAAAAAAAAAACAAAACACAAGGAGAGAGAACAATATTTGTGCTATTGTTTGAGATGGTGTTTTAAACTTTTCTTAAATAGTGGTGCGCTTTTAATTGATTTAATACTGTTTGGTAAATGATTCCACAGGCGAATAGCAAATGAGAAGAAATGGAAGTTCGAGGTAGCAAGTTCAATTTTAGGGCAGATTAGATTTTTGGTTCGTTGAGACGCAGCAAAGTTCAGTATCTCATAAAGATATGAGGGCTCTGAGGTGGTAATTATTTTATGTAGGAAAATTAGAACTCTTATGCAGATCCACGAGATCCACGAGTTTAACGGAATTTAAAAAATTTTCTCTGCAAATTCAGATATGTGATCCAATCGTTTTTTGTTGTAGACATACCTAGCTATATTGTTGAAAGCAACATTAAGGGCCGTTTTCTCATGTTGCTGTTTTTGCAAATCTAGGTGGATTTGCTGCATTTGCTTTGCTCATGTTCATGGTTAGCCATCTAGATGGTTTTTGTTGCCATTTACTTCATCCTCATTGATTTCAAAACCATGTACATGCTTACTACTCACTACATGCTTACTATGGTCACACTGAAAATATTTGAAATAAAAAAACAACTGCTGCTAAAGCCCCATACGGAGTACGACGAAAAATTCGTTTTTTTACAGTATATCATATAATTAGAAACACCTTGGCTTTGCTTTGATGTTCATGTGCTGTTAGAAAGTGTTTCTATTTATGTGAAATACTGTAAAAAAACGAATTTTTTGTCGTACTCCGTATGGGGCTTAAGGCTGGAATGACACTTTCAATTTTTAGGGACAATTTTAGTCACAATTTTTCATCTATGGGCAAAAGTCGTTGGTGGTGCTTAAATTCTCCGCAGAACGCTTAAGAAGAGGCTGCAATGATACATAACAGCAAATTTGACCTATAAACAAAAAACTGCTACAATAATTGTCTCTAAAAATTGAAAGTGTCATTCCAGCCTAAAAACAGTTGTCTAAATAGTAAATATAAGTATAATCCAAGTAATGTTAATAAGTAAACCAAAAATGGAAAATATTGATGTGCCTTTATATGCAAGACTGAAGACAGATGCGCATACTAATTCCCATAGTTCATTGCTTAAGGATAGTTCACACAGGCAATTAATTTGGGTAAATTTTGAATAAAATAGCCATGAATGAAGATTGACTGAAGAAAAGTCAGGGATCAAAACTAAAACTTTGGTTTCATACGCAAATAATTTGATCAAATATGGCCAAAAAGTTAAACAATTTGGCCTATTTCGAAAAATTTTCATCAAAATATGTCCAAATTATGTGCCTGTGTGAACTTAACTTTATACCTATTGCCTAATCCCCCATCAAGGTAACAAGACGTTCAAAAAAGAAATCCTTCTCTTCCTCTGTGAAAAGCATACTTTACTTTTTAAAATTGGCGCGCAAAAAATACAACAAAAGTCCAGCAAGTAGTAAGGCGCTGCCATCTTACGTTTAGTGCCTTTCACGCCCTCCCGGTGTGACCGTGGCGCAAATGCCTCAATTCATAATCAATCTACATGAGACAACCAATTGCACAAAATCCACCTAGTTGCGAAATCTAGGTGGATTTCGATTTGAGCAACAACAGGAACATGAGAAAACGGCCCTAAGTTTAGATTTACATTTTGCACTACAATTACCAAACACTTCCATGCCGTATAAAAGTGAAGGTGCTATGTATGTTTTTGCAACCAGTTGTTTAATATATGTTGGAATAAAAATTTTTGTTACATTTAAGTGTCGGATTAAGGAGTACGTTTTGCCAATTGCTTTGTTTATGTGATCATCCCATGATAAAATATTGTTTAATGTAAAACCTAAATTTACTGCTCGCTCAACGTAGTCTATGTTTATACCATCAATCCAAGAACTGATCCTTGCGGGACCCCACGATTTAGTGACAGAAAGGATGATCTTCTTTTCACAGTAGCTACTGCTTGCAGACGGTTATGTAAGTAAGAGCTCATTAATTTTGATACTGTACTGGAGAAATTATATAATCTACTAAGCTTTGTGCAGAGAATCTCGTGGTTGACTAAATCAAATGCTTTGCTATAATCTAGCAAAATCAAAAATGTTACGTTGCTCTTGTCCATATTTCGTCGTATATCTGATTATCGCTGATTTTAGTTACGGTAGTAGTGCAACTTCTTTGTTTTCTGAATCCTGATTGTCTGTCACTCAGCACAGAGTTTTCCTGCATAAACTTAGATATTTGACTAGATATAACTTTGCTCAAATGCCTTAGATAAGAACGGTAATATGGAGCTTGAACGATGCTCATTATTGTTTTTTGGAATCGGCAGTATTTTTGCTACTTTCCAGGCATGAGGGAAAATGGAAGTCATTAATGCTGTGTTTTTTATGCGTAATATGGGATAGAATTTGAGGAAGAAGAATTTTAATAAATTTGGGGTCCATTTCATGGCACTTGACTTTACTTTAAGGATAAAAAAAACATATTATAACAAAATATTTAATATAACTAAATATTATATATTCAAATTATATTTATTTTCAAATATAACAAGTTCTTTAAATTTTTATTTCCCCAATTATTTTTTTTGATTTGGGATCAATAACTTTAGAAATTTCAACCCTTGGTTTACCAACCCCTAGACACTTAATTTCCTTCCAAAATTGGTTGGATGATTTTGCACTTGTGAATTGGGAGAGTTGGCTTCTTTTGCAGAGTTGCATTTAAATGTTACTGCTTTCCGCTGTGTCCTGTACCGTTTTCCTCTTATAGGCTGACACTTTCTTTAGCAAAATCACCGCAAAATCACCAGAATTGTAAGTGAAAATTCCCAATGAATTCCGTTTTTCTCTCAGTGCGCACACAAGTTTGGCGCTCACGTGGTACAATTAATTTGTTTTATTTGGCATTTCTTTTTTTTTCCGGATCCACTGTCAAAGCACTCATAAATAAACAACTAGTACCTTACCCCGGACTTTAAGCCCACTTTTCCAGGGGCAATTTGTGCCATGACAAGCCAAACAAATTTTTGCCAATTTTTCCGATTTTCATGTCTATTAAGTCAAATTAATTGTCTATTTATTTTTGGATGGGTAAAAGACGACAACAACAACAACGGCAACAACGACACAGCCATCAAAATAATTCGACAGGCAACATGGCAGGTGAACGGCGGGGGGGGAGGGTAAGTGTTGGGGGCGTGACAACAATTTTTCGGGTAAGTAAATAAGTGTCTGTTGTTGTTGTTGCCGGCCATTAAAAATGAATTAAACATGATTTGAATGAAGCCATTTTGTTTTGAAGTTTTTGCATTATCGATGAGGCGCCAAATTGATTCCAAGTGCAGTTACGTGCCAGCAATTTGCTGCATGAGAGGCACGCATCAACAACAACAACAACATAAAGCACTTTAGAAGTGAGCGGCTCTTCCAGCTAGCAACATTTGGCTGTTGCTGCAACAAAGCTGCAGTCGGCGTCATTCACTCTTCGGCCCACAGCAAAGAGAGGCGCTTTGAGAGAGCCAACTTCAGTTACGGTTTTCACTCAAGCTTGGCGTCGCTGCAGCTGCGGCGTTGCAGTCGCTGCAGCTGCAAAGCGCCACGGAGAGAGAGAGAAAGAGAGTGTATGTGTGTGAGAGGACTAGCGGCAGTGTGTGAGAGAGAGAGAGTAGTTTGAGTTCGAGTCAGGTTTTCAGTGAGAGTTTTGGAGTGCAAAATGACCAGCTGGGTGGGCGCACGTGGCGACAACGTTGGCCCTACTCCACCCCCTCCCCCTCCACGATGCCACTCACCCACACGGTCCGCACGCACAGTCGCAGCCGCCTGGCCACGCCTACGTTGCAACACCCACGCAAAGAGGCGCTAGTTAGGATTGGTTCACCGTCTGGACAGGCCATATATGCAATGTAGGGACCCCCCCCCCCCCTCCCCGCCTAGCCCAACAGCCTCGGACATGGCGCGTAAAAAGCCGCTGCCGCTGCTGACGCCAACGTCGACCTTTCCTGTAAAAATTTTTGGGGATTATTGATGCCTCCCCCCCGTCGCCCTCCCGCCCCACCAACCACACCGGCGGTGACTGCTTTTTGTTTTGTGTGTGTGGAGGGCTTGAAAACTAGTAAAGGATATTGATGAAGCACATTCGAGAGAGCCAGAGCACCAGGATAGTTCTCTCTGCGTGCGTGTGTGTGTGTGTGTGTGCGTAAGGACACATCACTGCATAAATGAGGCTTTCAGCTTGTTAACTGCAACGCCAGCTTCGGCTTCGACGTTGCCGTCTGAGTGTTTCGTATTAGTTACGAGGCTGCTGCTGGGCCAAGAACTAATCATGATGAGGTCGAGGCTACACACACACACGCACACACACACACTCTTCTGGTGTGATGACCAGCCAACGGGATCTCTCTCCAAGTACAGTCAATAAAGTGGAATGAAATGGGCCCAGGGAACAGCCAGACATTTCAGATTTAGCTTAAAGCAGTTGAGAATTTTAGCCATAACTGAGCAAAAATGAAACCCTGGCGCCCCAAAGGCACACAAGAGTGCTTCGTCTTTGTTATGGCAACCGATTGGAGAATTCGAAGGCGTCCAAAAGTGCGATAAGGTCTAAAACGTACCTTCAGGAACATCTCAAAAGAAGTTTTTTGAAATATCACTTGGAGGATCCAGAGAACAGGGCCTGTAGAAAGTTTGATTGCAGTTCTTGTAAAATTACAAATATTATTGAGTTTTGTGCAAAGAATATCATGATTCGCCGAGTCAAAAACCCTTGCTAGGTTCAAGGAGGATATATATATATTTTGGATCGACCCACACAAAACTAAAACTATTAGATTAGATTGCATTATTATTTTATTCATTATAATACTAGCTCAAAACTCAACGTTGCCCGGGTTCCTAGAAATGTTCAGTTTTCCTAAAATACTTTCATTTTCGCACTTGAAACACACATATTTTGAAGGTATGACTTCATCAGGAAACATTTTTACCAATTTGAATCCAGTTTGAACCAGGTGATACCGAGTTTCAACATGGAAACTATCCATCAAATGCACCCAAAAAATAATGGTAAGGTTCCAAAACAAAAAACATTTAATTAAATAATTATACACAGTAAGTATTCTTTATGAGCAACCTTTTCACAAGCAACACTCTATTGTAGCAATCTCTGCACTAGCCGCTTTTTTTATTCCAAAATTTCTACATAAGCAGCCGAGATTTTAATTTTAATATATAATTTTCCATAAAAATGGAGAAGACAGGCAGAGTTTTAATTTCTTTGACAATAAAATTGATTAATTTTAAATGAGCTTCAAGAAGGCAAGAAATCAACAGAGATCTCCAAAAGCTAAAACATTCAAAGGTCGATTTTAATGAGAATAAGAAATAATAAAAAAAAAAAAAAAACTTGGAAGAATTCGGCTTTTAAAAGTATGTTAATAAGAAAAAATGAAGTCATTAAATGGTCTTTACTACGAAAGTAAGCAAACGAATTAGTTTGAAACGAGATTCTCAAAATAAAATTGGTAGAATTAATTAACTTTCTCAATTTTTTTTTCCATTTATTCGTTATTTAGATACCCTAATTCTAAATATTTACAACTTAAGGTTAGGTCCCACAGGCAAATAATTTGCGCAAATATTTTAAAATATTTGGGAACACCAAATAGTTTGCGCGCAAACATTTGCCAAGTAGCCTTTGCCTATGTTTGTGCACCAATAATTTTAAGCAAATATTTGCCTAATGGGAACACGTGGGAACACCCTCGGCAAATTTTGTTTGCGGGTTTGCGAGTTTGCTCTTGCAAGCAAATTGTAAGAGCAAACAAGGCAAATAATAAAAAAAATTTTTTTTTGGCTTACGCAATTCGAAATTAAAGCTGAAGCACCATGTAAAATTCAAAAAAAGAACAAGACCACGAAATAAAATAAGTTCGTTAAGTTATATATGGTATTAGCTATTTTTTCCATATAAACATAATTAAAAAAAATATATAAATTGCAGTTGATATCGTCTGTACTTCCCACTTCCCATCATACTGATAGCCGAACCAGTGTGCATTTTCTTGGCAAAATGCAGCAAAACAACTACATAGCTCAAACCATTATTGAAGAGACAAACAATCACACAAAGCTCGCTGCAGTAGAGTTCCACTACATACCAAGAAATGTTCTAGTAGACGAAAAGGCCAAAAATGATCCTACAGAAGGTCACTTCTACAATACCCCCGGTCCTTGAGTTAAAAATCGGGCTGAAAGAATGCCAAAAGTGTTTTCTTTTAACACGTCGAGATCTGGAAAGTCGGTAATTTAATAAACTTGCGACTAACGATAAACTTCGTTGGGCAAACGGTTTCAAAAGTCCAATACGTATGGAGCAGCAATCTCACGCTGTGGCTAGGCTGCGTCGTCGGGAATGTTGAACCTGTTAGAGACCAAGGCCTCATATAAAGAAGTTTGACGAAAAACTTCTCCATCTGAAACGCGACCATTTATTCCGACGCCACTGCCATTAATACTATGCTGCGTGTACCTAAACAATAAAGAAGTTACTACTAATTAATATTTCATGAGAAAATATATCAATTATACATTTGTAATTATTAAAAATGCTACCGGAATTTGGCGGAGCATTCATGACAATATGTTTTCCATCAATTGCCATAAAAAAAAAAGCCTTCTGCTATTTTTTTCCGTTCTTTTCGATTTGACGGAAACTAAAAGAGAAATTCTTAATAACAAGGCGTTATAGTCCACAAAGATAGTCAGTTTTGGGAACCTTTAAACTTGCACCACAAGTCTCAGGCACAACATACCGCAATGACCGATAGCTATCACCAGTTGCTAAAAGGCGCAGTCAGGCCATTAAACGACATGTTGCCGAGATCACATTGCGCTTAATGGTGTCCTTAAGCTGAATCATTAGACCAACAAGACACTACTAAAAAATACTAATGTTAAATTATATATAATACAGCCGTAAAGTCTGCTGCTTTCATTGGCAAAAAATCATTAAGCAGTTATTTTGGTGATTGTTCATGCCTATGCCTGCTCAAACAAATCAGCCTACTTGATTTATAAATTTAGTAAATTGGCCAAGAAATGTATAATAAAATTAACGCAAATTTTTTAAGAGCAACTATTTGCTCATGTGTGAACACCAAATTTGTTTTACGCAAACATTTACAGCTAACTTTGTTTGCACAATGTGTTCAAATTTTGTTTGCTTGTGGGACCTTAACTTTACTGTTACTCCTAAAATTATCTGATATTGTAGTGCTGTTTTAATTCATTTGTCTGTTTTAATTTGTATATGGAGTTTGCTATTTGCTTATATCTTCTAGTTGGGATTTTAACGTAAGATTTATCAGTTAAGAAGTGAAGCTTTGTGTGATGCAATTTGAGGCAATTATCTCAATATAAAGACTAGATCCTTCGGTCAGTTGGGATGATGTCGCCAACCATAGGCACCCCGCATTCTCGTTCTATATCCCTTAAACGAATGTACCACTCAGCACCTGTGATTCTTCGCAGTAGTTTGGCCTGGAAACCCCTGATCTTGCTCAGGTGGGTTTTTGCAGCTATTCCTTTTTGTGGCTCGTGTTGTAAGGTAGGACCTCACCGTGCAAGAATAGCCCAGGCCTAATGTCTCTTCTGAGTATGTGCGTTACACAGGCACACTTTTCAGGGTTTACAGATATATTCCAGCGGCACGCCCAGTTTTCGAATCTCCTTAGGTATTCTTGGAGTGCATCTTTCTCAATGGCTTAATAAACTTTAAAAACGGCACGCCATAAGAATTTTGACGGTTTCCTGTGGAAAACTTTCCTGCAATGCTGAGAGTGCTGCTAACGATTTCAAACGATTTCAAGAGGACTATTTAGGGTGACTGTTATGGGTTCTTAAAAGACTTAATTAATTTTATTTTAACTAATCTTAATTATGATGTGTCTTAGAGATGGTGCTGCTCGCCGGGGTGGGTCATTTGGCCCATCATGGGCGGTCATATCTGATAAAAATACTCTTAAGTACACTTTATAGTCCGTATCTCAATTTAGTTAAAATCTTATATTCTATGGTGGTTTTCCATTAATCCACTTTCTAAGTTAGGCTCGGGGTGTGGGGGGGTTGGTGGGGGTGGGGGGTCTGTTTGGGGGTGGGTTGTGGCGGGGGTCTGGGGGGGTGTTGGGGCCTCCGTCCTCGGTCGAAGAAGAGTTGCAAATTTCATGCTTTAAACTGAGAGACTAGTTTGTAGAAAAGACGGAAGACAGACGGACGGACGCTCTCGACCGCCGTCGCCTGTCTATATTAGGGAACTGTTCCTTGTAAAACGTTTAAATATGAAACTTAAAAATGATTCAGATTAGTTGCTTATTTTTTTAATAGAAACTAACGTAACCGTACCTTTACCTAAAAACACTTTAGAATTTGTAACCGTCCAAAAAAATTTTTTTCTGGGCCGAGTGTAACCTTTATAACCATAACAGGTTATCGGTTTCCTTTACTAGTAATAATTTCGATAAAAGTAAGCATAAATTTAAGATGAGGGCTCTTCTCCAATTCAGTGTTTGCCGATTCACACAATCATAAGTTCGGCTCTCGTTTGCACAAATACATGAGTGACTTCGGCCCCTGGTAGCTATGGTCTAGATCAGGGTCAGCCAAATGGAGAGAACAGAAAAATATGCCTTTCTCTCACTTACCCCGTTTATATGTGGAGTGTCACATTCAGTGTCATAGCGCAGTCTGACACCCTGTAACGCAAAGTTCACCATAAGTGACTAAATGCACAAATACGCGTTAAGTTAACGCGGTGATTTAATGATTGGCGATTTTTATTATACCTGGATTCAGCATTGATCAATCTTTTGACCTACGAGTGGAATTCAGAGAACTTAGTCTGTTCGAAAATGATGCTATGTTGACCTATGTGCAATCATTATTCATCCCCGTCTTTATCTGCAGAGCAGAAAATTAACTGTACTAAATAACAATAACATGATGCAATTCTCAGGGGAGAACAGTTCTATACCAAGTTTGTCTTATAATCAATAATCTGCTCTAACCGACTCATGAACATAAATGTTTAACAGAGTGTCTGCATTCCTAAGGGTGAACATACGAAAAGTATGCTACATTTTTCAAACTCCGCTATTTATTATCCTATCCTAATGATTTCAGGGATTATAGTTATTGCCAATCTTTAAAACAGGTGGAGTTAGTCCATATTTTTCATGTGGGCGTGGCAAAGATTTTAAACAAACTTGATCTGCGTTTAGATAATAGGAGTCTACATGTCTTCTTGTCTCTGAGATCTAGGTGCTAATACAGACAGACGGTCAGACGGACAAGGCTATGTCGACTCGGTTATTGATGCTGATCAAGAATATATGTATTTTGAAGGGTCGGAAATGCTTCCTTCTGCCTGTTACCTTCCTTAACGGGAAAAGAAATACAACAAGTGAAAAAGTCGGTCAAGCCCGACTATAACATACTCTGTACCTGAAGTAGAAGCTGAATGCAATGCTGGTGCTGCGTTCATCTCTAAGTTTCACTCTCTTTCTCTCTTTCCCTCTCTCTCTCTAAGATTGTGCGGTGTTAGTTGTGAAATGCTGGGAGGGGGGGTGGCGGGGGTGCTTGTTTCACTTATTTGCTCATAACTTGAGAACCGCTCATCCGATCTTTATGGTTTCTTTGGCAAATCGATACATTTTGCTAATAACTAACTATATCTAGAAGGTACAAATCGTCTATCTTCAAAACTGTAAAGGACATAACGTTTTTTCCAAATTGCGGGGCCGGAAGGGGGCGTGGCAAAAATCAAAAATAAACTTGATCTGCCTGCAAGTATAAGAAGCATTTGTCCCATACATGTCAAACCTCTATCTCTTACCATCTCTGAGATCTGATAGACAGACAGACGGTCAGGAACTAACTTAAGACGTTCCAATGGTGTGTGACAAAATTACGGTATTGATTCTATATTGATTTTCAAGCTCGGTTTGAACCCTGCTCAGACGGATCTGAAGGTCTGAATTAACGACCCTTTTGATTATCAAACCAGCAAATTCTAGCCGGCTCGAGGTCATTTGTTTGTAGAAACAGGACACAAAATAATATTACCATGGAAGCTGGTCCCTGCAATAGACTTGACCCATCGACTGCAATTCAGCAGCTGCCTTCTTATGCTGGAAGTGCTATAATTGGTAGGGAATTCCAGGGCAACAAGAAGTCTTAAGTGTCTAATGTGTGGAAAGTGGAAATTCGTTCTTAATACAATCTAGAGTCAGGATCATTTGATTTTTGAGAAGGATCCGTACATGAAATGAGCATTTTCAGATCAGCACCAGATCCTTTTGCGATTGTTTTAGTTCTTTCGTACTAGAAATTTCATTACGAACTATTGAATCTTGTACTTTGCTTTCCCTAAATCAAGCTTTAACAAGTGAGAAAGTCGGTCAAGCCCGAACTTGAAATCGCGTGGGTCAACAATTGCAAAGATTTTTGGGCCTTGGTCAGGAAGCTATATAGCTCTACTGCGCAAAAACCTAACCAGGCAAAGACATCTGAACTTGCAGAGCACTATAAATCCATGCTTTTTGTAGAAACCCTGAACAATTAAACTCATTATACTACTTCGTAATTGCTAGATGACAGTTGATGAGGTATACCTTGCCATCAAGGCAGTAAAGACAAACAAAGCCCCAGGGGTCGACCATATTCCCGTAAAGTTGTTCAACAATGCCTCTTGACTAAAACGTACTATAAGGTCCTGTCATTTAACAGCATTCCCAGCTGTTTAAGGAAAGCAGAATTTTCTCAATACACAAATCTAAAGAAGAATTTCGTGTCAAAACACAACCATGAAGCTTTTCACCTCTATCTTGCTACGACGGCTTACAAACTGGTTATCCGAAAATAGTGACCTCAGCGAATTACAATTTGGCTTTCGCCGTGGATACTCTACAGTCGATAGCGTGTTCGTGCTCCAACCTAGACAGGAAAAGAAAACTCTATATCTGCTTTAGCGATTTTAAGGCAGCATATACGAAATGTGTCATCCCGCTGTATGAAGATAATCTCTTTTCTGTATGGAACGGAGTACTCTTAATTAAAGAAGGCCGTGGTCGGACCCCTCAGAGCCGACCAATAGTTTTTAAATGATGCCGAATTTTATGCCCTACCTCCAAGAAAATCTGCTGGACTCTAAGAGAACGTTAAACTCCTCAGGGGAAAACTATTTTGGGAAACTGCTCATCCTGCCTAGCACCAAATTTCGCCTGTTTGAAGCTAAGAGAGTCAACTTTTTTGGCGCGCTGTTACTTGAGCTGCTACAACGTATTTATGTACTTCATATTGTTAGGACTCGAGCTCGTGGAACTTGGACTGAGCAAACGCATTAAAGGCAACTCTTTTAAGATATTATGTTAATTGCTCTCTTGTAATTCTCAAGTTCAATTTCCTAACTCAACTAATATAAAATGGCCAACTGAATGGAAATGCCCATATAGGATCCCACATGAAAATTCTATCAACTCAGCTCTCAGCTCCTCTTCATCAGCACCTTCAACGCGAAGGGGAACGTGGGAGGGTAGAGGGGGGGGTAGGGTTGAACAACTTGCCTACCATAATTAATAACTCAATCCAAGCGGAAATCTTCAGACAAGTCTCTTGGGTAAGACAATTAGCTGTTTGCTCATTCACAATTGTAAACTGCGATGTTCGCACCATACCTAGACACACACACACACACACACACAGACACATGTCTGTATGTATGTTTCGTGTACCTGCAAAATGCGTGGCAATTAAAACGCGGGCCAGGCATGCGCATGGCATTCGAAATGTGCAATGCTCCAAGACGGAAGAAGCTTTCTGGGCCCGACGCACTGCCTCGCCATGAAACCTATGATTAACATAATGAATGGACTATAGATGATGCGTCTCTCCGTGTCTGTAATTAGCGCCAAGTGCGTTGTCTAACGGCCCAAAGTTGGCTCTGGCTCTGGCTTTGGCTTTGGGCCGTGGGCGTTTTTCGGGTAGGTGTGTCTGATTGTTTAATCGCATAAACGGCCGCGGCGGCCCTGGGGCATCTATTTACCTTGGCAATTAGCTAACGCTGCCGGGGTGGCTGTGCTTAAGTGCATCTATTTAAGGCGTCTGGCCTTTGGGCGGAACAAGGCTTTCACACCTGTGACTGTGACCGGAACCGGGCGGAGGCCGAGGCAGCTGCTGATTGATTGAGTTGCCCGAAATTATATCGGTACATTTAAATGTTGCACAGGCAGCGGAGCGACCAACCACTTGACTTGATCACTTCATTTTAATATACATATACATATATATGTATCTGCATATCCATTTAACGCGCTGCTCGCATGACCACAACCCGGCCTCGGCCTCCAATTGCACCTGCATGGCTGCCTGGGATGTGGATGCATTTAATTGCTGTTAGAACTTGGCCAGCAATAACGGGGCTACACGTACTCAGCTTTCGGCCGATGATGAATTGCTTTTTGCACACTTTAATTGGATGAATGTGTAATTAAGTTGTGTGCCAGTTCATAAATTGAATGGCCCTCCTTGGCATTTCCGTGAAATCTTCAAATCAAACAAGACACATGCGTTGCGCATGCGCAGGGCCACGCAAGTCCTTTTCAGTTTCTGTTCCCCCAGTTTTTTCAGTGGCCACCTTGTCGTCGTTGAACTTCGTGTTCATTAACGCTTTGCCCATTAAACTTGAGGACTGAGGACTGGACTCCGATGCTGCTGCTGCTGCTGCCAGGCCTTTCCGAAAGCGTTTAATCGCATTTACATAGATTAGGCAGAATTTGTGTGAAATTGAAACTGGAAAGGCTGAAAGAAGAAACAAGACAAAAAAAAAGCGTGCAAAGTGCGAAGATTATAAAATACAAGTGAACTCTGAGATTTGGAATGGGCCTGCGGGAAGGTGCCACAGATCGTGAAGCTCTGAGTAATATATTATATATAATATTCATTTTTAAAGCTTGAAGAGAAAATGTCTTGGTTTTAGCGACCTGATCTGTGTAAATCCAATTGGTTGGTTATTCTGGCTCAAGGTCATCCGTCCCATCCAAGGAATGAAAAACGGTGGATTCTTTTTTATTTCCCAATATATTTCGAGCCCACATCGGGGTCCGCCTTCAGGGGGCTATTGAACAATATTGAACAGATATAAATAACAAGATTTTAGCTAACAAAAAGTAAACAACATTCGAACCTATACATACATTGATACGGGACAAGAAACAAGTGCTCGCCACGGAGTTTGATGTGAAACTAATTAATCCTTAAGTGTGTTTTGGTCAAGTAAGTGCCTATATATGTGTGCGCAGTTCTCTGTATCAGATTTAAAATTCAGCCTAATATTTGTTGGTGTATTGATGATGTGCAACATTTCCAGAGTAAATCGCTTATTGTAGTTACGCTCTTGCTGGCATCAAAAACACGAGAATGTCCGCTCTCTGCACAGTGGGCCGCAAGTGCTGTTTTTTGTGTGTTGATCTCGTTTTGTCTTTTTGTATCTGACCTGTGTCCAGATAGTCTCGTCTTTAGCTTTGATTTTGTCGTGCCAACATATATTTTGTTACATATGCTAGTCCCGTCTCCAGCGCATGGTATTTGATATATTAAATTATTTTTGTTCAACTTTGCAACGTTGCTCTTCATATTGTTAAACAGAGCAGCCAAGGTGAATGTTGGCTTGTGGGCTATTGCGATTTGATCCCTGTCGTATAGGTCAGCTTTGGCGAATCTTTCAGAGTACTGGGGAATGTATGTCACTGATTTATATGTTCTTGTCTGTTCAGCTCGTGTTGTTGTGGATTCTTTTCCAATACTTTATCGATTAGACTGGGGGAAAGTCATTCTTGGTCAGTATATTTTTAATTTTGACTAAATTCTCTGTGTGAAAAATTGTATCGCTGGTATCTAGTATCCGCTTAGCAAGATTTTTTGCCGTGTTTATTACCATGTTTTTTGGTGTTTTGAATGGTAATTTATTATCCGTCCTGATGCTGTAGGTTTTTGATACCAGTTAACCTTAAGAGTGTTGTCAATCCTGTGCACTGCAGCGTCTCAAAATGGTAGTTTGTTGTCAGCTTCTAATTCTATGGTGAATTGTATGTTCTTGTGATATGAATTTAGCACCTGTAGAGTTGTTTGGATGTCCTCTTCTCTGACTATCGCAAAGAGATCGTCAACATATTTGGTTAAGAGTCGGGTAGTTTTTACCCTCTTAAGGACTTCTTCCATGACGATATCTGCTATAATTGGTGACGCTGGAGATCCCATGGGGAGATCTTTCAACTGAATCTCTAAACTTGAAATATCGGTTCTCATTTATACAAAAAGTTAACGCTTCCAGAAATAGTTTTTTTTTGGCATATTCGTGTGGTTTTTCCCATTTGTCACGAATTACGTCAATTGCCTGGTCAGTGGGGATACTAGGGAATAGTGATATCACGTCTAAAGAAATAAGTTTCTCATCGTCAAAAATGTGGGAGTCATTTATCCTTGTCTTAAATTCTGTTGCGTTTTTACGTTGAATGTGGAGTCGTCAAGTTTTTTAAAATTTCCGACATATATTTACATAGATGGTACGAAGGAGAGTTAATCATAGAACATATTGGTCGGAGAGGAGGATTTTTGGTAATCCATAGATACTAGGTGGAAGTGCCGTGCTTGTCATGAGTCTGTTTCTTTCGCTCCTTGAAATCAGATCCAGTTTAAATAATTTGTCTACGATTTCGTTGATTTTCGTTTGTAATTTTGTCGATAGATCGTCTAATATGCTTTTCATTTTGTCCGTATAATCTTTCCTTTCCATGGCGACTGTTACATTTCCCTTATCCGCATTTAAAATAATTACGTCTTTATTTTCTTTTAGAAATTTCCTGGTCTGACCCACAGTATCTAGTATTGCTTGGTCCATTGCGCTCTTCGTGTGAGAAAAGCTACACACACTTACACACTTAGGACTTCTTGTTGCCCAGGAATTCCCTACCAATTATAGCACTTCCAGCATGAGAAGGCAGCTGCTGAATTGCAGTCGATGGGTATAGTCTATTGCAGGGACCAGCTTCCATTGTAATATTATTTTGTGTCCTGTTTCTACAGTTGTATGCAAACAAATGACCTCGAGCCGAGCAAAAGGGTCGTTAATTCAGACCTTCGGATCAAATCGAGCTTGAAAATCAATATTGAATCAATTGGAACGCCTTAAGTTAGTTCCTGTCCGTCTGTCTGTCTGTCAGATCTCAGAGATGGTAAGAGATAGAGGTTTGACAAGTATGGGACAAATGCTTCTTATACTTGCAGGCAGATCAAGTTTATTTTCGATTTTTGCCACGCCCCCTTTACGTTATGTCTCCTACAGTTTTGAAGATAGACGATTTGTACTTTCTAGATATAGTTAGTTATTGGCAAAATGTATCGATTTGCTAAAGAAACGATAAAGATCGGATGAGCGATTCTCAAGTTATGAGCAAATAAGTGAAACAAGCACCCCCGCCACGCCCCTCCCTTCATTTCACAACTAACACCGCACAATCTTAGAGAGAGAGAGAGAGAGAAAGAGAGTGAGACTTAGAGATGAGCGCAGCAACAGCATTGTCTTCAGCTCCTACTCCAGGTACAGAGTATGTTATAGTCGGGCTTGACCGACTTTCTCACTTGTTTTGTTATAGAATGTTTCGTACTTAATTTAAGTACATCCAAGAACAAATGCTACTTGGTTTGTAAAGATAGTAAATGTAAAATTGGCTATACAGCTCCTCCAATGGGGCCAAGTCAAGCTTTTCTTAATTGTAAGAATAGTATTCGAATTAATTTGTAATGTGATTTCTTGATATTTATGATATTTACGCCGAACGTTGGGAAAGGGTTGTGGGGTGGGATTCAATGCCAAATTTAACGTTATTCCTTTTAGTATAAAACTCGATCTAAGGCTCAATGCACCAAATAAATTGTAAAGAATTTCTTCTGTCTTGGAAACGCACCCTCAAGTTGGGAAAAAGTGGTGCTGGAGAGGGTCAGGGAAAGAATTTGCCAATTTGGAAAAACCCACTAGCAAAGTCGGATAATGCAATATTAATTTTAATAATAATTTTTCTAGCTGCTAAAGATATTCCCAACAAGAGAGCTTTGTTTGTTTCTCTCATCTTTAACTATGAAACAGAGAACAAGCCCTGAATAGCCAGCTATTATTCCGCTCATAATCCATAGGACCGAAGACGATTACAACAATTCCCCCAGCCCGTCCACCAGACTTGGTTTCTTTTAAGTCTTTCAGAGAAGCAAACAACAAAATCAAGTGTTCTATTAAAGGAGTTACTGACACTTATCTGACCAACAAAAGACAACAAACTACAGAATTTGCCTCCAACTATACAGATTCATGGGCGAACTTGTCATATTGCTGGATCGCAGAACAAGAACACAAATATCTTAAAATATACCTTCTTGGAGTTTCACACGATTAAGTAAATCGGCGTTGTGCTATCATTAATACAACGAAAAGAGAAATAGTCCAGCAATTGCAGCAAAGGTAACACGAACACAATGGGCTCATTAAACTGTTTACGACTTCGTTGGAGCAGATGCCATCCAATAATAACAGCATGGACAAACGACCAGTAGGAACTCATGACAATGACAATACAAATCATCTGCACCATTTGAAATCGCGTGAACTATAGCCATCAAACGCAGCAACCTAAATACCATATTTTTGTTTAAAATTTCAGAGTCACAAAACTTTGAAGGTTTCTTTAAAAAGTTTTGAGCCCGGTTTGTAATTGAATAACTAAACAGAAAAATCTTTTTGGCATTTTAATGGATTTAATGTCCCAACGATGGATGACATATTTGGTTCCTAAGTCTTGCTTGAGAACTGGTCAATGAGGAACTAATAATTGACCACCTTTTAAAAGTATTTCATGGTCAATTTATATGATACTAAGCTCCCTAACCACATTTAACTTCTTCCTCACTGCCCCCACCCCCACCCCCACCGGCTAATGCCAAAGCCCAGTCGCAGTCCCAGTCCCAGTCCCGGACCCATGTCAGTGCGTCTAATTTAACTTTTTCTATTACATTGCACATTGGCCCCCCATGCATTTGTCACGCCCGGGCCAAAGCCAACCCTTCGCATCCTTGAAAGACACTGACATTCTTTTTGTCCTCCTCTATTTACAGCGGACGCCATTTTAACGCTGCGTCATTGTGTGACATTTTGCGTGGGGGCTAAGAGGGAGTTAAGTTTATACTACGTTTCCTTACTTAACTTAACGCCAGCCCCTAAGCTACACACAAAACTTTTAACCCATTTTGCGCAAACAAACAAACAAACAAACAAACAACCCGACGACAGAGGGTTAAAAAATTAGGTCAACATGGCTGCAGGAGAAGCTGGAACTAGTGAAAATTGAGATGAGACTGTGGAGGAGATAGAAGGAGATTCTATTTGTATTCTACTTGAAAAAAAACTCGACCTTAGAAAGTGTGAAAGATGTGTGGCTACCCGGAAGTAGTACAAATGGAAATAATCATCCAGAGCAGTGGAAGAGGTGGAAAACAGTCTTCAAGAAAAGGAACAGAAGACAAAACAAAATAACCTTGAAACATTTTAAAAAAGTGAAATGGAGGTCGTGGAACACGCTGAAACAAAGGTCAAATTGAAACACTCAGTGAAGAGAAAGAGATGGGAGATGGGAAAGAGATGAGACGAAGAAAAATCGTGAAACAGTCCAAGTTACGAAACAAATTCGGGTGGAACAAAGTGAGATAGAAACGAATTTCCTTGAAATTCCCCCTCTAATCAAACCAGAAAATAGTGACTACAGCCGATTTACTTGCTTTTCTGTGTTTCCGTTTGTGACTTCGGACGGCCCTGCTTTGAGAATATGAAGAAGTTCATGAAAGGAATATATGTGTCGCTCTTTGAAAAAGAAACTCGGATCTGATGAATGCCTTAATAAAGGAAACATTAACTCAAGGTCCAAGGGTTCCTGAATTCTCAGTAAGAAAGCCAGGAAATTCATTTTTTTTTTTGGGAACAGAGGAAAGCGAAACAAGACTCCGTTCAACTTAAAAAAAACAAAATTTTGATTATAATACTTTAGGGAGAAAAACTGAGATAAGGAACTACTTTGAATATGCAGCTAGAAGTTGTGGTATATTCTTAGAATACCCAAGGCAGTATCAACACAATCCAATAAATTTATTAAAGTTGTGAACTATTCATTGCTAAAACCAAATACGAGTAGAAACAAATTAACAAAGGAACACTCTGAGAATGAAACAAAGTTATGTTGAACTCTGGAAAAATAAAACAAGTAAGAGCGTTGCAGTCGAGTGGCCCTACTCCGAAATACCCTGTTCAGTTGAGAATAGAAACAAAAGGCAGGGAATTCAGTGAGTGAAGAACCCAACTTCTGGTAAAATATTTTCTTTGATCTCTTTGTAAGCACAAAAGTGAACTTTAATCTTTAAGATGAATAAAACTGAAAACGAAACACAATGAAAAATAAGCACATTCTATGAAAAGTAGGTGAGTTTTAGAATGCTCTAAAAAAGAATTCCTCTGAAGAGGAATGGTGAATTTGAAACATTTTAAAACGACAAACAGAGGTTGGGAAACAAAATGAATAAGTCTGGCTGGAGAATAAATATATATTTATTTAAAGTTTTAAAAAGTTGTCAAATGAAACTAGGAGAAACAACGAAAAACTCAACAAATGACAATCATTGTGTACAGTAGTCATGAAACACTATGAGAATGACACAAAATAGAATCATCGGTTAGCGAAAAACATGAAGTGGTTCTGGAACACTCTGAGAAACAACGATAAGCAATTGAGTGAGTCACTTGAAGTGGTACTGAAACACTCTGAGAAAGAAACAAAATACGATTGGCAGTCAGTGAAACGCCTGAAGTGTCTTAAAAACTCTTAAAAACAAACAAAACACGATTGGCAATAATTGAAATACTTAAAGTGATCTTGGAACGCTTTGAGAAAGTAACAAAAAACTATTTATAGCCATTAAAAAACTTCAAGTGGTGTTGGAACTCTCTGAAAAAGAAACAAAAGAGATAAGCAGTTGGGAAAACACTTGAAGTAAGTTTGGAACACTCTGAGAAGGAAACAAAAAACCATTGGCAGTGCGGGAAACACTTGAAGTAGTCTTGGAACACCCGGAAAAGGAACAAAAAACGATTAGCAGTCATTGAAACAATTAAAATGGGCTTGGAACATTCCGAAATAGAAACTAAAAGCCATTAACTACTAGTGAAACACTTGAAATGGTTTTGGAACACTCTGATAAAGAAACAGATAACGACTTACAGTCAGAGAAACACTTGAAGTGGTAAAGAAACACTCTGAGAAAGGAACAAAAAAGGATTGGCATTCAGTGAAATGCCTAAAGTGGCTTGGAAAAACTCTGAAAAACAAACAAAACACGATTAGCAGTCATTGAAATACTTAAAGTGATCTTGGAACGTTTTGAGAAAGTAACACAAAACTATTTACAGCCACTAATAAACTTCTAGTGGTATTGAAACTCTCTGAAAAAGAAACAAAAGAGATAAGCAGTTGGAGAAACACTTAAAGTAATTTTGGACCTCTCTGAAAAGGAAACAAAAAACCATTGGCAGTGCGGGAAACACTTGAAGTAGTCTTGGAACACCCGGAAAAGGAACAACTAACCATTAGCAGTCAGTGAAACAATTGAAATGGGCTTGGAACATTCTGAAATGAAAACTAAAAGCCAATAATTACTAGTGAAACACTTGAAATGGTCTTGGAACACTCTGATAAAGGAACAAAAAACGATAAACAGTCAGTGAAACGCTCGAAGTGGTAATGATACACTTTGAGAAAGAAACAAAAAACGGTTAACAGTCAGTGAAACACTTGCTGTGCTCCTGGAACACTTTAAAAAATAAACGAAAAACGTTAAGCACTTAGTGAAGCACTTGAAGTATTCTTGGAACATTTTGGGAAAGAAACGAAAACGATTAGCAATCAGTAAGACCCATGAAGTGGTATTGGAACACACTGATAAGAAAACAAAAAACGATTATCAGTCACTGAAACCCTCGAAGTGATCGTGGAACAATCTGGAACACTCGTACAACATTGGATCCTGCACCACACTAAAAAACTTGCAACTAATTAAGCAGAACACCTGCCACACTCTGAAAAGCGAGCCAGAAATTTCTTAGGTAATTTTTTGTGATGAAAATTTAAGCCAAACTCTTGATGACTAGAAATGCTTTCACTCAGCCGAGCTCTGCCCAGCCACATTCCTCAAATACCTTCAAGTACTTGCCCAACACAACTGTACCCTTTCTATTTGCGTACCTTTTTACTCTGGACGCGACTCTAAATAAACACAAAATGCAATAAATTCCAGTCATCGATTATGGGCCCAACAAAAAAAAATGAAAGGAACAAAAACAGGACCAACCATCGCCAGACAGTCTACCAAGGACCAAGGCAGACAAAATACAAAAAAAAAAAAAAAACATACACAAAATTTGCATGTACGTGTATATAACCAATAGATACGCATTGATATGGCCCAGGATAACCCACCGGGCCAGACAGAGAGGGGTGGAGTGGGTGAGGCATATTTGGCCAGCCAGTCATAGACACAAACGAACCGAAAAACCGAAACTAAAACCCTGCCCCCTCGTTACTTTCTTTTTGTTAATTAAGTTTCGTTTGTTTTGTGAGCGCCCTCAGACCGCAGTTGAACTCCTGAAACAGGATTCAGCAGGATGCGGCAGACACACACACACACACACACACACATGGAACAGGTGAGGTGAATGAGCCTGCACATGATGCGGGTGTCCAGTTCAGTGTCCTCTCCCATCCCCATTCGATCATCTGCTGCACCTAAGACCTGATCTGTTGCCATTGGCCATTTGAGTCTCGAAAATAGATTGATTTTTGCAGATAAAATTTATTGAAGTTGAAGAAGCAGAAGAAAACGGAGCGTAGAGCCAACTTTACTTTAATTAATAACTTGTCAGTGTGCAAATGACATGAGCAGAGAATGAAGCTAAAGCTAAAGCGGCAGCTACCAAGTTAACGCCCTGGGGCCAAGCAATTTGAGATGAGTCGAGTCGAAGCTACTGCGATTTCTTGTCCATTCACGGGATGGGTGGAGGGGCGGAGGGGCACGCGGGCCATGTGGCTAAAACTTCACACACTTCCCCCTTCCCATCTGCTCTGAAGAGCTGAAAAATCCTAACGCAAAGCTTGTTTCGCTATTTTTTTCTAAAATTTTATATATGAATTTTAAATCCTTGTTGGAAAATAATAAATCTGCTGGATTTCAAAATGTTAATAATATTGTCTAATATTGTTGGATCAGGTTTGAGTCAACCTGTACTTAGCGTTACGTTATACCTGGGGCCCAAAAATAACTTCGATATAAAAAATAAAAAAAAAGTTCTTTATTAATATAATTCCCAATATAGAGAAAAAAATACCTCAGACGGAAATGAATTTGTTATTCGTTGGAGAAGTTTTACTGTACAAGCATTGTTCTCTTGCTTTTCAAACAATTTCGCTAGAAGAGACGAATTTTTGTAATATTTCCAATTTGCAGAGAAAGAAGTAGCTTTAACTTATTTTGCAATATTTACGGGTTGCATGTTGGAACTACCGGACGAGATAACATTACAGAGTCGCTTAAAGTAACTTATTTTAATTATTTCAGACTGGCAATAAAAAATGAAGATGCTAATTGGGTTCCACACCTGTTATGCTTAAATCGCCGTAGAATTTTGCAAAAGTGAGCTGATAGTCTAGTGACTTAAGGGGTATATTGATACGGAATCTTCAGAATTTCTGGATAGTTTTCAGAAAATACGGCCTAGGAATAACCAAAGATCCTTTATTGTCCTTTCTACAGATTAGTTTAAAGATGTCGCTTATCAAAAGTTTTCACAAGTCTCTGATAAGTCACTTTCTGAACTCGCACCTTAACGTATTCTATGAAAATTCGCGTGTCGAGAGCGTTGAGCAAGAAGAAAAGATTCACCAGGAAATGATGTCAATTAAGCACAATTTCCAAGACAACTGGGGCTTTATTGATTATTTTCATGCTCTTATCCGAGAGTCGAAGAAGTTGAGGTCTTTATTTTGAAAGTGTTTAAAATTAAATTTTATTAATTTTACAAAAAAAATTGACATATTAGAATTATTCTATACCTGAGCTTAAAAAACAATCACCGCGGTTTTTGAAGAAAACTTGATTTTTGCCTATTTTCACAAAAAAATTCATAAAAAATCAAATATATGACCGATTTCTGCGTTGGAGAGCTTATGTAAAAGTTAATTAAATAGTTTTTACTAATATCGATAACATCACGATAACGCGATAATAGAATGTTTTTATATGGCGATTTTCGTGATCAGGAGGCCAATTTAGCAAAAGTTGGTTTGGTCCAATGGGGAAAAATCGACTCTTAATTTGTCGAGCAGTGTTGGAGCAGATGATGAGGAGAAAAACCGAAACTGTACCAGTACCAACGTAAGGGTTCGTTCCTGTGCTATTGGTTCCAATAATAACAAAAAAACGAGAGCGCAAGTTAAACACTGCAACACTTTTTAACTCGGCTATATATCACTTTTTTGCTCATAACTAGAGAACCGCTCATCCGATCCTTATCATTTCTTCGGCAAATTTATTCGTTTCTAATTACTAACTGTCTTTAAAAGGTACGAATCGTCTATCTTTAAAACTGTAGGAGATATAACGTTATTTTCGAATTGCGGGGGCGGGAGGGGGCGTGGCCAAAATTTGAAATAAACTTGATCTGCCTGCAAGTATAAAAAGCATTTGTCTCATACATGTCAAACCTCTATCTCTTACCATCTCTGAGATCTAGGTGTTCATACAGACGGACGGACAGACGGACATGTCTAAATCGACTCGGCTGTTGATGCTGATCAAGAATATATATACTTTATATGATCGGAAATGATTCCTTCTGCCTGTTACATACATTTGCACGACTTTAGTATACCCTTTTTACTCCACGAGTAACGGGTATAAAAATTCTTGCAGATACTGAGTCGGCTTGACCGACTTTCTTTCTTGTTTTATAGGGTTCGATTCATGGTCCTGCTTGGAAGGCTCGAAAATCCCATAACCGAACCGGTTCTAAGGGTTTTGTAGCCCTCGCTTAATATGTTAATAGCATTGAACTAAATAAAAAACTAAAATAATTTCGGAACCATTATAAGAGATGAAAAGGTGTTGTACAGACCTGTAATCACATTTGCTTTATTCTCCTGCAAAGATAACTTTCCGAATTTTGGTTCCTCTTGTAGGTCTCGACTTAGCTGAAAACGTAAATTAAAAGCTACTCTGAGAAAAAATCAAGCAATTTTAGTAAGCCAGGAATTGCTTGATTTAAGTAAAAAATTTCATTATTCAAGAGTGTATTTTAAACAGGGTTTGTAAATAACACACACATAAAATACATTGTTCAAAAAAAATAAAAATGTTTTAAACTCATAAATAACATGTGTGTTTCAACATGTTTTAAACAGTGTTTTGTACAACTTATGTCAGAATAACGAACACTGATAAACAACACTAGGCATTTTGAACAGTTTAAAATCATATGTGTTTTAAACACAGTCAATGTCAACACAATAAAAAACATGTTTATTTACATTTTGAACATTTAACATTTCGACACACGAAAGCAATAACATTTTGAACACTGAAACTACAAATTGAACTTCCCTTACAAATTTACATTAAATAAATATTTGGCTTGAATAGCTGAGCTTCTTTCAGTCTTTTAGCTTCCATTCTTCAAATTTTGACTAAGAAAAAGGACTTTCAGTTATTGGCCTTTTCCGCAGTTCGAAATATTCTCATATCCTACGCCTTTGCTTAGGTAGAATGTTCGTACCTTTAAGACATATCTACATAGTAATCAGCTATATATCGATTCTACCAGGGGATGGAAATGTCGTATGGCAATCATTTAATCGTAGGTCCTAGAGCATCAGGGTATTTCCAGCTTAAGAATCTTGATCAAGGATCTCCATAGAAGTGGTAAATACTTAGAAAATAGTGATTCAAGACTGAAAATTAAATGACTGCAGAAATTTGAATGTGCTTATACTGAACCGCCATACATACCATGGATGACCGATGGTGAAGAGTTTAGAAAAGTGCTGATCAGTCTTCAAACCAACGAAGGCCACGCCTTGCCCGCAGGGACCACATTTGTTTTTCACACCGACACGAGTCGAATGCATGCCGAGGTTTGCGCTTTTTTTATTTTTGACATAAATTGTTTAGAACACTGTACAAAACATTTTGAACATTCCCAATTTAAACAATGAAAAAAACAATGCTTACTGTTTTAAACATTGTTTATAACACGATGTTTTGTACATTGTGTGTTATTTACGAACCCTGGGATTTTGATATTATACAAAAACCCAGTTTCAAGAACAAAGCTTGGTATGGAAATGAAAAAGTCCATATACAAAAAATATTTCGCCCGGATTTCGCAAGTTGCTGTTTTGTGAGTTGGTCTGGAAATTGACATCGATATCACAGCGTTACCAACCGATAGTCACGTGATTAGAGATGATTTTTTTGTACTCTACATGGCGGTAGGTACACATTTACATACAAGTGTTGGGTCGCGGAGTTTAATAATAAGTAGGACAGCTATACAAGAACATTAAATAGGCTGAACAACTTTTCTTTGGAAGAGAAGGTGGCCCTAGCTCATCCATAAACAGCAATGTGATAGCTGCTTGCCAAAAATTATTTGGAAAAGTATACATATTCCTTGAGTATAATTATGATATTCGCAATTGATTGTTTTAGCTAGGAGATCATTTCAACGCGGCTTGGGCTTCGTTGAAGGACAGCGTACGCTGGCGGCGTCCTAAGCACGCCAAGAGTGAAAGCGGTGGTGGAGGAGGGAGCGATGTCAAGTGGAGTTAGCTCCACTCAAGTCGTTTCGACCATCTTGTCGGCACCAGGAATGCATATAAACCTTGGAACCTTAGCTCCTCATACGAAAGGGCTAATGATGAGGAACTTGGCCTAGCACAAATTGATTCAATTGTGGACGGCGGCAATTCCGTATGTCGAACGGATGAGAAGCAGAACTTTTCAATGGTCAGACTTGGGACTTCATTGTCGCCGCAAGTCGTGGCATTTTAAGTACATAACATCGAGATGCCAAGGCCAAAACAGTAAACTCAGCTCTTTCCCTAGCACCTATTGCCTATTGGAGCAAACTATTGAAAAATCAGAAATAAAAGTCACGATGCACCTACAAACCATATATTTATTTTTTTGCGATTTATTTACCACTTGGATCTTCACTGCAAGCAAGGATTAACCCTACACTGACGAACCCAAAGTGCCATCAGGTCTTCAAGGCGGCCATAACTATTCGCTGTTAATTAGCTTAAATTTTTCCGCCAAGTTAAATATGAAAACAAAACAACTAGAGATGAGCGCCTTATTTCGCACTTGCTAACGACGGAATAATGTGCAGAGATTTCGCACACTTATCACAAGTATTTCCATACCAAGCTTAAATTGGAAAGCTTTTGGAATTATTAAGGCTTAAACCAAGAACATTTTGTACTTGTTAATTTAAGTTCTATTTTGTATCAAAGATGATATGGAGTTGGTTTTGAGACATTATTATACTGCGATGATTAACTTTATGGACTTATTTTGAGTGTAATACCATAACAAACTATTCGTGTGACCAAAAATTTATTATAAATGTGCTTAAGATATACAGAAACGTTCTTTAAGCAAGTATTTCTGGACTGGTTAAATCGTACCGAAAATAAGGGTTTTGTACTTGAATCAATATGTTCGTGCACATCGTACTATTGACATCGCTTGTACTTGATTCAAGTACAAAGTTCTTGGCTTTTTTTATGAGTATAGCTTAAGAACGAATAATGCTCGGATAAAGAGCTTTGATACTAAAATTAGAGCCAGACTAATTATATTTAAGCCTGTTTTATTCCATAATCAATCTTCATTTATTCTTAATTTTATCTAGAGGTGTTCTTGAATCAAAAATTTCGTAGTTAAATCAAGAGTTTCTTGACTTTTTGATGCATTGAAACACAAAAATTCGTGTTTCTATTTTAATTAGAATTTTAATTAAAAATAAGACAAAAACAGTTCAGTTTCATAATCAGGAAATTAATAATGTGGTGTAAATTGAAGAGAAAATAAATTGTGAACCTTTTTCTCAATCGTTGAATTCGAATAAAACAAGTTGTCTTCAGTTTTTATATATCTCATTTACCTCTATTTTTTCCTTATCGATTTCCTTCTGCGTTGTTTCACTACATTCTGAAAATCGCCAGAGCACTTTATATTTTCTCTTGTCTTAGAAATCTCACCTGCAGCTTGGCCCTCCCGCCCCCATCCATCTCCTGGGCCACCCTAACCAACAATACTAGGCCAATCTCCTTTGCTGCAAACCCCAAAAACTCAAATGCAAAAAAATAAGAAAAAAGAAAAAAGGGAGAAGAACACGAAACGATGGAAACGTGCTAAGCACATTTCATGCAGCTAAGTAAGGATATTAATATGCGTCCTTGCATTGCTGCAGCAGCGGCAGGACGCACACGCACCGAAAAAACGAAAAGGGGGAAACCCTAGGGTAGGGAAGGCAGCGGCAGCGAGATGGGTCTTTGGCCACTTTGCGTTTCGTGCGGCAAGCAAATGAAATTGCAATGAAAATGAAAATCTAACGACGACGACGCACAAAAAGTGGGGTAAAAAATGGTACGATATCCTTGAAACATAAAACGAGTGAGCAAGGAGGTTCCTTGCCCTCGCCTGCGTCTTATAAAACATCATTCATTTTGCCCCTCGCCTCCTCGCCCTGCCCCTCTCTACGGCTTGGGGATTAAGGTTATTTCAAGGATGCCGCTCCATCTCCAGCTCCGGTTTCGGCTGCGACTGCGACTATCCACAAACAACTGCAGCGGAAGAAAAATTCTCCTTTTGCGCGTAAACATCATCAAAATTCATCAATCTCTGCCAAAAACTTGTGAAAAACTTTCGTCGTGGGTGGAAAAATATCCAAGTAGAACCGGATACTTTTGAAGAGGAAACGTGGTCTCAACACAATTGTTATCCTCGAATTGGAAATGGGTTTTAGTTAAAAGTCTAAGTTAAATTCAAGAATCACATAATCATTTGAAGTATGAAAATTCTTTATTTTTTGATAGGGAAAGGCCACTGTGCAAAGTAAGCTAACAAAAATACTTAATTGCTTTCAAAATAACAGAAACATTGGGTAAAATTACATTTTTTATTCTGAAACTCCCATTAAAACAACAAAAATAGCGTCTAAGTTCTTCAATCTTCACATAATACTAAGACTTTTAAAACTATTCAAAAATTGTACAACTTAAAAATAAATGAAAAAAATTTCTAATTATTTTTAAGAAAGTAATTAGATTTTGAGATAATCTCTAAAAATTGTTGCTTAAGCTCCGTTTTCGTCAGACGAAAGCTCATCTGATCAACTCAGTTTTGGTTTTACACATGCCTGAGAAGCTCAGATGAGCCTGTTGCAGAACCATTGGTTCATCAGAATCATTTGGTTCATATGAACATTGTGACGTTGCTTTGTTTATATAGAAGAAGAAGACAAGAAGAATAAAAAGCGAAATGGCGATCTGCGTTCTGATGCTTCTTAAGTTGCAATTTATTTTTTGGACTTAAATAAGAATTCACTTGACATGCAAGAAACTTGACCGATAGCCAAAATTCGATTAGAAATGTATATCGACTGTCAGAAAATGGCTACGCCAGCACACTGCAGTTAGGCAACACTGTAACTCGATAAATGCCACTCAGATGAGTGGTCAGGCCAAATAGAACCGTTTCTATTTCGTCTGATCGCTCATCTGAGTAGCTTCAGCACCTTTTTACACGGTCAGACAGCAAATCAGACGAAAACTCAATGAGTGATCAGCTTTACTGGGACTTGAGCTCGTGAAGTCTCAAACACTGAAAACACTGACAACCCCTCAGCCCTCTCGATTATCTGCCATCAGCAAAACTTCGCGTCAAAATCATTGCATTCTTATGTCAGTCTCTTGGGTTTGCAGAATAGCCAAAATTCACACGGAGCCAAATCAGACCCAACTTTCAGAAAGAAAAAGCTATCGATCGAAACAGCCCGGTAAGTTTAAATTTAAAATTTAATCACTGTACTATTAGTTGGTTATTTAATCTTTTGGTTTTATAGCTGACATGTCCGTCATTCTTTTTCAAATTGAACGATAACAAATTCAACATGTGGGGAAAAAATATTTGATATATTTATAAACAATTTCAAAAATCGTCAAAAACGAAAAAATGGAAGAAATGGTTTTTAAATACGTGATTTCTCAGGATGGGTCTATAGTACTTGTCTTAAGTTTGTATTGGTTCAAAGTAATTTACTCTATTAACTTAAATTATACTTTTTTTAATTTTTAAATTATTTAATAATATTAAGTAAGTGTTGCCAAATTGTATATATATTTTTTTCTTAATGTTAACCATTATGTTAATGTTTATGTTAATGGCTTCTAAGGATATTCAATTTATTGGCCTAAACACAACTTAAATTGCGATGAAGACTTTTTTGTTCCTGAACCAGATTGAACCTGTATGAAGAGCTGCTCGGCCGCGGCCGAGGTAACCTAAGAGACTAGAGTTCCCCCGCCATAGCCCCTGAGGCCCGAACATACTCGCTATTCTCTACGAATACTTGCCGAAGTCATGCTTCGCTGTGTGTTAAGGGGAGACACTGTCACATTTTCGCGCTCTCTTCTTGGGGAACTTTGTTTTGGACATGCGGTAACAACCGATGGATTTGGTGGAGTGCGATCATGAGTTCGAATCCCAATCGAGACCAAAAATTTTTATATTTCTTCGTTTTTCTCCTATGCATGCGGTGTGGCATATGGCATGGCAGAGGTAAGAAAGAGTAGTTATCTTTCCTGGGATCAAATCAATATTACATAGCGAGCCCAAATTAATCTCCAACATGCTTTAAATGATCCAGCTATGCTTAGTTATGAAATGACCCCAAGATAAATGTAATCTCCATTGGGATCAACTCCATCTTTTTTGTCTGGTCGATGTTTCAATCCGCATGAAATTTGGACAGGAGTTTCTGTTAGTGGTGAAAGTGCGTACTAAGACGGGGTTTTGGAAAATTCCTCCCGGAAAAGTCGGGAATGTATGGGAAAAATGTTATTTTTCATCCGATTGACTTGAAACTTGGTTTGAGAGCATAGTACGCGGAATAACTCTACATGTGTTTTCCCTATTTTGGAAAATGCCCGGAAAAATCTGCATGCAAAAAACAATTTTTCATCCGATTGGCTTGAAACTCGGTCTGTAAGGATAGAATACGAAATAGTTTGAAATGCGATTTTTCAAAGTTGGAAAATTTGACCCAACGGTCTGAAAATTCAGCAAGAAAAATATTATTTTTCATCCGATTAGCTTGAAAATCGGGTTGTTGATTTTTTAATGTTGGAAAATCCGCCCACGAGGAAAATGGCCGGAAAATTTTGCATGCAAATTAACTATTTTTCATCCGATTGACTTGAAACTCGGTTTGTAAGGCCAAAATGAGAATTCATTTGTGTGTTCATTTTCCGATGTTGGGATGTGGGTGGGATGTGAATGGGATGGGGATGGGAAGTGGGCGGTATGTGAGTGGAAAGTAGGTGGAAACTGGGTGGAAAATTGGTGGGATTAGGGTGTGCATTGGTTCTGTACTGTTGAAGGCGCAGCGAAGCGCGACGGGATATATGCTAGTAGTCATATATCGGTGAACGCAAACAAGGCAATGGAATTTTTTGGTTTTGGTAAAAGATGGTCCAAGTAATTTATGACCCCTACGTCACTAAGCAACTGTATGTCTCACTAGTGAGACCAACGCTTGAATATGGGTTATGCCTCATGTCGATCAACTGGAATCGACTTAAAAACAATTTGGAACTTTTGCTCTCCGAGGGTTAAACAGGTCCTTATGAGGACGGAATACGCCTAATCAACCTGCCTTCTTTTAAGAACCGCCACAGCGTCCCTTTTTTATTAATAATCTTCTGTCAGGAGATATCGACTCTATCGCTTTGTTGCTGTCCTATAACGCGTTACTATAACCTTTTATCCTATTCTACAGCCTTGCCTTACAGCCTACGCTCATTACGAACCCTTCCGCAACGGCCGCAACCGTAATGCGCAGCACTTTAGTTCAACTTGGGCGGGCCTCATTTCAAAGATATTCTGCGAATGTTATGACACCAACTACTCATATACATTCTCGTTAGCCCGACCTGTTTGCCCAAAGATTCCAGTTGAACAGTACGGGTAGTACGGGTGATAAGGAACTCAATTAACGACGAAATAAGCGAACCAGATCTATCCAAAGAAAAGTCTAAAACATTAGCATCACTTTTGGGGGAAAGAAGTTGGACACGATAAATTTTCATGGTATTTCACTTTTGCTGCAGCTATAAAATCCATGGGCTATTTGATCAATTCGAAAATTGTTTCAGTGAATGGTGGAAGGTAAATAGAGAAAATTTATCTTCAGCCGAAGAAATGAATGTACGAATTGATGAACTAACTCAACACACTAAATAATTTGTGGACTCGATTTTTGGACTCAGCGAAGGAATTACCATAAGAAATTGCTACCAAATGTTTGGGGATCGCAGAATGTTAATAATTTGGTATTTTATCCCAAAAATGCTACAAGTTTCGAAACAAAGTCACAAAGTAAAGGCTAGCTAGGATAGTTAGTCCATATGTAGCCTTACCCCGAGACTGGTCCTTTCTGGGCATATATGCCTCTTGCTATCCTCGATGAAGCTAAAGAATGGGAGCGTCGGTATGTTTCTGTGCGAAAAAAAAACTGCAGAGAGCAGGGCAATCGGCAGGGCACATTTTGGCATTTAAGCGCAGCGACGCGTGCAGCACGCAGGAAGACGTCGACGACGACGACGCCTGATGAGCCTGAGACGAAGGACAACCACTAACCAGCCCCATCAGCCCCATCCACCCACCAAGTGCTTATTATTTCGACGTCGTCGTCGTCGTTGCAGCGATAACCTCAATTTTTGGCACCCTGGCCAACACAACATCCTGCCCCGTGCTGCCCTTCCAGCCAGGATTTTATGCCAGCTCCTTGCAGTTGTTGTTGTTTGTTGTTTTTCCCCGCATTTTTTTCTTCCTTTGGCCCGATAAAACTCTTTTCATTTTGTTCGTCGTTCTCGTTTTTTCTTCTCGCCATCTTTTCCTTAACGCTTTTAACAGTAATGACGAAAAAGTGTCAGCGTCCTCGGCGAAGGATAATAACAAGTATGGACAGGCACGTTGGCGGCCCAGCGACGCCATTTTCAGCATTTTCCTTCCAAAATTTTTTCCTCTTTTGCTCCGACAACGAGTTGATGTTCTTAATTGATGAAGAAATTTGGGTTGTGATAAAGAAACTAGAAAAATAAGCTAGAGGGGTGGGGGGGGAAAAGAGAGGCAAGCAATGAACACGAGCAGCAGCATCGACAGAAATATGCACTAAAGATGGGCGAATGGGTGGGGGGGGGACAGGAGCAAAAAACGGAATCAGCACAAATGACAGGCTGGGGAGTAAAGAAGAAAGGTTTTGTATAAAAGGATGGACAACGAGGGTTGACAGTGAGGTAACGCAAATGGCAGATGAAGTCAAAACTCAGATATGCAGACTCCTTGAGGAGGGCAAGATATTGGCCGAAACGCGTAGGAGACAACCCAAACAACAACCCCAACTAGTATTGTTAACACGCATCCGCACCTCAGAAAAAATTACACAGGAGTCGCTGGTGTGTCAATTTGACACAATGGAAAATAAAATTTTTTTTTTGTTATTTTTATGTTTATTTGAAATATATTGGAAAAATTCTTTAACAAATTAAGAAAGTTAAGTTAAATCGTACAGAATTTTAAAATTATTGTACAAATAATCCCATTCCTACATACAATGACTCTTAGTGACATACAAAACCAATCTTGAGTCCAGACTGTGGTTGAAAATAAATATCGAATGGCAAATGGGTTTGTTCCTCATATCCAGCTGCAGAAGTGGCGACTCCTTTGAATTTTCTGTTTCAACTCAACTACATACCTAATGTTACAGAACATAAACAAAAATGTTCCCCAAACAGTTAATGATACAGCTGACCAGAGCATACCAACCTCAAAACATCACCATAAGCCTCTTCACGAATACGAAATACAGAATAAACAACAGGAGCAGAGGGAGAGAGTTGCAATGGAACATACACTCGAACAACCAAACGCTCTCTGAGCAAGTAACAAGTGAGCGATATGAGTAAGTTAACTCACTTAACATTAGGTTGGACCCCATAAGTATGGAATTTTTAAGGTCATACTCTCATACCTTTGATGTATAATTAGCGTAAAAAAGTCAAGTTTTAACGGGCGCGAGTAGACCCTAAAGTTTTTGTATATAACTCATACGCAGTGTTGTCTATAATCACATATTTGTATACCCTTAGAGATGGTATATTGAAATTATCTGGATGTTTGTAACGCAGAGAAGGAAGCATCTCCGACCACATAAAGTACATATATTCTTGATCAGCATGACGAGCTGAGTTGATATAGCCATGTCCGTCTTTCCGTCCGTCTTTCCGTCCGCCTGTTTCTATGCTATCTTAACCAAACTTTGCACGAAGTCTTTTAGTATAAATACGCAGCACATTTGTCGGAACCGGCCGGATCGGATGACTATAGCATATAGCTGCCATAGGAACGATCGGTTGAAAAACTAGTTTTAGTGAGAAAAACTTTTTTGTTTTTAGTGCTATCGCTCCCAACGCTCGTATTTATAAGTTTTCAATGATTTTACATAATTTCATCACAACTTGTCGAAATCGGACCACTATATAGAATAGCTCCCACACTCAGAAAATTATTTTTCTATATTTAAGAAAATCACCCGAGAATCGAAATTGCCCTTAAATATAGAAAAAATTTCTATATTTAAGAAAAACTTTTCTGAATTTTAGAAAAGTTGCCCTAAAAATTAATTTAAAAAAAAAAAAAATTTTTAAAATTTAGAAAATAATTTTTTTTTCTATATTTTAGGGTGAATTGGCTTTATTGCCTTTTCTAATTTTTAGGGTAATTTCACCTTTGATTTTAGAAAATATTTATAACAAATTTAGGGTACTTTGCCTTAAAATAAAGAAAATAAACCCTAATTTTAAGAAAGCTTTTCTAAATCCTTCGATCTTTCTAAAAATGCTTACAAAATTGCATTGCGCTATACTGCCGTTCGGTTTTAACAACGAAACAGTCTATGTGATGGCATTTGTTTACACACACTAATGTCCATTCGAAACGCCTGAAAAAGGTTGATATATTGCACTGATGTAGTATTGAACAAGTTTTTGCTTTGACTTGACATGCGTTACACCATGTAGTAATCGATTAAAAGATTGTATAAAATAAAGGCAATGCTAAAAATACCTCAAATAAAAAAAAAACATTTTAAAAAGAACCATTTAATGAGAAACAAGTAAGAAAGTCGGTCAAGCCCGACTATAACATACTCTGTACCTGGAGTAGAAGCTGAATGAAATGCTGGTGCTGCGCTAATCTCTAAGTCTCTTTTTTTCTCTCTCTTTCTCTCTCACTCTCTCTCTCTCTCTCTCTCTCTCTCTCTTTAAGATTGTGTGGTGTTAGTTGTAATAGGGTGGGAGAGGGTGCGGGGAGGGTGACTTACTTTTTTGCTCATAACTTGAGAACAGCTCATCCGATCTTTATCACTTCGGCAAATCGATACATTTTGCTAATTACTAACTATCTCTAGAAGGTATGAATCGTCTATCTTCAAAACTGTAGGAGATATAACGTTTTTTCAAAATTGCGGGGGCGGGAGGGGGCGTGGCCAAAATTGAAAATAAACTTGATCTGCCTGCAAGTATAAGAAACATTTGTCCCATACATGTCAAACCTCTATCTCTTACCATCTCTGAGATCTGTTTGTTCATACGGACGGACGGACGGACAGACAGACGGACGGACAGACGGACAGACGGACATGGCTATATCGACTCGGCTGTTGATGCTGATCAAGAATATATATACTTTATAGAGTCGGAAATGATTCCTTCTCCCTGTTACATACTTTTGCACAAACTTAATATACTCTATGTACCTTCGGTACAGAGTATAAAAAGTATGTTCCTACGTGGATTGGATTCTAGTTCATGACATTTTCTAAGCTAATGTCTTATCCACTCGACCACGATTCTTGCTTCTTATTGAGTGGTGAATGTGAGTACTGAAGCTCCAAATACGTTACATATATTCATAAATTTTAAAGCAAGGTTTTGCTAAGTAAAAAACAAAACATTAAAAAACAAACATCAAAAAATATATAGGTATATAAAATGAGAAGAAAAATTATGCTCCTACCGGGACTTGATCCCAGGCCTCCACGCTTGCTAAGCGAATGTCATGTCAACTTGGCCAACTGTGTACGTTATTAACTGTGGTTAAGTCGCTACGTCTTGCTTAAGGCCAATAGTCGAGTGGACTAAGGCGTCGTCCAAGCGTTCAGCATTGTTTAGTAGTTGAGAAGAGGTCCCGAGTTCAAGTCCCAGTGAAGTAAGTAAAAAAAATTGTTAATGCGTTTATTTCTAAATTAATTATAGCTTAGAAAAAACCCAGGAGCCGAAGGGTTGGTTGGTGTGGGTGGATCCAAAAACACAATGCCACAGCCACGCACGGGTTAGTCTGTGGTCGGACCTACCCTACCTCCCGCTAAAATTTTTTGTATGTTTTCTGTCAGCTGCTTCCTTCTTATGCCAGCGCTGCCATAGCCGCTTGGGAATTTTAAATCAACCTAACAGCTAAAATTGTCTAAGTTTTTTAAAAAATTGCCCTAAAATCTAGAACACAATTTTCTATTTTTAGAAGAATTTTTGAAAAAGGGCGAGTGACTAGGGGATTTTAATATTAAGCGAAAACGGGATAGGGGAGTTGTTTTTTGAGTGCATAAAAAGATCTAAAAAAGAAGCAGAGAAACATTTAGCAAGCGAACAAAACAAAAACGAACGGACACTATAAGTAGTGTGGCATCAGCAAGCGAGCGAGTTAGCTGCCTCTGGTATCTGTTCCGTAAAGTCATAGAGTATCATTCGTTGGCGCAAAGGGAAGTAAAAAGAGTTAATATCGGACCTATAGAATATAGTCTGAGCAGGCATCACCACCCGCGTCGGAGATAGGCACCCAAGCGTGCGAAAAAGCCGTAGCCGGCGTCGGTGTGACGTCGGTGCTCTGTTCCAGTCCGTGCCATTGAACACAAGTTGATCTCTCAGAACTGGTTTGTTCAAAGGGTGGAGAAAAGGGGAGTTAAAAGAGCATAGAGTTGTGTTATGTGTGTGGGAATAGCAGGCTACAGGGCCGAAAGTGAGACGAGTGGAAGGTCGGAAGAGTAGCGAGATTCCTTGCAAGCTGTTGTTAGCTGGTGCTGATATTCAAAATGTTAGGTTTTTTATATTTGCCGAAGCAAGACTCTTTGCGCGGATGAGGGGTGTAAAAAGTTATTATATGAAGTTTTATTAGAATAAGGAGTCGCGGGTGTGATAGGTGTCAGTATCGAAGTGGAAAGTGTGGCATAAAGCTCGTATGTGGGAGTGTTCTGAGGAGATAGAGATCTTACAAAAACCTCAGAAGTTTTTCAATTCAAATTTAGATCATTGAAAAGATGTGGCGAAAAGTTAGGCAATTAAAAGGAAGGCAGGGAGAACGAAAGGTGCTAGAAAGAAGAGAAAAGTGTAGTAGGAGTTGCGAGGCAGAACGGGAGGTCCGACAAACGACTGCTAAAACTGATATCTGAGGCGTTCGATGAAAGGTAAAGAACAAGATTGGTGAACCACCCACAGGAAGATCTTATCATATAGAGCAAAAAGAGAGGTAGAATGCTAATCAAGATGTCGAAAGTACTTCACACTGCAGTTTTATGTCGATATGTTTAGTATGTCGAATATAAGTTTAGATCGAAGTGGGCTTAACAAGGAGAAGTTATTTCCAATACTGGGAGGCGATGACGAACAGAGCCGCCTCTAGAGAAATAACGAGAAACAAGAGATAGAAAAGGAGTTGTCATACGAGGTTAGAACAACAAACACAGGGGAGGCGAATTGTGGGGGGGGGAGGGGTGTTAAAAGGAGCCGGTTTGCGCGAACGCGGGATCAGTCCCCCCACGCATATAAGGTTCTGCCCGTTATTTGTGACGTCTAAAGCCGTTGTTGTAATGATTGGACCTTATCAGTGTGGTTTAGCCTGGTAAGTCCACCACAGACCAGATATTCACATTGCGCCAAATTCTGGAGAAGACCAGAGAGAAACATCGAAAATCACCATCTTATCGATTACAAGCCGCTTTCGACACGCCGATAAGGTCAAGGTTTTTCGAAGCCCTGTCTACTTTAGGGTATTCCAGCAAAGTACGTTCGACTTTGCATGATGACGTTGAGAAGCACTCAAAGCTCCGTCAAAATAGGAACGAACCTCTCCGAGCCTTTTGATACCAAAAGAGGTTTTAGGCAGGGTGACACCTTATCGTGTGACTTCTTTAATCTGCTGATGGAGTATATACTGCGCCAGTGCCCAAATGCCAACAGATCGGGCACCATCTTTTATAAAGATGTAATGCTACTCGCATATGCCGATGATATTGACATTATCGGCAAAACCGAACAGGCAGTAAGCAATGCGTTTTCAGAGATTGAGAAGCAGTCTGAGCTAATGGGTTTAGCGGTAAACGAGGACAAGACGAAGTACCTAGGTCCTCGAAACAGAAGTACACACAAATTGGGCAATCTGTTGCAATGGGAGAGTACAACTTTAAAGTTGTAGAGGACTTTGTCTACCTCGGAACGATGATAACCGGCGACAACAACATCAGCCTGGAAATTGAAGAAGAATCACGCTCGCAAACCGATGCTATTACGGGCTAAGTAGGGAGCTCAAGAGCAGAAACCTCAAGCGAAGAACAAAAATAGCGCTATATAAGTCGCTTATCATCCCAGTCCTGCAATACGGCGCAGAAGCATGGGCAATATCATCAGCGGATGAGGCGGCGATTGGCGTTTTCGAGCGAAAGATTCTTCGCAGGATTTATGGACCTTTGAAAGTTGGCGAGGACTTTCGCATCCGAAGGAATGACGAACTGTATAAGCTCTATGGGGATACTAGTCTGGTCAAGCGCATAGCGCAACAGCGGCTGCGCTGGCTGGGACATGTTACCCGTATGGATGATCAAGCTCCAGCAAAAATGGTCTACAAGAGGAATGCGAAAGAACTGGGACAAGGCAAGGTGGGACGACCACCTCTAAGGTGGGACGACCAGGTGCGGAAAGACATTTCCAAGCTTGGCGTGAAAAACTGGTGCCAGCTCGCACGGAGCAGAAGCGACTGGCGGACATTAGTTGCAGCGGCCGAGACCGTCAAACGGTTGTGATGCAAGCATCGGGCCAATAAAGAAGAAGAAGAAGTATGTTAAGCATTTTAGTGGATATTCCAATGTTCCCCAATTTATAAGGACTCTATTTTTTTCGTTTATAAATAGTGGGCGCTGATTTGATTAAAAAAATATTCAAATGAAATTAATAAAATACTACTACTATGTATTACTTCAAAAGATGACAGCAATTGAAATGAACAAATAATTTCGATGTAAACATTTTGTATTAAACAGAGATTAAAACCCGAACTATTATTGGAATCGGTTGCGGTGTCAATCACGGCCAATAGCTAAATTTTGGTTGCAGTTATATCATGGGAAACGACTAAAGGTTGCTTGTCGGTTTCCCATGGAGTTAAAATAAGCCTAAGGGCAATGTAAATACCTTGACCGAAACCGAAAATCGTTCAGGTTTTAATCTCTGGTATTCAATGAGCGTGTTGTATGAGTAATTTTTTTGGAAACTTTAAACTATTTAAAATTAAAATATTTTATTTTTGATTTTTACAATTATTAATTATAATCCAAATACTAGTTTTGGGAATGCTGAGACCTGTTTTTGCCCTTTTGGGGTCCGGCCTAGTGAACATGTTCAGTGAAATGAACAACCTTGACCCAAGAAAAAAGGGCAATGGATGCCCTCTTCATTCGCTCAGTAATATTGTCATACCAGAGTAGTCCCTCCTGGTTTTCAGTTTGTTGTGTTCTCAGTTCTCTACCGTCTATAAAACTGTTGTTCCCCCCCGCAAATGTTGCACCCGGTAACAACTGATTTCTACCCATCTCTTGCTCTTAGTTCTTGTTGTTATTTGACAAAAACAATTTAAAATCCTTCTCCAAACTTAGTTAAGACTATTTAAATAAAGAAAGCTTTTAATAATTTTGCAATTTAAGTATACAGTTTTCCATTCAATGACTGATACGGACTCGTTCGACGTCTTGATACATCCATAAAATGGCATTCTCAATGCAATTAGTTCAATTATTTTGCCCAGTCACAAAAAGGTCTCAAGGCAAAAGGAGCAAAAATATTACTCATACCACATGTGGACACACTCAGGACGCCAATGGCAATCGACCCGGCAACTGAGGCTGTGAGTGCACAAAGTGCACAACGGGGGGTGCCAGACACACACACACACACACACATCCTGCAACAAGGACAATACAAAGACGACGTTTATGCAACAATCATTCGCTGAAAATGGCAGGCCAGTGAAAAAAAGCTACAAAAATAGAGGAAAAAAAAAAAACTAGAAATGAAAATGAAAACCTAACAGGCTGCATGAGCATGTGTGTGTGTGTGTGTGTGTGGGTGTGGGAGCTGCACTTTGATGCTCTTATTGCGTTTCCACATACAACACAAACGCAAATCAAATGAAAGGCCAACAGACAACGGAGCAAAAAAGGACAAAGAAAAACAACAAAAATTGAGAGCCGCCCATGCAATTTGCAGTTATAGCCCCAAACCCCGTGGCCGTGGCACCCCCTCCCCTCCACCTTCTGGCAGCAGGCCCAGGCTTTCATTTCGTCAGCATGAAAATGGGAATTTTTCTTTTTGCCATTGCGCCCTTTGCATGCTAACGACGTTGCCAAAAAATTTCAAACCGGACGCAGTTGGTCAGCGCTCTGCTCCTGCCCCGCATTTTGAGTTGGGCTTTTGGGTGTCTGCGCACAAAAATATGCAACACACAAAACACAAAGTGCAAAAGAAAATGTAAATGAAAAGAGCGTGCAGAAGGCAACCGAAAAAAATAAACTAATTCGATTAATCATCAGGCCAAAAGGCAGCAGCATCACCAGCAGCAGCAGCAGCAGCAGGCAAAAGGCATCCTGGCAGCTACTGGCAGACGGGCTAACAAAAAAGTTAAGAAGAACTCAGCTCAAACACACACACACACACACACACATTGCAAGCCCACTGCAGTTGCTGCTGATGCTCCTGTGGAGGACGACTACCCAAGAAAAACTAACCAAAAAAGGAGTTCAAATTGAAATTGCACAGCACTTGGAATACCCTTACCAAGTTGAATAAAGTACATGGAGTCAATGACTCCAAATGAACTAGTTCTTTTGATTAACTAACTGTTACCTTGGTGTTTAAACACTGTTAAGTCACTTTTGAGTCTAGTCCATTTAGTCACTGTCTAATCACTGCTTAGACACTCTTTTGTCACTGTTTAGTCATTGTTTGGTCACTGTTTAATCACTGTTCAGTCACTTTTGAGTCACTGTTTAGTCACTGTTTAGTTAGTGTTGAGTCACTGCTTTGTCACCTTTAAGTCACTGTTTAGTCGCTGTGTAGTTACTGTTTGGTCACTGTTTAGTCAATGTTAATTCACTATTAAAACGCTGTTTAGTCACTGCCTAGTCCTTTTTTAGTCACGGTCTGATCACTGTTTAGTCACTGTTTGGTCATTGTTTAGTCACTGTTAAGTCACTGTGTCACTATCTTGTCACTTTTAAGTCACCCTTCCACTCCACTCACCCACAAATAAACAAACCGCCTACTGCTACGGCAAATGGTACAAAAGGTTAACGTTGCAGCACACACCAAATGCAAAGATAAGGCGTACCCAAAATTATCTGTCTCAAAGACATAGTTTTTCTAGTTTTGGTCCCCTAGACGAACCCAACTAAAAGAGTTTCGCTTTAACAATTGTTACACATGAACTAATTCACTTGGATTTTGTCATATATCAGTTTCCAAACTATGTGGCTCATATTTAGACTTTCATTGGTTCTACTTTCAAACTAGTTTAGGTTTGTAAAGGGCAATTTGAACTGGTTCTATCTAACTAGTTTTAATTGGTTTAATGTTAAGAAACAAGTGAAGGCGTTGTATGAACTGATTTCCATTCATGGGTTCATTTCATTAAAGAACTTGAAACTAGGTTTGAATACTAAGAAAAGTGAGTTGGTTTTATTCCTGGAATTTGTTTTCCTTTTTAAAATGAACATTGAACTGGTTCCTGGTTTTTCTATTTTTATTGTCTAAGTCAGTGGTACCCAAACTCACACAATCAAACTTTGCTCCTGTGTGCGTAGCAGCGAAACACGAAGTAAACATCATGACGTCAAACATGAGCAACAAGCAAGCAAACAAATTCCACGTTAGAGAAGAAAATGCCAAAAGCTCCCGTCGTGATAGAGCAAGCCGCCCAGCGTGCTATTTATAGAACACATATATTCTTTCTCTCTATGCGTGTGTTGGCTGCGCCGCCAGCAGAATTGTGATTTCCTATCCCATGGGATAGGCTTTCTGCATTTTGGGCATCATAGTTTTCGAGCCACGTTTAAGCTTTCATATCTATTTAATGGACCAGTTTATTGGTCTTTTTGGTAAGTTCATTACCAAGTGTATTCTTTATATAAATAAAAAGGCTGCAAACCAAAACCCGCAGTAAAGCGAAAGTTTCTGTTTGCTAACCGGCTCCTGTACCTATCGAACCTCAGGTTCAAATCTAGGTTCATAGACTGTTAGATAGTTGACAGATTTATTATTTTTGTTTAGGACAACGCGTTCAAATGTATTACCACATTCCTTATTCCAATCATTCACAAGATCTCTAAAAAGGCTTTTAAATGTGCCTGGTCTTTGATTTTGGTAGGTACGGTAGGTACCTACAGCAAATAAATGGAAAAAATGTGAGATTTGCTTTTCCATTTTCTAAAACTTTACTTTTATGGTATTTTTCTCTCGAAATCGCGAAATGTCAAATTTAGATTGAATTTCCTAAACGCTTCTTCAAGTTTCTATTTAAGCGATTTTGTACTATAAAAAAAAATTTTTCGGTCATAACTTTGAGAAAGTTCAAAAGGTTCTTAAGAATTTTACTTAAATGATAATTTGAACCGAACTTTTTTTTTATTTTTTTGTACAGGTCCGGTTTGGTCGTTCTTTCAGAAGGATAAAATTTTGAAAGGTTCGATTCATGGTCCGGTTTGAGGGACCCAAAGACTGAGAACCGAACCGGTTTGCAGCCTAGATTAATAAGAACTGGCTCACTTGCATTGCATTATTTTTAGAACTAGTTCTTTTGATTTGTTTAAAATGGTACTAATGTATAAATGTACTATTTAACTAGCTTTTATATAAAAAATCAATCAGAAAATCGGTTCATTATTTTGAACTAGTTCTCTCTCTTTTTGGCTCATATTTAAAACCAGTTTAATTCTCACAGTTGATTTGAAAACAAGAATTCTGGAGTAATAATAGTTAACTGGCAATGCATTAAATTTTAAACTAGTTCGCTTCTTTTGTTTGTTATTTGGAACCAGTTCTTTTTTTTAATATACAAAATGACTATCAGTAAAAATGGTTCGCCATTTGGAACTAGTTCTCTTTTCTTTGTCATAATCATCATCAGTATAAATCATTCACTGAAGCTGCGTCACATTGGGAACTAGTTCTTTTCCTTTGCTTCATATTTGGAACCAGTTCAATTTCTTGCTTTTTCTTTTCAATATACAATCATTGATCATTTAAAATGGTTCGCTAGTTTGAACTAGTTCGTTTCTTTTGGATTTTATTTAAAAACCAGTTCATTTGTTTTAACTACTTTTTGATATCTAAATATTCATTTTTAAAATGGTTCCCCATTTGGAACTAGTTTAATTTATTTTTGTAATATTTGAAACCAGTTCATTTCGGTTCGGTATGAATGATTCACTGGAGGATTCACAATTGAAACTAGTTCTCTTCCTTTGCTTCATTTTTGGAACCAGATTAATGTTTTACTAGTTCTGGATCAAGTTCTTTTCTTTTGGCACAAATCTGGAACCAGTCTGGAACCACTTTCCTCAGTAAGTCTCCACCTTGTTCAAACGCTTAAGTGATTCACCATACCCGTTCAATCCATTGCAAGTTCCATTTTCACTTCCGCAGTGGGAATGGTTGTCCTGTGTTTTTTTTTTTTTTTTGTGTTTTTCGGGAGTCCATTGTGGGTGTTGTGCAAAGGCGTTGCAGTGGGTGGTCGCTCCGCGTCCCCTTCCACATGGTTCAATCAGCCGACTGAACGACCGACCAGGACGACGCATGCACAGAGCCCATCAGTGGAGTGGCAGTGGCAGAAGGTGTAATCCGTTGGGGGAGGGGTGGTGCGGGGAAAGCCAGTTTGAACTGACCAATCTGCAGGCATATATTGCAGTAGGCGCATTCAGGGTGCACAGTGCGTATGCGCAATGCCCACACACTCACTCACACACACACACACACACACTAAAAGGAAAAGGAAATACAAAACATTTGCAACTGAAACTGGGGCCATGCAATTAGTCTAATTGCTAAGCGCATGCTGGGGGCCATTTCCATTTGCATTTGGCTGGTTGGCAGGTCTCCCCTCCCCCTCCCCCCCTGCACCCAGTGCCCACTCCACCGGAGCGAGAGACAGTCCGCTAATCGTTCAAACGAAATCAGCAACAATTCATTTGCACAACAAGCGCCCAAGACTCGCCACTCCGACTCCGAGTTCGACTTGGTTGCTGCTCTTACAGATTATCTTAATTCACGTTGTGGGAGACTAATGAGTGCAAAAAGCCTGGCCAACGTGAGGCCTTTCTCTGGGCCAGCGAAGACGCCTCTTTATGTGATTTCGCCTGCCTTATATTTGGTTTTTTTAGGTGGAATTTCGACGTTCATCCATCGTGCCAGTCAACATGCGTGTGCTGTGTCTCCTTGGGGCCCCGAAGACTTTAATTGAATTAGAGAGCCCAGTCAGGCCAGGCCGGCGTACACAGTGAGAAAAGGAATGAGGAAGGAATGAGGAAATTGACTTATGGCTTTTGGGGGGCACAGTTTTCTGCACAGTGCACGGTCACTCAGTGCTCGATCTGTGCGTTTCAAAAGCGCATTAATTGTACGGAGGCCCCCAACTGGAGACTGAACACTGGAGACGAGGCTGCTCGCTCATCGTTTTGGTTTTATCTGGCTGAACGCGCGTTGTGCGTTGTGTCGCTTTTAATTAAGCATAAATTTCATCACATAAGATACGACAGACGGACTGGCGAGTAGAAAGGGGCACGCACTCCACCACTTATTGATGTGGCTGCAACATGCAGAGCAAGTTGCAAGCAGCAAGCTGTATTTTTTGGCTAGCCATTATGACAGGGCAGGCTAATTGATTGAGCCGTTTGCCGCTGCCGCTGCCGCTGCTGCTGCTTAACCACATCGCACACACAAAACTTGGGCAGAAGAAAAGCAATGCAACATCTTTTCAGTTCAAACCAACAACTTTGCCTGTCTGCCGTTTGTCACTCTTGTTGCAAATTGCCACAGCTGCCACAGATGTTGTCCAAGACAAATGAATGGCCATTAGAAAATGTGCGAAGGAATGGGTTCAATTTCAATGGATTATACCGAAGAATACAAAAAATAACCAAGAGCACAAGTATTTAGCAAATTTTGAAAGAATTTGTGCAACATTAAGAAAAAAAATGTTGGTGTTGCTAACAAGATGTTGCTAACAATATGTTGCCAAGAGTTTGGGTTCCCATTTTTTGTTTATGAAAGAACCTGCTATACCTAGATTTCGCATTCCGAATTCAGTTTAATAGGAGGCTACAGCATACTAAGAAAGGAAAAGATGGGCCAAGTTCGGTTTGAAATTTTACACTTTGCCTGTGTCCTATAGTTATCCCTTTCTTGGTCCTTAGTTTATTCAATACGGAGACACAGTCTTAAGAGCAAGCGACCAAGCTTGCTCCTATAACAGAGGGAATTGCCGCAAACCAGATTTGTAGAATGAGGGTTCCTTTGGTTTTTAATTTACACACGGTTTTCTATTTACAAGGTCTATATACATGTTGATAAATTCATTTTTTCCGCCTCAAAAGGCAGGCTTTTTGGGGTAAGAAAAATTAAATAAAATTGCTAAAACCGAAACACAATAATATTTGGTAAAAATAACTTCATCTATTTACTCAAGTTTCACATGTCTCAACGATGTGTTGAAAAGTTAGATAGGTATTCAGTAGAGACCAGCTAGTCGACTCATAAATATCTCCATTTAGATATTTTCGTTTTCACTGAAAAAGCAAACAAAACCAAGCAGCAGTTAACAAGTTACCTTACGTGCAGACTGAAATCATCCATAAGTATGACCGATAAGGATCCCAAGGAGACCGATAAGGATTCCAACAATTCCCTAAGAAAGCGGAGGACCCTATGGCAAAACTCCAAGCTAGCATTCTTAGCGAAGAACACATCAATATGGATCAATTGCCTCCAGTTAATTTGCCCCTGCGTCCCCTTGAAAGCATTACTGGAAAATCTGAACTTTTCCCTGAGAATCGTGGCGCCTACACTCGCATTTACATTGGACAGCACACATTTAATTGCAACCCAACTCTGCTCATATGCTACTCATTGTGGTTCTCCAGAAGGGATTGGCGCACCAACACGTTCCGCTTCAGTCCGGAGGAGTTGCCTCCAAATGGATTTGAGAATGCTTACAACTGGATGCGCCTCGAAAAGCCACCGACTCTCGATACAGTGGCTCCCATGCTGCAAGTGGCCAAACATCTGGGAATCGTTTTGCTGGAGGAAATTTGCTGGCAGCTGCTGTCTGAGGATAAGGTGCGCGAGAACATTGGGTTTCAGGTATACCTCCAAGCCAGATTTCTACCGGATTGTCAGGATGTCAGGGAACTCATGATGTCGCGGGTTCATTTCTATTTCTTGGCCTTGGTGGGCCAGGAGCATTTTGAAAACCTTTCCATCGAAGAGCTGGTTGATTTACTAAAGCGACATAACATTGGAGTCAACTCGGAAGTGGAGGTGTTCTTCGCTGTGCAAATTTGGATAAACAAGGCCCCGAACGAGCGTCTGAAGCATCTGAACGCGGCCATTAATTGTGTAAGATTTTCGCAATTACCTTTAATGTTTCTCTTAAATCTTCGAAATGCTTGCAATCACGAGAACAAAAATATGTTATTCAAGACGGATCCCATGATGTTGGCATTTCACTCGGATCCGAGAACTCTAATCATGCTGCAGAATGCGCTCACCTTAATTAGTACGCGTTGCCAGAGCTCTACCTACGATACGTTCTTGAGCGAGTGTAATAAGCAACCACGCAACTGGGTTTATCATCCATTGTGCAAGTATCACCAGAAAAGTTTAAGGTATCCCTATGATCACACGATTACGGCCAAGGAATTCAAAAACTTTCTTGAAACCGCACAGCTGGAGTGGATGGGTGATGAACAAGTGGATGATAGCAAAAGATGCAGGGATGTAGACATCGATGACCAACTCACGTTGCAAACTGCTTAACTCTACAAGATGCAAAAGGGTTGAATTACTAATGATGGGATGAGATGCAGGAGGGATGAAGGCCAGTTTTTGTTCTTAACAGTTTAATACTGTCAAATGTTTAATGTTAAATTAATTGTGTAAAGAAAGAAATCTAGTTATTTTGTTCTATTTTGTTTTCAAATTTCAGGGGCGGGAGAGGGCGTGGCAAAAATTGAAAATAAAGAAGTTTAAACTTTCCATACATGTCAAACCTCTATCTCTTACCATTTCTTAGATCTGTTTATTCATACATGATTATATCGCACAGTACTCGATTCTTCAAATTCGATACTAAGTACTTGATACTCAGTACTAGATGCTCAATGCTTTATATCCGAGCTTCAGATCTCTATACGTATTACTCAATACTCAGATTCTAGATAATTAGAACTCGATTCTCAGTACTTGATACTTAAAACACGATACTCAGTAATCGATCCTCAATACTCTGAACTTCAGAACTCGATACTCAGCATTTAAGACTCAGTAATCGGTAGTCAATATTTCTTTGATACTCAGTACTCGATATTCAGAACTCGATACTCAAAATACAATAATCAGTGCTTGATTCTCAGTACTCTATATGCGATCTTCCGAGCGCGATACTCAGTACTCTATATATTAACGAGAGCGTAAGTTAAAGTCGGCTCTAACCAGGGCTGCAAACCGGTTCGGAGTTGAACCGCTCCGGAGTCGGAGACTCCGGAATTTTTGGAAAGTCCGAACCGAACCTGAACCGGAGCAGAACAAATTTTTTCTTCCCGAACCCGAACCTGAACCGGAGCAAAAAATAGTTGACAAGGATTCGGTTCAAAGAATATGTATTATTGCATATTTTTCAAGTTGCTATAAATTTCAACTTTGTCATTTCCCACAATTTTTAAGCCTTGGAATAAAAACAGCTTGCAAAAAATATTTACCAATATTAGAAAGGAACTAATTAGATAAAGCTTTAAGAATGGTAAATAAGACAATTAATGATTCTTTACCATGTTTATCTTCTGATGAAAATGACAAGCAATCTTTATACATTTAAGTTTTGAAAGAATTATCATTGTAAGGAAATTAACAATGTCGCATTTGTTGTATTAGCAGTTTCTGCAAATACAATTAATTGTCTTGCGCACTTTTTCTACTCAGATATTTGTTTTATACAACGATAGAGTCCATGAAGATAGCTGGAAGACACACTATTGATTAATTTATACAGTGCGTTAACTAAAGCCCCACTAACACAGAAAGGCCGAAAAAGGGCACACACACACACACAAAGTCTTCTGTCAATTTGGAGCTGTCTGTTTTCCACTTGTGCTGCCTTTTGAATTCCCAAACAGTCAGCTCAATGCTGGCATGAGATGGCCTCTGTCAACTTGTAAAAGATAGGCAATGCCTGCTGATAATAAAACCGCGAGTTTCTTAAAACAGCTGTACAGTCGACCATAATATTGGTCGACCATGCACATCACTTACCATCTCTGAGATCTCGTGTTTCATACAGACAGACGGACGGACGGACGGACGGACAGACGGACAGACGGACATATCTATATCGACTCGGCTGTTGATGCTGATCAAGAATATATATACTTCATATGGTCGGAAATGATTCATTCTGCCTGTTACATACATTTGCACGACTTTAGTATACCCTTTTTACTCTACGAGTAACGGGTATAAAAACTTAAGTCTGAGTACTCTATAATCAGATCTCTATCCTCAGTACTCGGAATTGAGTACTCTATACTTAATACTCGATTCTCAGAAATGGTGATTTGCAAAGACAAAGGCGTACCCAAAACAATCTGTCGCAAAATTGTTCTAGTTCAAGTTAGGTTGGTCGATATTACTCAAAATATGAATATCGATAATATCATAAATCCAAATTTGCAATATCAATATTGGATATATCATCCCAAAAAAACATCGATATATCGCAATTATTGTTAACGTCTTCCCCATTAATCTGCTAGTGACGATTTCTAAAGACTGTTATATCTAATCTTTTCAGTAGTTTCAAAAACTGATGAGAGTTTCTTTTTCGTTAATTCTTAAAATCGAGTACTCAAAAGAGATACAAAAATAGTTAGGCACATTACTTAGTATAAGTAAGATTTCTGTTCAAAATTGTTCTGATTTCACAGCAGTTCAAAAGTGTTTTTTTCATGTGAAGTATTGTGACGAACTAAATTTGTATCTTATGTGAGTGTAGTCTTTAAAGGTTTTCAGATTATGCTTAGAAAATCAATATTAAGTTAAGTATTTAAAAGAACCCGCTGCGGGTGTCTGCAAATCAGCGATTGAGACCTGATGCTCCCAGGGGCCAAAGCTTAGGCCAAGAGAGTAAATTATCGAAATGCACTTTTAGACGGCATGACAATTCATCCGCACTAACTCTCGCACTAGCTCATTCTAACACTGACATCTAATAGTGCAGCATATTGATGCATTCATACGTGTCTGATTAGTTCTTAAATGCAATCAGGCTAGCCATATAACTTGCACCTATTCTTCTTCTTCTTCTAGTTCCAATCCCGTGTGGGACATAGGGCATCAACCACTCCTCTCTTCCAACGAACTCTGTTGTTGGCCGTAGCTTTCAGTTCCCAGGTCTTCCCAATGCTTTCCGCTTCTCTACCAACAGTCCTCCTCCAAGTTTCTTTGGGTCTGCCTGGTGTCCGGCCGAATCCATCCAGTGGGTTCCACTCCATTGCCTTCCTGGCGATATTGCTCTCACTTTTACGCAATGTATGCCCTATCCAGCTCCATTTCATTCTGCGTATTATGGTGTCGACACTCTCCATATTTGCGCGTTTTAGTAGTTCGGAGTTCCGTATTCCGTCAAGCCAGAAAATACAAAATATCCGACGCAGGCATCGGTTCACGTATGTTTGCACTGGCATTACGTTAGACTTGAAAAGCCTTATTTTGAGCCAGTGTGGATATGATGAGCATCGCCAAACGGCCGACAGCATCCCAAAAGCACCCTTAGCTTTCTGAAGGCGCGACTCCACATCGAGCTCCGTACCTCCATCCACAGCGAATACACTACCCAGGTAGTTGAATTGCTGGACTTGTTCAATGGGCTGATCATCCAAAACCAACGCATGTGATTGTCCGGAACGAAGGCTAAGCGATTTAGTTTTGGAGGTGTTGATTTTCAGACCTGCCGATTTAGATGAGGTGCCAAGTTCGGCTAACGCACTTGCCAGGTCGCTTAGCCTATTTGCCAGGAGGCATATATCGTCTGCATAGTCCAGATGCCGCAATGTGGTTGTCATTGTCCACCTGATGCCGCTGTTGTTGGGTGCTGGTCGAATAGTGCAAACACATCTGCAACCACCTTTATAAACAGGATGGGAGACAGAGCACAGCCCTGTCGAACGCCGCTGAGGACTGAGAAAGGCCGCGTTCGTATGTAGCTCTGATGAGGGATATAAGTTTTTTCGGGTATCCCCCCTCCTTCGCAACCCTTGCCAGATGCACTCTCTGCTTACGCTGTCGAAGGCCTTCGCGAAGTCTACGAAAGCCATGTAAATACCGATACTAGATCGATATGGCCCTTATCGCTCAACAAAAATACTGATATATCGATGTATCGATAAAATATTGACATTCCCATTTCAAGTTCGCCAGACGAACGTCCATAAAATGGATCAACCCCCTACTCTCTTTACACTTGTGATATGCCCACCCTAAAAATGAATACCTTTTGAAGATCCCACAAGACTTACTCATTGCAACTTTTGCGGAGAATTCAACCACAGCCATCTATATCGGCAGATGGGCTTAACCTAGGACAATGTGTCGTCTTGACTAATGTCTAGGAGTATTCCTCGACGATTAGCTTTTATTGTATTAATTATATATGTATATCTTACATTCGAAATTCATATTAACGCGATTGTAATGTCACTATATGGCAGAGTAAAGAATGTGGGATGACTTCTTTCTAGCGGAAACAAACTGTCACTCCGAAATATGGTGAATTTATACAAATCACCGCCCTTGTTTATTAATCAGCTCGCAACCGCATTTAATTATATCTTTGAAACAGGAGTTGCCCCTGACAGTTTTAGAAAAAATGTAATCTTCCCAGCGAACTATAGAGGAATATCCTTTCTTAATGCGATGATGAAGGTGTTTACGTCTGTTATGCTAGCGCGCCTAACAAACTGGGTTAAGACGCACAACATTCTAGGAGAATACCAAGCTGGATTCAGAGAGGGCTACTCGACTGTAGACAGTATTTTTGCATTGACGTCGACTGCCAAAAAGTTCCTGGGCGAAAGAAGGAAAATGTTTACTTTTTTTTGTAGATTTCAAAGCTGCGTTCGACACAATCGACAGGCGCAGTCTCTACTTAAAGTTAAGTAATGCTGGAGTATCGACCAAATTTATTGCTATAATAGAAAGCCTTTATAGCCTAAATAAAACCACAGTATGGGATGGAAACCAACTTTCCGAATGGTTTGAAACGAACTTAGGCGTAAAGCAGTGATGCTTGTTAAGTCCATTACTATTTGCATTGTATGTGGATGACATTGTTGCGGAATCTTCCCGGAGGAGTAGAATTTGGATCTCAACGCATCAAGGTTCTCATGTATGCCGACGATATGGTGCTTTTGGTGGAAAGCCCACAAGTGATGCAACAAATGATTGATGCTCTAAGTAGGTACTGTCAGACGTGGAGACTTCGTATAAATATCGAGAAATCGAAAATAATGATAGTAAAGGATGGAAGAGGACGTAGAGCCAGAGCTGATGAATGGACACTAGATGGGGTATTGCTAGAAACAGTAAACGAGTACAAATACCTAGGCGTGCTACTTACATCCAATATGTCGTTTAAGAAACGTTTGGCACAGAAATTGACAGACGCCAAAGTCGCTATTAATAGCACCTGGAAACATCTGCTTGGGAAGAAGAAAGTCAACAACAGCACCAAATATAAACTCTTTTTAGCAACGTCTAGGGCAATTATGTGTTATGCGGCCCCAGTCTGAGGATTTTGCCGTTTCGAGGACGTAGAGCGATTGCTTCGTTTCTACATTAAAAAGATCTTTTATCTGCCTGTAAACACTTCGAGCTACGCATTATACATTGAAACGGGCCTTCCGACATTGTTTCAATACACCCTTCAGCTGCACTTTAAATATATAGGCAAAGCAATGCAGATGGACTCTTCACGGCTCCCAAAAGTCATAGTTGAACAACTTTTGACAGACCGTTCACAGTTCTTCCATGAATGGGACAGTATGGCAGGAGATCACAACATAAGGACATACACAAATGACAGCACAACTTGGGATGCGTGGCAAATAGAACTGTTACAGAAGATTGACGATGGAGAAAAAAATGAGTTCGAGCGGCAGGCAAGGCAGAGTGATACACGATGCACATATAAGCTCCTAGAATACAACTTAGGAGAAAGAAACTATTTTAGGGATGATGTGGACACATGTGCAATATCGCTTATTTTTCGTGCAAGAGTTGAAGTTCTCAGACTAAACTACATGCCACACAGAACTACGGAAAGCCGATGCACCCTATGCAATATGGATGAAAGAGAAGATGTTGCATGTCCAATACTAGGTGAGCACCGTTTACTGCACTTCAACAAATGGACTCTAGATACAAGGGAAATGCTTGACCTAATGAACGGTTCCAATTGGCCCTCTAACCTCATATCTAAGGGAGGCCTCAAAATATAGGCAGGAATTTTTAGGGGATTTCTGAACAGGAGTGTCAATTTTATTTGTATAGGATTTTTTTATATGTTTAATGTCTAGGAATATTTTGTAACCTCAATTTAGTATAAAAATGTTTTTTGAATTACTGTTAATGTTAACTGAGTTATTTCCGAGTGGTTTTCTTACGCATATTTCCGGTGAACGATTTGATATCTCGGGACGACCGGGAAGTCAAGTGTAGTAACGGAAATGGAGTATTGTGGACCACTAAGGGAAGTATGGGCTAACGGCCTTAATTGCCATGCTCAGAAGGATACCAGCATTTATTTATAATAAAGTCACTATGTGCATTTCTATTTTGTTAACACAAATTTAACATATTTATAAATAAATCAAATACTACTACTACTACTACTACTACTACTACTATACAAATCTATTATAGCAACTGCCTGGAGTTACGGGATCCAAGTATAGGAAAGGAACAGCTGCCAAATCCCATCTGAGAAACATCAGATGTCCTTCAGTCAGGGTGTCGGGCGCACCCCGGAAGATGTGGACAAGACATTTGGAGAGTGAGCTCAGTGTGCCCAAGCTTGTTGACGTTATCAATAAATAGAAAGGTAATTACGTGGAAAGAATAAACAGTCATCTCAAACCACTATCCAGAAGACTCCTGCGCGGACAAAAGAACGCAGGAAGTAGAGTAAGACGACGCTGAGCAACTTGATTCGCCCATAATCACACCTATTACATCTGAAATCAAGTTAGCTTATATAATAAATACAGTTACCATTGAAACAGCTGTACGACCAACAAGCTTCACTTGTGGTGTGTTGTGTTCCTCCTTTTTGGAGTTATGCGCAAGCATAACGAGACCTAAAATATTAAGTTATGAGGATGTCCATTTTCGGGATCAGAAATAATTTTTGAAATCAACATCAATTTATGCTTCTTCCAGGACTTAGGCTGCCTTCACACTGTTCGACACATGACCCATGACATTCTAGTAGGCCCGCAATTTCCCCATGAAATTCTATAAATTTGACAAGCTATTCAAATTTTAAGCAGAACAAAAAGCAGGACTACTAGATTATCATGTGTCATGTGTCGAACAGTGTGAAGGCAGCCTTACTGGATCATTTTTTGTCATTGAAAACATTTTGAGAGCTGGAGGTCCGTTTTAGAGCCTATTGAAAAGTTCTTATATAAAATAAAGCAAATAGCTTGCCCACTTTTTGGGTAAATTTTATCTGGCTATGCCTCCTGTTTAAGCTTAAACTTCATCGGTCAATGACTTGGGGGCCCAACCTTTTGTTGGTTATTGCTTTTTGTTATTACAACAACAACCCACACACACACACACACCCACACACATGCTGGGCGGCTATGGGCCACTTTATGTTTTTCTGTTTTGGTGATAAGAGCTACACAAACCACCAGCCCCTCGCCCGGCCGCTCACCTGTCTGGCCGGGGCCTTAGTTCCTGCGGCTTCTGGCGGCCAGGATTCTGATTTTTTGTCATCAACGTTTGAAATTGTATCGCATTTTTTTTAAGGATATTGTTTCAAATAATTCAAACTGTAGCCAGGACCCAGCCCCCCTCCACTATCTCTGTGAATGTTTGTGCCAATATTTTGCGGCCGTCGGTCAACCCGTGAGGTACCTCCATCAGACTTGTTGTCCACTGAAGCGTGATGTCGTCTGACATCTACGGATATACATAGACACCTCTTACCCCTTCGATATGTGTGTGTAAGCCAAAACAAAGCAAAAAAAAAGGAACGAAAAATGTAAAATAAAACGCGAATGCGGACTTTTACTCCTTCTATGTATTCCCGTATTTGCTTTTTACTACCTATATGCGGCTCCTCCCGCGCTCGACCAGGGAACAGAAGGAGCACACGAAAAAAAAAAACGAAGAACTTTGAAAAATTTTGTTAACGTAAAAAAGTCTCTTTGTTCCCCTGGACGGGGGCAAAGCGGCGGGGGCCATAAAAATATGCTGGCCATGTGCTAGTCCTGCTGCCGCTGCCGCTGCCACGGGCGCTGCTTTGCTCTTTTGTCTGACACTCTCCGAGGAGACACACCAAGGCGGGGATGTGCACTATGAAATCGAAGCTGATTAACTTTGGGCCTTGGCTGAAAATTCGAAGGATTGTTGGATGATTGAGAGTTTAATTGGAGTCGCTCTCAGAATTAAAACAGTTTTAAATTCAGCAGGTAAAATCGCCAATCATAAGTCAGAAATCGCAAATCGAAATTGTGTGCATTCGTTGACTACTTGCTTTGACTTTCAAAGTTTTTCAACACGGCTTCAAATAATAGTTACATATGTTCCACGATGCGTTTGAGCACAAGTGCGGGGGCACCCAAGAGACGATTAAGATCACATATCTAAGCATTTAACATCGCGATGTAAGAATGTTTGATACATTGCAAACGAAAAATGTGTAAAAGAGAACAGCTTGCGAAAGATGAGCTAGTAACTCGCACCATTAATGCTTTGCATTCTAGTTTTGAAGGCCATATTGCTGTTCTGTGTAGCTGATTTTTGAGGAAAATATTAAAGTTCTTCCAAAAGATAAGGTAAAGTCGTTTTTAATCGCTAAATTTTTACTTTACTCTAACTTAATGGCGCGTTAAAACCAATACAAAAACAAACAAAATATATTTCAAGCAAAAATAACAATACGAAAAAGAAAGAGAAGCCCGACTTATGTTTGTGTGAGGTCATTGCTGTGTCAAGCACACTGGAAGCTTTGACTACGCATAAGCAACTTTGTTGTTGCGTTCGAGTTTGCGAGAGACATCGGGTAGAAAGAAGAGAGACACATACATATTATATGTTTCCTTCGCCCTGTAACATACAACTTCATCATCCCCAGTTACCCATTTTTAATGGATACAGGGTATAAAAACGATTATTAGGAACCAAATAAGAAGAACCAGCAGCAGATGTTGCTCTATGATTTTGATTTTGCTGATGATCTTGTTCAGTGCCGTAAGTCGAAGCAGAAACAACATTTCTTTTATTGATGTGAAACATCTTTAATTTCAGTACAGACGATTTTAGTAGGAGTAAAATTTGATTTGAGCGTCACGTGACGCTGACGGATGATTTTAGTAGGAGTAAAATTTGATGTGAGCGTCACGTGACACTGACGCCAACCATTGTTGCTGTGTTTGCTTTGTGCAGTGGCTCGGCACACACACACAAGACGGTTGGTAGAGTGATGGCTGGGGGAAGATTAGTGATAAGGGGGCGGAGAGAGATGCAGAGAAGAGTTTAAGATCACACACCCACACCCAACATTTCATTTACAGTTCTTTGCCTATGGCTCAGCCAAAAAATCAAAACAGAGAAAACTACCACAACAACAACAAGAGAACAATAGAGAGCGTACTCCCACAACTTTTGCTGTAAACGCGAGAGGGAGAGTGAGTGCTACTAAGTACTGAAAAGACAGGGCACTGAGAGCAGCATCAAACCGTTTTAGTAGTATCATGGTTTTCTTCTTCTGACAAACTGCCATTGCTGATTTGTATACCAAGGTGAGATCTTTTTTTGATGTGAAACATCTTTTATTTCGGTACGCAAGATTTTTGTAGAAATTAAATTTGATTTCAGCGTCACGTGACGCTGAGCTCAAACACACACTCACTAGAGGGTGGGCAGAGGGGGAAAAGAAGTGGGAAAGATGTTGAAGAGGACGAAAGGGGGGACTGGCTGGAATCTGGGTGGGTTCTGGGAAAGATCTGGGAGGGATCTGGATGGAATCTGAGTGGGTTTAGCGAGGGATCTGGGTAGGATCTAGGAGGGATCAAGGTGGGATCAAGATGGGATCTAAGTTGGATTGGGATGGGTTCAAGGTGGTTTTTGAGAGGGATCTGGATGGGATCTGGGTTGTATCTGGGATGGATGTAGGTAGTATGTTGGTGGGATTTGAATGAGATCTGGAAGGAATCTTAGTGGGACCTGGGAGGAATCTGGGTGGTGTCTGAGTGGTCGAAACATCATCATTTATCAATGGAACGGCACAATAAACAAGACTTCCCGGAAAAAATTGATAAACACTGCAGCAAGTGATCTTGTTGTTAGTATTTCTACTACCTGTTAGATTCCTTCTTTTGAAAAAGAGCCCAAGCTTATTTATATACCATTGAGAGTGCTTGTGATATTGAAAATAAGCTCTTAAATTTAGCATCATGTTTCACATCAAAGTCTCATGAGTGTTAACGACACTAACACTTTATTTTTTAGGTGTGATGTTTTTGAATGAGCCGAGCTAAGGTAACGGTAAATATTTTGAAATGACACGCAAAAGCAGAAAAAAGAGCTGAGAGTGACATCTGTCATCTGACTTCTAAAAACGAACATGTGCTGCTGCTTCAACTTGGGCCACTGAACATAAGCAGAATTAAAATGAAAATCAAAAATGAAGCTGTTTGCTTTTTCTTAATAATTCTGCGGATTCTGTTTTTATCAAAAGCAAACGAAACGAAACTTAATGCAGTTGCTTTAACAAGGAATTTTGGGGCAAATGCATCCAATGTCAAAGGGCCCTTTGATTCATGTTTTAAAACCATGGTTCAAGTAAATCAAGTCAAAAATTTTTTTAGTTCAAATTAGTCAGCTCAAATTTCCAGTGACTCCAAACAGATCAAACTCAAAACAGATCAAGCTCCAGTTGTTCTATATATCATCGAATCAAGTCAAACATTGAGCCCATCTAATTATAATAATTTTTTTTCCCGAATTCGGACCTTCCGGTCCTTCCTCGAAGAACGTTGCTTCATTGGCGAGCTGAGGGACAACCGCTGAAATATCTGCCGCATTAGAGCAGGTATGACCCAAGAAAGTGTAATTAAACTAGTACTGTGCATCGCGGTCTTTCCGGTTGCAGACGCCCAAAACACGTAGCTACCATACGTGCTGGACATAATATGTCTGCATCTGGGGCACTGCCTGTCACATCCATTTAAACGGTAGAAACGGTGCAGAGCAACATATTCGCATAATGCTCGCTGCCCCCTGGTATATTCGTAACTCCACCCTTTAGAGAGACTTTGGCCGACCTCATTGCTTTCCATATTCAATATTTTTCTAAAGATTTCCCACACTCTGCTTCTTCAACGCTTTGGGCTAATGCTGAACTCTCCAGAAATAAGCTTCTTTTTAATATCTTCTTGGGTTCATATTAAAGCCTCTGTGGAGTATAACTTTTACCTAATTTGAAACGTTCTAAATATTAAACATATACTTACTGATTGGTACAGTGCAATTTTATAATTTTGCTCCATTTCTTTTCAATAATTTTTGAGTTAACAAATGAAATTGAAGAAAATTAATTTTGAAATGAATGACAATTAGGCTCTGAGCTATTTATCTATTCATTAAACCCTTTGAGTTGAGCATGATTGATTTAGTTGCTTTGTTGAGCTGATCTGAGCTGAATCATTTCAGACAGATCAAACAGCTCATGGCTCATGTCATGAGCTATAATTTAATGAATCAATCATTTTGTTAGCTATGAGTAGAAGTTCAAATCAGAAACAAAGTCAAGGGGAACTTTGATGCGATTCATGCAGGGCTCTAAATGCATCCACGCGGTAGTCTGGAAATGGAAAGGAGTCCTTCCATTTCATTAGCTGAAAATTCAGACAAAACTTCATTAGCACATGTGTTTGGTAGAGACTTAGGTTAAAATGGAAGATAAGTTATCATCGGGTGACGCACATCCGAGGCACTGCCCTAAGTATAAATTGCGCTTACGTGAATCTAGTTCAAAGCCTAGAATAATTTTCTGATTTTCTGATTATTTAAAAATCTTATTTTTCTCTTCTTAATTGACCATTACAACCATTTGACAGTCTCGGCCGCTCCTGGTGCGAGCAGGCACCTGTTTTTCACGCCAAGCTTGGAAATGTCTTTCCTAAACTGTTCTTTCGCATTCCTCTAGTAGACCATTTTTCCTGGAGCTTGTTCATCCATACGGGTAACATGTCCTAGCCAGCGCAAATGCGTTTGACTAGACTAGTACCCCCATAGAGCTCAGTTCGTCATTCTTTCGGATGTCCATAAATCCTCCTAATCCTAATAGCCGCCTCATCCGCTGATGATATTGCCAATGCTTCTGCGCCGTATTGCAGGACTGGGATGATAAGAGACTTGTACAGCGCTATTTTCGTTCTTCGCTTGAGGTCTTTGCTCTTGAACTCTCTACTGAGTCCGTAATAGCATCGATTTGCGAACGTGATTCTTCTTGGAATTTCCAGGCTGATGTGGTTTTCGCCGGTTATCATCGTTCCGACTTACAACTTTCATGTTGTACTCTCCCAAGACGCGTAGAGTTCTGTTTCTAGAATACCTAACACTCTAGACTGCCTCTCAATCAATATCGGGTGTGCCGATAATGTCAATATCATCGACATATGCGAGTAAGATGGTGCCCGTTCTGTTGGCATTTGGGCTTTGGTGCAGTATATATTCCATCTGTAGGTTAAAGAAGTCCCACGATAAGATATGACCCTGCCTGAAACCTTTTTTGGTATCAAAAGGCTCAAAGAGAATCGTTCCTAGTTTGATGGAGCTTTGAGTGTTTCTCAACGTCATCATGCAAAGTCGAAAGTACTTTACTGGTACTCGAAAAGTAGACAGGGCTTTAAAAAACCTTGACCTTATCGGTGATATTTGATGTTTTTTTCGTATTTAAAAATCGTGTATGAATAATTTTTTTTACCTACGCACTATTTACAATGTCTGTTTACTGCCTTCTACTGCTCAATCTCGTCGTCCCACCATTCGATTTCTTCTTTCTTCTCTTTCATATTCAACTAATTCCAAAAGACTTAGAGCATTGCTAGTTCGTCCTAATCCCAGTCAAGTGTGCCAGTTCCTGCTTCCGTTCCTTCTCTCTTCTCAGAGTGTGTGTGTTTGGTGGGGGCACAGCCGCCTGTCTGTCAGGCTCCAAGTCCCATACCTGGGATACGTCTCTGATGTATCGTCAATATTTCGTACCTATATCAAAATTAAATTCCAGCCAGGAACGTGTGTGCCTATGTGTGTTTCAGTTATTTTTTTTTATTTTGCATGTCTGAGTCCTTCACACTGGCAGGAGGGCGGTCGGCGGACGGTGTCCTTTAATTGCGAATCAAAGCTACAAAATTGAAGTTGAAGATACAAAATGTTGTGTGTTGCATCCAATCGGCGGGCTGGCTACATTTCGGGGTGGCTAAAGGACCCAAGTGCACCCCATTGGAGTGCAGTTTTTGCGCCACGCAATGGGCCCACAATGCTTGATGAATGATGTTGTCGTTCCCCTCCCCTCCCCTCCCCCGTTGTTGATATTTTGTGCTGCTCCCCTTTTTTTTTGGGTGGGCTGCTCATCGATATGGCCAAAAGCCGCAACCAATCGCAAAGCGAATGCAGCGTTGCAAAAAAACGCAGCAACAGCAAAAGGACACGCTGACCAAAGGAGACGCCCATGTGCCAGGCTGCGATTTGCATGCGTCGCATATGGCAAGGTGGGTATGAGGAGGAGGAGGGGGAGGAGGGTATGATGACGGGGTGGCTTATGTGCCGCGCGTGCACGTTAATTACTGCAGAGAGTTCGATATGTGTGTGTGTGTTTGTGTGTGTGAGCTGTTCATCAATTTGCCATAGATTGCAAAAAAAAAGTGAAGTCTCAATCACCAGCAGCAGGAACTGGAGTTTTTCTGCTCACTCTCAAACCGACCAGGTCATACCCTTTGGTATGAAATTATATTTCAAATTTCTGTGTTCCGCAAACAGATCTCGGAAATATTGCTCCTCCTAGTTGGACCCCTGGCATGTACTTCCCTTTTCAGGGTACAGAACGAGTGGGCCAGTCATATCGACAGAGAATGAGATGGAGCGAATTTCCATATGCTGTCCATGTGCCCATGTCGTGGGCATTTACTGGTTTTTTCTTTATATTTCCTATACCAAATGAACTATGTTACCCACACCCGACACCCCATCCAAGCCCAACCCAACCCAACCCATTTCTATCCATAATAATTGAATTGGAAAAAAGCAAAAGCGCTGGCTGGTTGGTTTAACGCTACGCGACCACAGGAAAATTGTAATTAAACAGGATATGATGTTGGCGACGGTTCAGGCCAGTCATATCCATATAGGTGCTAGGTGATAGGTGAGGGATACCTCCCATGTGATGGCTGAATAAACTTGTTGTCTCCTAATTGCAAAAAAAAAAAGAAAAGGAGGAGGTGAATGAGGCAGTGTAGCGATATTACAAAATACTTGCCCAAGTATCGTGGCAGCCTTTGTTCGTTATGAATGCAGAGAAAATAAAATTCTTTCCTGCCGGAAACAATTGTAAAGTAGATCGAAATTATTGAAATAGTTTGTTGGCAATAAGGTTCAGTGGGTTGCTGGCAAAAATTTGTTTTGACATTAAAGTTGATCCGTTTTGATTGAACCTATTATGAAACCATCGATTAGTACAGTTTCTAAGCTGAGCTCAGGCTGGTCCATTCGACCCTATACATATATATCCGTAGCTCTTTCGAACTGAGAGCTAAAATCTGTAAACAAATATATTGACCGGGCAGAGCAGAAGGGCCAGCGAGAAGAGCTATCACCCTAAAGCTCGGACCTAATTCCTACTCACAAGCCAATCTAAGACTTCTCCTTAATAGGCCAACATTGGCGTTGTCTCAGCTGGTATTCGACAACCCAACCCTACCATGGCCTTCACTCAAAATTTACTGAAGAATCCCGAAACAGGAAATTCAGAGTTTTTAACACTTCGTTATAATTCGTTATATATTCATTAGGGATCTTAAGGTCTTTAAACCGATATTCTTTAAGGCGGTATTCCTCATGTACAAAAATTTTTTTTCGATTTATTTTTCTTTGCATTTTTTTATAGCTTGGATATTTGAGAATATCGCCCCAAAAGGATTTTTTTTTTCATTCGAAATACTTTAGAAGATATAGCCTTTTTAGTGGAGCAATGCTTCGCAAAAACGAGAAATTTTTGAGTAAATAAATTTTCAGTCAATAAAACTGTGATATAACGGCTGGTTCTTGAACCTTGTATGGTAAAATATTGTCGCCCAGATCAAAATCGATTATTAATCGGCTTTTAATCGATAATTATCGAAGGCTATCCTTTGCAATGCTACTAGCGACTAAATCGCTCAGAAACTAGAGCTGCGACCGTATCTAAAGAAGGCACAAAGAGAGCTGCTGCTGAAAACAGTTTTTTTTAAAAATGAGGAATGTCCGCTATATGCAGATGGCATCCCCGACTAATATCTGTAAATATTAGTAAAATTTTTGGCTACTTTCAAAGCAACTTTTTCGGACTGCCAAGTCACTTTTCTGCAGTGTTATGCCATCGACGCAGAATTGTCACCATTCTAGAACTGCATTTGTTGTTTTTTGATTTTATTTTTTTTTCCCCCCAAAAAACGAACTTCAAACTTTAAGGGTAGTGTAATTGGTTTTGTTATTTGCTATAGGATCTTATAAACACTGAAGCTGTCGAAACTAGTTTTAAAGATATAAACAAAAACAATTATTTTTCCGACCTTTTTATACGAAAATTGTTTTTACGCCCATGTATTTTTAGAAATTGTATTTTTCCCTTTTGGTCAAAAGCTTTATAAATATTATAAATGATCAAATTATGGAAAAAAAATTTTGAAAAAAAATTTACTGGAAATTGGAGATTTATACCATGTTGACGCACTTGACTCAAATTTCTAGAGAACTGCAACCGATTTTGATAATCTTTTTTCGGTGAAAGTTAACACCCAAAGCACCAAACCGATTTATATTTATTAAAAAAATTTTTATTCATGAAAACAGATGTCGAAACTTAAAACGCGTTTATCTCGGAACCACTTTTTTCCAAAATGGTTGCAAAGATTTAAAGAGTACCTGTTAACCGATTTTCGAGTTCTTACCCTTAAATTGCTCCAATCCCACCATTCTGGTGTGAACTAGGATATTTTTGACGGTCAACAAATAACGGAGCTAGGACAATACAGTGGAAAAGGGCGATTTCGAAATTTGACTGAAACCCCATAACCGCCATTTATGACCGATCAAAATATTAGTCACACAGAATTACATAATTCTTAACAAACCCCGTCTTCATTTTGAATCAGTCATCGTTCCAAAAAATTTTTCAACCAGGCCTATGTTTTAAATTTTGGTTAACTCAGGAATACAACAACAACCGAGGTACAAAAACAACAACAAAAATGACTAATAGTTAACCGATTACTATCGAATCAAAGACCGCTTAAATAATACTTTTGGTAATTTAATTTGTAAACCCTTAAAAATGACACCTGAAGGTATACGTACCCTTAAACGCAACGTTTTTCGAACTGGCGGCCATGATATCTCCAGTTACACTGAACCGATTTTGATGATCTAAACTGAAATCGACGCAGAATTGTCACCATTTTGGTCTGAACCTCAATCATAATTCTAAAAAAAAATTTTACTATATTTTTTTTACACTAAACTACAAAAAAAGGGCCAAAAAAAAGATTTTTCATATTTTAATGGCCGCCATTTTGTCAAAAAAAATCACAAAATTTTTTTCGAGGTTCAGACCAGAATTACATCTATTCTGATTAAAACCGCGTTTTCACTTTTCATTTCAGACATCCTGGAGACCTTGAATCATGGCCGCCAGCACCATACCTTTTTTTTTGGTTACCCTCTTTGACGGCCGATAACTTTTGAAACAGCCCTCGCATCGAACATTTTTTTTTACAAAATAAAAAAAACAGAATTGGAAAATCTCTTTGCGTTTTCAAATAAGATTTTTTTTAAAAAAGGTCCATAGAAAACAGCCTTGATATGAGGAATATCCCCTTAAATATAAGGTTGTCAAAAAAGTCTTGCGGTATTTTTATTGAATTTTCAATTGTTCATAAAATTGGTTATAATAATGCGATTTAAGTCAAATATGCGCCGTTTTGTTCGATGACGAGTTCCCAACGAGATGCCAACTTCATAATGCCCCTCTTATAGAAGCTCGCTTCCCTATTGGCAAAAAACTCGGAGAGCCAATTTTCACAGGACTCTCTTGTGGCCAACTTCCGACTACCAAGCTCGTTCGCCATGGACAGAAATAGGTGGTAATCACTTGGTGCGAGATCCGGACTATACGGTGGATGCAAAAGAACCTCCCATCCGAGCTCCCGGAGCTTCTGGCGCGTCACCAAAAATGTGTGTGGCCTGGCGTTGTCCTGATGGAAGACAATTCGGCCTCTGTTGATCAAAGATGGCCTCTTCTGCATGAGTGCTGCATTCAAGCGGTCCAGTTGTTGGCGTCCGGGAATTGAGCGTTTGGCCATAGGGGGAGCAGCTCATAGTGGATGATTCCCTGCCAATCCCACCAAACACACAGAAGAACCTTCCTGGCCGTCAATCCAGGCTTGGCCACCGTCTGGGCAGCTTCACCGCTTTTCGACCACGACCGTTTGCGCTTCACGTTGTCGTAAGTGACCCAATTTTCATCGCCAGTCACCATCCGCTTCAAAAACGGGTCGATTTTGTTGCGATTCAGAAGCGATTCGTATGCATCCATACGGGCAAAAATGTTTTCTTGCGTCAAGTCGTGTGGCACCCATACATCGAGCTTCTTTTTGAATCCAAGCTTCTTCAAATGGTCTATAACGGTTTGATGACTCATGCCCAGCTCTTGGCCGATGCTACGGCTGCTACTATGCCAGTGTCTTTCGATCAATTCAGCGATTTTTTCGCAATTTTCGACGACAGGCCTTACGGACCGTGGCGCATCTTCGATCACCTCTGCACCAGAACGAAAACGTTGAAACCATCGTTGTGCGGTGGAAATGGAAACTGTATCGGGTCCATAAACTGCACAAATTTTATTGGCAGCATGAGATGCATTTTTGCCTTTATCGTAGTAGTACTGTAAGATATGCCGTATTTTCTCACGAACGACTAAAAACAAACAACAATAAATCAAACACGTGTTAGCGCGTGAAAAGAGCTTTCCAAAAAGCTCTAGCGCGAACCGATGCGACGAATACAACTAGATCTACGCGCTTGCAAAGACAAGCTTGCGGAAATACCGCAAGACTTTTTTGACAACCTTATATTAAAAGTTTAATTTTATTCAAACGCTGCACATTGATTCAAATGTAGTTGGACATGTATGAAACATATACTTCTTATATGTACTTGCAGGCAGTTCAAGTTTATTTTAAATTTTTCCCACGAGACAACCATATTCCCAACTGTATCCAGAGGCCGTAAGTGACAGCAAACAGCTGACCCAAAAGCGTAAGGAAGAGCGAACAGCTGACTAATTTCTGACAGCAGCGGTGTTAACTGAGCAAAGTTTCTCCCTAATATTCATTCTTTACTCCGCGGACGAATTGTCTGTGTTTTGACACCAAGTTCATTACTCTCTCGCTCTCTTTGACACAAATATAAGGAGTTGTGAGAGACCGAGTGCAGCTACCTTGTTTGGTATACCTTGATTAGGTCTGTTCTCGTTTCCGAATTCCTTCGATGTGAGGGTTAATGTTCGAGAATCAAACAGAAAACTCCGATTTGATATAGCAAAATTATTTTTCTTTAATATCTGTGCTTTTCTGCAAGTTGATTAAGTTTTGATCAATTCTCAAGCAGAAATTCAATGCCTTAACAGGACAGGATGCCTGGGCAGTCAATGGAAGTTCGGTGTAAAAGGCCTACAGTCTTGGTCTTGGTCACAGGCTGGGACCATATCAGCGGCACTTCATCTTGATTGACATGCGCATTCACAGCGTTGACATAATGATGGACAGACTTTGGTACCAGCGGCCACTGTGCAGGCGCAGGCGCAGGCGCACAACAACAACAACAACACCGCTGGGCCATGCGTTGCCTTTCGCTTGGATGTAACCGACCCGGCCATCCTCATCCTCAGTGGCTCGGCGCTTGCTGGGCCAACATGCAAATCGGAAAGGAGTTGATGTGCGTAATGAGAGGAGTTCCGTTTCTTTTCATTTTTAATGGGGAACTGCGGCGATGCGGCCTTTAAGATTTCCAAGGCGAAATTGTTCAATATCAATTTTCATTGTTCCCGGCTCGATTCTTGTCGTGCCGCCTTCAGCTTTGTCACTCACGATCTCTGGGCTTATCTGTGACACAAAATAGACGCCAATTAAATGCTTTGATGGCCACGTTTCTTACTGCCAGCCACATAAAAAGCGGAAATAATTTCACCATAAATTATACATCAACGAGAACGAAACACACAAAAATATGACACAGAACAAACAAGCAAAACCAGTTCCAGTTGCCTGCAAACTTATGCCAGACATAACGGCGTCTGCCAAAAAGGAAACGGAGCCTTGAGAAGACACACACACACACACACACACACACACACAAACCCCTTCAGAACTTTTGTGGCGACAATTTCGTTTCTTATTTTGGGGGTTTTTCTTGTTGTTCGCGACGGCCTAAAAATTATGTGGCAACCTGTCGAAACTTTTTCATCGACATGAAAAGAAAACAAAGTTTTCTTATCGCTCAGTTTGCGCATACTTTGCGGAAGAAGAAGTCAATTTTTGGAATGCAAAATGTGCATTAGTTTTGATTCAAGAATTTTGAAGGATCAGATAAATGATTGCCAGGCTATAAGGCTGAATCTTAAATAAGAAGCACAAAATGTGTTCTGCACATATGAGAAATAGCCAATCGGAGTTTCACAAATGAGATATTTTAGACAGCCAAGCGCACCCAGAAAATAGCACATCCATATATACAAAGTATCAAAATTTACTCGGCTACATTACACAGTTCGTTTGGCGCCACAGTGGTGTTGATTAGAACTTTCCAAAGTTACGATTGGTAGAATTCGAGACAGTTTGTAGTAGCACTTAACACAGTTCGCGTAAAATGATAAGTTACATACAAACATTGGCAGGTACAGAGTATGTTACAGTCGGGCTTAATTATAATCATTTGTTCACCTTTGAGGTTAGGAAACTCGGATATGTATGATTCACATACTACATTTATATGCTCAATATTGTGCTTAGTGCCCTTTAAAGTATGCAATGCTTTGAAAGGAAATGGTTCAGAATTATATTTATTCTATACCTATAACTGAACGGACAATCTGGATAAACTTACTTACAAAAAAAAAAACTGCATTTTTTGAAGGGCATTAATCATGATAAATTTCGTGTAAACCTGTAAGCTGTTCGTAATCTCCCGAGATCTTTCGCAGGTATCTAGTAGCAGTTCCTGTATCCTACACTGAACTCCAGGTCAAGGTCAAAAGCAAATCCAAGAGCTCTAATCACAGAGTCGCAGTGCTCAATTTTGTATTTTGTATATTAAGTTTGTGCGAAAGTGTGAGGTTCAACCTGTATGGAACATATATAAGGAACAAAAAAGTCTTGCGGTATTTCCGCAAGCTTGTCTTTGCAAGCGCGTAGTTCTAGTTGTATTCGTCGCATCGGTTCACGCTAGAGCTTTTTGGAAAGCTCTTTTCACGCGCTAACACGTGTTTGATTTATTGTTGTTTGTTTTTAGTCGTTCGTGAGTTATAGCGTCGCAGAGAAAATACGGCATATTTTACAGTACTACTACGATAAAGGCAAAAATGCATCTCATGCTGCCAATAAAATTTGTGCAGTTTATGGACCCGATACAGTTTCCATTTCCACCGCACAACGATGGTTTCAACGTTTTCGCTCTGGTGCAGAGGTGATCGAAGATGCGCCACGGTCCGTAAGGCCTGTCGTCGAAAATTGCGAAAAAATCGCTGAATTGATCGAAAGACACTGGCATAGTAGCAGCCGTAGCATCGGCCAAGAGCTGGGCATGAGTCATCAAACCGTTATAGACCATTTGAAGAAGCTTGGATTCAAAAAGAAGCTCGATGTATGGGTGCCACACGACTTGACGCAAGAAAACATTTTTGCCCGTATGGATGCATGCGAATCGCTTCTGAATCGCAACAAAATCGACCCGTTTTTGAAGCGGATGGTGACTGGCGATGAAAAGTGGGTCACTTACGACAACGTGAAGCGCAAACGGTCGTGGTCGAAAAGCGGTGAAGCTGCCCAGACGGTGGCCAGAACCTCCGGGAGCTCGGATGGGAGGTTCTTTTGCATCCACCGTGTAGTCCGGATCTCGCACCAAGTGATTACCACCTATTTCTGTCCATGGCAAACGAGCTTGGTAGTCGGAAGTTGGCCAGAAGAGAGTCCTGTGAAAATTGGCTCTCCGAGTTTTTTGCCAATAGGGAAGCGAGCTTCTATAAGAGGGGCATTATGAAGTTGGCATCTCGTTGGAAACTCGTCATCGAACAAAACGGCGCATATTTAACTTAAAATCGCATTATTATAACCAATTTTATGAACAATTGAAAATTCAATAAAAAATACCGCAAGACTTTATATATATATCAATACAAAGCTTATTAAGCTACCATGGAGCAATTAGAATTAGAGAGAACGTTTGCACTGCCTCTCAATTTTGCTGGTGCCCAAAAAGATACTTCAAAGTGTCAGTAGGAAATCACTGTGGTTAGAGCGAGACGACCATAACCCAAATGTATCCCGAGAGAGGGAACAGCTGAATAAAAAGTATCTAGAGAGCGTAAATGACAGCGAACAGCTGACAATTTTCTGACAGAAGCGGTGTCGACTAAGCAACGTTCCTCTCTAAGGCTGCCTTCACACTGTTCGACGCATGACACATGATAGTCTAGTAGTTCTGCATTTTGTTCTGTTTTAAATTTGAACAGTTTGTCAAATTTATAGAATTTCATGGGGAATGCGGGCCTACTAGATGTCATGGGCCATGTGTCGAACAGTGTGAAGGCAGCCTAATACTTTTTGCTCCATGAAGCTATTAAGTAAAACACAAAAAATTCGTCCGCGGACATGCTTCGCTCACAACAGTTGCTTACTGACTGAAATTAAACAAGTTGTCAAGAGAGTGAGAGAACGAGTGCGCCTACCTTGTTTAGTATACCTTGAGGATGCCATTCATTATTCCAGCACATTAGAGAGAGCAGAGTAATCATTTAAACTGATTGTTACTTTTACCTATCGAAAGTATCGGGCTTTTCGACAAGTATTGTCTGTTGACAAAATGCCTCTTGACATATTGAATATGGAAATGTCTTTCTCAAACTGTATTTATTCATTCACCAGTGTCTTAATCCCTATTCAAATGCAATAAAAATTAATTAAAGTTTTGCAATAAATTTAAATTTGCTTTGAAAAATCACCAATTTGAACCTGCAGTTCTTAAAAGGATTGGGCATATAATAGTTTTAAATTGATAACTAAATAGGGTAATTTTTCGTATCTTTGAGGTGCAGGATTAAACTGAATTACAAGCTAATCTCATTTGACACCTTTCGAAAAAGTGTGAAAGCTCAAGGTGAAAGGTGTTTGTGAGTTTCAGATTTAATTGCATCAAAATCGTACTTCATCTGTAACGTGGGCAACTAACTCATCTAAATTTATGTGAATTGCCTAGAATGGTCTCAAGGAGGGCTGCTTCTTGCCGTTGGTAACACATTTGCGGCAATAATTTTTGATTGTTGTTTGCCTGGCAAGTTCATCCTTTACTACCCTCCGAACAACAACAACAACAACAACAACAATTGCTTCATCCGTTTCGTACACTTTCAATTGTTGTTTTGTTGTTGTTTATTTGTGGCTGGGTCGTCCCTTTTATATGACTCCCCGGCTGGCTGATATTTATTTCTTGTATGTCAGCTATAAACGTGAAATTTACTGCGGAATGTCATTTAAAGTACAAACATTTGCTCTGCTCTTATTTTTGTATTTTTTTTTGGGAATATTCACTTGTATTTTTGAGGGCCGGACTAACGGTTTCTATGCACGCCAAATGACGCCGCGGCCCGCGGGCCAGTCACAGTTTTTGTCGTATTTTATAATCCTTTTCCTTTTTGTCTGTCTCGCCCTACCCCTGCCTCGGTATGGTCTGTTTGTCATTATGTCCCTGCTTCCGGATTATATTTTGGTAGGAATGTCTGTTTACTTGTATTTGGCACGTCTTAGCAGCTGTCGCCGTTACACACGACCGCCCCCAGCCCAAATGGCCGTAGCGTATCCGTATCCCTTTTAATTTCGTCAAGTGGCCTAATACCGTTCCACTAAGTGCGGCTAATCAGCTAGGAACAAAACGAAGAAGCGAAGGCGGAGGAGGCCAAAAACCAGAAAACAGAAAAAAACGCGAGCGAAATAAATAAAACGAGAGATTCAAATCTTAAACGGATGTCGCCGGTCGTGTTTACAAGGCTCCCGAAAATTAATTATTAAGGCACTTTTGCGGCTCGAGATATGAAATAAATATGTCTGTGGATGGCAGAGTGGAATTTGTGTTCCAGTGGAGACGGTTTACACCTGAGCTTTGTTGTTATGGATGTGTCTGAGTTTCGTGAGTACAGAGAAAACATTCACCAAGCGGCAGTTGACGAAAAGGAACTACCCCATCCACCCTCTGCTGGGTTAAATCAATGATTAAGCTTCAGTTCTAAGCGTGGTTCCAGTGGGTTCTGTTGGGTTCCAGCCAGATATGTATTCATAGAGCGATTAGATTAGTTATGCTTGCCTAAACAGAAACCCGTGATGATGTCGACGGCGGCAGCTTTGAAAATGAAAGTGGGCGGATCCAAGTGCACACCATAATTGCACGCTGGTAGGGAAGCGGGAACGGTGGGGGGCAGGGTACTTTCAGCTATTTTGCATACACGAGTGTGTGTGTGTCTGTGTTGAGCAAAGTTTTGTGGCCGCGTTTCGCATAATTACGCGCCAATTCTAGACTTAATTAAAATTATTAATGTTTCTCCAAGGGGGAAAGGTAATTGGGGAGGGGGTGGGCTGTGGCGGGCGAAGGTGGAGATGAAGCTGAAGATGCGAGCAAAATGCGTTCAGGCGGCCGTAACTAATAATCCCGAGCATGCAAAACGAAAGAGCGAGAGCTGCCTCCAGGCCCACTCGGCAACCCCTTTGGCTATCGGTCAAAGACGAATAGGCTTCATTTAGAGATGGAAGCGTGAGGCAAAGGTAAGTCTGGTTTTTTATTTAAGTGCGAAAGTAACACAAAAAACAATGATTAATGAAAAGGGACATTACTTAACATTTCGACGGAAATCGCCCTCCGGGCTATACAAATTCGCAATACAAAGAATTACAATTTTGAAGGCCTATTCTTTGATGAGATTAAAATTTAGTTCCCATCCCATCTCCAGCTAGGTCAGTAGGAATAGTCGGAAATAGTGCGACCCTGTTAAAAGAAACTAGTTTTTCATCAAATTAGATTCTTTTAAATTCTGAACAACATATTATGATTTAAATAAACGAAGCCGGGCGAATATTCCCTAATCCCTATGGCCAAAATATAAGAAAATAGTTGATATTACTTCGAAAGAATGAACAACCACAAGAAGTAGGAAGACCCAGTCTGACTTGGATGCATTACAGATGTCCATATTTCATGTCAACTTGTCACGTCAGAAGGCATGAGAAAATCTGAAGGTTCTGTTTCGTTTGTCTTAAGAAACGCCGTGAAACTCAGGGGTTGTTGTTGTAACCGTTAACCGTTTGGGTGACGTCACGCACCTGCCTTCGAGTTCCGCGTTTCTCCTTACGAACTCAGTACTTCAGATGGACTGACTTTGAATATCGTAGGGAGGAAGACTTGGCCCTAAGCTTACGAATTCATGTTTTTTGCATGCCTTTGAGTGAAATGTCACCCCCATAATCAACTTAACTACATTTGAGTTTATTTGCAATTTTTATTAACAAATAATTTAATATACAAACCAACAACTATTTTTGTTTATTTCTATTAATATTATTGATGTTCGCCATGATGCCTTTGGTTTCTAATGGTAGGGATGATTGTTACAGAATTGGACTTTAAAAGTGTTGTTGCTTATCGTCTCTGCAGGAATGAACTGTTTTAAGTAATAAATTTGATTAATAATGACAAATTAATGATAATTATAATACTTTAGTGCTATTGAGTCCGTAGATGTAACTAAATTCGATACTCACCAACAATATATTGCGCATTTTTAATTGAAAAAATTTTTTATATATTCTCTGGGAACACGTCTTTTTTCTGCATAAGCCGAAATCTGACTGACTTAAGAATTTTTTTCGCTTTTCTCTCTCTCGTTTGGTTAACGTTCGCCAAGCGTTCGGAGCTAACTTCGTTTTTCTACTTGGTGCTCATCCCACGACTAAGAGAGACTGAACCGTTTCACGATAGGCCGACTTTTAGCCTTACGAATACCTGAGAAAAGAACGTGTGAGTTTTTCATGATGATACATGCGCTAATGTCATGCCAAAAAATTATATAGTGACTATTTCCCTGAAATTTCATGCAACCAAATGTACTTATTTTGGGAAGCACATGCTGCAAAGTCCGACTGGGGTAGAAGCCCGTTTATTGCCCGGTGATGTGTGTGTGTGTGTGGACAGGGAAATGTAACTGTCTTTTTCTGACTGACTCGGCAAGCCTTTGGTCCTTTGTGCCCCCAGGAGCTATTGTTGGTTAGAGCACGCAGCAATATTCTTTGGTTTGTGCTATTATTGGAAATCTCTCGTGCAGGTCTTTACTACACTCATAAAAATTTAACTTATTCGCCCTGAAAATGAGATTCGTCTATAAAATCCGTCTTGAGGCAATTCATCCAACAAATTAGAATAAATGAAAAAAAAATAGGTTTTTCTTATAATTATGACAAGAAATTTCTAAAAATTTCGTAGACGAAACCCAATAGTTGTCGAAAAAGGTAGGATAGGACTTCCCATTTCAGCGTTTCAAGATATGTTTAAGCACAATAGACCATAATTGGTCGGGGGAAGTAGCGCCCCAACAACAAATGTTTTGATCGGCTGCGCAACATATGGTCGAGCGTTCTCATGTTGCAAAATTACGTTGTCGTGCCTTCCTGAACCCAGGTTCGAGCCTGAACCCAGGTGCAGCATCCTTCTGAACCCACTCCATGAACCCAAACTCAATATGTTTCAGTGGTCCAAACCTCGTCCGATTTTCAATAGGTATGTCGATTTTATACTCTGTACACTCAAAAAAAAAATTTGTTTTAATTCTACCAAAATCCAAAGATCATTCGTTGACAAAAGTGGAGTAATCGCGCTTTTTCTTGAACCGCGAAGCGCTGGTGTCTTATTATGAACATTTTGCGCTCACTTTATAGATGGCTTGGGTATGCTTTGAGAACATTTTGTGCTCGCCAAAGAAACGCCAAAAAATCTTTTTATACCCGTTACTCGTAGAGTAAAAAGGGTATACTAAAGTCGTGCAAATGTATGTAACAGGCAGAAGGAATCATTTCCGACCATATTAAGTATATCTTGATCAGCATCAACAGCCGAGTCGATATAGCCATGTCCGCCTGTTCGTCTGTCTGTCTGTCCGTCCGTCCGTATGAACAAACAGATTTCGGAGAAGGTAAGAGATAGTGGTTTGGCATGTATGGGATAAATGTGTCTTATAGCTGCAGGCCGATCAAGTTTATTTTCAATTTTGGCATCGCCACCTCCCGCCCCCGCAATTTGGAAAAAACGTTATATCTTTTACAGTTTTGAAGAAAGATGATTTGTACCCTTCAAAAATATTTAGTAATTAGCAAAATGTATCGATTTGCCGAAGAAATGACAAAGATCTAATGAGCGGTTCTCAAGTTATGAGCAAATAAGTAAACAACCCTCCGACCACCCACTCCCACCCACAGAGAGAGAGAATTCTACTCCAGGTACAGAGTATGTTATAGTCGGGCTTGACCGACTTTCTTACTTGTTTTTTGTTTAAAAAGGAAATTAATTATACAAATTATATTAAATTAGCAATCATTCTGTTTTCCTCTTGTTTTAATTTTTTTTACTTTCCTTCTCAAGGGATTGAACTCAAAGCTTTTCTGCGATTTAACGCAAGAGTTCGCATCTCAACCATCACGACTATCAACCTCGCTCGAAAAATTAAAGAAGCAATGCTCTGGTGGCTGAGAGCTTTGCCTTGTATGTATGAATTACGCTAGGAGGCAAAATCAAGAGCTCGAGTCAGCGTAGACCTAAAGATTTTGTGGTTGGTTTTGTTCATTTGGTTTTGTGTTTTTAAATTGAATTTATTATTGTAGAATGTTATATTTTTCTTAAAGCGCAATGCTCTCACTTCTGTTATGATTTGTGTCAGTTTTAGTAAGGAAGCTTTTTAAAAGTGCGTTTGCGTTTCGTTCAAATTGGAGTCCGCTTGTGCTGGGTTATGGTTGGTCGTTTTTTTCTTAGGGAACACAAAGGTACACAAAAGCAGTAGCATTATATATTGTTCTGATTTAAAAGTAAAGAAGTGGCGCCATCTATTGGTCATGATTTGACCAAAGGAAAGTTCGCTGCAGCAGCTGTCTTGTCGGAATTTTGTCTTTTTCGTTCATTTAATGCTTTTCCCGCACAATCAAGGACTTTATTTATTTCTTTAAAGTTTATCTCAAATTAAATTTTAATATTTGATCCTGAAGCTAGACAGATGATCCGAGATCGGTCCTGTACTAAGAACTTTCATTCGTATGTGTACTGTAGTCTGCTATCCCAAATATTTATAAAGAAATGATTCGCTACAAAGATGTTGGATGGGGACTGTGTGGAAACACTCTGAAGAGTACAAAACTTTCGATCACGCTGCCCTCACTAAGGCCAGAGTCATCGTCTGCCCCCTTTTCCGCCGACCGGCAATCAGCACGCAATTGCGAAATGTTTTTGCCTAATAGAATTTCTTGTGCGCGTCTCGCATGCAAATTGAGAATTGAAAATTGCCCTCAGACAATTATAAGAAAAATACACACACACATTTCTGTGCAGGCAGCCGCAGCAGCATATTTTGTTTAATAATTTTTTATAGAAATAATTGCAGTGGCAAACAAAAATGTTGCCCCGCAACATGCGGCAGCAACTCACGCGCTCCATCAGAGCCGACATGTTCGCACATCGTAATTTCCACCTTGGCCAAGTGGATTCCAGGCAATGTCGCTCATCAATTCGATGGCCAATTATTGAAATTGCAATTGGCCTGGCAACATGTTGCCAGACCGTGGCCCAGCAACATGTTCAGCGTGTTCAATTAACACTTTTGTGTAAGATAGGCCTTGTTTGCACTCTCTGTCATAGATATTTGAAACGATCTTCCTGTATTGCGTGCACCTAATGACACCGCTCCAATTAAAGCGGTGCACATTGTCAAAACAGCCGCCAACGAAATGAAATGAAATCATGCGGGCAACAGCCAACAAGTTGAAAGCTTCAATTTACCACCCATTGTGCCTTATGGCAATTCGCTGCCAAAGGCAAAGGCGCAGGCGCAAAACCGCACAACAAATCCAACCGGGCAACATATTTATTTTTAATATGCAAAAGGCGCATGCAGAGTTTGCGCCACCTGTTCAATATGGGCCCTGGGTTGGTGCTGGAGAGGGAAGCCGAGGGGAGGACATGTGGGACAGAAGATGACGGCGGCGGCGCGTGGGTTAAGCAAATTTTTTGATTTACGTTTTGTTGTGGCCAGCTGAAAGGAGGCAAGCTGAACGGACAGACAGTCAGATGGATTGAATCGGCCCCCCCAAGTGCACTGAGAAAAATCAAAACATTTTGCAAAGATTTGTTGCAGACTTGAAATTGAGTAAAATATTTCAGATACCACATTTCGTTCTGTTGGGTTCAAGGACCATTTGGTGCCCGCCAGTTTGACTTTCAAGAAACTTTCGCAACAAAATCTACACTCATGGGTACATTGAGCGAAAGGACATAGGCGAAACCAAATAGTAGTTGGAAGGGGCCAAGTCTGGACTTTACGGCGGGTGGAATAGAACTTTCCATTCAGCGTTTCAAGGTACGTTTTCACTGTTTGCTCAACATGGGGCCAAGCAATGTCATGTTGAAAAATAACCTTCTCGTGCCTTTGCTTGTACTCTGGCCTTTTTTTCTTCAATGCTCAGATCAGACGCATCAGTTAAGTTCAGTAGAGTTGCTCTGAGATGGTTTTACCCGGATGTAGCACCAATTACAGAGCATGACCTTGCGCTTAGTGTATGTCACCCGTAAGCATTTTGCAGCGTTCTATGGTCTGTAGCTGCATTTCTGTTCAAATGAAATATAAACTAACATATTGGGATCACACGTAAGCTATGTTAGCGAAACCATACATAAAAAAGCCTAATGATGAGACTTGGACTAAGCTTAAAAAAAGTCTAATGATGGAAAGGAAATTGGTTTTCGGAACTTTAGGTCAGTAATCTTATTTGGTTGCCAGATACTACCAGATGTGAAACCATCTTTTTGATGTAAAACATCTTTAATTTCGGTACGGAAGATTTTAGTAGGAGTATAACTTGTTTTCATCGTCACGTGACGCTGTAAAAAAAGGGGTTAATAAGGACGAAAAGGCAGACCAGTGATTAACAATGACTAAGCACTAACCAAGACATTTTTGCAGACGAAAGCGGATGCTGATAAAATTGTTTACCAGAAGAAAAGGAAAGAGGAGAAGCGCCTACTTAGAAGAAAAAAGAATGAGCAGGAAAGGCGCCTGCGCGAGGAAGTCGAAATGTTATTCGGCATGAGTGAGACTCGAAAATTTTACCAAAAGATTAAGCAATTGACAGAAGGTTTTAAGCCCAGAGTCGCACAATGCAAAGACGAACAGGGGAATCTGGTCACAGATCCGCAAGTGGCGCTTAACAAATGGAGAAGTTACTTCTCCAACCTACTGGGAGGCGATGACGAACAGGATGCCGCCACTAGAGAAGTAACGATGCCACCAATCGACAACATAGAGATAGACCCGCCGACCCAGCAGGAAGTCTGTTTAGCCATACGAAGGCTTAAGAATAACAAATCACCAGGCGCTGATGAGCTGCCCGCTGAATTGTTCAAGGCTGGAGGCGAAGAATTGGTAAGGTGCATGCACCAACTTCTGTGCCTTATATAAGTTGACGAAAGCATGCCCGACGGTTGGAATCTAAGCGTTCTCTGTCCAATCTTTAAAAAAGGAGACCCTGCAGTTTGCGCCAACTACCGCGGGATCAGTCTCCTCCCCATCGCATATAAGGTTCTGTCCCGCATTATTTGTGAGCGTCTAAAGCCGTTTATTGATACACTGATTGGACCTTATCAGTGTGGCTTTAGACCTGGTAAATCCACCACAGACCAGATATTCACATTGCGCCAAATCCTGGAGAAGACCTATGAGAGAAACATCGAAAATCACCATCTTTTTATCGATTATAAATCAGCCTTTGACACACCGATAAGGTCAAGCTTCTTCAAAGCCCTGTCTACTTTAGGTATTCCAGCAAAGTACGTTCGACTTTGCATGATGACGTTGAGAAGTACGCAAAGCTTCGTCAAAATAGGAAAGAACCTCTCCGAACCAATTGATACCAAAAGAGGTGTTAGGCAGGTTGACACCTTATCGTGTGACTTCTTTAATCTACTGATGGAATATATACTGCGCGAGTGCGAACATGCCAACAGAACAAGCGGATTTATTTATAAAAATCTAATGCTACTTGCATGTGCCGATGATATTGACATTATCGGCAAAAACCAAACGGGCAGTAAGCAAGGCGTTTTCAGAGATTGAGAAGGAGTCTAGATTAATGGGTTTAGCGGTAAATGAGGACAACACGAAGTACCTAGTATCCGCGGACAAAAAGTCATTGCGACTTGGGCAATCTGTTACTATGGAGGGGTACAACTTTAATGTTGTAGAGGATTTCGTCTACCTCGGAACGATGATAACCAGCAAGAACAACATCAGTCTGGAAATCCGACGAAGAATCACTCTTGCGAACCGATGCTACTATGAGCTAAGTAGGGAGTTCAAGAGCAAAGACCTCAAGCGAAGATCAAAAATAGCCCTGTACAAGTCGCTTATCATCCCAGTCCTGCAATATGGCGCAGAAGCATGGACAATGACAGCAGCGGATGAGGCGGCGATTGGCGTGTTTGAACGAAAAATTCTTCGGAGGATTTATGGACCTTTAAAAGTCGGCGATGATTTCCGCATTCGAAGAAACGACGAACTGTATGAGCTCTATGGGGACACCAGCCTGGTCAAGCGCATAAAGCAGCAGCGGCTGCGCTGGCTAGGACATGTCGCCAGGATGAAGGAAGAAGCTCCAGCAAAAAAGGCGTATAAATCGAAGGCGGCTGACTATGGAGGCGGCAAGGTGGGAAGACCACCACTAAGATGGGAAGACCAGGTGCGGGAAGACATTGCCGAGCTTGGTGTGACCAACTGGTGGCAGCTCGCACAGAACAGAAGCGAATGGAGAGCGTTAATCGCAGAGGCCCAGACCGTCGAACGGTTGTAATGGCCATTAAAGAAGAAGAAGCACTAACCAAACAGTGAATTACTAAACAGTGACTGAGCAGTGACTACACAGTGACTAAACAATGACTTAACCGTAACAAAACAATGACAAAACAGTGACTACAACACAGTGACTAAACAGTTCTGTGCATCAAATTTAATTAAAAACCTTTAAACATTTTGTCTTAAATGTCCAGAGCACAAGCAACAGTCATTCGCAACAGACAAAAATATCACCGAAATATATAACCAAAAAATATTCGATATCCGACATATCGCCTCTAAAAAATATGCGATAATGATATTGGTCATTTTGGGCAAAAATATCGATATTTCGATTTATCGATAACATTTTCGACAACCCTAAAAATTACTTTTCATATAAGGCAGGTACGTTCTAATGTACACTTTTTTAATAATAATATAAAATAAGTTTGAAAAAATGAGCTAGATAGCTAGATTGTGGGGAGATTCTACTCCTGATCGGAAAAATGAAATCAGAGCATCCAAAAACCTCCGATTACTGATTTTGACACGTCTAAGCCCAAAGACAACGACGTTATTATCAAATTCTGCCTATCAGCCGGTCACCAAACTTTTGCTTATCTGTGGTCTCTTCAGTATGATAAGTATTAAAATCTTATTGAAAATATTTAAAAGCAATTTCTTCTGTTTGCACTGCGCGTTCTTAACTGGGAGCCTCATCGCCTACAACCATCTTATACAGACAGGCTACGGCTAATAAATATGCCAAAGTTAAAGAATCGGAGAACTTATAGTACATGAGCTGATCAATGGCGTTGTTGATTCGTGTTACCTTCTTGGCCTGCTCCAATTTGCTGTTTCAACAAGAGTTTTCTGACTCAAAAGATCCCTATTTTTATCGTACTCCATTCAGGAATAAAATAAGTTTAGCAATGCTTTGTAATGGTTCCATTTCCTTCAATTTAAAGTTGTCTTCGCTTTTTTTCGCTCAGTGATCGATCGGCTCGTGGTTATTTGTATTTTCGTTACAAATTTACAGTTAAGCAAATTAATTGCTCTCGCATTGGGCCTGGCCCTGGGGCTGGAGTGCAACATTCAATTAAGTCGTTCGCTTTGGCAACAACTCTTCAGGTGCAGGTCCTTTTCCCCCTTTTCATTTCGACCCCAGGACCAAGTGCGAAATCTTCAGAGAATCAGGCGAGAGGGTACATTTGGACAGCTGCCACTGGAAAGGTAGTCAAGCGGTAGTCACGTGGCCCGGGGACAATTTATGGTGGGGATCTCTGTTCTCTGTTTATCTTATCGCCAGCTGATCGGATCGCGGGTTCTTGGCTCTCGCAAATCATAATCGCCCACTGGCTGCCACATGCCACATGCCACATGCCACAAAATGTCAAATGCCTGCAACACCCAGCCAAATGCCTTTCTGGGCCTTTCTCTTTCGCTGGCCCATTACGCTGTCCATTTGAGTGGTCATTATAGTAAATTTGATTTGGAACTGGCCGGGCCGGGCCGGGCCACATCATCAATAGCCAAGTGACACAGCGGGAGGGAGGGGGAAATATCGAACACGTAGTTAATCAATCCATTGGTGGTCCGAAAACACGACGCGCCAGCAATTACTGTTAACTGGGCCGCATTCGCAGCGTTGTACGCACTGGGAGAGTAGATGATTGCAATGACTTGGACTCGGAGTTGGACTTGTAGGAGCAGCAGTGGGCCCATGTGGGCGGCCACATTTCTCTCTCTCTCTCTCTCTATTCCACTCTCTGTCTCTCTGTGGCAGCTGCAATTAAAACGGTTCCTGGGCCACTTTTCAGGCAACAATTTGCAAAAGTAATTATGTTGTCATTAGGTTGGAAAGGCCTAGATGTGGGGTATTTTTAGTTTTAGATTACAATTTTGTTAGAATCCGTTGGAAAACTGGTTTATTAATTAATCGTGAGTGGAAAGTGCGCTTACTAAATTATTTGGACACCAAGTTCTGGCATCTGCAATAAATTAATAATTTTATGGTTTAGTTTGTTGTGTCCTAAATGTTCCTGAAATGAGTAAAGTTGTTCTCAATTGGCGGTTTTCAACAGATATATGAATATAAAAGAGAGAGAGAGCGAGTGAGAGCGAATCGGCTCTCTTTTTGATATTTCTTTTGTCAGCTCAACCAAGCATAAGATGTGAATCTGCAAAAGTGTACAACGGCTGAATGTGCTGGCGCGTCATTCCATACGTTAATTGCATAAGTTACCAGGTTCAATTTTTAGTCAAGCCCGGTACTAATTTTTCTGTGTTTTTCTAAAACGAGTCTGGTGGATTTTCTGATTTGGACGGGCGCATATTCTTGCCTCCCTTCACTTTCAATCAAAAAGGGTGAGTGTCCCTATTCCACCCAAATGTGAGGAATCCGCTCACACCAGGTCCCAAATCAATCAAATTCTTTCCAGTTTAAAATGTTCTTGAAAACGGAACAATATTAACTTAAATCAAGTATTTACAAATACAACGATATCAATTCAATTTGAGTTTTTGCGTTCACAAAAAACCTTTTTCACAATGTTCTCTTTGTTTCACCCGAGATCCTCTTTTGTTGTTTCTTTCTTTTTTCCTTATTATTTTTTTCCTTACTTTCCAATTAATTGCTCTTTTATTTCTTTTCATTTTGTTTTTTATTTTTTAGCTAATTTTTTTTTGGTCTATTGTTTTCTTCTTCAAACTTGAGTTTTTCTATCTTATAGTTTCAATTCTTTTATTTGTCTTCTTTGGGATCTTCTCTCTTGCCTGCTTTTGCATTCTCAAATTCATCCTTCTTCTTTACGCTTAGCTTTTCCAGCTACATCCTCTTTAAGCTCTTTCCTTTTTTGTTAAATGAAATGTTACATATCATAGACACAACAACAGACGAGAGAATTAACTATAAGGCGGACACCGAAAACTGTGCCCATATATACAGACTGAATATTGAAAAAGTTGAAAGGTTTTGTTTTAAATATATTGTTATAATTGGTGAATTGTTCTTTGTAGAGTCCCTGAAGACGGATGCCGATGTGCATTCGAAATGTATTGGAAACAAATTGACCTCGAGCCGGCATGCCTCATTCTTTCCTTTTCTTTACTATTGCTTCTACATTTCTGCTGTTGTAGTTCCAACTTTCTTAAGTTCTTCGTTTAAAGTTTTACAATTGAAATATCTAATTGATAAGGCCCAGTATCAAATTGATACAAATTAGTGTCAAAGTGATTCAGTTAATATCAATTTGATATGCTCAAAATATCAATTTGAATATATAACATTGATTCTTCAAGTAATAGAGAGAATTTGTTACTCAATAGTTTTAAACTAATGACTTAATAGGGTCATTTTCATAATTACTTTATTTTGGACAAGGAATTATTCAAAAGCTTGTTGAATTTGGGTTCTATTCTGTGCGAATATCAGCATAAGCATCCTAGAATAGTGACCAGGGTATGTCCCACCATTCTAGGATATGGCTCAGTCGTTCATTAGATCATGCTTCGGCGTATTCTCTGGTCTGTCTTGTTTATTCATTAAGTTCTGCGGAAAAACGTGTTTAATTTGTGACAAAACGAAACGAAATCTCTCGTCGTCGTCGTCGTCGTCGTCGTCGTCGACGACTTTGCTCTGTGCTACCAACTCATATCAGTGAAATCTTTGCCTCTGGGCAGCCTGCGCCCAAGTCTCAGCCTCAGTCTCAGCCTCAGACTCCGTCTGAGGCAATAAAAATTTATGAAGCAGGACAGGGTTCAACTTGCTGCACTCGGCCCAGTGCGTATGCTGCGTCAGCTGCCCTGGTAAATTAATAAGAATCAGGCACACGAGAGGCATTGGGAACTCGTTCCCTGGCCCCTGCCACCCCCCTCCACCGGCCCGACAACTGGGCAGATGTCACGACGCGCATTGTCAAACAAGCCCGAAAAAAAGGCAAGTTGGCAACATTTTCGCTTGGCAGCCACCAAATTGTAACATAAATAGACTGGCAAAAGTTTAGTTAGAGGAGAAGGCCTCCAAATGCTGCTGCACATGCGCAACAACTGCAACAACTGCCACAACAACAGGCACAAAAGTTCAACATCGTCTTGGACTTGGTTGTCCTCGTCGTCTCCGTCTCCGTCGTCGTCTTGTGGCGACCATGAAAAACGTGACATTTTTATGTTGCAAACTTTAAATCTTTCATATCAGAAAATGAAATGTTGCAATGCAATTGACTGCAGCAGCAGCAACAACAACAACAACACGCGCTCTGTTGACATTTCCAGCAACATTCATGTGCACATGTGCATTTCGCAGAGTATTTTGCCATTTGTTTTTGTCTTTTTTCCAAGCGTGAATTGAGTTAACAAAAGACTTTGTTCTGGCCAAACAGTGAAAGCCTTTTTGTTGTATATACCAAATCCATAATCATCACAATGCACTTGAGTTTTGCAGTAGCCAGACACTTGCTCGATTTTCATCAAAGAGAACATACTTACAAGGGCTGCTTTCCAGATTAACGAGAGCTCTAACCACACATAATACCGACTTTACAGTTGTTTCAAGAACATCCCGGTTCCAGCTTCAGTTGTATTTACCCATCGACATTCCTATGACGGCTTGGGTATTCCAAATTCCGACAGGAAAAGACAGCGCTAAGTTGATTTTTTTCATATTGTGCAAGCATAAAATGACCTCGAGCTGGCTAAAACTTGATATTTCGAAATACATATCTCTTGTTAAACTTATGAAAATACATTTATGATGGATTTCACATCTACTGCATAGCATCTCTTACAAAAACTAACAAATAATTATCTGTGTCAATCTGGTTGAAGAGAAATCGTTCCTAAATTATTTTTCCGTGCTTTGGAGCTTAGATTTTGAAGGCAATGAGAATGCAGTTGTTAAAAATAGTCAAATGACTTATGGGTTTTGTTAAAAGAAAATTAAATATGCGTTTGCAAAGAAAATTTTGGGAAAACAATGGGAAGTAACAGGAATATATATAAAATTACCTGAATCTAGTATAGGATGAGGGTTTTGAGAAGCGATGGGGTAAGGGGTGAGAGAGATGCCCTCCCAATCTTTTAATATATGTCTTGGTGCCACCAGAGTTTCTTGGCCGTATCTAGCGAGTCTGATTTGTCTTTCTGTGTTATTTTGCAATCAAATGGATAATATTTGCCCTTCTGTTTATATGGTATAGAATTGGAATACCATTGTTATTTAGAGCATATTCGCTTTTGTTTAGAAATATGAATACTTCTGGGGGTGTGAATTAGAGTTGCATGTTCAAAATAGTCTTCGTATTCTGAAAATTGTACCTTAATTAGAGCGTTGTCCATATGGTCGATACATCTTCTCATATGATTTCTGAACAAGTTTAGAATATGAATCTATATTCTAAAAATTATCGATGGGATTAGTATTTTGTGAAATTAACACTTGGCGTTCTGTACAGAAGTACTTGGCTGCAGTTTTCTTAGCCGTTTCATGTATCATGGCGATATGTTGTACCATATTGGATACCAATGACTCTGTTGCATATCAGTTATGAAGAGAACATTCTTTTATATCAGTGGAAAGCGAGGTTTGCCTTGTGTATTTGGACGTTGCATTTTTGCCGAAGTAGAGAAATCGGTCAAGAGTAGCTCCTAGGTATTTTACTGAGCTTAAAAACCGGAGCGAAACATATTCCACATTGCTGGTAGTTCGGTACTGTTTCCAATAGGCTGAGTGGTTACCAAGATATTACAGTAAAACAAAACAACATAAGTCTTGATTGCTTAGATTTATAAAAAGCGAAACAGCATTTCTCAGTTGTGTTATTTATCCGTTTTGGGCATCTACATTATGACAGAATTGCCATTTTATTTTCAGTCAAAACAAATTACACATCTGAGATTTCTGTTGCTTTTATTAATATACACTTGTCTTATGCTGTAAATATTGATATTTTGGTGTACTATGGCATATCTGTACTTAAGCTTTTAGTCCACTATTAAATCTTTTATTAAGGATCATAACTCTAAATGTGCCTTTTTTCCAAAATACTTCTTAAACTTTCAGATACACATCTATAATTGTGTCATTGTTCCAAAATCAGTTTGCTGAATTGTAGTTTTGTAATTTCAAAGGCAATTAAATTCAAATGAAATATTATCATGCTTACTTAAGCACTTAAACTCCAAGGTTATTAACGAAAGCATAGACTAGCTTATTTTCTACAGTGATTCCTGCGCCGGACAAAACAAAAACTCCTTTGTAAGCTCCATGTTTCCATATTACCTGCAAACTCATCCGCAAATTTTTGGTGCCTGGCCATACCCATATGGAATGCGACGTAGACCATGCGGTAATAGAAAGGAAGAAAAAGAAATCGTGCAATGAAATCCACCATCCACGTGACTGGTACCAATTCGTTTAAACCGTTGGTACAAAAAGCACGTTCTAGTGACTGAAATGCAAACTGCTGTTTTTTTCGATTTTGGATCCTTCGCGAAAACGAAGCTTCTTTTCCGAAAGGTAAATGCTAACGTGGTCGTCTGTGGCCTAGTGGTTAGTATGCTGGACTGATGGGCAGGAGGTTGTGGGTTCGATCCCGCTTCTGAACATCAATAAGAAAAGCTTTTTCTTAAGAAAAATAGATTTTACACATTCGGTCACCTTCACCAGCTATTGGCGCCAGCTGTGAAGTATCTAGCCATGAAAAAGCAAATTCTCAAACTTTGCCGTTCGGATTCGGCGTTAAACTGTAGGTCCCTTTCTCCTGTGAAGTTTAAAGCACACACGCCAAGAGATTAAAAAAAAGGTTGGCTTGGCTCCTTTAGAGCTTTATAGCCAATTTTACATTACATTACACTTACAAATGCTAACGGACAGCCATTCGCTTGGAAGGATGTCAAATAGCTGCGATACACAAGCAATGATTTTGGGAAAATTTCAGGGAATCAAACCGAAACGAATTTCGGTTCCGGTTCCGGTACGTACCGAAACTAACGTTTCGGTAAAAGGTTCTGTTTTGGTTCTACTACTGTTTCGGTATTCGGTTCCGGTTCCGGTACCCTTTTATTTCGGTATTGTACCCGTACGTACCGGTATGGACCGGTAAAACTAACAGAAATTTTAAAACTTAAGTCCAATCAAAGTGGGTAATCAGCAGTATGTGTAAATAAATTATCAATTTACTTTAAACTACTTTAAAATTAGTTACAAAGAAGGTAAATTAATTATTATTTCTTAGAAGCATGATAGCGGTCAATGTTTTTCCGTCCATCTGATTTCTTAGCGGAGTCATAATAAACTTCACGCCGGAAAATAAATGTTTCACGCAGCAAGAATAACTTGTGATAGTCCATAGAATTCCGGAAACTTTGTCGAATTTTTTTGACCACCATTTAAGAACATTATCTTTTTTTTTTAACTTTTTCAGCTCAGGAAAACCTTGATCAGGCATCATACGTTAAACTGTCTTGTGAAAATACTAAATCATTTTCATACCAAATTCATATATAAATCGACTTATTCTTCACTTTTAGAAAAATTAGTTGGATCAGAGCTACTTTCCTCAATTAGTTTCAATTGAATAGAAGTGGATAAAATTCTTGAAAATATACATATCAGTCGAAGCAGTTACACATGTACTTTACTGTTCAGAGGTTAGCCTGACATAATAACGAGGGTCTAAAAAAATACCACATAGGAATGCATTCTTTTCAAAGGGACTGGTCTCGTGACTCGTGCTCGTTTCGCAGTCTAGTGGTTGCACTCAGAACCGAAACCGTACCGGTACAACGTTTAGGTTCTTTTCGGTCTTTTCGGTTCCAAGAATATCGGTTCTCGGATACCGGTATACAAAAAATTAAAAGTATCGGTTCCGGTTCAGGTTCCGGTTCTGAGTTTCAATCGGTTCTTTTCGGTATACGGTTCTGGTTCCGGTTTCGGTTTGATTCCCTGGAAAATTTAGTACAAAACCTCTTTGCTCGAAACAGAACCGTTCGAAGTCCTAAACGTCGTGAATAAAGGAATGAGTTCACTTACCCCAAGTGACGATAAAATAGGGGCTACGGAGTTACCCATTTCCAAAGAAAAAAAACGCGATCTCCTATGCATTCTACGCCTTATTCATCCATGATTTAATCATTTTTACGAAAGTTTGAACATCGATGACATTCCCAACGTCGATCCAGATTTGTGCATGGCATGCAGTGGTCTTGAGCAAAATTTTTAGAATTTTTGTTACTATCAGTAAAAATAACAGCCAAAAATACAAAATACATCCAAAATCATTCAAGAAAAATTAATTTTGATCTTATGATTCTAGAAAGCTGCATATTGTTTAAATAATAAATATAATAAATTACAATATGAAGGTTATAAATTCAGTAAAAGTTTAGATATTGTGGAAAGACCGCACAACTAAAAAAAAATTAACAAGATTCTTCTGATACGAACATGGAAAAACAACACAAGTTGAGATGTGCTAGAAAATTTTGAGTACACTGACATGGAAAAACAACACAACTGTTGATGTGCTCGTATGTATCCTAAAATTAAATTTGAAAAAACAGCACTAAAGCATTTTTGGCCTGTAAGTCCAATTATAAAAACAAAAACTTGCTTTTTCAAAAATATTTATATAATTAAAGCCATAACGCTTCCAATCTGCATAAATATTTTTCTTTTCGACCAACCACTTTTTTCACAGAATCATTTAAAATTAAGAATTCCTCTTCTGAAAAGTAGAAAAAACACACTTGTGCTGTTTTTCCATATTGCCACAGATTTATTCCAGCTCCAGTTGATTTCCGAATCCAAAGTGGACTGCGGCCAAAATTACATTTAGGAGATAAGTCGTCTTGAAACTAATAAAACCGTTCGGTGTGAGATTTGATAAAATGGGCGTTTCATTGCCAGCAATTACTTAGCCCTAAACCAAATTAAATGCTCAGAACTCAAAATTTAAAAATTTAAACAAAATTTTTTTTTTTTAAATTAAATAAAATATTATTATTAAACGCTCTTGATTTGATCCCGTTTTGGTCTATAAGTTCGTGAGCATTCTTACTTTGAGTACGAATCGTTCTTAAATTCGAAATTGATCGTTGAAAATTAAAAAAAAGAAATAAGAAAAATAAGAAAATTATGATGTAAGTAAGCTCTCTGCTAACACTCAAGAGAACGAAAAAAAAATCCCGAGTGCTTACTTTCTATTAACAATCCTGAAATGAACAAATTATAAAAATTGGGATTGACTTAAGAATGAAACGTGACTGACTTAAGAAAGCAACAGGATATAATTGAGTAAAAAAAGGAATTGGTTAAAGAACATACGTTTAGTTCTTATTTTGGTATCAAGGTTCTACATCTAAGCATTATTCGCTCTTAAAATAAGGACATATAGTTCGAAATAAAGTCTAGATTATGCTTATTTTGAGCTCCAAAAGTTCTTAAAAAAAATCCGGACTATGCTTAACATATCAAAATCGTTATTGATATGAATTAAGGGATTTTTAAAAACAAGGAATTTTCGTGATAAAGTTTTCAAACTGAAAATTCTTGATTCTTCTCTCAGTGTGCTTATGCGAATCCGCGCATTTGTTCCAATAATGTTTTAAATAGTTTTTGAAGACTTAAAACTATTTCACGATTTGTTCCAAAAGTAAGTAAACTTGTTAAACTATGTAAATGACCATTGTCCGATAGGAAAAGTAGGGAATTATATTGTGTTATTGCTGCCTTTGTACTTTAAGGACTTCACGAATCTAAGATCAAAGCACACTCTTGTGGTTAATGCTTGAACAGTGAGCATAAGTACTACTTTTGTTGCTCCAAAAGACATCCTTTAAAGGCAGGAATTGAACTTTCTAATATTATGCAGAAGGTGTTCTAAAAAACAGTAATTCTATTTAGGTATTATCTAAGCTGCACTGGTGGAACTTCTTGCAGAGGCAATTCCACTTTTCCATTTTAGCATCACCTAAGTAGTAGTAGTCCATTACAAAGCTGCACAATAAGAACAAATAGCTGGAATCTCTTCAACAGTGCTCAAAGATACAATAAAAACCATTTAGCTTCTGGATTAGAAGCTAGAAGCTAGTCACTCGCGTTTTATTCACACAGGTTAACAGGATGCTCGTCATAGTTAATGCCTCTGAAATTTTGGAACTACCTTCATTACCAATAAAATACAATCTATATTCTAGATATAAAAATTCGTTTTGTGACGCGAAATCTGAGCTCAACAGTTTCATAAGAAACAGAAGGACGAATACTAATTAAATCCCATAGTCCGACTTTTATGTCACAGTGTCCCCTCACGCAATGCGACTTACATACTACCAAACATATTTGTATTCTGTATTCATGAATTCATTCTCATTCAAATCTCTGACATGGCAAAAATCAAATGTAATTGAAATTAGCGTTAATTAAAAACGACTCAGCAAACGGAGGTGGGTGCCATTCAATCAATGGACCAAACCCGCAGATGGTCAAACAACATCTTCATCATTCGCTCGGTACTGTACCAATACCTATAGAGCTATAGCCATATAGCGAGAGCTACATATGCATACATGGCCACAGCTGCCGCCCATGCCACGCCCAGCATGTGAAACGCCTCGATTGGCCAACTGAGAGGAGCAGCCTCACAACGGCAAAGAAGGCGAAGAAAACATCGAAAAAAAAAATGTTCCAATTTTTTTTATTTTCTGTTTTTTTTTTTTTTCATCTTTGTATTGCGAAAAAATGCAATTTGTATACCCTATATAACAAGGATTGCAGGGTATCAAATATTGGAACTGGGTAGTTGGGTTGAAGCAGAAAGGGGAAGAGAAAAAAAACTCAGAAGCTTACAGATCAAAAGCGGCATAAGAAAAATATATTGTGAACTAACACCGCTCACAATTTCTTTGTAATTAGTCAGGAGAGTGAGATGCAAAGTAAATAGCAAAGTTATCAATGCAAGGGCTTAAATCTTTTCTCTATATTTTATGACAGAGACGATGGTCACACTGTAAATATGAATATGAATATGTTTTTGAGCGATTATTTTCATTTGGTAAGCTAGAACATTTAGTTGATGTCTAGAAGTGAAAATTTTGGCTGAATGTCGCCGAGTTGATTGGACATGTGTGAATATAGATCTCCCTCCACAGGCTGAAGGAGCTCTTTGAACTCTGATATAACGTCTTCATGTATGGATGATCGATTTGTTCGCTGCGAACAGGTTGAGAGTCGATTTGTTGTTTTTGGGCTTGCTCATATGCGTAAATTATGTGAATTTGTTTAATGTTTTTTGCACATTTCACCTTTTCTGTATTGCTGCTGTTGCAATGCGTTTGTAAATTTTTGCATTTAAAGTCCGAAATTTGATCCGGTTTTAAGTCGCAAATCTTCTGCGAAAATGACAAAAACCAGCACATCTGCATCTATTCCAAATTCTAATGCCAAATCCTCCAGGGTATTCCCTAGTCCCCCATTTCATCAGGGCCTTTGATTTTACTTCCGCTTTTGCATGTTCTCACACACTCACACACACATACACGGAGAGAAGAAGCAAGGGAGAATTTTTTTTAATTTTGCTTTCTTTCTTTTTGCTAATCAAAAAGCACAACAAGCTCAAATGGGTGAAGGAGTATCTACACCCACTACGCCTCCAGCTCCTCCTGGCTCGCTTGCACATGCTGGTTATGTTTGCAGTCGAATAAACAGCATCAATTCATCACACACTGCAGCGGCAGCAGCAGCAGAATGGAAAATGGCGCCACAAGGCTCAGGACAACGAGCACAGAGCGCCACATCCAAAAAAGGAAAAAAACTGCAGCCCAATCCCAGTTCACCGGCTGCTGCTCCCACTAAGCACTAAATCAACATTTCACTTTGATGAATGATGACCAATGTCCAGGCGCGGGTCCTGCGCAGCGCAGCGCAGCATGCAACAAAACAAACAACAACAACAGCAACGACAACCAGAGGAAAATGGCAAAACAAGCAGAAAACTGGAAAAACTGTTGGGCGCTACAAAAAGAGGAGGCTGAAAATAGACACGGAGCACTAATCGAATTATTGCCACTGCAGAGGACCGCCCCACACCACCCATCCACCCACGAGCCGCCTACATGAAGCATCGACAATTTTTCTTTCTTTGTAATTAAAAAAAAAAAAAGAAAGAAAAGGGAAATGGAAGAGGGGAAAATATTTCGATTTTTTTTTTGCATATGGGAACGAATGAAAGAAAGCATAGCATACATATGTGAGGCAGGGGCTATGCGTTTGTAAGCCAACCAAAATCAAACAGTCACCAGGATCAAGGGAATGCCCACTGGCGACTCCTAGAAGCTGCCTCAAAGGAGGCATGTACACTCGTTCACCGGAGTGGGTGGAGAGCGGAAGTGGGAAAGGGGGGGAGGGGTCCCCAGAAACAAAAACGCGCGCATAAATTAGATGTCAGGCACAGCAGCCAGCGGCATTGACAATGGTTGTCCAGCTGCAACACTCAAAAAGGAAAAGATACTGGGGAAATTGCTAATCAATGGGATTGAGCAAACTTTAGCCATGCTCCAACGACCATATTTTCTTTTACAGAATTGAAAGATTTTCCGCTTTAAAATGCTTATCGAAGATCTACAATTGATGCAAATAAATCCCATATATTGCCACTTATCCCTTTTTTGCTCTTTGCTCCGTCCATACGACGCGGCGGCTTAGCCCACACGACTATCAAGCACACGCGGGAGATAGCGACCAAATCATAGTTTTTGGCCTCTCACTCGGTTGCTTAGTACGATCCATGATACTACGATACACGACGCTCTCTGATTTTGGTTCACAACACTTCAGTGTCATGATACAATGAAGAAGCTGAGAGCTCGTGCTAATGACATTTCGCAACACATTGAAGACTTGCAAGCTGAGTTGTAAGCTGAAACAAAGAGCGAGCTGAGCGTTCGTCATACCTTTAGTGCTCTCACTTGATGCGAAGATTGTGTCAGCGCACGCAATTTTTTATTTTTCCATTGCCGACGGGATTTTAAAGGAGTGGGATTCTGTAGCACTGATCGCTATGTTAATTTTTTTCATGTAAAATGTACTCAATGTGTGTTTGTGAGTCGTTCACTCTCGCGCTCACGTTCTTACTCTCTCTCTCTCGTGCGCTCTTACCAAAAGCGCTGAGTCCAAAATGTTGTCTGGGCGCCATACCCTGCTCGTTTTATCATGGTGCGATCCTTAAGGCCTGTTCTGAGAAGCGCGAAAAATTCAGCTCGCTAAATTGCACTTTATTTATTTCGCATCCACATAAATTTTTAGTGTGCCCATATACAAGCAATGAGGCCAAATACAAAAACGGCCACACAGGTGGTCAGCTGTTTTGTTTTGTTTACAACAAAAAAAATTTAAATGGTGTCTTTTGCCAACATAACAGGAACACATATATGTTGATGCCGGTAGCCTTGCGCCAAACTCCGTTTTAAGGCGGTGAGCGAGGATCAAATTATTGCCCGTATGAGACACATTTGTGACTTCGAGCAGGTGCAGATTGAGGAGGAGGCCTACAATTGTACAGATATTGGGCGGTGATCCACTTTGCAGTCCTGCTATCGTCTCATGTAGGCCGAGCATGTCATCAACAAGGTCAATATATTTGAGATTTCGGCCATAGTCCCAGACTACCAATTGGAGGCTTCTTTGGATGTTTGCCGTTCGGGCAACTATAATGGCTTGAAGAAGTTTGTACAAGAGATTGGTTAATCGGTCTACAGTGTGGGTCAGATGGAGCAGTTTCTGAAGTACATAGTGCATCATGCGGCCCTGACGGATGCCCAGATATTCGACAAGATGGGGGTGGGTGGTATAATTTTTAAGGCTTGATTCCAAGTTGGTTGACTGTTTATTCTTGGCAGGAATGCTGCCGTCGAGTGTAGGAAGGTTACGTGGAGTATCTGCAAATCATGGACTTGTGCTGTGAAGCCGTTTTACTCTCAACTGAAAGGCTACGCTAGAGATTCGCAATATACTTTAGTTTTCATCAAAAATTTTAGTTTTATTTGTCGTTAATTCAAAATCCTCCTCCTCGGTAGCCGCTGGAGCTGAAACTGCTGCCCGAAGCAGTCGCATCGCTATCCAACTCCATTTTCAGCTGCTCCGTTTGGGTTTAATTTTGACCTCCAACAATGAGAAGCCGGCCGTGGTCGACACAGTTTTCGCTGAGGCGGTGGTAAAAATGATGACCGGGTTGGATATGGTTATCACTTGCAGATTTCACCCGATTTCGGACGCAACCGTCCGTGCCAACCGATCGAGGCGTCTCCAAGTGCCTTTTTCCTTTTTTTTGGTCTTTTTTGGGGTGGCTCGTCCTCTGTTCCCCCCCCCTCTTAAAACAAACCCTTTTTTTTTTGTTGTGATGTGATTTTCCCCCCTTAATAATTTTTTTTTGTCAAAATAAATACCTACACGCTATTTTCGCTAAAAATCAGCTGTTCTTCAAGTCCACTCACGACCCACACCGCTATCGATACGTTAACTATCGATGGGCCAACTGGGCATTTATTTAGCGTGTCTCAACAAAAAATAAAATTCAGCCGCGGAAACTTTCCGCCACTGTTTTTTTTATATGGAGTGCGTCATAAACAAATTGAGAATATTTTCAATCTTTTTAATTTTGAGTTGTCTTTTCTGGGATCAAATCAACATTACATATCGAGCTTAAATTAAAGTCAAACATGCTTAGGATGATTCAGCTTTGGGATGAAATTGTGCTCTAATGTTTTGCTCTTCTTGAACCCAGTGTGTCATTTCCGATGGTCATTTACGATTAAGCATATGAGAGGTTGTAGGAAACAAGTTGCTGATTTCTCAACACCTAAGGGAGATAACTTGGCCTGGCAGACTCGATAACTTTAACTGGTAAACATAAATTCGCAAATGTCTACAACATTAAAACGTGCAGATTATGAATTAAAAAATACGCACCTGTAAATGTGGTGGGGTGGTTGCCTCTGATCGCTGTTGCTGCTGCCGACTTTTCACTTGATGAAATTTTAATAGTTGTAGGGAGCCAAATAAAAAAGACGTCTTGGCGCTTCAGTTCTAATTCACAGTATGACCATTTATGGTTACTTCAAAAATCCAATGTAACAAACTTTACATATAACTTAAACAACTAGGGGCCGATTTCACATCTTCTACATAGAGCTATTTGTCACATAAACTAACAAATAACAGTGTAAAATCGATGACTATCTGACACATAGCAGCTATCTGGGAGAACAGAAATCGGCCCTAGATATAGTTAAAAGTTAGGGACGGTGGAACCGAAACGAATCTAAACATCCCGCCGCCCTTGCAATATAATTGCGAAATAAGGTACTTCATGTAGGAACTTCATAGGTGGACTTCAGTCTTTCTTATAACTCTAAGTATTATATAATTATTCTAAAATTAGGAACGACAGGAGCCGGACAGTATCCAACCAAATACTGTGCTATGCGCCACTGGAAGGCCTGATGTACTAGGGAGAACACCAGCGCGAATCACATCCCCATAGACGTCTGCTCCTAGTACCAGTGCAACCGTGGAGGGACGATAAAACGTTTCGTCGGACAGAGAGATATGGTCGAACTTCTCCTTCACCTTGGGATCGATCGGAGCGGAAGGCGTTCGAAGGTGTAATTCCGGATCGACCTTAAGAACGACTTCCAACCTGAACTCCTTGCTCATTTTCGATCGGAGCACTGCTGTACAAGGTTCTTCTGATCCGATGTTGACTGTTTTCAACCGAAATGCCCGTGCCAGGGAAGCATTAATCCGCGACACTGGCTCGCAGGGATCGATCAAACCTCGGGTGTCGTATGAAGTCGATCCGTTGTCGACAATCACCGTGGCAGTTGGTAGCACTTGTGGATTCTTGTGTTGCAGCAGTGGGTCAATGAGGGAGCCCGGATTGGGGTTTCAGGTTGAGAGCGAGGACGTTGGATGTGTAACCGGCCGGGAACGAGGCTGTTGGGTTGGTGATGCCGTCCGTTGGCGAGCAGGCCCCTGGGGTGTGGTGGTCGCTCTGACACACACAACATTAGCGTTGCTTCGGCAAGAGCGGCCAGAGTGCTCAGTGCCAAGCAATTCGGACAATATTGGTTGGCTATGACCGATCTCAGCCGCTTCTCCGCATTTAGTCTCAAAAATCTTTTGCACTTTTCAAGGCGTGATGCCTCGCGTTGGCAGCGGTAGGACTGAGTACCTGGCATAGCTATCGGTCTTGCGTGGACGGGGGGTCATCGTGGATGAAGTGTTGAGTGGTCTATCGTAAAGTAAAATATAATGGATTAGTAAGTTTCTTTAACTACGGAAATTAACAGACATGTAATAGGATTGGATTTCTGTTTCTATTGGAAGGAGGACTACTTTTGCAATTGGCCGTCTGATAATACCGCGGGTAGTGGAAAGATCTACCACACGGACCTTATCGTCGGCACCAGGATAAGTTTTATGGACTCGAGCGAGCCGCCATTCATGAGTCATTTCTCGATGCAATTCGCATGCTTTTCATTCTCAAGAAATATTCTTGGCCCGACTGACTGAATGATTATCAACCCACAGCCAAGACCGCTTGTCCTAGAGATCTAAGATTTGCCATTCACCTTCGTTTAGGAACCTATGAAAAAAATTTTGAAAGAATGTTACCTCAAAGTGCCTATAAAAAGGGGAAGGGCAAGCTTTCAAGAGTTAGGTAAGAAACTTTATCCAATTGACTTAAAACCTGAAGCACATACTTAACACAGCCAAAGCTAAAGCATAGAATTTGCGCATTTAAAAAAAAAACCAAGTTGATGTCATTTCATATTTAGCACACTCTTTTCCAAATTAATTTCTGTTCTTCTTCTTCTGTTTGTGTTGTATAGAGGTGGACACGTGATATCCATTTTATTAGTGATGGGCAGGGCAGTGACACGCGGAATAAAATAATTTTCTTGCGTTATCGACTTTATTAGGGATTTTTCTTGGTGAATTCAAGTTTCAAGCGCAATTAGAAAATTTTGTTGTATTGTATAAACTGGCACGAGGACGAAGTCGTGGTTATAATTGATTTTTCTCGATTAATCTTAAAAACATGCCAGGAAAATTAATTGGTAAATGTTTTCCAAGTCCCTTTGTGCACAACAAAAAGGACTACATGCAAGTCAATGCTTACATCATCTGTATGGATCTATCTAACAAAGTTAATTGTGGGTTTATCTGACACATAGGAGCTAGCAGTCACAATTGGGTTCTATATGGGCGGTAAGGATTAAAATGCTTTAGCTGCGATTTATACCATGTAAATTCTTGTTTCTAGATCAAATTGGTATTATTTTAAAGACTGTTGCGAACTTAAGGTAAGGATTTTACAGTCTAAGAATAAAAGCGATTGTCAACTCTGCTAACTTCACATTCTGCTAATGCCCTGTTAATTGATTGGCGTTTGTCCTTCTCTCCCTGCGTAATTACCTTAAATCGAAGCACAGCTAAGAAAGCAGAATTAAAGTGGGGAAGAAAATCTTCTTCTATATCAAAATGTCGAAACAATATTTCCGTAGTATCATAATTGCCCTCCTATGTGAGACCCATCCAGTGGCAGGATGCACTCGTCGTCGCCATTTTGTTTTGTTTGGCCTGCCTGGTCCAGGCCTGGGCAGGCAGGCAGGCAGGCAGGCAGGCAGGCAGGCAGGCAGGCATCATCAATTCCCACTGACACGTCATCCATCTTGGTGGGGCAAAGGGGTGGGCGAAGTTGGTGAAACGCACACACCGAGGCCTGCGGCAAAAGTCCTTTAAACGACCTCTGGCGCCAGCATGGAGGAGGAGCCAGAAACGTGGCAGCAACTGGGGAGCCGTAGTCCGCACAAGATTAGAAAATTCGACGTTGTGCAGCAGGCGAAATTAAAATGGCGACGAGGCAGCAGCAGCAGCAGCAGCAGCGGGACGCATCACGAATGCAAGGATGTGGAAGGATACTTCCAGCGCTCCCTCCCGTTTGGGAGTCTCTCAACGCTGCAGCGCAGCCATTAAAATCCACAGCTGCCTCCACTTTGGCCAGGCCAAAGGCACGTAAAATGGTCGTCGGCGTTGTAACGCACGCAAGGACATTTGAAGGATAAAGTCGCGTGCAGCGAGGCAACAACTGCACCGAGCTGCCGTTACTTGGCATACGAAATCAACTCGCCTCCCCACCCCCTGTGCCGGGGAGCCCCCGAAACGGGGTTTGTGCAGCGCGCGACTAAAGTAGTAGAAAAATTGAGTAGTAAATAAATGATAAACGAAAATAAAATGCAAGGACTCCCCCACACAAGACCTCTGACAGGATTACAAGAATGCTCGAAGGACTCACACAATGCCTGGGCAGCAGCAGCAGCAGGACTAGGACGGGACTGGGTTGGGGACGGTAGAACCAAGTGACTGCAGTGACGTCGTCCTGGGGTTCTTCTTGTTGTCTGTGCTGCAGTTTTTGAGGCAACTAAATTCACATTTGGTCCCCAGGACAAACGTGAAGTGAATACCAGGAGAGGGACATTAGCTGTAAGATCAGCCAAGACAACTGCAACGGGAACGATCGGTCAGCCTAGGCAAAGAGTGACGAAATAATTTCGACCAATACTCAGACAAACGATTCACGAGTTTCCGATGGGTAGGGAATTGTTGGAGGGAGGATTTTGACTTGGGTTGGTTGGAAATTTCCGTCGGTGTCACAGAATTTCTAGAGATTTCAGTTTATTATTTGAAAATCTTTTTAGAACGGGTTGATCAGCAACAGCGACACACGGTGGCGCAATTTGAATTTCTTTGTCGCAAAAATCATAACTTTTGAATAATTTAAATGACATATGACAGATAATTGTCCAACCTTTGAAAGAAATTTAAGAAACTGTAACTTTGATAACCCATAAGTAACCATCTAGAAGGCAGCCAGTTAGAAATCTTTGGTAAATTTCCTATAAGATAAAATAATGGTGTGCGAAAATAAAGCGTCGTGAACTTGCTTCGACCTGGTTGCACGCTCTTTATATCAACTTCGGCATGCGTTCGGAATTCGAACTCGGTACCTTTTGCACTAAATACGTATTGAGAAGCCTCTGATGGCACTTCAGCTATGTTAAAATTTAGGATTTAAGAAAAATGCCACCTTTTTTTATCAGACATATATCGCTCAGATAATTCAACACCGGCATAGAAATAGAAAAAGAGAATAGAGAGCAAATAGTTATTTTAGTTTCAACTTAATCTACCAAATTACAAAAAACTAGAGCGTAAGTTAAAGTCGGCTCTAACCGACTTCGATATACCCGTTACTCATGAAAAAACATGTTTAACAGTGTGACCATCCGAAAGGTATGCAACATTTTTTGATGATGGGAGGGGGGTAGCGGGAGGGCTTGGATCACTTTTTTGCTTATAACTTGAGAACCGCTCGTCCGATCTTTATTATTTCTTCGGCAAATTGATTCATTTTGCTAAAAACTAACTATCTCTAGAAGGTACGAATCGTCTATCTTCAAAACTGTAGGAGATATAACGTTTTTTCCAAATTGCGGGGGCGGGAGGGGGCGTGGCCAAAATTTGAAACAAACTTGATCTGCGTGCAGATAAAAGAAGCATTTGTCCCATACATGTCAAATCTCTATCTCTTACCATCTCTGAGATCTAGGTGTTGATACAGACAGACGGACGGACGGACAGACATGTCTATATCGACTCGGCTGTTGATGCGGGTCAAGAATATATATACTTTATATGGTCGGAAATGATTCCTTCTGCCTGTTACATACATTTGCACGACTTTAGTATACCCTTTTTACACTACGAGTAACGGGTATAAAAAGAGAGTGTACAGACTGGCTTACTGACTGATTCACTGACTCATTGGCAATCACCGCACAGCCTAAACGGTAAGAGATATAGGGCTGTAATTTGGAGAGGAGTTCTGTTAGTGGGAAAGGTGCTTACTAAGACGGAGCCCACGGGGAAAATGGACGGAAAATTCTGCACTCTAAAAACTATTTTTCATCCGATTGGCTTCAACCACGGTTTGTAAGGATGGAATACGAAATAGTTCGAAATATAATTTTCTGATGTTGGAAAATTTTAAACAAAGGTCGGAAAATTCTGCATAAAAAACTATTTTTCATCCGATTGTGTTGAAACTTGGTTTGTATGAACAGAATACGAAATAATTTTAAATGTGATTTTTCAATGTCGGAAAAACCGTCTCCAGGAGTGAAAATACCCGGAAAATTCTGCATGAAATGATCTATTTTTACTTCCTGTGGCTTAGAACTCGGTTTGTAAGGACAGTTTACGAATTAATTTGAAATTCGACTTTCCAATGTCGGAAAATTTGACCCAACGGTCGGAAAATTTCCGGAAAATTCTGCGAGAAGAAATTTATTTATCATCCGATTGGCTTGAAGCTCGTTTGAAATTGAAAATGTGATTTTCAATGAAGGAAAATCTGATCCCCGAGAGTAAAAATGCCCGGAAAATTCAACATGCAAAATAACTATTTTTATTCTGACTTAAAACTCGGGACAGGGCAGAGGTTGGGAAGTGGATGGGATGTGGGCGGGATGTGAGTGATAGTTGGATAGTTGGACTGCGGTGGGATGCGGGTGGCACGTTGTTTTGGAAGTGGGTAATGGAAATGGGTGAATGGGAAGTTGGTGGGATGTGTGCGGGAAGCGTGTGGGATATGGGTGGTATGTGGGCTGATATTGGTTCTATACTGTTAAAGGCGCAGCGAAGTGCGACGGGTTATGTGCTAGTAAGATATATATGTGTTCATAACATTTTTCAAACAAGACACCACACACCACCAAGGATGCTCGTTACCTTAATTCAATCATCAGCAGTCTTTGCCCGTCTTTAGCGTGTTAAAAGCAAAGCAGCAAAGGGAATCCCAAAGGCAGGTTTATGGCAAAATCCGACATCAGCAATAAACGCCAAGTCGCAGAAGCTTAATGTGCACAGGGAAGAAGAAATCAATGAACTTTTTAAAAATATTAATATTTCCATTTCAATGTGGCAGGAAACTAATATATTTCTGATTCAAAATAATATCTCTAATTTCAATTCTTATTAAATAGTTCTAGATGATGATAAAAATAAAAATGATATAATGATATGCAGCAAGCCACAAGCCCTGTAGCCCATTTATTTTAAAATCCACACACCACACCAAAAACAACTAATTTGTTTCATAAAACTTGGCTAGTCTTCGACTGTTTGTTAATAAAAACTTGCTCCCATTTAAAGTAGAGCATCTAACTGTACGCTGTGCAGGAATCAACTATTTTTGCTCCTTTTGCATATGTCGAATTTTAGCAAGCAAAAGGTTTTTTTTTTAGTTAGTGCGGGTTTCCATGTGGTCAACACGAGACACACACCTCTGGACAGAGAGTGGGAGAGAATACAATTTTGGCTGCTTCTAATTAAAGCCTGAATCCGGCGACGTTTAAATAAATTAAATTCAATTTTCCAGCGGCCGTTCATGGCTCAATGTTTGACCCCTGTGTACAGCCAACGGTAATCAGTGCCACATAACGCACTGAGAGCCAGCGTCTCCTCGCCACGCAAAAATCGCAAAAATCGTGCGTGCCCTTAAGACGCTCATAAAAAACGACAAACGGCGCTGCGCGCTTGGCCATGACCACTAAAAATGTTTTGTACTCACTGCTTAGGCCACCAAAAAAATAAAAAAAAAGAAAACCAACAAAATTCTTGGGTGAAGCCTGCAAAAAAGGACTCGACTCACTGATACCCCAAATAATGGAATTGAGCTTAAACTAGGTGCATAATCGTGGCATATCAGAGAACTGTGAATGTTCGTAATGGATTTCTACAGCATTTGCCATACCACACATATTACCCATGCCCCGCCCACTCCAGCCCACTGGTCAAAGTCATCATCGGTTCGATCATCGGTTATATCATCGTGTCATACCCTCGGTGTGCCATATAGTGGAAATGCCAAGAAACTATGATCTGACGGGGATGTGGTGATGGCGGGGACTTGGGGGCGGACTTCACAACCAACTGCTGCACGTAAGGCACGATTTTTTATGTTATGCTTTACGTTCTTCTCAACGCGAGTTGGGGCCAACGGCGCCCACCCGCCTGCGCGATTTGTGTCTCGCAGCCTTCTGCTGGATCTCAAATCTGGAATGCATTGCAAGTACAGGAACAGCAATAGCAGCAGCAACCAGAACTATAAACCGAATGGCAGCATTTGGAAATGAAGATATTTTTTAAATGGAAGAACAAATGTCAAGCGAAATTTAGCTTTAAGAGGGAAAATTGGTAAATTTTTATTTGTAACATTCCTAGAGTTGGAAAATCAACCAGAGGTCGGGTCAATCATTCCGAATTATCGCAGGTCGGGTAATAAGGTCGATGAACCTAGGCACAACCTAGGCCACGCTAAAGAAGGAATTCTCCATGTTTTTAAATTTTTTTATATATATTGGAATTATATGAACACCTTAAACTCAGACACCGAATTTTGGTTTGTGCAACGAAAATAATTATAGACTAACTGCAAACGAAGTCAGAAAAGATATTGAATTAAAGATTCTAAATCTGGATAATTAAAAATAAAAAAAATGTGTGAGTGTCGTTAACAATCTCGAGGCATTGATGTGAAACATGATGCTAAGCTTAAGAGCTCTTTAGGAGTTGTTTAAGTCACTGTTTACTGTTTGTAAAGTCAGTATGCAATTACCATTAAGTCACTGATAAGTCACTGTTACGACACTGTTAAGTCAGCTTTTAGTCACTGTCAAGTTAAGTTAAGTTACTATCAAGTCACTGCTTAGACCCGGTTAAGTCTCTGTTTACGGTTTGTCCAGTCACTATTAAGTCACTGTTTAGTCACTTACAAGTCACTAATTACCCAATGTCAAGTCACTGTTTAGTCAGCTTTTAGTCACTGTCAAGTCACTATCAAGTCATTGATTAGTCACTGTTAAGACACTGCAAAGTCACTGTCAAGTCACTGTTAAGTCATTGTTTAGGCACTATACAATTACTATTAAGTCACTGATAAGTCCCTGTTAAGACACTGTCCAGTCACTGTTAAGTCACCTTCACTTTCCGCCCAGTTTCCCCTTCTCTTTCCACGCACTTTGACTCCTCTCCCCCTGGGACGCTCCGCTAAAACAACAACAGAAAATATGCATGAAGTCGGCGTCACGTGACGCTGAAATCAAATTTTACTCCTACTAAAATCTTCCGTACCGAAATTAAAGATGTTTCACATCAAAAATAGAGGCAAGCTAACTTCTCGGCTCGACCGAAGTTCATATACCCTTGGAGCTTAAGATATGACAGATTTTTTTCAGACCTATCTTTTGTATTGGAGCTACTACTATACCACTATATAGTTGTCCGATTTCGACAAATCTTGGTGATATTATGTAAAATCATTAAAAACTTATAAATACGTGCGTTGAGAGTAGTTTTTCAACCGATCGTTCCTATGACAGCTTTAAGCTATAGTCATCCGATTTGAATCAAACTAGACAGAAGTATGTGAAAGCATATAATATTAATATATAAAGTTAAGCGATAGCATTGAAAATCGGAAAAGTTTTTTCTTACTGAGACTTTTTTTGAGTCCATCTTTTCTATGGCAGCTATTCTATATAGCTGTCCGATTTTGATCAAGCTTGGTGGAATTATGTGAGAGCATTAAAAGCATATAAATACGAAATTTGGAAACGTTTGCGTGGAAAACAAAAATGTTTCTTGTTTTTCAACCAATCGTTTCTATGGCAGCTATATGCTATAATCATCCGATCCGCCCGGTTCCGACAAATGTCCAGCATATTTGTATCTAAAGAATACGTGCAAAGTTTGGTTAAGATTAGCCGGGCATGGCTATATTTACACAGCTCGTCATGCTGATCATGAATATATACCCTATATCTAGTCGAAGATGCTCTTAGACATCTCTGCAAGAGTATAACCATTGTTGTGGATGGAATTCGGAAGCTATGGAACCCGAAACAAACCCAATGTAAATTATTGTATAGCTATTGTAGAGAAAAAAGGTAGTGTGACCGTAAATATAATTTATTTTATTTATTTATTTATTTATTTATTTATTACTAATTTCTTTATTCCTAGTGCTACAAGGATAACCTTTTACATTAGTGCACTAGTCCTTTACATAACATACATACATACATTAAAACATTAATCCTACTTTTACTAAAACTTAACCTAATACATAATTCAGTTAAATTTGATTTGTATTATTAAAATTATTATTGAATGAATTTGTAATTGAATATAATTATTAATTTTCTCCTATTAAAAATTCTTTAAGTTTTACCCTAAATTGCGTTGCATTACTAACTATTTTTATTTGTGTAGGTAGTTGACTCCACAGACGAACAGAGTGAACAAAAAAATGTCGCTCTGAACAAGTTAATTTATGACGTATGTTGTTTATGTTTTTGGTTCTAGCTGATGTGCTGAAGCATAATTCATCATATAAATAGCTTAGTTCTTTCGTGCAAATTACCCTGTGCAAAAGAACCATGCTCCTGAAATTAGTCCAAGATCGTAGATTTGTGTGGCAAACCCCGTAATGTGTTCTCTTCGCTTGACATTGTAGACGTATGTAGCAATACTATTGAAAGTTACATTAAGTCTACGCTGAGAAGCTGCGTCGCAGTTGCCAAATAACTCAATTCCATAGCAGAGCGTGGGTGAAAGATATGTTTTTGCTATCAATAGTCTAAGGTCGATAGTTAAAAACTGTTGGGTCAATGAGAGCTGTCTTAGAAGTCCGAAAGTTTTTCCAGTGGCTTTAATCACATGATCACTCCATGATAGAGTGTTGTTAATAGCTATGTCAAGGTTTAGCGCCTGCTCGACATAATTATTTGGTGTGCAGTTTACGATTAAGTCCGGCAGGCTTTCAGTGGTCAGCGGTTTTTTGTATATAACAATACACTTACATTTTGTCGGATTAAGTGATAGATAACTCACTATTACATAGATTTACACATTCATTAATTCTGTCTAAGGGACAACTGACATAAAGCTGGACATCATGGGCATACATGTGAACATTACAGTTAGACAACGAAACGGGGAGATCGTTTACATACATTGAGAAGAGAAGTGGACCAAGAATTGACCCTTGAGGTACGCCACGTTTCAAAGAAAGGACTGCTGACTTCTGATGATCGGTAATCACTGTCTGTCTTCTTCCACATAGGTACGAAGAGATAAGTTTGATACCAGTTTTAGAGAAATTAAAAAATTTAGCTTGTTTAGTACATAAAATGTCATGGTTTACCGTGTCAAAAGCTTTGCTAAAGTCAAGTAATGTCAGAAATGTTACCTGGCTGTTATCAACTTGCTTTCGAATATCTTCGGTGACCTTTATTAATGCCGTGATACAACTTCTGTGTTTCCGAAAACCGAATTGCATATTACCAAAGACTTATTTATATTATAGATGACGCATCTGAAACTAAAAACGAGTCTTTTTGGGAGCTGGATGCGAATTTTTGCATTTCGCTGCCTTTACGAGGATGCGCATACGGAAACTTTCTAAATTAGCTATTCTGCTAAGAGCAAAAATTTATAGATAATTTAGATGACACATGTGACGCAAATAACGACTTTTATTGGGAGCTGACATTGGCTCCCAAAAAAACGAGAGCGTAAGTTAAAGCCGGCTCTAACCGACTTCGATATACCCGTTACTCATGAAAAAACATGTTTAACAGTGTTCCTGCGTTCCTTAGGGTGACCTTCCAAAAAGTATGCAACATTGTGTGGGTAGCGGGGGGCTTGGTTCACTTTTTTGCTCATAACTTGATAACCGTTCATCCGATCTGGATGCCCTAAAAAAAAGGAACACATCTGTTAGAATTGGGAAGACCAAACCAACGCCAGGTTATGTAATGCATAGAATAAATAAAAGGACACCGAAACTCCAATCAAGATTATTTAGCAAGTCCTGGAACAAAGTAAAGTATAACTATTTTAGATCGAAGGTATTCTTAATTAGTTTGAGAATTTTAAGAAGAGAACTTTCAATATAATTCAGAAAATTTAGGGCAGGGCAAGGATTGCTATCCTTTGGTAAATGACAGTCTTTGCCTGTGTTAAAATCATGGCTGAAGATTGACATATAAGGACATCCATGATTTCAGTAACAGCCCAATGCCAAATCAGGGCTGATTCAACCCTGATTCAGTACTGAGTCGAACAAAAGGGGAGCTATATAAATTCCAATATATTGTCGAATCAAATCAATCATTTATAAATGTAAATGTAAAAAGCATAAAACAACTGCCCCCTCTCATATCAGCAACAAATTTAAATATGTGATTACTATCAGTCAGAAACGCAATTTCCTAAATGTTACATTTTCGGCTTGGCAGATCTAGATTTGTTACGTTAGTATCGAACCTGTTCAATTTTAAACAGCACTTCCTGAATCCCCTGGTTATGATGGGGTTGACGGCAGGGTAGTTAAAGCCTTTCCTGAGAAGGGTGTCCTGTTTCTGGCTATGCTGTATAATTCGATAAAACGATTCTGTCACTTCCCCTCCCAATGGAAGTGCGCAGTAATTGTGATGGTCCCAAAGAAGGGGAAAGAGATGCTTATCGTCCAATAAGCCTGCTGCCTACATTCTCCAAAATATTCGAGAGAATATTCTTGAGACGTATGTTGGCCGTCAGTGCTGTGGACGAAGCTCTCCCAGAACACCAATTTGGATTCCGCAGTGCCCACGGAGCCCCAGAACAGGTACACAGGGTTTGCAATCACATCCCGGAGACTATGGAAGAGGACTCGTACTGCTCTGCTGTCTTCCTCGACGTTCGACAAGCATTTGATCACGTGTGGCATGATGGCCTGTTTTTCAAACTCAAGTCCCTCCTCCTTTGCTACGTTTCTTTCTCGAAGGTCGCTGCTTCATGGAGCTCTCGAGCATCCGGCGCATCCGAGCGGGTGTACCTCAAAGAAGTGTACTTGGCCCAGTACTGTACACCTTGTTCACCGCTGATGTGCCGGTCCCAAACGCACAAAACACACTGATAGCCACTTATGCTGATGACACCGCCTTCCTTGCTTCCAGCCCCATCGCCAGTAGAGCGTCAGCCACAGTGCAATCCTTCTTGGACGGCTTCAGTGCTTGGGCCTCCCGCTGGAATATTGCCGTCAACCCGGATAAAAGTCAACACTGCACCTTTACGAAAAAGAGAGGTAACACCCCCAGGCTTAAGCTGAACGACTCAGCCATACAACACTCGTCCTCAGTCAGGTACCTGGGCATAACACTAGATAGGAGACTTACCTGGTCTGACCACATTAAACAAGCTGTGGCTGTCACTAATGCAAAGGCGAACAAACTGGACTGGCTCCTTAGACCGAGATCTGGACTTTCATTACGCGCAAAGATTTTACTAATTAAGTCAATAATCATACCGACCTGGAACTGGGGTATCTGCCTCTGGGTTACTGCCTGTGACACCTCCATTAAAAAGGTCGAGACGATGCAGAGCAAGATCTTGCGCAGAATGCTCGGTGCAACCCGGTATGTGCGTAATTCCACCATCTACAAAGACCTCGGCATACTCCCAGTCTGCTCCCAGATCAATTGCCACACCGCCTAGTGGCTCACACTAACCGTTTCGCCAATGATCTAGCGACAAAGAGGATACGAAGGCGACTCAAAAGACGACATCCCTCCGACCTTTGGATTCACGGAAGGCGACCAACAGGAAGTCTCCTTGGTTCACCCTAACTGGCTCTCATTCTACTTGTAATGTGTCCTTTTTCTAGCCAACTGGCAATCTGTTTTTGTTCCTGTACCTGTAACCTTGTAAAAATTTGTAAGCGGATTGAGTTCCGTGCATCCTTTTTGTCCTTATGTATAGAAAAAAAAAAAAACAACTTCCTGCATAAGTTGGTCATCAATATTTCTATTTTGTACGATGCTTATCCAACAGCTTCTTCATTTCCTTGATGAAACAGCCCTCAAAGTCCGGTGATTGTGTCCAGTGTGGCCGGGCTTAGTTTTTTGCATCCAACGCATCATAAATTTCCCGTAGACATTCTCGTTTCCCTTGAACAATTTTGTAAAAATATTTCAAATGTTTGGCCAAACTCAAGCTCTTATAAAACTCAGCACATATCATGTTCTGCACATTCAAATCAATCTTAATGTCCAATTTCTTTAAGCTTTTTTTAAGCAGCATACAGTTACGGCGAAAATGCTATCATATAGACTGCCCCTGTAGCAAGTTTCTCAATATTTCGTATGTCTGAGCTTTGAATCGTATTCGTCTATTGGAGTATCTAGTGGGCGTCCATCAGATACGTGTAGGGTCCCATCGTTCCAATATATGTTCAAAATTTTAAAGTTTACAATCAAAATTAGTTAAATTTTTTGCTATTTTAAGATTGATTTTATTGTTTGGACATAATAAAAACCAATTTTCCTACTTAACACACATTTTTTGTATATAAACTAGCCAGTTTAAGCCGGCTCGAGGTCATGTTAACTTTTAAACAGTATGCTTAACTGTACAGCTGTTTCAAGCTGCCGGTCCCATCCTTCAAAACGTTACAGTTAAAGATGGTCCTGGAAAATCCACAAACTTAAGCTGGAAAAATACTGATGAGTATTTGTCTATACAATAAAAATACTTCTTCATCAGCAACAATGTCTTTAATGCAAGAATTGCTGGCATTCAATGAAAAGCATCGAATAATAAAGAGTCCCTTAAGAAACTTTAAGTCACAAATTCAAAGCTATTAAGAGGACTTTTTCTGCCTTTTTTACACACGCTTTTACGGCGCGACTTTTCTATCTGCGACTTTTATAAAATATAAAATATCTATTTTCGAATTATTTGAAACCATTTAAATGACTTACTAAAATTACTAACAAAAGCCTTAGGTCAGAGGGTGGTGTCCCAAGGAATACAAATACACATATATATATATTTATAGAAATAGTTCCGTTTGGTGCGTTTGACCAACTTCATGGGTAAATTTGTTGTGCCTTCTTCATGCATTTTGCAGCTAAATCCAATCACAAATTGCCAACGTTGCGTTGTTGTTGTTGTTGTTGTTGTTGCTGCAGTTGTTGCTGTTGTCGTGGTCATGGCAGAGGCAGCGACAACATGCCGCAAGATTTGCTAAGCTTTTGGACTTGGTCTTGGACTTGCCTTGACTTGACTTGCCCGCCTGTTGTTCCCCGATTGTTGTTGTTGTTGTTGCTGTTGCTGTGCCTGTTGCACTCTCGACATGGTGCCTTTTTGTTGCTCCGGGGCCCGAAAACTGTGACTGACTTTGGGCTCATGTTGTGCGCGCGTTTCCACTCAGCTGGCAAGATTTGTGCCAGCAGACAAGTGCGACATGATGTTATGTGTCAACAGCTTAATTCGCAGCGCGACGCAAGACGAAGGATCGCAACGAGCGAGACACGGCCGTTGTAGAGAGCTGTATAGGCCCCGTTGTCCGATTTCAATCTAAGCGAATCCAAATCCAAAACGCACTCCACACACACACACACACAGCTTACTTTGGCATTCAATTATTTATTATTTATCCAACTGTGCCAAGCCAGATCCTGATGAAATGTTGGTCAAGCGAGGTGACACCTCTCCACATGGGGAGGGGGGGAACATGGAGTTCGCAGTGAGTTGACATCCAAGTCAATTATGTGGCCGACAGGCGAGCTGAGTTAAATAAAGCTAAGCTGACCTAATCGTCCGCCAACTGACTGAGATGGGAATAAAACTCAACTTAGCTGAAACTATTTGCAGAGTCAACTGAACAGATGTGGGGCCTCCGCTCCCGCCTGACCACATCGTGTGACGTGTGCCAATCAAAACGCCAAACAGCTCAAATTACAAAACCAATTTTGGCTGTCAAAAACTAAAAAGGAGCAGAGCAACCCAAGTGCCAAGGGGGACAACGGGGAAACGGAGGCAATAAAAAGGCGATCGCTTCACAGGCCCCCAAAAGACCAGGCCGAAACAGGTCGCCAGCTGCAGCAGCAGCAGCAGCAGAAGGCAAAGGCTTAGGGCCTTCAGTTTTTTGAGAGCTCTCCTCCGATCATGCTCTCAGCTCACGCAAAATAGTCGTGCACGATTTGGTTCGTGATTTTGTGTAACGAAGCGCCCAAAAAGCATCTAGTTGGGGCTAGAGCCGCACAGTTGATGATGACGACGGCGACGGAGCCGATCTCATGACCAAAATAACAACGCAATACGCTGGAAATTCATCTTGTAGTTGGATTAGGAAGGCAACTCCAGCTTTGAGTTTTGAGAGCAGCGGCGACACTTGTGCCTCATTTTGGTGACTCAAATGCTTGCCCTTTGTCTCGCACTTTCATGGGGTATGTGCAGTTGCGTATGAAGGTTGCAAGGCTTGGATTCATTTAGGTCCTTCGAGTCGGATAATGGAATAGAACTGATCTTCCGAATTGCAGTCTAGCATACTAGTGATCGGTATCACAGTTTCCAAACTGTTAGACAGCCAAAAACGCCAACAAAAAAATTACAAAATTTTTTAGGTAATCTAACACGCATGTGGTAATAAGAAATAGCGGAGTTCGGCTTATTTCTAAGAATAATTCAATTATATATTTTTTGAACTAAATAAGTCTTTATCTTTTGTAAAGCACGATAATTTATGTTATGCTTAGGACATTAGAGGGGCTAAGTCGGTGGATAGAAGAAGAAAGTCAAAATCAAAATTTGTTCAAGTGCGCACTCTAGCGATCGCTGCGCTGTGGCACCATCCTGTTGAAAACAAAAGTTGTTCGTTTGCAGTCAGAATTATAATGACTAAATCAGTTATCATGGCCCGGAAACACTCTCCATTAACGGTCACGCAGATCCTTTTCTTACAAATTCCATCCGAAAATGTCGAAAAGAGTAACTTAATTTAGAAAACGAAAGTTATAAGTAAGTACTATAACTTCAGAAATAAATTTTTAAGTTAACGGTATCTAGATTTATGTTCATTTCATCATTCTAGATTATGTTCCATTAGATATTTGGAATTTCTAAAGCCAGCTTCGGGTTCAGAGTGATACACTTTCTAGACAAGTTCATTTCAAGCATTCCTTTACCACTGTGGAGCAAAAATAATGATGGGAGTCTTGAATGATCGACTATCGGAATGGGTGACAAAATATGGTAAACTAAATGAATATCAGGCAGGACTCTATTTGAATATGAACCCACCCGACTACCTCACATTCTGTCAAATGTAATCAGAAGAGAGAAAATTTATTGGTACAACGACCTAGCTATGCACCTTCAAGTTTTTAATATACAACTGCCTGATGAAGTAAACCATACGGAATGGCGCAATATGTGTTGATATACTAACACAAATAAAACTTAGCAGGTCAAATCATTTAATTGATAGTGCACAAGCCAGCGAAACTAGGATTTACAAGTACCGTGACTATTACAAGGGATCTGAATTCTGCTGCGAAAACTTCACACTCAAGAAAATATCCTGGATTATAAAGGCGCGCGGAGGGAAACTCTATTAACAGTACCCGGTCCAGACAATGCAACCTGTGTAACCTCAATGAAGACGAGACGATGCAACATTTCATCGGAAGATGCCCAGTGCTACGCGAATTCAGATGAAGATACTTCAAAAAGACACATTTAACTGAGGTGGAGATTATTGATGTTTTAAATGGAAGTGATGATGAAAATTGGTCAAAACTTGCAAGTTACATAAAGCAAGCAATACTTTATAGAAAAAGCTTAATCGAAGAATTTTAGTTTTCTAGTTCGTCATTTAATTTTAATCTACATGTTTTTTGTATTATTTAACAATATATGTAAAAGACAATATGAATGTAATAGTATATGTTAAGATAAGACTTATGATCTTTTGAACTTCTTTGTGCTGGGAACGATGCGGTATCTTGAGACGATCTTGGCAGTCGTGTGTAGTACCAGAATAGAGAAGAACAAAAGATGTGGCTGACGGTTTATAAACCAAAAATGTCTTTAGTAATTTGTTATAAGTACACAACTTTTAAGAAAATAGTGATGAAATAAAGACTACTACTACTACATTCCTTTACCACTTGAGGTACTGCGCTGAGAATAAATTAATTTTAAAAATCTTGTCATAATACTTATGCAAATGATAAGAAAGTAGATCTAGGCTCAACCGGGGTTAGAGCCCACAAATCAAAAATGAAAAGCTGCGTGCCTACCTACTGAGCAACTACATTGCAATATATGAATCTTAATAAATGAATCTAGAAGCAAAAATGGGGAACCAATATCAGCTTCCACGAACAAGCACTTTTTATTTCAGATGCGCCATCTATAATATCTATACATATCTGGTTAAATGGATGCCAAAAGCTTAATTGGAACGAAAGCTTTGGGAAGCTTTGCAGAAAACTGTAGGATGGTTGATAAGTTGCGAGATAATTAATCTTTTTTTTAAGATTTTTAAGCTCAAAATCAAGGATTTTCAGATTGCAAGATTCTCGAAAAAGAGATTTTCAATTTAGATTATAGATTGAGCTTTTTCTCGGTGTAGGGATTCCTTGATAGGGAATCCTTAGGGGCTGCTTGGCAGCGAATCCTGTGGCATCTGTTGGTAAAGAATCCTTTGTAGGAATGCGATTTGCTTATAAAATTTTATGAGGATGAGCATCAGTAAAATAATACAGAGCATGAAATACGGATAGTTAAGGTTGTGACCAGGGGGTATATCTTCCGCACAAAACGTGTTGAAGGAGGAAGAAGAGTATAAACAGGAGGATGCCAAAAGCAACCATCAATATCTCAGTACTTCAAACTGAATGTCATGTTCAATAGATACGTTAAATTCACTGAAAAGTGCTGACGATACCATAAGCCCAACTAACGCCCCCAAGAGACCGGAGTCACCCAGATACCGATTTGAAAAGCAAACTGTCGGACGTGACCAATCTCCCTTGGCTAAGTGCAAGATCCAACTGAAACCTCTGCTAATCTTGATACCGAACTCCACGTCGAAACTCAATTTAAAACTCAGCAAACCCCAAACTCGGTTCAGGACCCTCGTCACCCACAATAATTTGAGACAAGACTTTCCCGATACGAAACACCCTCTCAACACGCGATACGAATTTGTTAACGTGCCAAATCAATCAAAAATTGATTAAGTTTCTTATAAAAATAATATTATTTATTTGTTTTTTTATTTCAACAAAACTTGGTATTACTGTTGTTGCAATTGGCCCGAACATGCTTGTTGCAGATCTTTCTGAACTGCTGCTGCAGGCTCTCAAAATTATTTTATTATCCAAATACTTATATTTGCCTCTACGGTATTAATCAGTGCAATTTATTCTTCCTCATGAAAGTGCTTCAAATGATGCTTGCGCTCACCCTTTTTTCCGGACATTTTTTTTCTTTTAATTACTTTTTGCGCCCAAAAAAACTGAAACAGCAGCTTATAACATCCACAAATTTAAAGTTCGATGTTCGAGTGGATTGACTTTTTGTTTCTCGGATTCTTCTTCTCGGCTAGCATCTATATCTATAAACCATAGTTAGGAATGTACCACACGACACAGTTCTTTTGGTGTCATGTGTGACAATAACCGATTGTTCCTTCCTCACAGAAGTTTCACACAAAAGTTTACTTTATTTCAGCCTTAAGAAGTGCATTAGCAAATCGGTTTCTGAGTTTGCTCCGTCAGTTGGTATTTACCTGTGTGTTTGTCTTACCTTGAAAATCGCTGACTACTCTCAAAGGCTGCTTCGGTGGTCGATGTTTCGCCGGGTGACTTTGACTTCCATCTCCATCTATGTATGTACGACGCGACGTCTGCAACTGAGGCCTTATCCTCTGCAAATGCCTGCCAGTTATTTGCTCCCATTGTTCGCAGTCGTGGTCAATATTGCGTTGCTCCTCCGCTCCTCCAGCACCGCCGACTCCTGGCCGCAGCTTTCGTTTTCGTGGTCAAAAACATGTCCTGCCTGCACTGGAGCTCTGCGTTCGCCTCGAGTCTTTTGTCTTATTTGATTTATGAGTTTTATTGTGGAGCCTCTCCTTCGAGCTGAGTTGGAGCTGTGTGAGTGTTTGGCTGGGCGGCTTTCAATACCTTTTTGGAGTTCACAAGTAGCGTGCTTTGATTTCTGTTCCCTCTGTGGTGATGCTTTGGTGGTACTGCCAAATTTGGTCGACTTGAGTTCCGTGTTAGGGGGCCCACAGCGAGCGAGCGAGCGAGCGAGAGAGATCACTTTGATCAGGCCCAGGACAAGTGCGAGCTGCGTGGGCGTGGGAAAATTGCTGCCAACTAATTAGAGTTGGACAGGGAGGGAGACTGAAAACTGCAAATAAAGTAATTTTAAGCAATGGAAGCTTTCAACATCTAATTAAAATTATTTTGCTACAGTGTAACCGAACGCTAAAACAAATATATCACCGAAAAATATTCGATTTTCTATATATCGCCTCGGAAAAATATCCGATAATAATTCGTAATTCTAGGCACCAATATCGATATATCGATCATTTTTTCGACATCCCTACTCAGAACATAGGAGCTTTTGTAGACGTCATTATTGGAAAAGTGAAAGTAATGAAGAGTCAGTGCTCTAAAGCTGCCTTCACACTGTTCGACACATGATACATGATAGTCGATAGTAGTCCTGCTTTTTGGTAGGTTTTAAATTTGAATAGCGTATCAAATTCAAAGACTTCCATGGGGAAATGGGGGGGCTACTAGATATCATGGGTCATGTGTCGAACAGTGTTAAGGCAGCCTAAAATATACGAATAATAAAAATCAAACTTTCTACAAAATTGGCGAATATTCTCCATTTTTGTATGAGATAGGATTATCATATATATTTAGATCGAAGATGAAGATTGAAAAACCTCAAATTCTCTAAATTTTATAATGAGTTTAAATTATCATAACGATTTCACTTGTTCCTTATGTAATTAGGAACCTTTCTTTTTGGCAGCTCTGCTTTTGGCAACTGGTGGTAGCTCAGAACTTCTAGTCATAGATCTTCTGGACCTAATGAAGGCGTATGTTGTCAGGTAAAGCTGCAGATCGGTTCAACTTGGAGAACCCAGAGTGATCCTGGCTTACTGCTTCCCAAGTCGACTCACACCTCCTCATGTTGACCACCGGAAACAGAGCGATGCATCCGTAAAGCTGCTGGCTAACGTAAGCGGCGGCCCGCCCTTACCTACAGGGTGCGTCGGGTTTGGTACCCACCACCAATGAAAACTGAGACAACAATACCCATCTGAGGACGATTTAAGGATATCCACACGGAATGTCCGCACCCTCAACAGAGATGCTGCTGATCTTAAGACCTAAGGCAAAATTATTTAGTATTTGTCGCCAACGGAAGACAAGACAGACCCAATAAAAGACGAATTATATGAGCGCCTGGAACAACTAAACGAGCACTGCCCCGATCACGACATTGGGAAGTAAAGGAGTCGGGAGTAAAGGAGTTTTTGGTTCGACAGTCGTTCGATTAAGCCTTCATGAAACAACCTCTCGTCATGGAAAGAGGCTAATAGATTTCGCTACAGGCAAAAATACTTCGACCTGTAAGTCCCCTGATCGCGAAATCAGATTGATCACGTTTTGATCGACGGAAGGCATTCATCGAGTGTACTAGACGTGCGCGCGATTCGAGGGGCGAGTATAGACTCGGATCACTGCCTTATCGCAGCCAAAGTACGCACGCGAATATAAGAATAAAATAAGGAAAAGTCACAATTGTTAGTATATTAGAATTCCTCGATAAACTAAGCAACGATCGAATATTTACAGGGTTTGTGCGGAAAATAATAGGTCTGAGACGACTTAAAAAAATTTCGTTAAAATTTTTTAAAATTTTCAAAATATACTCTTTTTGCGTCGAAGCAGCACTGCCTGCACGATATCCAGGCATTGAAGTCGTCACGGAAGGTATTCTCCGGAATAGCCTTGATGGTGCTTGCTGTTTGGATCCCCTCTGTTGTCTCAAAATGCTTGCCTTTCATAGGCCTTTTTAGGCGAGGAAACACAAAGAAAAGTCCGGGGGCGTCGGGCTGTAGGGTGGCTGCGGAAGCGTTGGAATGTCTGCCTTGGTCCGGTAGCTGTTCACAAGAAAAGCGGTGTGAGCCGGGGGCGTTGTCGTAATGCAACTTTCAGTCGGACCCGTTTGACCCTTCGTAATACTTGGCGTTGACGGTTTGTCCAGGAGGAACAAGTTCATGGTGGACGACGCTTTTGATGTTAGAAAGAGCATTATTTTCACTTTTGATTTGCTCTTTCTTCCATTTTTTGGACGAGGAGCAGCCGGCGTGTGCCACTCGGAAGATTGCCTTATTGTCTCGTAGTCAAAGATCCATCCGGTGTTTCACACAGAATTGTAAATAGTAAACCGTGTGTCCTTTACAGTCCTTTACAAATCCGTCTTTCTATCCAAATCGTTCACTGAAATTGTTCCTTCTAAAGGCTTTGCCTACGTCTGAGGCCGACCTGTTGGTCCATTCACAAATGCAATTTACCTGTCCGAACTGTTCTGTGTATGCGGTGTATGCGGTTCGTGTATTGGCTAATTTACTGTTATGACGTCAGCTGAAAAGACGACACCTTCTCTGGCTGGTGGGTTGCCAAAGGTCGCCGGAGGCTCAACTTCAATTGCTTGTAATTGTTGTCCAAAGCGCCTGTTTAAATGTTTGTCAAACGGAAAAGACGTGTCAGCTGGCGCCGTTGTCGTTGTCTCCAGACCCAAAGACAAAGAAAAATGGTCCACGTTTCACGGCGTTTTTTGTACATGTCAACGTTGCGGCTGCTGCTGCTGCTTCAGTTGTTGTTGTTGTTGTTGTTGTTGCGGTTGTTGTTTTTGCAGGCAACGAACAGGATAAAATGCGCTGTTTACATTCTCTAATTTCGCTTGTTCATTGTCCAGCGAAGCGTTCGCGTGCATCCCGAACCCGCACACATGCAGCACCACCATATCACAGGCCGGTTGAACAAAGCTTCTTCTTGTCTTTTCCTATTTATGTTGATTTTTTTCTTCTTTTTTTTTTGGTCAGCCAGCGGCTTGAAAATTAAGCCCAGTATCCATATCCCTCCGCCAACACTCGCCACCTTTCTTTAGGGGCTTGGAGGGAGCGCAGCATCTTCTCTTTGCTTTTCATTTGGCTGCCTGGCAAAAGATTTCAAAGTAATGTTACATCAAGTGGAAAACACTTGCACATACTCGTACACATTGGCTCAATGTCCGACGGACGGAGAGAGGTGTGAGTACCGAAACCGAAACCAACCGACTCCTGGGCAAATGTTCGCTTTGTTCTTCTGCCTCAGTCAGCATTTTGCAGGCAGCTGCAGATTCAAAAAAGTAAAAACTTTGATTTGATTTTAGGCACAAAAACCGAACTGGAAATGCACTTGAACCGAACACCCTGCAAAAAAAAAGATAACCAGAGAGTGAAAGCCCACAGATACTTTGTTTTTGATGTTTTTTTTTTTATTTTTAAGAAAATTTCATAAAAATGAAATTCAAGCCTGACAAGCAGACCGAAACCAAATCTTCTTTTTTTTTAAATGGACAAAGAAAATTGTGTAAAGTTAACAAATCAATATTCAAATAAGTATATCAGGCCTGTTCGATCAAATCATGCGGAATCGGAATTGTTCTGGTCGGATGACGGTGTTCTTCGGCTTTAAACTTTAAAACCCCATTCACCTTTATTTGATACTCTTGATGACAAAAAGATTCGCCGAATTCTTTAATAATCCCTTAGAAATCACAGCTCTTACTAATTCCGATCAATCGAATTCGTAAACGGGAACAACCCTGTATATAAGGTATTTTTATGAAATCAATGAATGGTCACACTACAATTGTAAAAACAAGGAGACGAACAGAAGCGTGCAATAAAATTATTCGGAATGGAACTATTACCGTTTTGTACTTCAAATTTGTAGTATGTCTGGTGCTTGAGTGTATCTCAATTAGGTTTGAAATATTCTAGAAGAGAATTCTAGAATATTCGAGAATTCTAGAGAATTCAATCTAGAATAGAAAAATTACAGTTAATATTATTAAAATGAGAACAGACGTTCTTGAATCAAGAACATTTCATACCTACAGTTAGCTGAAAAATTTAAGAAAAGATCGTTCTTAGTTCAAGTACATAAAATCTTGGATCGAGGACAAAATAGACTTACAATGCAAGCTCCGAAAATGAGAATTTTTAAAATTTTTATTTGGTTCTAACACTTTGCTTATGGAGTGAGGGTAGATTTCTGACCTCTAGTACAAACATCTGGGTCTTTGATTAATTCATTGCCTCTGCACTGATAGAAAAATCAAGAATTTTTGTACTAAAATGTAGAATTTTCACTTTCAAAACTTTAATAAGCCGGAAACTCTTGATTTAAGTACAAACATGCTTGATTCAAGAGCTTTTAAAAGAGCTTTTCAAGAGCTTTTTTAAAAATCCCTAAATTCTTGATTTTAATAACGTTTGGGATATGTTAAGCACGACTCGGGAAATCTTGAGGATCTTTTAGAGCTTAAATGACTTATTTATGTTTGCTAAGAGCGATTTTTACTGAAAGTAAGAGCTTGTTTTTACAACAAGAACGAAATGATCTTAAACTAATACGTTTTTTTCTTGAATCAAACATTTTTTTTTCTTATTTTGAATTGTTAAAATTCAACTTTGAATGTAACAACTAGACCGGCTTGGCAAATTCTAGACCGAAATAGGATCAAATCAAGAGCTTTTTTTAAAGATCGAATCGTTCTGCTTTTTTTGTAGTGTGAATTTTGATATTATACAGAGACCTAGTTTCAAAATCAAATTGTACATATTTTTTGAAGTATTATTTTGTTTCTAAGGTTGACTTTAGAATTTATTAGATGAAGAACATTTTGCATATATTTTGAGAGCAAGTCGGGCTGTGCTTAAGACCATAAAAGACCAAATAGTATGTCCAACTAATTATTATGAAAATTCGAAATGTACTTTCAATATCTCGAAACAGTCTCAAAACAAGAATTTTGGGTTTAAAAAAATTGTACGTGATATAGGAATTTTGTACTTGATTCAAGTAAATCCGTACTTACCCTTCTATTGATACCGTATGTACTTGATATAAGTACAAAGTTCTTTGTTTGGTTTTCAGGGTTCAACGAGGAGAATCCGCTGTTTATTATATTTAAGGGTACATCCTTCTGGATTTCGTAGTTTTCTTGGGTTTTTTGTGGTCCTAAGCTTAAAGTTTCCTCGCGGTTAAATTATTGCGTACGTTTTCTTTTGACCTCCCGTTTTGTCAATCGATATGCCAATTGTGTTAAATACACAAATTCTGTTCTTTTATATGCAATTTGATACACTTTTGGGTATACTTAACTTTCTCTCTCTCTCCAAAGTCCACACACTCGATCCGATCCGAGGCAAGCTTTTATAATGCATGACAAATTTTGTTGACTTGAACGTCTCCCACCCCCTCCCCCACACAAAATTGAGTATCAAAATGTACAAATCTTTGCGTTTTTGCCATTCAAATTGAATAGCAAAATGCTTTAACATTGCCGTTAGCAATGCGTCGTTTTGTAATACGTGTACACTTCAGACAAACTGACAGCAGTTCGCATATGCCAAAATAAAAGCAAAAGGATGTATGTTTGTATGTGGGTTTCCCCGAGTCAGTCAAAATAGTCGCACTTGACTCGAACCGAAACCACACCGCTTTGGGTCTGCGTATCCGGCTGAATATCTATCAATGTGCTTTCGGTTATTCATCAACGAAAATGTCTAAATTATTCAAATGGAAATGTGAAATGTCGCCGTCGACCACCCGGGGGCCCCCGCCATCCATTTTGGCAGCAGCAGCTCTTAGAGACATTTGTGTTTTGTTTTTGGACATGTGGACCAAAAGCCGAATTGATGAAGCGGCAGTAGACCGTCCAGTTCAGGGTGGTGGGTAGAGAGAGGAGGTCTGGTCCTGCGACTGCTACATAAATTTCTATGCCCAAACGAGACCTGGCTAACCAAAAAGATTTCAAATTAAACCAGAGCGAGCATGGCAGGCCTAGACTTTACGTTTTTGTTGTTTATAAATAGACTTGGTTCCCAAATCTTTCCCAGCAGTCAGTATTTTCCAATTGTTTGTATACCCTTGCCAGGGGTATTGAACATTTTCTCAGAAGCTTGCAACGCATAGAAGTACAGTAAATATTGGTTATACTTATGACAAAATATTTTACTCCAAACTCTAAGCTAAAACCAAACTGGAGCCAAAGAATTTTTGGCGTTTAATGTTCCTTTATAAAAATATGAATAATTTTAAAGGGTTTGTTTGTATTAAAATTTTAATTAGAAAAAAAATATGAAAGAGGAAAAATAAAAAAAAAAAAATAAAAATAAAACATCTTTTCGTTTGCTTAAATGACGAGATAAAAAATATTTCTGATACAGTTGATTTATTCTATATATATGGTGCTCAATTTCATTTGTAACAGGGAGAAAGTAAATCATACGTTTTTCGTAAACCCCTTCGATAAAGTATATATAATTCTTGATCAGCTTGAACGTGCTGAGTCTTTCCATGTCTGTTTCCACGACCAAAACTAGTCTCACTCATGCTTTTTTTAAAGTTTTAAAACTTTATCGATTAAACTTTTTTTTGGGGTTTGCTTGATCTCAGTTTATTAAACATTTAACTTCAGAAACATTCCTTTTGTTTGCTCTGCTAACTATGTCGGAACCCACCGTTGAGACTTCCTAACATAATCAGACTTAAGCTTTTAGACTTACATATATGGTAGATAATGTTTCTAAACAAACTTATAACCTAGATTTTGTAAGGTTTGGTCTATAACTTACCCCACCGGTCGTGGTTTTTAAATGTCTTTTTTATTTTTATTTTATTTTAGACGAAAAAAAAAAAAAAAAATAAAAGTCAAATGAAAACATCGGTCGGGAAAAGGGTGTTGATGAGTAAAACATTTTTGTTTTCGATGTTAATGTTCCCAAACTCAGCCATTATATGCTTTCACACAGACTTCAGAATTTCGTTCAACATCGCATGACTATATCTTATAACTGCCTGGTCAGAAAATGGATCTTAGTGAGAAAAACTATTTTGTTTTCAATGTTAGCATCGCTAAACTCAAATATTTAGAATATTCAGGAGTTTTTCGAAATCGGATGACTATATCTATTGGCTGCCATAGAACCGATCGGTCGGAAAATGGATCTTAGTGAAAAAAAATGTTTTGTTTTCTATTTTATTGTTCTGAAACTCGCTGATTATTATGTGCATATGATTTTAAACAGATTTGCAAAATTAATTCATAATCGGATTAATATATCTTAACTATACACTATATATAATATACCGACTGTTGATCCCCAATTGGATCTTCTGCATTATAATATAAGCCAACTGTTCAATAAAGTCGTACCGTTAAGACAGAAAATCATCAAGGCTTCTCGAATGCCTTGGTTTAACCATAATATCAAAGCAGCCATATCAGAACGTGACAAAGCCTACTGTAAAAGGAAAAGATATAAGACGGAGTCACATTAGTATTTATTTAAGGCTTTTGAGAAAAGAAAAAATATTATTCGGATAAGCTTAGCAGTGCAATAGCTAATAAACAAACATGGAATGAAATTCAAAAACTGGGTGTCGGGAAACAACATAAAGAAATAATCTCTGAGGTTGATGCCAATAAACTTAACAACGAATTTGTCAATTTAAACGAAATTCCAGATGTTACCCATAATATGTACCTGAACAGTATACCATACAACGCCTGTGATAGTAGCTTTAGTTTTACATGTGTTAGTCAATGTGATGTTCTTGAATGTATCCTTAAAATTAAATCACATGCTGTTGGATTAGATGAACTTAACCCTAAATTCCTGAAAATTCTTCTTCCACAAATTTTGCCACACTTAACTCACATTTTTAATACCGCCATTACAACTTCTGTCTTACCCGTAATGTGAAAATCCGCTAAAATAGTCCCTATTCTAAAACCTGACAACAAATTTTGACCGAGTGCAATACTACCTTATCTGTCAAAGATCCTTGAGCACCTAATGGCAGACCAAATTCGGCATTTTATGACCAAGAACTTATTATATAACGATAAGCAATCTGGCTTCAGGAAGAATAGAAGCTGCACCACACCTATTCTAAAAGTCGTTGAGGATATCCGAAAGGAGATGGATGACGATAAAGTGACTTTTCTCACTTTGTTGGATTACCGAAAAGCCTTCGACACAGTGAACCATGACATACTGTGCACAAAACTTAATAAAATGTACATAATGGTCTCTGTCTAAATCCAACTAAATCTAAATGTCTAGTTATAAATAAAAAACACTTTAGTATAAGCCATATCCGTCCCCTATTAATAGATAATTCTCCAATAGAATATGTTGAACAAGCTAAAAACTTGGGCTTCTATTTTAATAGGAACCTAAACTGGAATACCCATATTATAAAAGCTGTAGGAAGAACATATGGGCTATTAAGAAATCTCAACATTTCTCAACATTATCTCCCTACAAATATCCGCTCACTTATGGCTAATGCATATCTGTTGCCAGCACTTTTCTATGGTATAGAGGTGTTTGCTAACAGTGACGCCAAACATTTTGGCAAACTAAATGTTGCCCATAATAATATTGCTAGATATGTTTATTAGGGGGGGTCGATTTTTTTCAACCAAAGCGTATAGCAAAAACGAAATCTACGGTCAATTCTAAGAAAATTTCACCAAGAAACCATGGGTCTAAAATTAATTCCTAGTCCGCGCAAATCGACTTCAAATATTTATGTTACTTTTTCCCAAAAATCAAGTTAGAAAGTCGCTGAACACCTACTATAACAAGTTCTATATACCCCAGAGCTTGCATTTATCTGAAAAATTTCATATAGAAGCCACACAAAGTGATACAGGTGTCAAAAAGTGAGCCCAGTGCTGCCCATCAACGTTGAAGCGGTGCTACCCATCAAAATTTTTTGTTTTACGTATAACTCCGCTATCGATCATCCGATCTTCATAGTTCCTTTGGCGAATCGATAAATAATCATGATTATAAAATATCTCTAGAAGGTACAAACCATCGATCTCCAAAACTGTGGGAGATATGAGGTTTTTTCTGAATTGCGGGGGCGGAAGGGGGCGTGGCAACCTGTGACATAAAAATTTGTTTGCCGGCAACTACAAGAAGTATTTGTCCCATACAAGTCAAACCTCTATCTCTTACCATGTCAGAGATCTGTACTTTTACAGGTTTATGGATATATTTGCATACTACGTTTATGCTATGCTCGAAAGTGCGTGCATAAACACCATTTTATGAATTCGATTACACACGAAAGTTGACTTTGAATTCGACGTCAATTCAATTTGGTCGAAAAATGGGTCTAAGTGAGAAAAACTTTTTTGTTTTGAACTTAAGAGTGCTAAAACTTGCTGATTATTATTTTTGTATGCTCTTAAACAGATTCTTAAAGTTTGGTCAAAGTCGGATATCTTTATCTAAAGGGTGCCATAAGACCGATCGGTTGAAAAATGGGTCTAGTGAGAACAACTATTTTTCAGACTTAAGCTTGTTCTAAAACTCGCTGATTGTTAATTTCTCATATTTTTTACGAATTCTGAAATAAGAAAAATGTTTGATTTAAGAATTTGCATTCTCATTTTTTAAAACAGCATGTGCTGGTCTGAAGTTAGCTTAGCCTTTTCGTTTATAAAATTTGAAATACAAGAACAAAAAAACTGAAACAAAAATTTTTCATTTTAACGAAAATTTTAGATTTAGTGGAAAAAGCACTCGGAATGATATTCCCATCAGAGAAAACTTACTCGAAAATGCCTTCCACTATTTCAAACCAAAGTTCACCCCATTGTTTGTGCATTTCCATTAAATAAAGTTCCCCTTCCCATGCCTGCCTTATTTGCCTAATAGTTTCGAGTGCTAGAATGATGAATTTATGGCTCATGCTGTTGTTAAACAGCGGCATTCAGCTAATTGTGGCCAACATGTAATTGTAAATTATGTGTGCTCAAATCCAAAGCCACTCCAAATAGCCAGTTGAATGATGGCTTCTGCTTTGCTACCTGTTCATAATGAGCAGCGATAATTAATTTGTATAATGTGCTGTCGACGTGGCTGACTCTCGCAAAGACACTTCGAATGGGGACGGGGACGGGGCCGAGGCTAGGGACTGATAAGTAGCCGTTAACATACAACGGGCTCGTAAATAATATGTACAGGTGGGCAAAACCCCCCCTCCCCTTCCCCCTTCCCCCAGCTCTTGCGCTTGCTCTCGCCTGCCGGCCAATCAATTAAACGGCAAGTAAGCAGACCCCAAGGCCCAGACATGTTACCAAAGATGATAACTCCGACCGGCGCGAAAAACGTTTATTGTGCGTGTAATCAGCTCTTAACTATAATTTATAAAACTGCCTTTTTGCAGCCAGAGACAGGGTGTCCGTGCGTACATCATGCGAGTGTGCCAGGAGACGAAACGTCTGACACTGTGGCTTAGTTCGCAGTTTAGCGCTAGGCCCCCAGATGCAACGCATCGGCGGAAGCTATAAAGTTCTGTATAATTAAATAAAATTAAATTAAAAATGTTAATGAGCGAACGCGTTAGCGAGAGAGAGAGAGAGAGAGAGATGGAGCGCTACAGTTGGAGTTAAACATAATCATAGAGCAGGCTGGCAACTCTGGTCGTGGCTTGTAAACCATTTAGCGTGTTTCTTCGTATTATATCATTAAAATTAATATGAGTTTAGCGTGCCTCAAGTTATTGATATGCCAAAGTGCGTCTGCAAAAACACGATTCGTAACAAGAACTCCACCAGGTTTCAGGTCTTTACTCGTGCAAAACATAAAAGTTTATTGTCTTTGACACTTCCAATTATGGCTGTAGCGGAAAAAGTCCAGACTTCATTTGATGATTTGAAACCGTATTTGTCGAGTAGGTCTTCTCTCTTACTCCCTATGCTACGTTTTTGTCCTTAAAACAAAGTCAGACTCTCTCGGGCTTCCCTCAATCAAATGTGTGCTGCGGTTGCACTCACAGTTCAGCACTGATCGGTACCAGGCCGAAGTCAATCAATCGGTCATCAAATGTGTGCTTCTCGCAGAGAAGTTGATGTTAGGGTTGCAGACTCAAGACAGCGCCTGAGTTCAGCATAAACAAAGATCGCGTCAGTGTTAGAGAGAATGAGAGAGCGCAGATTGTTTGTCGCATACATTCATATTGTTAGCCGAGCTTATAGAGTGTAAGCTTACACACCAATGCATACATACGGAGAAAACCTTTTGAATGCGTAAATTTTGCCTGAGAGGAAAAAAAAACAAAATATTTGTAAGGCAGACAGCGTAGTTAAACCTATCCAAACGTACTTATACCATCATCCTAGTTGAATTATATCAACTAAAGAATATTTTCTGTTCATTTGGACGCCCATTCCCAAGTCAACTCTCAGTAGTCCACATTTTGGTAAGTTCGTCCAAAATTAAGCGAAAACTCATCCAATGACACCACAAAAAAAAACGGTTTAAACATTTAAAGTTAATTTACCAGTTAAAGTCATGTCAACGACAACAACGAACCCCGTCTCTCTCTCTCACATCCATCTCCAGCCGAAATTTCGCATACATATGCGCATATGCGTAAATGGAGCTGTGTCCTCGGTTCCATGGTCCTGGTCTTTGCAGCTTGATTGAAAGCCCTAAACACAAAACGCGGCATATTTTAACGCGGCTGTGTGCCACTTGACTCGATTGCACAAGAACAACAAAAGTTATGCTACAATTCATGCATGAAACATGACGCAGCTCCTGATACTGCTGCCAACCGCACTGAAGACGGCGTCTGAGACAAAGCCAGAGCCCATGAACGATGATAGACGCACACACAATGCACTCACAGAAATTATAGAAAGTTTCAAACCAGTTAAGAAAGCTAACTTACTAACATTATCGTATAATTTTATAATTAAATAAAGATAAAATAAATATTTACGCGGGTTAACTATTTACATAATTAATAAGTGTTTCTAATGTCTATTTATATAGACAACATGTGTTTTTGGTTGTTTCGGACTCCCCTCTCTCTTTCACTCTAACGATCATTCTATATACAGTGTGATCATCTTCTTTGCTTTAAAATATCTTAACGTCAAAATACAATGCTCGATTGATTGAATGGATGCGCTACTGCCGCCGAGTTCCGAGGCCAGACTCTGACTCCCTCTCTCTCCCCCTGAAAAAATAAATGTAAATGTTGGCTTTACAGCCCCTCCAACGGGGCCAGCTCCAGACAACACGCTTTTACTTGCTCGGAAATTCTCTCAATCTCTTGGCGTGTGTGCTTTAAATTTTTCGCACAAGAGAAAGGGACCTACAGTTTAACGCCGGATCCGAACGGCAAAGTTTGAGAATTTGCTTTTTCATGGCTAGTTACTTCACAGCTGGCGTTAATAGCTGGTGAAGGTGACCGTATGTGTAAAAGCTATTTTTCTAAGGAAAGAAAAAAACTTTTATTATTAGATGCTCAGAGGCGGGATCGAACCCACGACCTCCCGCCTAGCAGTCCAGCACACTAACCACTAGGCCACATACTCTCTCCCCCTGACTGGCGCATTAATGATGCTGCAGCGTGATAACGATGAATGGTGTGACCATAGCTGGCACAGTATGTAGTATTCCCCGACCATAAGGTGAGCGAATAACTTAAAAAGAAAAGTGTGAGGCTTTGATGTCAAACATGACTTAATTTCAAACTAACAAGCTCTCTTTATATTATATAAATCAGCATTGGGAATCTTTCGAAAGAAGTAAACTAACAAAGAGTAGAAATACCAAGAACAAGATCACTTGCTGGTGTGTTCTTTTCTCTCCTTTTTTCTGTAAGTTTATTGTCAACAGTCGCAAAGGAATAACAGACTGAAAAAATAATCAGACTTTTAAAATAGCTATCGAAATAATTTAAAACCCTCTCTTCCCCCAATGTTCACCCCCTCGGTAATCCACTATACCCTCTTGGTCGCCCACTGTTCTGCCAGTGTTAAATCACTGCGTAGACAGTGTTAAGTCACTGTTAAGTCCCTACTTAGGCCCATTTTCTCAATGTCCGGTTAGTCAAACTAACCGGCAGGTTAGCCGAATTTGAGTGTCTCATGCTGTCTTTGGCGAAAACCAGCCGGCAACTTTAACCGCAGCCTCACGATGGGGTCAAATTTTAACCGGCCGGCAACTTTCGATAAAACTATCGATACTTTCACTCAATAGACAACAGCTGTGTCAAAAACTTGAATTATTGACTTTGCTAATTGGCAAACCAAAATGTTTATAAATAAACGAATTTGTTGCATCCACGAAGTGAAATTGGGAGGCAGCCAGTGAGACAGGAAGAGACATGCGGCGATCTGGAACAGAAAGTCCAGCAGAATGGCAGCAGGCAAACTCACTGCCCACCGTCTGCGAAATCGAAGGATCAACTAGGCCAATGGCCTTACGAATCGTCTTTTGTGATGTGGCATTTCGATTGTGATCCAACTGCTGATACGTGTGCACCGTAACGAAAACCACAAGGGCCGACCTAATCCCAGACGGAGCAACGAGTAAATAAAGCAAGAGAGTACAGGGAGGGGGCAAATTTTTTAATGCTCTGGATGAAAACAAATTTTTTCAACGACCTAGGTTAATGTCATATAATTCATGCTAGGACTTAACATCAACTGGCTCTGCGATCTCGTGCAAGTTGTAGCTTCCTCATCATTGTGGGTGACTTTTTTGGAGTCAGACTATTACGGCGTACAGTGCAGTTATTCATGAGTCCCACGTTAAGGCATTACTGGCTTTTTTTTGTGCTAAACTTTTAGAAGTCAATTTAATATTTTTAAAGATTACATACATATCATAAATAAAATCTTACAATCATTACTAACCTCGTTTTCCAATCCTGGAAATTGGATCACCAATTTTTTGGGAATTGGACGAGACTCATGCCGCCAAAAAAGCGATAATTTCACGCTTATTAGTTGCAAATTATTTACGCGACCGTTTTTTAAAATCTCGTTCTTTTCCCGTAAGGCTTTCCAAGTGCGATGAATTCCGGCTTGAGCGGCAAACTGATCTACAAGTTATCGTCAGGCTTCAGTTTCCATGCCGCCGTGTCACTGTTCTTGTTCTCCAAAATGTATTTGACTCTACAAGGCCTACCAGCCACAGAAAAGCTTTTTCCCTCTTCGCCTTTTCGATGCTTCAAATGATTACCAGCAACAGCAATAGAATTAAGAAATCCAACCCATGACATTGTGCGGTCACACTATGGCAGCGATAGTAATCTATCGATATCGGGTGAACCTGCCGGTAAGTCTCGTTGAGAAAACCAAATGACTTACCGGCAGGTTAACCCGCCTGGCAAATTTGACCAGCCGGTACCTAACCGCAACTTTTGAGAAAATGGGCCTTAGTCACGTTTAAGTCACTGTTTAGCCAATAATAAGTCACAGTCAAGTCACTTTTAAGTCACTGTTAAGTCACGTTTCAGTCACTGTTTGGTCAATTGAGTGCCACAGCCAAGCCTCTGTTAAGTCACTGTCAAGTCACTGCTCATTAACTGTTAAATCACTATATAGTTACGTCTCAGTCACTGTTTAGCCAGTTATAAGTCACAGCCAAGTCACTGTTAAGTCACTAATTAGTCAAGTTTCAGTCACTGTTAGCCATGTTTAGTCATAATCAGTAACGGTTTAGTCACTATTTAGTCAAGTCACTGCCAAATCACTGTGTAGTCTCTGTCAAAACATTGACAAATCACTGTCCTGTCAGTGTTAATTCACTGTGAAGTCACTGTCAAGTCAAAGTTCCCTCTCTTTCTACCTCTTTTCCCTACTCCTTTTCATTACGTCACAACGCGAGGCACCACGAAAAGCTTTAGCCTATGTGGTAGGAGTTTTTTTTTTTTTGCATTAAGCTACTTTTTATGAAAGGGCAAGTTAATAATATTTAAGTCGGTAGGAAACTTTGCTAATGAAAGGGTTAATCCACACGCCTCAGAATCTTAGTTTAAATCCAAACCGAAACTCCATCCCAGCTGCCTCTCAGTGTATTTTGTGGCTAGCCCTTAGACTTGGGCGGTTTATCGGCTTCTGGTGACGACCTCTTCGTCAGTCGTCTGTTTTGTGGCCTCAAATCAAACGCACGCAGGCGAATGCAGCAAAGCCGAAAGCTGAACGCTGAAAGCTTTTCTAATGAGCACCGCTTAGGCATTTGGCGCCGATTGCGCCACAGGCGCAATTATTGCAACTTCAATAAATTTTCGACTTGATTACGCACCGAGCGAAATTAATCGAAGGCATAAGTCATACGCCGTGTGTGCGGATGCCGGTGCCTGGCAATTCCAATTAAGAGCGCGGGCTCACGAAATGCTCAACGGAAATTCCTGGAAAATAATTCCACACACTCATTACCATATTTACACCTAAAAACGAAGTCTGACAAATGACAGCGAGGCGTAACCACTCCAGTTTTCCAGTTCCCAATTAGACAAACGAGGCGCGGTCTTTTGTCAACCGGGGGAAGCGCCCGGCAAGTCGCGTTTACCGATTACGATTAATGAGCTGGCCATTTGAGCGAAATTTGCCACGGCACGCGCTTGTACGCAATGCGAAATATTTCGTTTATTAAGTTGTCCAACACCTGCCCAGTGGGCACTACGCAGCTGATTGCCAATTTGTTGTTGGCCCCGCCGCCGCCACCGCCACCGAGCGGACATTTGTCTTGTAAGTCGCCGGCTGGCAGCACTTGTCGATGGGTCCCAATTAAGTTGCCACAGGTCGCAGCTAATTCCAAGCCAAGCGAACGAAATCAGGAGCTTCGACTCTGTGCTGTTGTGACGTATTTGTCCATTGACAGCGCCTTAATGGATTAACATTTGTCAGTGTCGTGTTAAGGCCACAACAATGCCCGCCAGCTGCCATGTCCCAGAGTTGCAGACAGAATCTGATTTGCATTTGGCAGCGGTGCAGGTGATAGAAATGGAGATGGTGGTGCTGCAAGTGGTGCATGTGGTGTTTCACCAGTTGAGCTTCATGATCAGCAGTTGCATTTGCTAAATGAGGTTGAAAGTAAGAAGAAGACAATTTAATTAGTAAAATTTATTGAAACATGACTTTGATCTGACTTGTTGGCGGAAAACTAACACATCCTTAGCATACTTTTGAGGGTACTTAACAGAAAATGTTGTGTCCAAAATATTCCCAGTACGAGTTCCATACGAATAGCCAAGAAAGAATATTTATATAGAATTCAAACTATATAGAAATAAATTAGATTAAATGAACAATTTTAAATTAATTTTTTAACCATTTATTTTGTTCTCAACTCAGAGCTGGAAGTTCCTAAAGAGACCCACCACCATTTGGGATTTGAAAGTTTGTACTTACTCTGCGCTTCAAAAATCAAAGACAAAACTACTTTGAAAATAAGAAAAGCAAAGACTAAAACTAAGGAAACTTCCTCAATTTTAGAAAGTTTTTAAAAAACAAATTCATTGTTAGGACATCTTTACTGAAATTCAGAAATACTTTTCTTATTTTTTAGGGCGATTTTATTGAATATAAAAATAAAAATTCAAACTGCGCCAAAAGTCAATTTTTTGACAAAATAAGCTAACATTTATTCGATTTTTAACAATTAAAAATAAATTTTTGGTACCCAGTAGGGGGGGGAAAAAAAAAAAAAAAAAAAAAAAAAAAGAAAAAGTGAGTTTTTTTTTTTGTTTAGAAAAACAGACCCAAAAAAAAAAAAGAAAAAGAAAGCTAAAGTAGAGAGAGAGAGAGCGTGGGTGAGAAACAGAGACCCCCCCCCCCTTTTAAATTTTTCCTGTATTGCTAGACAGATCATATGTTGCTAAAAAATACAGTTATACAATTTCAACACTCAACCCCCCCATCCCCCACCCCCCCCGTTTTTTGTTCATTTGCACCCCCCCACCACTTCCCCCCCCCCCCCTCCCCATCCCCTTTTTCTCTCTCACAAAGTGATACTTTATTCTATGTTTTTTTTCTAGCTATCGCGGATGTTGGCATAAGGTCAGGATCAGTGACCACCAATATTTCAGGTTTAATGTCCTAGAGCTGTTGATCGATGTATGGTGCGGTCATGAGTAAAGGCACCCGCAAGAAAATGCATAACGTACGACTTTCTGTCCAACTGATCGTTGGCCCAATCTGCTCTGCAAAGCTTTTACTGGATCGCCAGACTTCCGATAGACAATGCTCAGACCCATTGTACCGGAAGGTATCGCAACACATGCTTCCTGCTGTCTCTGTTCCACGTGTATCTGTATTTCGCTGTACATTTTGCTCATGCTGCAAATATCTGGTCGGCTCAAGACTGCTAAATACATAAGCGAACAATTAGTGACTGATAATGTGTCATATTTACCTTTACACATTTTTCATCTTTGCAACCAATGTGGAAGCCAGTTGTCGTTGCCATGCCGGCATTTATGCTCCCCACGTTAAAAGGTGGATATAATTCTTCTGACAAATTGGACCTTGGTTGCCTTCTCTGTATCTCAACCCAAGGAAAAAGCTCAGCTGACCACCGTCCTGCATATCGAATGCTGATGCGATCTTTTGCTTGATCGCAGTGATGTCCTCCTTGGTAGGACAAATAATGATCAGGTCATCCACATATACAGCTATGTAGTGGAATTTAGTTGATGCTCTTTGACGTAAAGGCAAGCCTCGTTCTTGCTCCTTTTAAAACCCATTCCTTGCAGGACCTCGTAATGTGTTGTTCCAGATACGCCCAGACTGCTTAAGTCCATAAATCGCCTTTTGTAGTTTAAAAACTTGCCGCGATTCTTTTCATCAACAAAATGCTCAGGTTGCTTCATATAAACGTCTTCTTGAAGCACGCTATTCAGGTATGCGTTTGATATGTCCACTTGATGAATGTGCAACTGCTTTTCTGCAGCCACTGCAAACAGCATCCTGATCGTCTCGTAACGTATTACTGGGGAATACGTCTCCCAATAGTTGACGCCAAACTGTTGCCCACAGCCTTGATTTGTATTCGGTAGAAAATTAAAATTCTTTCCAACAAAGTAGGCATCGTCTTCGCCATCCAAACATTACTAATTTTGGGGTTGTTAAAAATATGACAATTTCAACAGTCTGAAAGAATTAAGATAAACCACCACCTACCAACCTCTGACTTTCGAACTTATGGACAGACAGAAGAGCAGGGCCGTTGTTGCTTCCTTCTGACTGTTACATACATTTGTATTTCTAGTACATTTATGATTAAATTAAATTTGTTGATTTGTAGAAAATTAAAATCAATCCAACAAAGTAGGCCTTGACCTTGCTTCAATTCTACTCAAATGGCACATCAAATAGAAATCTCAGTCGTTCACTACACCCCTACGCTTTCGTTTGGGTTGTCGACTCCAAAATGTTTTTTTCGTTATTTTAATAATTTATTTTTTGTATCCTGCTGTTCTTCTTAACGGAGGTGAAATTTGATTCTTATTTTTTATTACAATTTAGACGAATTTCGTCATAGTCATTCGATGCATTCTTTTGCTTGTTTTTGTTTTCTTATAATTTGCTTAATATCATGGAATTTTCTGAATTTCCCCAAAGAATTGGTAGAATGTTTCGATTTTTTCTGTTGATTCTTTTTCATCTTTATCGTCGTAGTTGACATCATGATTGTCCATTAATTGTTTCAAAGACTCAGTATTAATTAACTTTGGGTTTCTTTACCTTCATCGTCCATGACACCCTCCAAAGACTTTTCTTTACTTGTGTGCTTCGACATTCCTTCACCTTCATCATCATCGTATTTGGCATCAAGTCTGTTCATGGCCTAAAAAATAAAAGGATTTAAATTTTGCTTGTTCACGGAAAAGAAAAAACGAATCTATTGTGTGCACAAAGATAGGCAAAATTAAACCTATTGATGAAAAACGATATTCAGATATTTTCATAATTTACAAACTTTTAACAATAATAAAACGCAGAGTGACACAGATGAGCAGCCTGCTGCGTCGTCAATTCAAAAGAATGTTTTGCGGAGGGGCGTACCCAAATCATCTAGCGCTACGAAATATATACAAAACAAATTTCATTAAAATCGGTCAAGCCGTTTCGGACGAGTTTGAGAAGGAGTATCTCTTTCATAGTTTAGGATCTGCCAGTTTTTGATATCCGGTTTTTATTTTCCTAAGACTTGGCTTCCTTAGGTTAGGTTGCGATGGCTGAGAGCGACGAGCCGCTCTCCCACTTAGGCCACTTTGGGCCCATTGCGATGCCATATTTATTCCCTATTAACGCTTTTTAATACTGAGGGGGGGGGGTGAACCATTGTGTGGACAGAATAAATTTGAGTAGAGCTGGGATCTCTAGCCCGGATGTCTCCAAGAGGTTGAGTAGCAGAGGTTGACCAAGTGTCCTGAGTCTCCTTCTACTCAAGGCGGGGCAATGGCACAAAAGGAGTTGTACCGATTCCTTCTCTTCTTCGTATCCGCAACTTCTGCAAAAGTCGTGGTAAATGACGCCTAGGCGTTTTCCGTGTCTGCCAATGAGACAGTGACCTGTAAGGGTCCCTACCAGAAGTGATAGGTGGTTCCTTCTGTGACGTAAAAGTGTGTTAGTTCGTTTTTGGTCTAATATTGGCCACGTAAGCCTTGCTACTGCACAGAAGGAAAGATTTTTCCACCGATTCGTAGCGAGACAAAGTGTTTCATAGGAATCCCTATCGTGCTTCTCTTTGAAAGGAGCTCGATAGTGGTACCTATTCTGGCCAGTTTGTCCGCAGACTCATTACCTTCTATGTTGCGATGTCCAGGCACCCATATAAGGTGTATACTGAAATGCCGCGCGATCTCATTCAGAGATGAGCGACATTCCGTAAGTGTTTTAGCAATGTTAGTGTGTGAGTCAAGTGCTTTAAGGGCGGCTTGACTATCTGAGTATATAAATACATTTCCTTCCTTGACCGTGAGTGTGCTAAGGTAGGTGGCAGCTTCCTGGATGGCTACCACTTCCGTTTGGTACACACTACAGTGGTCAGGAAGGCGGAACGATAAGTTCAAATCTAGGTTGGGAGAGAAAACTCCACCTCCTACTTTTTCGTCGAGCTTAGAACCATCAGTGTAGATGTTAATGGCGTAAGCTCTGCTGTGGGGCAGGTTGTCCCAATCGTTTTGGCTTGGAATATAGACGTCGTAAAATTTGTCGTAATTAATGGTAGACCCGTTTGGTCTTCGAGTATGGAAGCGTGTCCCGAATTGCCCCTGTTCCAGGTATCGGATTCTCGTAGTCTTAAGGCTGTTGGGTTGCCATTTGCTTAGCTACGAGATCTAGTGGTAGAAGGTGAAGAATAGTAGTTAACGCTTCCGTTAGTGTCGTTCGGAGAGCGCTGCTAATACAAATTTCCGCACTTCTCTGTACTTTGTGCAGAATGTCCCGAGTGCTGGCCACCATACTAGAACTCCGTAGAGTAGTATGGGGCGTATTACGGCTGTGTAAAGCCAATGTACAATGGATGGGAAAAAACCCCATCTGCGGCCAATGGCCTTTTTACAAAAGTAGTTCACATAGGGAAATAGGGAAATTGAAATATAACTTAAAGCTTGCAATTTGACTTAGTGAAAAAACGGCCCTAAAACTTGTTTGCAATCTTCAGAATCGTCCAATTACTACAATTGCAACCTGTACATATAACCGTGTTTTAGAACCTGACGGAATATTGATGAACTGTCGGTTTAATAAATTAAGAAAAGTAGAGGTCCAACATCAAACAACAACCCTTATAATAGAGCCTTGGTCGTAAGTAGTGCATTTGTGGCCCTGTTATCATGTGCGCTGAGAGGTGTCAGAGTGATGCCAGTTCACGAAAAAATTACTTTTGGAGCTATGAGAGTAATGAGAGCAAACCAGAATATTAAACAGTAATAGGAAAACAAATATTTTCCTACCCATGTATTTTCTCTAGTCTTTGCCTTCGCAATTATTATACCCTTGCAAAGGTAAAAATTAAAATTTTCCAGATGTTTGTAAAACATACAAGGAAGCATCGCCGAACACATAAAGTTCATAAATTCTTGATCAGCTTGACAATCTGAGTTGATATAGCCATCTCCGTCTATGCTCTCTTCTTCGTCAGCTTTTTAGGGAGTCAATATACATATATAAAAATCTCGTGTCACAACTTAGTTAGCAAACTCCTCCGAAACGACTTGACCGATTTTAATGAAATTTGTTTTGTATATATTTCGTAGCGCTAGATAATTTGGGTACGCCCCTCCGCAAAACATTCTTTTGAATTGACGACGCAGCAGGCTGCTCATCTGTGCCACTCTGTGTTTTATTATTGTTAAAAGTTTGTAAATTATGAAAATATCGGAATATCGTTTTTCATCAATAGGTTTAATTTTGCCTATCTTTGTGCACACAATAGATGCGTTTTTTCTTTTCCGTGAACAAGCAAAATTTAAATCCTTTTATTTTTTAGGCCATGAACAGACTTGATGCCAAATACGATGATGATGAAGGTGAAGGAATGTCGAAGCGCGCAAGTAAAGAAAAGTTAAGAAAGAGGATTTCATGGACCATGAAGGTAAAGAAACCCAAAGTTAATTATTACTGAGTCTTTAACTGATTTAATGGACAATCATGATGTCAACTACGACGATAAAGATGAAAAAGAATCAACAGAAAAAATCAAAACATTCCAACAATTCTTTGAGGCAAATGATGGCATCTTCATCAAATTCAAATAAGCAAATTATAAGAAAACAAAAACAAGCAAATGAATTTATCGAATGACTTTGACGAAATTCGTCTAAATTGTAATAAAAAATAAGAATCAAATTTCACCTCCGATAAGAAGAACAGCAGGATACATAAAATAAATTATTAAAATAACGAAAAAAACATTTTGGAGTCGACAACCCAAGCGAAAGCGTAGGGGTGTAGTGAACGACTGAGATTTTTATGTGATGTGCCATTTGAGTAGAATTGAGGCAAGGTCAAGGCCTACTTTGTTGGATTGATTTCAATTTTCTACAAATCAACAACGGGCATTGCCGGATTTGTACTACCTACTACCTACTTTGGGCACGGTTTTGTTGAAGGAAACAGATACAGATGAAGTTGTACGGCAGCGGTTCGGTTACAAAGCTCTCTTAAGTATCTTAGGACACTTCAGGTCTGCCACTTGAAGTCACTGGCAGCGGGGGATAAGGCACTGCGCATGGAACTACGGCCGACTTGAATGCACTGTCTACCACGACAAGAATAAAATCTACATCCGAATCGAAAGCCGGCAAAGCATCCACGGAGGTCAACCAGAAGCACCGCAGAAGACCGCCCCCAACGTCAACCACACCCTCCCAAGATCTGGCCTGGAGCAAGAATCGAGGTCTTAAAATTGGAAAGCATGGTCTGCGAAAAAAGCAGATTCGACTATTTACTGGAGTGGAAAAATATTTCAGAACTACAAGATACAAATGTATGTTTACTTCACTTGTCAATATTTCAAGGTATAGTCCAGTCCATGCGATTCTTCCACTTCAACTTAAGGTTCGAAGAGCAATACGGCGCTATTGCTGAGAGTGTGCGAATAAAATGGTTAATTAATTTTAACCCCCTTCCACAATTTGTAAAATTCTGAAAAATTACAGAAAATGTAGATAGAAATGAAAATTTCTGCTTCGGTGACTCATTGTTGACAGGTTTGCAACCACAAGCTACTGTCATTGACGGGCTGGTGAATCTAAATTCTCCATTTTCGACCTCTGATTTCACATTCGCCCCATCTTGAAGATGAAGTGAACCCTGCACTGTGTATAACTTGATTAATTTATAAAAAACGAAAGTGACAATTAGGTACAAATTAAATTATATTTTTATTGTTTTAAATTATTTTAAACACGCTCAGAAAAAAAACCAAGAACTTTGTACTTGAATCAAGTACGAAAGGTGTCAATAGTACGGTAAGTACGAAAATACTTGATTCAAGTACAAAATCCTTATTTCAAGTACGATTTTTTTAATCCCAAAATACTTGTTTGAAGACTGTTTCGGGATATTTTAAGTACATTTTGAACTATTAATATATTCTTTTTATACCCTTGCAAAGGGTATTATAATTTTGCCCAGAAGTTTACAACGCATAGAAATATTCATTTCCGACCCTATAAACTATATATATTCTTGATCAGGGCGACGAGCTGAGTCGATTGAGCTTTGTCCGTCCGTCTGTCTGTCCGTCTGTCTGTCTGTCCGTCTGTCTGTTTCTACGCAAACTAGTCTCTCAGTTTTAAAGCTATCGAGCTGAAACTTTGCACAGAGTCTTCTTTTTACTGCACACTAATAATATGTCGGAACCCACCGGATCGGATAACTATATCTTATAGCTGCCATAGAAACTATCGGTCAAAAAGTGGGTTTTATTAGAAAAATGGTTTGTTTTAATGCTGACGTTCGTAAACTCTGTCGTATTAAAACATTTGCAAGGGTATTAAAACTTCGGCAAAGACGAAGTTAGCTTGGCCTTCTCGTTGGTCATATTATTAATTGGTTATGGTCTTAAGTACAGCCCGATTTACTCTCAAAATAATTGCAAAAAGGTTTTTCATCGAAGTTTATTAATTTAAAAGTCAACCCCAATGCATGTTTGAAGCAAAATAATACTTCAAAAATTAAGTACAAAATGTTCTTGGTCTAAGTCTCTATATAATATCAAAATCTAAAGGAAATGAATTTACCAAATTTCAAGATTTTTATACTGTACGTCGGAAATCTACCCCCACTCCATTACCAAAGTGTTAGAACCAGGAGGGAATTTTAAGAACAGATTCAACATAAAATAATTCGCAGTTTTCGTAGCACACTTCTTGGAGCTTGTATAGTAAGTCTATTCTAAACTTAATCCGAGAAATTTTGCACTTGAACTAAGTATGATCTTTTCTTAAGTTTTTAGGCTAATTGTAAGTACGAAATGTACTTGATTCAAGAACGTTTGTTCTCATTTGAATAATTTAAATAGTCGTTTTTCTATTCTAGTATGTTTCATACTTAATTTATGTGCATTCAAGAACGAAACATACTTTAACTTTCAAGTACAAAACGGCATAAATTCTATCCCGATCGGTCTAGAACTATCTCGGTCGTTTTTTTCTGAGTGCACCTTCCACAACTTTGTGACATTGTTTCTAGGAACGACAATTGGACATGAAAAAAACGAAAGTGGAACCTCAACCAAAAGTCTTAAAAAATGGTGTTAAAAATTTCGCCAATTTTTGTAGGTCGCGATTTTCAGTTCAAAAATCTGAAAAACTATCCTGTGGGAGGGTTTACATGACAGCTTTAACCAGAAATTAATTTGGAATTTTTTAATGGATAGATAGCTCGAAATAATCTTGTGGTTGAAATGATAAAAATCGCTGTTAAAAATTCAGGGTTGGTACTAGAAGTTTAAAAAAATCGTTAAATTACATTCGGTTCAAAAATTAAAAGCATTGGGAGCCGATTCACCTACAAATCCGGCTATGCCCTTTGTTTTAATGTAGGCTTTTTGGATAACGTTACAGAAAAAGCAAACACGAAGTTTTGATGGCAATTTATTTGATTATAATATGGAAAACATGGTTATATTTTTATAATATCGATTTTTTTCTAAGCTTAAATTATTCTAAAAAAATTTTCATCGGAAAAAAAAATTTCAAAAAACTTTAATTGATAGTCATTTGTCTTCTCATTTTTACTACATTTTAGTTTTCGACATTATTGCGCTATCAAACTGGTTTTTAATTTGAAAAAGTCTAGCGTTCGTTGAGGGTTATTGGCATTACGATTTTCAAATGAAAACCTTTTAACGTAAATGAAACCTTTGCTTAGAAGGGACTTCGAACTGAAATTTTTTCATCAAATATTCTTGACCTTACGCAATAAGCCAAAGCCACCGCCCTGGCCTCCAATTCAGTTTAAGCCTCCTCTTTTCCCCCCCCACCTCCCCACTGGCTGTATACCGTCGCACTTCCGCTGCCAGCCAATCAATCAAATGGCCGTCAACGTCGTCTTCGTTGTTGTTGTTGCGGCTTTTATTTATTTTGGCTCATTTTTACGCTTTATGCACTGCGCTGCTTTTTGGCTTTGCTCCGTTTGCTTGGCTCTTCGTCTTCGTCTGCGTCTTCTTGTGTGTTGGCCATTAAATTTGATACCCACTTATTTGGCCAATAAAATTAACCTACCTCAACTTGTTTGGCTTTCATCATACAGAAAAAGAAAAGGAAAGAAGAAAAAGAGGAACAGCAAAGGTAAACCCAAAGTGGAGTTATGGAACCTTGGAATTGTGTGAGTGTATGAAAAAAAGTTAGGAAATTAAAGCATCGCAAAGGTTTTTGGGTTTTCAAACAATTTTCTTATGTAGTCTTTAAAATTATTTGAAAGTATCACGCATTGATGTCAATATTTGGGTGTTAAGGTATTTTTAACAGACAGACAGATAACCCCTACACAAAACAGTGTAAATACAAAAACCGTGTGTAAATGGAAAACCTTATAAACAGAGTGTACAAAAAATAAGCGAAGCCAGAAGAAAACCATCGTTTACACATTTAAACATTACCAATTCTCATGTGGGATTTAATTTTCCCAGGGATTATGTTAGCTGTTCTCCTACGCATTTCGGCAGCTTTGCTGCCTTCTTCAGAAAGTCTGTTTCTTATATTCTCATTTGATTGAATGGTTCTCCGAGTACTCTTAACTGCGATGATTGTCTCTTACCAGAAAAAGGGTGGGATTATGTCCCTGAGATTAGAAAACGTGTTAACAACGGTAAGAACGGTTCAAGTTATTTCTCTTCAATTGTGAGAAACATTTCCCTCGCCCCACTTGCCACAGTAGTCAAGCACTTGAACGCTCGACCGCCTGGCATTTGGGCTCGACACTCACACGCATCACACATCGCAAATAAATTAGCAGCCGCAAAGTGTTGACATTTATTGTCAAGCCAATCCCCCATGTCCCAGTGTCGCGGCATGCCCCGATCCCCAAGCACTTGCAACAAGATACGCGCCACACGTTGCCGCACGCTTTTGGTCAATTTCAATTTATTGCAACAAGTGACAGCGGGCGACACTTGCACAATCGGGTTAAATGTGAACGGCGGGAATGCGACGAGATCAGTCCAAGTCCAAGGTGGTGGCGACTCTTTAATTGGTGCGTTGTTGCTGCCGCTGCCGCGTTGTTCCATGGAATCGACAACGACGCGACGTCTAAATTGTCGCGCCTTTTATAGTTGCTTGGGATGCGATTCGGTGCAACGTTCGATTTCGCTGTCAAGGGCGTGTGCCAGCGCTACTGTTCGAGATGCGATTTTGGCCAGTCCTTTCACTCCGGTCGTGATACTCTCTCCCATCAATTAGCTGCCCGCCGCAATTCCGCTGCCTGGGGCACTTCCACCGCGTATAGTTTTATAATTGCCGCCACCTCCTTTTAGTTTTTTACTTTTATGTTTCGGTTGCACTCGCTGGGCCCTTCCACTAACCCGAAAATGAGGTTGTAGGCAACAACTGTGTTGACCAGCTCACAGCTCGGAAGTCAACGAAGCGCAGCGACAAGCTGAAGTCTGTAGTTTTTTCCTGCAGTTGTCTTCGGTCTTCGGGTAGGCTCCTGACCAAATTTAGCCGGCGCAGCCAACGTGCAAGGCAATTAAAATTTAAGCCCTCTCTCTCTTTCAGTGGTGCTGTCCCGCTTGCACGCTGTTTTTCTTCTTTTTTTTTTGCCTAAATAAGTCAAGTGTTACAACGACGACGGCGTTGCGGCCAAATGGGCGTATGAAATGCAATTAAATTAAATTTGCAGTTGCAAGTGTCCAAAAAGGAAGGGAAATGGCATGGCATCATCCACTCGCACTCGGACCCAGAGTGGAGCGGGGGTCAGGAGAAGGAGGAGGAGGAGTAGCCCCCCTCGCATCTGTGGCCACAGGGAGCAGCCATAAGCAACCTGTCATTTAATGGCCAATGTCAATTTCACATAATTAACATTTAATTGAAAAGTTTAGCCATGACGAGAACATGAGCATTTGGGGAGAACAATTTGAAGGAGGATGGGGGAAGGGAGGGGAGAGTCGCAAATTTGTTCAACAAATCGAAATTTACTTTAAACCCAAAATTTGTTTTAATAAAATTGTTTGAAAATTTAAATAAAATTTTAAAAATCAGAGACTTAAACCGAAATGAATACCGGTTACGGTTACGGTTATACTACGGTTGTGGAATATGGGTTACGGTTATTAACCTTATTCTGTTACGGTTATTGGTACAAAATATCACTCTGACAAAAGCGTCTCCATTTTGAATCTCATTTTTTCAGTAAAAGTGCTAAATACTTTGGCAGTTATCCGCTGTGATGCAATCCATTCCCAGCATAAAGACACCAGAAACCAGAAAAGAATGTGCCAGAAACATTTTTATCTTACATATAAAACATACATCAGCACGTTTTAGGCTTTCTTTTTTATTCACATTCAGAGAAATGCCCAGTCATAAAGGCATGGTAAGTACATGCTAGTGTTTGCATGCTCCCGATGGAAAGAAACGAAAACTATGCTTGTACTTTTATTGTACAATGCCCGATCTCATGTCGACTTTATAAAAAAAGAGTGTGTGTCATGAGACGCCCGGTACGAGCGAAGCTCTTTACGTTACGTTACGTTAAGTCACTGTTAAGACACTTTGAAGACACTGTTAAGTCACTGTTAAGTCAATGTTACTTCACTCTTAATTCAATGTTAAATCACTGTTCAGTCTCAGCTAAGCCACTGTTAAATCACTGTTAAGTCACTTTTAAACAGGGTTCGTAAATAACACACAATGTACAAAACATCGTGTTCTAAACAATGTTCAAAACAGTAAGCATTGTTTTTTTCAAGGCTGCAAACCACTAAAATTTTGCAGAAGGTTCGGTTCGGGGGTTCGAACCCTTTGTAAAGACAAAGGTTCGGTTCGCGGACCGGTTCCTGAAACCCCTGAACCCAAGGTTCTGGTTCGAACCTCGGTTCGCTAGAACATAAAAGATAACAAATCATATTTTTATTTCGATTGTGTGTCAGCTAAAGAATTTAATAACTAAAATAGTAATTAAATTCTTAATCTGTCATTTAGAACTTTTGAGCGCTGCTTAGCTTAAGTTAATTAGTATTATAACTTTTAAGCGCTATATTAACTTTTTTTCGCTCAGCTGATACCTAAGCAGCACAACAAGTATAAGTAGTTAAGGCTATCATTTTTGAGTCCTCGGTTGAGAATTTCAATATCCCTGATTTAGCTCCGGTACTGCTCCTAAGGATTTTTGCCTAGACCACTGTAATCTTGTCAGGTGAGACTTCGCCGCGATACCATAAATTTGGCTATATCACCATATCGGAGCTAGAATAGCCGTGAAGTTAGGACTTTATTCCTGAGTGACAGCTTGTTCTTGGAGTTCAGGAGCCACCCCATGCGCCGTGCTTTAGCAGCCACTGCCTGAGCTATTGCCTTGATCCGGTTTCCAAAGTCAGTCATCTGTCGAGTGTCACCCCAAGGTATTTATGGTCTGATTTATGCTCTATAAGCTGACCATGCAAGAATAATAATCTAGCCGCCCAGTTGCCAAACATAGTCTAGTAATTTTGAAGGGCATCTGTGGCTGAGTATATGCATTTAGGAACACGAAGAACACATTGTAATAAACAATGCTTTGTGAAAGATTTTAAAAGAATTACTCGACATGAAAAGCAAGCGATATTAAAGTCACCTGATTGTGAATCGTTCAGCTTTAAAGAAGTTTTATAAATTGGCTACAGCAAGTTATATACATTTTGAATTACTTTCCCAAACATATGTTTTTAGGTGAAGTGTTTTCTAAGGAACTCTAAATTCAAAAATTTTTAAGATTTAGTTAGCATTTGCACATTTTGTGGATTGAGTTCACCGCGTCACACAGTCTAGCACTAGTTTTTTTAGACTTTTCTATATGCAATAGATTTCGTATTGTGTGAGTAGAGAGTTTTCTACAAAGTGTGCGACCTCTAGAGTGTGTACCGCATATAAATAGTGATCGTATAAATCTGACATAGGATTGAAGAACTTCTTGAATGATACCAGATAGATTACAAAAATCTCTGTTTGTCTCTGCATGTGTCGTTAAGAAAAACTACTTTATTTTGTGAACCGAACCTAATTTTTCGAAAAAATGGTCCGGTTCGGGTTCAGGTTCGAGGGGGCAAAATTATGGGGGGTTCGGTTCATGGTCCGGTTCGGGGAACCCAAAAAACCCGAACCGAACCGGTTCTAACGGGTTCGGGTTCGGACCGGTTTGCAGCCTTGGTTTTTTTCAATGTTTTTATTGGGAATGTTCAAAATCTTTTGAACAGTGTTCTAAACAATTTATGTCAAAATAAAAAACATCGATAAAAAACACAGGCGTTTTGAACACTTTAAAACAAAGTGTGTTTTTATTACTAACATTTTCAACAAATAAAAAACATGTTTATTTACATTTTGAACACTTAACATTTCGACACACGAAAGCGATAACATATTGAACACTGTAAGTACAAATTGAACTTCCCTTACAAATTTAGATTAAATAAATATTTGTCTCAAAGTATGCTTTGCATTTGTGATTGTGATTGAGCTCGTCTGTAAAATAGAGCAGCTACTGTTTAAATTTTTGAGCAAAATGGGAAGACCAAAAAAATGCGATACCAAGGAGCTGGTCAGGCATAGAGATGGATCAGATAAAGTTGCGTGCAAGTTATGCGGGAAGGACTTGGCTAATACATCTACTAATACTACACTACAATGGCTATGGTAAAATTGTTGTTCTTTTACTATTTCTACCTCTAATGATCAGCCATTGTTTTATTACAGAAAAAATTGCGCTCGGTTTATGAATTTTTAAAAAAGGAGGAAGACGTCTTAATAGTGTCGCAGTCAAAATTTAAAATTTACAATATAGTGACAGGGTAGAACTAGAGGATGACATCTCTCTGTACTGGAAGTCGATACAGCATAAGGAGCCAACACACCAGCAACTCAAGTTACAGTGGAAAGGGCATTCAGCGCTTTGCCCATTATTTTTACAAAGTTGCGAAATAGACTGAGTGAAGAAAGTTTGGAAAATGTTCTACTTCTGAAGCTTAATACAAAATTAGTTAACCACACTTTGTTTGAATAAACTAAACTGCTTAGAGCTTGCTTTTGTACTAGTTTTAGTTTTCTGGATATATGTCATATGATACCAAGAAGCTGGTCTTGCAAAAGATGAATCAAATATGTGGCTAGCAAGCCCTGCAACAAGGATTTCGCTAATACTTCTGGAAATATATACGGCACTGCAAGCTAATTAATATGGATGAGAAAGGCAGCATAACGAAACCGTCAAAAAAAGGAAACTTAAAGGCAAAGCTGAAAATCACGAAAATGTAATTCCATTAAACAACACCATATTTGAATAAAATTAGTATACTCAAAATGAATTTATTTTGATTTATGGGTGCTTGCATTTTTACTAGTCTTTGGTCGTTTTAAAGGATACTTTTCAAAGCAGGGTTTGTCAAGAAGAGCGAAGCCAAATAGCAAGAGTGTATTGGTGTGCGACCTGGAACATTTAAAATATTTTTAATGCATTTACGTTATTTTGCACCATCGTTTATCCATGGTTTTTTATCGCTGTTCAGTATAAGCAAATGGAAAGTTGTGCGGTCAGCTCATTTGCAGTCTTGTAGCACTTTTTCTTAAGTATTCACCGGTTCTATGGAGAGCCATCAGCTAGTAACACCCTGATGATTGTCATCCGATATTACCAACCCCTGAGGGGAGCGATATTTATAGCTGATTACTATGTTTATATCTCTTAAAGATACGAACATTTCACCTAAACAATGGCTTAAGATATGATGATATTTCGAACTGCGGGAAAGGCCAATAACTGAAAGTCCTTTTTCTTAGTCAAAATTTAAAAAGACTGAAAGAAGCTCGGCTATTCAAGCCAAATATTTATTTAATGTAAATTTGTAAGGGAAGTTCAATTTGTAGTTTCAGTGTTCAAAATGTTATTGCTCTCGTGTGTCGAAATGTAAAATGTTCAAAATGTAAATAAACATGTTTTTTATTGTGTTAACATTGACTGTGTTTAAAACACATATGATTTTGAACTGTTCAAAATGCCTAGTGTTTTTTATCAGTGTTCGTTATTCTGACATAAGTTGTACAAAACACTGTTTAAAACATGTTGAAAAAAACATGTTAAAAATGAGTTTAAAACATTTTGATTTTTTTTTAACAATGTATTTTATGTGTGTGTTATTTACGAACCATGCTATTAAATCACTGTTAAGTAACTGTCCAGTCACTGCCAAGCCACTGTAAAGGCACTTTCAAACAAAGAACACTGTAGTTTTAGGCACAGAATCCACAAATTGACCTAAATGCAGCCACTGTTAGCAACCCCACTTCCCTATACCCACCAGATCCCTACCCGACCAATCTCAGACACCGCCAGATCCCCGCGATATTTCCCCCAGATCCCCATCACATTTCAACCAAGTCCCAACAGATCCTCACCAGATTCCCACCTGAACCCCACCAGATCTCCACCATATTGCCACCAGATCTCCACCAGATCCCCAACAAATCCTCACCTGATCTCCACCAGATCCCCAACTGATCCCCACCTAATCCCCACCAGATCCCCACCTGATCATCACCAGAACCCCACCAGATCTTTACCCAATCCCGACCAGATCCCTAGCAGATCCACACCAGATCCCCACACGATTCCTTTCCAGATCCAAACCATAGCGCACCTGGTCCATACCACATTACCACCAGATCAGCACCAAATCCCTGACCAGGTCTCTACCAAATAACCATCACCTCCCCACCACTTCCACCTCACACTATCCCAACTCCACACACAACCCACCGGCTACTACGCTTTAATGGTAAAAGCAGCTGACTTTTCAAATACAAAATACAAAATCAAAGACATCACCCAAAAGAACCTGTCGCAAAGACAAAATTTTTCATCTTGACAGTCAAGTCGATCAACAAAACACGAGTCAAGCAGAGGAAAATAAAACTGCTGATCACAGATGCATTGATGAATAGTGGAATATTTTAATAATCATCTTATGAATACAAACTTGTGCATTTTTTATGGCAAACACACACAGAGGGGAAAAAACCGAGAACATTGGACTCAAAACGAGCACAAACGTTATCAAAAAGTATGCATGAACGGGTATTGTCACATGTAGTGCAATGTTCTCACTTCGAGAACAATTTATTGAGAACGCAAAAGCTCAAATTGAGTTGACATTGCTTCATTTTTGAGAACAAGATTTGAGTTAATATGGTTCCGTTTTCAAGAACATTTTAAACTCACCTGGAAAACAATTTTATTGCACTTGGGACCAGGTGTGGGCGGATTACTCACATTTGGGTGGAATAGGGAAAAGGGACATACCTTTTTTGATTAGAAGTGTAGAGAGGCAAGGCTACTCTGGATATGGGCGCTGCTGCTTCTCCACCCACCCATTGTGCCATGGGAATCAGAAACATCGCTTCAACGACCCACTTCACCTGACTCGTTTCATGTAAGTTTTCAGAAAACACAGAAAAATTTGTTCGGGCTTGACTGGGATTTGAGTCCGGTACCTTATGCACTCAACGTATGGAATGACGGACTTGACAATTCAGCCATTGAACAGTTTTGCAGATGCACGTCAAGAGGGCTACTTATGCTTTGTTGAGCAGACAAGAGAGAGAGAGAGCAAAAAGAGAACCAACTCGCTGTCTCTCTTGAATATCTCTCTGCTGAAAACCGGCGTTGTTGTTGTTTAAAGTAAATATTATTCGTTTGAGAACAACTTTACTCATTCCAAGAACATTTAGAACATTTGTTCTCAAAAATTTTGAGTTCGTTCTGTTCTCATTTTGAGTGGACGGCAACTTATTTTCTGAACACGTTTTTTCCTCTGTGCACGCAAATAAAATTGACAATTTATATACACATACATGTGTACAGCTTGCTTACCCTCTTTATTTGAACTTAATTTTAAACATTTCTCTTAAGTCCATGCCAGAACGAACCGGTATACCGAAATAAAAATCTAGGTACCGATAATGGTCCGAATACTGAAGTAATATACCGAAACAGATGTTTTGGCTGATTCGATTTCTTTACCAAAAAACATGCAATATTATGTGCAAATGAAATAAATTAAGCCAGCTCATTTAAAGCGGGCTTACGTTTAAGGATTAGTTCAATGGAAATTGTTTCGTCATGAAAATAGTTTTGTTATCACTTTTAAATTTGTTGGTCTAGGTAAAATTTGCATACATTGCCAATACATTTATAAGTCAGCTAAGGCTTTTTTCCCCAGTTGCATGCATAGTTGTCTATTGAAATGTCATTTAGGCTTTTCGAAATGTTTTTAGCCAATTATGCTTGTCAGTGTGTGCGTATGTACGACTGTGTGTGTGTGTGTGTGTGTGTTTGTGTGTTTGACTGTCTGGCCTGTCTCCTCGGAGTCCCAGCCAGCCTATCGATAACAGTTGATAAGCGAATCCCGGCCCAAAAAGCCACCCACTATGTGTTTCAGTGTGTCTGTGTGTGGTTTTAAAAGGTTTTCCATGTAGCCAGAGCGATAAACTGGCAAAAATTGAATAACTGGCAGCATCAAGGGACAAGAGGAGTGGGAGTTACAGCGAAAATGGGTGGAGTTCGCATATCCCACACACTCTGGCATATCCAAATCAGCGAAGCTTAAAAAAGTTAACCCATTGGATTAACCTGCATTTTCGCGCGTTTCTTCGCGGCTTAAGACGATGGTTGTCCCCCTCTCCGAAAGAAACAGCTGGAACAAACCTGCCACTTTGTTTACAAAAATTATGCAAAGTATGGCAATTGTTTTAATTTGCTGCAGCTTTTGTTGTTGTTTTGTTGTAATAAATTTAACGCCAGCCACAGCCAGACTGGCCCCAGGGCGAAAGGCAAAGGCAATGCCTGACTGACTGACTGAGCGATTGGGTACAACTTTTTACTTTTCTTGGGGCGAGAGAGTGAAAAACTGGGCAAAAATTTACTATATTTTGCCTGATTCTTTAAGTACTAACAAGCTGCCGCTGCCGCTGCTGCACGAACAAAATTCTTCCGCAATTTTCACATAACTCAGCTACGTAGAAGACGAGTCGAGTCGAGCCGAGGAGCAGTTGGCAATTTTCACGCTGATTTCGCCGCGTTCCTCTCTTTGCGTATCAACATCGTGTGATCTGCTGTGATGCTCCCACTCCCACCCCTCCCCCGGCAAGCCCACAACGCATGATCACGTTGGGCTTGGGCTTACGCATCATTTAATGGCTTCGTGAAGCGCATTCAAGTTGTTGATGGAAAATGCAGTCGGCCAGCCCGCGCCTGCTTCCTGCCAGCACCCACAGTCGCAGGCTTCAGCTCCAACTGGGCATACAACTTTATCACTTGGCCACAAAATATCTTCAATTGGTTCCATTAAACTTAAGCTGCTCTCCGTGCACGTTCTACATGACCAAAAAAAATAGAAGAAGAGAAAAAGAAAAAATACAACCTTCAACTTCTTCGTTTTCGTCTTGGCAGCTTCGTGCGTTGCACAATATCAGCGGCTGGTACACTGAGAGAAAAACTTTGCAGCCGCTGTTGGTGATCTACAGGACTAACCGAGATATAAAATTTGACCTTAAACTCTAAATTCTTCCCCCAGGCATAGCGTTACCGAAGACCGATTGTCTTATTCGGCTTTTAACTTCAGTTTCTGTTTATCTTTTCGACTGATAGATTTCGAATTCAAGAACAGATCTGAAATTGTCGGAAATCAACCGTATATGGGTTGACAAAAGCATGCCCAACGATTGAAATCTAAGTGTTCTCTGTCCAATCTTTAAAAAGGGAGACCCTGCAGTTTGAATCAGTCTCCTCCCCATCGCATATAAGGTTCTGTCCCGCATTATTTGTGAACGTCTAAAGCCGCTTATTGATACACTGATTGGACCTTATCAGTGTGGCTTTAGACCCGGTAAATCCACCACAGACCAGATCTTCACATTACGACAAATCCTGGAGAAGACCTAGAGGCATCAAAACACACCACCTTTTTGTTAATTATAAATCAGCCTTCGACACACCGATAAGGTCAAGTTTCTTCGAAGCCCTGTCTACCTTAGGTATTCCAGCAAAGTACGTTCAACTTTGCATGATGACGTTGAGAAGTACGCAAAGCTCCGTCAAGATAGGAAAGAACCTCTCCGAACCATTTGATACCAAACGAGATTTTAGGCAGGGCGATACCTTATCGTGTGACTTCTTTATTCATAAAGATCTAATGCTACTTGCATATGCCGATGATATTGACATTGTCGGCAAAACCGAACGGGCAGTAAGCGGGGCTTTTTCAGAGATTGAGAAGGAGTCTGAACTAATGGGTTTAGCGGTAAATGAGGACAAGACGAAGTACCTAGTATTCGCGGACAGAAAGTCCTTGCGACTTGAACAATCTGTTACAATGGGAGAGTACAACTTTAAAGTTGTGGAGGATTTTGTCTACCTCGGAACGACGATAACCAGCAAGAACAACATCAGTCTGGAAATCCCAAAACACGAAGCCGATGCTTCATGGAAAAAGGGAGTTCAAGACAGAGAAGAGAAACGGGCAGAAGCTGGAAGGCGGATGAAGCAAGAATTGCGTGTTTAACGAAACTTTTTCCGATCCGCAAGTGCAACGTTAGTGATCGTAAGGAAAAAAACAATTCTAGAAACTAGCAAGCAAGAGTGTGGAGAATAAAAGACCTAAATCCTTCGTCGGAAAGGTAATCACTGAGAAGAGGAGAGATACCATTGTAATCCCTACACAGAATGCGAAATGGACAGTTAGAAGCATATAAAGAGGAAGCAAAAGGAAGCCTCAAGGGAATATAGTTTCGTGTTTGTCTAGAAGGGACATTGAAATTCACACGTCCGAGTAAGTACTCAGCGTCTATATTACCATTTATAAGTTTATTTAGAAACATTATACCTAACATAGTCCGTCTATGCTCAAGTGTAGGTAAGTCTAAAAGTTTAAGTCTGGAAATATAAGTAGGAAGTTTCAACTGTGGGTCCCAACCTAGGTTACGAAGAGCAAACAAAAGGAACTGTTTCTGGACAGATTCAATGCGTTTACACAGGGTAAGTGACTGAGGATTCCAAATACACGAACCAAACTCCAAAATAGGCCTCACAAGAGATATAAACAAGAGCTTGGTCTTGTAGGGACCAACTTGTAGACCAACGTTTAATAAAACCTAGCAAGCCCATGGCTTTATTCACGGAAAGTTCAATGTGAGTGCCAACAGAAAGTTTATGGTTGAGTGTAATACCAGACAGGAAATATTCAACACGTTCAAGTTGATAAGAATTCAATAAATAGTTAATCAGAAAAGGGGTTCTACGATAAAACGTCATAGATTTACATTTCTCCCTGTTCAAATGCAACAAATTGTGAGAGCACCACATATATATTGAATTCAAATCAACCTGAAGCAAAGCAGAATCGTTGGGCGAGTTATGGCTCAGAAATATTTTTAAGTCATCTGAGTGCACGAGAATGCTTAATTACATTCGGCAGGTCGTTAATAAATAACAGGAAGAGAAGAGGTCCAAGATGGCTACCTTGGGGAACTCCAGAGGTCACAAAAACCGGATAAGAAGTACAACTATTAAATACAACTTTCTGAGTTCTAGACTGAAGATAAGATTTTATCCAATTAAGAAGCCCCAGCGGAAATCCCAACAGACGCAATTTTCAGAATCAGAAGACAATGAGAAACACTTTCGAAAGCCTTACTAAAATCGGCAAAAATAACATCTGTTTGTTTACCTTGAGTGAAACCATGAATCACTGAAGAAGTAAATTCCAGTAGGTTTGTAGTAATGGATCTGTTTTTAGCGAATCCATGCTGGTTCGGTGATATAAAAAGAGAACAGGAATGTTGTAATTGAGATGTTAAAATTTGCTCAAAGAGTTTGTGATGGCCAATAAAGAAGTAGAAGGACACTGAATCCCCCCAGGGACGAAGACATTTCGCTATTTACCCATACAGGAGCTAAACGCATTCCGAAGCTGAGAAGAAGAGGGCAAACATTCTTTCAGTTGCTGGCTAGCCTTTGATGCGGACTGGTCCAAGCAAATTTACACCAATACACTTTTTCTCACTTTTTGGCCTCGCTCTCGTTGGTCAACGTTGCTTTAAGGGGGTATTCTCCATGTTGAGGAAGCTTTTTGAACCTTTTTAAAAAAAATAATCTTTAATTCTGTTTTATTATTATGTTACAAACAGATTAAACTAAACAAACAAAATTTGACTACTTCGATAAGAGGGCTGTTAAAAAAGTTTTCGGCCGTCAAAATGGTATAGTGCTGGCGGCCACGCTTCCACGTCTCCAGGTTGTGTGTAGTAAAAACTAAAAACGGGGTTTTAATCAGTATAATTGTCATTCTAGTCTGACCCTCGAACATAAATTTGTGATTTTTTTTTGACCAAATGGCGGCTATTGAAAAATTAGAATTCGATTTTGGGCGAACCACTTTTTAAGCGTTTTAATCGCCTTTGGATCGGTTCACCGACTTGAGACATCGCCTATGACCAGTTTAGTGAAAAATATAGAGTTGGGCCCATTTTTTTTTTTTTTTTGATCTTCTACTTAATGAACTATGTTTCAGTGTTTGAACTATAGTTCATTTGTGGAACTACCATCAGATCCACACTCTTCTCTGCTTAGTAAATAAATTTAAAACTTTCGTTTATTGTTCAAAAAATGATTAGATTCATGTGTGCTCAATGGTTGTGGTGGGCTTTCGAATTCGGGCAATTTCCATCCCTATGACTATGGCGACAACGTCCGTTCATTGCATTCATTTGCAGTTGTTGTTGCATCATTGTTCCGCTAATCCAAACGGAACCTTGCTATGTCTAGAGGTTTATTTTCATTGCGATGTGTAATGTCTTGGCTACTTTTATGGCTCTTCGAAGAAATACACAAAAAGTTATAAAAACAAAATTTATTATAAAATGTTCCGTTCTACAGAATGACACAAAATGAAATGAAATAGGAGTCCAAACACACATTAATGGCCCAAATTTGACATTTTTTGACTAAATATTAATTTTTGAATTACCTTTTTATAGAAAAGTAAACTCTACTACTCTGGCTATCATTTTAAGAAAACCGCATGGAATTTGGTGCACGCGTTGCGGAGATAGCCCCTTGCACACACTTTTTTGATGTGAAACATCTTTAATTTCGGTACAAGAGGATGGGCAGAGGGGGAAAGCGAAGAGGTAGAAAATATGCTGAAGAGGGGCAACTGAGTGGGTTCTGGGAAAGATCTGGGTGGGATCTGGTGGTATTTAGCGAGATTTGGGTGAGATCTTATCTGGTTGGGATCTGGACGCGATCCGGGTTGGATCTGATTATGATCTGGGTGGGACTTGGTTGGGATCTAAGTGGGATCAGGGAGGTATCTAGATGGGATCAGGGTAAAAACTAGGTGAGTGCTGGGTGGAATCTGGGTGGGATTTGGAATGCATCTATACTGCCCAGATGCCGAGTGGAATGTGGGTACGATCTTAGTGGAGTCTAAGAGGGACTTAGCTAGATTGGATCTGGGTAGAAGACTTGTGGGATTTGGGCGGGATCTGTGTGGTATCTTGGATAGATAAAGGTGTGACCTTTTTGGGATCTAGATGGATTCTGGGAGGGATATGAGTAGGATCTGGATGGAATCTGGGTGGCATCTGGGATCTGGAATCAAAGAACACTACAGCAAGTGATCTTGTTGCTAGTATAAGGTTGTCAAAAAAGTCTTGCGGTATTTTTATTGAATTTTCAATTGTTCATAAAATTGGTTATAATAATGCGATTTAAGTCGAATATGCGTCGTTTTGTTCGTTGACGAGTTCCCAACGAGATGCCAACTTCATAATGCCCCTCTTATAGAAGCTCGCTTCCCTATTGGCAAAAAACTCGGAGAGCCAATTTTCACAGGACTCTCTTGTGGCCAACTTCCGACTACCAAGCTCGTTCGCCATGGACAGCAATAGGTGGTAATCACTTGGTGCGAGATCCGGACTATACGGTGGATGCAAAAGAACCTCCCATCAGAGCTCCCGGAGCTTCTGGCGCGTCACCAAAGATGTGTGTGGCCTGGCGTTGTCCTGATGGAAGACAATTTGGCCTCTGTTGATCAAAGATGGCCTCTTCTGCATGAGTGCTGCATTCAAGCTGTCCAGTTCTTGGCAGTACAGGTCCGAATTGAGCGTTTGACCATGGGGGATGATGATAGTGGATGATTCCCTGCCAATCCCACCAAACACACAGAAGAACCTTCCTGGCCGTCAATCCAGGCTTGGCCACCGTCTGGGCAGCTTCACCGCTTTTCAACCCCGACCGTTTGCGCTTCACGTTGTCGTAAGTGACCCACTTTTCATCGCCAGTCACCATCCGCTTCAAAAACGGGTCGGTTTTGTTGCGATTCAGAAGCGATTCGCATGCATTCATACGGGCAAAAAAGTTTTTCTGCGTCAAGTCGTGTGGCACCCATACATCGAGCTTCTTTTTGAATCCAAGCTTCTTCAAATGGTTTATAACGGTTTGATGACCCATGCCCAGCTCTCGGCCGATGCTACGGCTGCTACTATGCCGGTCTCTTTCGATCAATTCAGCGATTTTATCGCAATTTTCGACGACAGGCCTTCCGGACCGTGGCGCATCTTCGATCACCTCTGCACCAGAACGAAAACGTTAAAACCATCGTTGTGCGATGGAAATGTAAACTGTATCGGGTCCATAAACTGCACAAATTTTATTGGCAGCATGAGATGCATTTTTGCCTTTATCGTAGTAGTACTGTAAAATATGCCGTATTATCTCCTTATTTTGATCCATGTTTGCGACGCTATAACTCACTAACGACTAAAAACAAACAACAATAAATCAAACACGTGTTAGCGCGTGAAAAGAGCTTTCCAAAAAGCTCTAGCATGAACCGATGCGACGAATACAACTAGAACTACGCGCTTGCAAAGACAAGCTTGCGAAAATACCGCAAGACTTTTTTTATATTTCTACTCCTACATTGAGGGAGCTTGTGATTTGAAAATAAGCTTTTAAACTAAACATAATGTTTCACTTCAGAGACTCTTGAGTGTTAACGACACACACACCATTTTTTTCTGCAAATTAAATTTGTATTTCAATTTTTCTACGATATCAGTATTAAAAGTAATTCCTATTTGTAACATTAAATTATTAAAAAGTCTCTGAAATGATTTCAAAATTACCGCTGATGTGTAATCAAATCAATATTCTAGTGTTAAGGTATTTTTAAGACATCAAAAAATGGTCACACTACCCGTTTTGACTTTGTAAGTAGAAAACCGTGTAAATAAAATCCAAAAAACCCGAAAAAATCTTCTTTTACAAAATAACTTTGCTAATAACATTAAACATATTGAATCGATTTTTGTTTGCATTTTCCTCAGTGCATCAACATGATCATCATCGGCTGTGGCCAAAAATTAACCTGACCAGGGCATGATCATGACGATGACGACGCAGGCTCGCTCGCAGTTGCTATAAATTCTATTGGCGTATCTATCTACACTATTTCTAATTTAGACTCCGACTCCTGCCTGCCTGCCTGCCTGCTTCTTCGGTTTCGGAACGCTTCGGCTCAGTTTACCATGTTACCTTAGTCGCAGTTCGCGTCGTCGTCGACGTCGCTTGGCCAATTTAAGTTTAAGTGCTTTGGTAACAGTTTCGCGCTTTCGAAACTGGAGTCGTGATTTATTTTTTTTTTTTTTTTTGTGCTTCTTCCTCTGCTTCCACTGCTTTTCCACTGGCCTCTTCTTCTGTCTGTGTAGGAATTTTCAAGTGCCGTTTTTCACGCCACGACACGCAATCGCAGCGCTCAAGTAAATTAGGAAAATTGATCTAAATTTTCTTGGGAACCTTTCCATTTTTGTTGTTGTTGTTGTTGTTGCTTAAGCTTTTTTGTGGGCAGATTGTTGTAATGGTCAAGATGTAGTCGGGTCTTTCCTTATCCTTTTCTCTGTTCCTTTCATTTTCATTCCTTTCTAACTTTCTTCTCTTGTTCTTAGCTTAAATCATTTATTGCACTAGATCTATCTCTAGTGAATCTATTTTTAGGGGCAGTTTGGATGGGTGAATCAATTTCGAAATCGACTTTAAAAACTTATATATACATGAATTTTTGTTAATTTTTTAAAAGGTTCAATTACATTTTAAGCCATACTGCGGTATTTAAAAACGTTTGATGAAGTGAATCTATCAACCAAGCTTTGAAAGCTAGTTGGGTTTGGACATGAATGGTGTGCGAGTGCCATCTCATCGGGAGAGATCACCAAAAAAGATTCTCCTCCACAAGTGATGCAGATGCCGGTATCGAAATGCTTTTTATTGGCCAGATTCCATCAAAATGGTTACAAATCGCTAAACTTGTTTGTCCTCGCATCTCTCCAAATAATTGAAGTTATGTTTTTCAAGAACGGATTAGGCTCTGCCAAAATTCTCAGCGTCGGAGTACCTTGCTTTAAGAATCACACTTCGATGCAGAAAATAAGATATCTATGAACAAATACAGGAGCTATGAGCAATTGAGGGCAGTTTCTTTATTTCTTATTCAAAATAAATATTCATCTTTTCTTGATTTCTAGATTATTTTTGCTGATCTAGAATTTCGCTCTCTTATATTGACCAAAAGAGTAGAAAAAAATTGACAAATATTGACAAAATATTTAAAATACAAATTATATAAAACCTTAAAGTATGGCTTTTAGTTCCTCCACTTTATTTGATCCAGTTGCGGTATTAATACATCGCTGATTTTTTTCTCCAAATCTTGTAGAACTGCGATTCTTCAGTAGAAAAAAGCGATTTAGATTTGATTTTGATTTCATCTAACAGCATTTCACAGCTGATCCATACAAAATGTCCAGTAGTGTGCCCAGAAAAAGTGAGGAAGTATAGGTCACACTAATAGATTTAATAAAATCAGCTTTGAGTCTGATCATGATTTGATTTTTACTCACATAATTTTCTTATTTCAAAAATTTTTAATACAAAAAAAAAAAAATTTTTTTTTTACATAATATTTCTATCATATTCCAAAGAGTAGATATTAAAAAGTTTTTTTATTTTAATTTTTTGTTAGTTTAAAAACATTTTTTAGGATAATATTGTTAAAAAAAATTTAAAAATGTGATTTAAATTTTTATTGTGATGCTAAAATTTCCGATTTTTTTTTTGAAAGATCCAGCACTCTTTAAATTAAAACGTTTAGTCCACTTTGGCAGAATGGATTTCGATCTTATGCCGGTTCTTGATAGTTTGCTAAGCCATCGGCTGGTTCAGTTAAGTCAAGCTGTTCTGTTACCTAGAAGTCTTCTTATAGCTCTTGAACAAATTCAAAAACTGTGCACACAAACGGCGGAACCAAACTGACCATAGGCTTTTTACGGTGGGGATTGTCCATGTGCAAAATGTTTCTTAGATTTTTTTGTTTTTGCGCTTGGATATTTGAGAATATCGCCCTAAAAGGACTTTTTGTAATTCGAAATACTTTGTCGAACAATGTCTTCGCTAAAACGAGTCATTTTCAAAATACTTCAACCTTAAAGCGTGTTTATCTCGAACCTATTTTAATGTTTCAAAGTGCAATCGACGCAGAATTGTCACCATACATAAGTTCAAGAACTCGGGTTCTCTGTTGGACTACGCTAGATATTCTGTGGCTCGTTCAAAGTTTATGATATATAATACCGAATGCTATAACAAGTATTTGCTCAGCTGTAAGATAAGCTTTCAGCATGACCCCAAAAGGTTCTATAACTTCGTCAACTCCAAACGCAAATCTTCTCAGTTTCCTCCTTCGCTTTCCCTCGATAATGTGACTGCTAATAATGATGCTGACATCGCAAATCTATTCGCAAAATTTTTTCAGCGTTGCTACTCTGCATCATTGACTAGATTTGGTACCTACAACCCGTATCCTTATTCTGTTTCCCCCTCTAATAGCATTCATCCACCTGTTTAGGATTTAAAATGTCTGCTCTCGGGTATTCGTTCCATTAAAACGTCATATACTCCCGGGCCTGACAATGTACCAAGCTGTGTGCTTAAAAATTGTGCTACTTCTTTATGCTTTCCGCTTTTAAAGCTGTTTAACTTATCCCTTGAATTAGAAGAGTTTCCCAACGAATGAAAGGAATCTTTTGTCATTCCTATTCATAAAAAGGGATCTAAATCGTCATTATCAAATTACAGGTGTATCTCTAAACTTTCCGACATTCCTAAACTATTTGAAATGCTTATTACTTCTCAAATACAGCACTCCTGTCGCTCAATTATTTCACAGTCTCAGCACGGCTTTATGAAAAAACGTTCGGTTTCTACAAATTTGTTAGAGTTTACTTCCATTGTGAATTCGGGTTTCATTAATAAACTGCAAACGGATGTAATTTATACAGATTTCAGCAAGGCTTTCGACTCTGTCAATCATGATCTCCTTCTTCACAAATTGTATCTACTTGGATTTCCTCCAAGTCTTCTTAACTGGATAAAGGCATATTTGACAGACCGTTCCCAACGTGTCCGTTTCAATTCGACGCTTTCTGAGTCCATCAGCGTACTCTCTGGAGTTCCTAAGGGAAGTCATCTTGGACCTTTACTGTTTAATCTTTTCATTAACGACATCCCTCATGTTTTGCTTTACTTACATTCCTTGATGTATGCTGATGACCTAAAACTCTGCTTGTCTTATAACGAGCCGATGTCTCCTCTCCTTCTTCAGTTGGACTTAAGCTCTCTGCATACATGGTGTTCGGTTAATTGCCTCCCTATAAACGCTGAAAAGTGTAAATGTATGACTTTTCATCGCACACTGCCGTATTTTTTCGACTATACGATTGATGACAAACCCCTCGAACGCATTTACGTGGTTGACGATTTGGGCAAACGCTTTGTCCCTAAACTAAGCTTCAATAATCATATTTCTGTCGCCTCTAACAAAGCTATGGGAGTGGGTTTATCAAAAGATGGGCCAAGGAATTTAACGATCCGTATCTGACTAAACATTTATTCGTGTCTCTGGTACGACCAATACTTGAATATGGGTTGTGTGTTTGGTCACCGCATTACAAAAAATATCAAGACTAGCTTGAATCAGTTCAAAAACAATTATTAATTTTTGCCCTCCGCGGCCTCAACTGGGATCCCACCAACCATCTTCCACCATACGAGCATAGATTACTCATAATTGATCTTCCATCTCTTAAGAACCGTCGGACGTGCCATTGTGTGCTTTTTATTCACAAACTTTTATCAGGTGATATTGACTCTTGTGCTCTGTTATGCCAAATAAATCTTGCGGTTCCTTTGCGGTGACTTGCCTAACAAATTTTGCTCACTATGAACCTTTCCGAAATTTGTGTATTAATTATAATTTGTATTACCATCTTTTCTCTGCTCACTCTTCTGTTACTACGTTTATGCTATGCTCATTTTGCAAAATCATTTCATGAAATGGGCTCGAAAGCGCGTGCATAAACACCATTTCATGAATTCACTTACACACGAAAGTTGACTATGAATTCGCTGTCATTTCATGAAATGGCGCGGCGCAGGCAATTTGACATTGCGTTGGTGTTGCCAGATCTTTTGTTTTCTCATATGTGCGCTGGTGATTTTGTGAATTTGCAAAAGCTGCATAAACAGGAACAAATTTGATTTTGCAAATTGAAGAAAACATGAATTTCGTAGCATAAACGTAGTATGTGTTAGATGTAAGAAACAATATACTGTCTTTTTTGAATTGTACCCAGTAATGTTCACAGAACTTTGTCAAACCTAAATAAAAAAAAAAAAAATATTGTTCTGAACCTGTATCAAAACTTTTTAATATTTTTGATTTTTTTTTCACTAAACTACAAATAAAGGAACCAAATTCGATTTTTCATTTTTCACTTGGCCGCCATTTTGTAAAAATAAATCTCAAAATTGATGACGAGGTTCGATGATCACCAATAATTTGTTAATTTTAATTTAAAAAGTGGGCGCAATTTTGTTTGAAATATAAATTAGTCAAAAGTTGTGAATTTAGCTTTCTGCTGATAATTTGGGGCGAAATTGCTGTCATTTATTAGCCTAATATTTCAAAAAGCCCACGAGAGTTTGAAAACGGCGCCTGTTATTTAAATTTTTAGAAATGAAATTCATGGGAAATGTAGCCAGTGGAAATAGGCTAAACGATATTAGGGACTTCATATCTGCACAGTTCTACTAGAATGTTGTACGTTTCACGAAATCTAAACCAAATATAAATCGCTTACATATTTGGCTGTGGTATTCAAACAGACTTAACATCAATGTTTTCTCCGATTATTGCATATACAATTACCTTTTTATTCGTATATTCCTTGATTTTATCTAACGTTTGTGAATTATCATTATTGCTGAATATTTAAGTGTAGCTTATTATTTAAAAACCGTTTTTATAAAAAAAATTTAAATAGTTCCAGTGGAAAAGCGTCGCTTATTTTCTTATCGATAATGAAATTTGAGGCACCCTTATTATCGATAACATGGCTGGAATTGGCTGAAAAAAAGCTAACTAGACCAGTGTGACCAGCTGTTATCTATGGGGCAGCACTTTAATCAACATGGCTCAAAATTTTTACACACGTGCTTTTAAAATCCAAAATGAAAACTTGGAAATTTCTGTGACACCCGACATACCAAGCGAGAGACAAATTCCCGATGCCATACTCTGGGACCATAACTATGCAAAACCACTTCCCAAGATTCTAGATCTGAGCCAAGGAACTGCAAAACGCTTATGCAATGCCACCAGCACACATATCCCTTGGGTAGCTACATCAGAGTCGAGTCATGTGCGCACCATGTACGTCATTGGCAGGGAACATAGCTATGCCTTCAGCACCAACACCGACTTGGAAAATGCCATTCTAACAGCTTCTTGGTGTTGCACAATGGAAAGTACGAAGATTCTAGATTTGAGCCAACCACCTACAACCAGGATGGACGACCAGGAGAATAATGACGTCTTTAATGCGGCTTCACATACGGAGAGCGACCAAGAGAAGAAGGACAAGAAATGTTCTCCAGAGTTCGTGAACAACCAGGACGCAATTAGATCGGCATCACAGTTCGGGTACAACATGGAGTGTATGACTACTGAGACCGAGTACAATCCGGAGAAGATTAAATGGTACAACAAGTGTATGACTACTGATTCCAGGATCAAGATTAAATCGGCACCACAGCCCGGGTACAACATGGACTGGAAGACTACTGAGTCCGAGGACAACCAGGCTTATAATGAAGAGATAATAACAATGGGCATTGACATAAATCCTTTGAGACCACATTGGAAATGCCGCACCTTTGTCATCTATGCTCCACGTTATGCCCAGACCCTAATACGGCACTCCTTCACTTGGGAATTGTTTGATGTGATAATGGAGCTGCCATTAGCTGAGGGAACGAAAATATTTCAAGATCATGTGGACGCCTGGCTACTGAAAGAGGAAGAGAAGAAGGCTATCCGACTATTAAACTACACCGCACCGCAACTCAAACCACTAAATTATCGAATGGACAATTTCCCCGTCATAACCAGTATCGTTTACCTCCCAAATAGAGCTGCTATATGAGCAATATTTTCTTTATATATTTACCCTTTTTTTTTTTTTTAAATACCTTTTTTAAGCTACTGTGAATTTGAAACATGTTAGTTTTTTCACACACTGAATATGTTTTTTTTTTTTTTTTTTTTTTTGTATAAGTTTTTGGTTATATTTGGTACATAGAACTTAATCTATTTACAAATAGTTAACAAGAAAGACTAATATATATATATATTTTAATAAAACTTTTACATATGTATACAAATACATGTATAACCGACTTATGTACTGTTAAAGGCTAGGTAAGTAGATTTGCATACAGCACTCTTTCAGCACCAACGACTTTAACGTACGCTTTGTACTGTCTTGGATCAGTATGAATAATCCTTTGGTCTTAAATTCCGCTCGTTTTCAACTGAATTCTCTCCATTTTTAAATCAAAAGAACGCAGAGCTTGTTCATCATTTATCCGTCTTTAAAGGAGTCTTCTCTCTGCGAAAGTTAAGGAACTGTTTTCAACCAAAATTTACCATATGTTAATGGTTCTCAAGTTGTAAATTCGATGTTTTGGCTCAACCTTGGTTTGGCCGAAGGTTAACCCAAAATCCTTTCATAGGTTTTAGGGTGCTCTGATCTCATTTCTGACAATATTTTTCCGAACGCGGGGGAGGGTTCTAACTTATGGTAAGAGAAAGGGGGGTTATATCTTCATAGTAGGGTTGTCGAAAATATTGAAATAAAGAAAAATGAAGAATATTTATATCGTATATTTTTCGGAGGCGATATATCGGATATCGAATATTTTTTGGTGATATTTTCGGCGATATTTTTGTTTTAGCGCTCGGTCGCACTGTTTGCGAATGACTGTTTTTTGTGCTCTGGACATTTAAGACAAAATTTTTAAAAGTTATTTAATTAAATTTGATGCACAGAAATCGCAGTGCAAACTGTGCAACAAAGTTTTAGGAACCAGTGGAAACTCAACAAATATACATAACAAGGCACTTAAAAGCAAAGCATGGAAATGCTTGGCTGAAATGCAGCTCATCAACGGTAAATCAAACTATAAATGATTTTGAAAATTTGGGTCCTTTGTGTGCTGCTATTTATGCATTTTTTCATATTGTGGATATTTATATCGTGAGACACATTATACATATGTTTGTTAGTCAATATATAAAAATCTAAAGACACACCTACAAAATCACGTTCCATAGCCAAATCAAATTTGTAACGAAAAGTAAGGGAAAATTAGGGAAAGTTAGGGAAAAGATAGGGAATAAACAATAATTAATTGAATTGATAAAGTAATAATTCTAATAAATTAGGTATGTAACTTAAAAGTAATGTCATAATTTATAGTTTTATTTATTTATTTCATTTATTATATTTTATTTAATTAATATGAAATCTTAGTAAATTGTGATTGTCAACCCCAGTTCTAAATCATTGTGACTAGTGCATTAATTTATAAGTTTATCTTGTAGCACTAGGAAATAAGTTCAATAAATCAAATCAAACACGACTATAAACAGGCTTGTACATGTTCAATATTCGAAATATTAAAATTTGTTTAGACGAAAAATCAACCAAAGCAGACATTAGTAGTGTATGCGATAAAGAATTTGGGGGCCTTTTAAAGTAAATATGGAAACTAAGTAAATAAATTTTATTGTGTGTGTATTTTTAAACCATTTCTACTGCCAACGACAAGTGGTTAATTATTTGGAAATGTAAAAATATTAAAATTTATAATCGCGTCTTTGTCAGAATTGATTGAAGAAAAGCAAAAAAGTTAAAGGAATATATGTAAGGATAAAGTAAAACAGGACTTTCATCAAATCTGTAGTTTTGCATTCACCTGCGATGTACGTACCATTACCAATTTCAATTTGTGAGAGTTAAAAATCAAATAAAAACTTAGTAACTTTTGTTAAAAAGATAGATTATAGTTCTTATTACGCGTCAAATGATGCCTCAATTACCTCAAAAGACCAGTTCATAGTTAAGAACCGGGTTTTTATTGAAAAAATATCGAAAATATCGAAAATATCGATGTTTCTGACACCAAAATATTTATATCGAAATGATACTTTTTCAATATCGTCAAAAATATCGATATAGATATTTTTGAAATATTCGACAACCCTACTTCATAGTAATCAAATGGGTTTTCCTTTCATAGGTTCAAGGGAACTCTGATTTTATTTCTGACAATATTTTTCGCATTGGTTCGGAAGGGGCTAACTTATGGCGAGGGGAACGAGGTAAAATCTATAGAAAGCTGCTCTAATTTAATTTCTGACAATATTTTTCCGATCGGCAAAGAAGGGACTAAGTCAGTGGTAGGAGAAAGGGGCTTAAATCTTCAAAAAAAATTCAAACGGGGTTGTAGGGTGCTTTGATCTCAGCTCTGACAATATTTTTCCCATAGGTTGGGATGCGGCTAGCGTATGGCGAGAGGAAGGGAGTGAAATCTAAAAAAAAGTCAAATAAAGTATCGTTTTATAGGTTTTAGGGCGCTCCGATTTCATCTTTCTTAGTCAATTTGGTCCAGATGTAAAAAATTCTGGAAATTGAAAAAAAAAAATATCCCGACGGATTCTGAAAGTTTGACACAAAAACATGATGAAGAAAGTATCTCATGCAAATTGTTGCTGAATACCGAAAAAATGATCCAAGTGTCAATTTAATATGAGATATTTAAGAAAAAAAAACACAATTAACAGGTTCGATGATCCCGACCTTTGTATGTACTTTGGATCGAGTACACAAACTCAACCTTTAATAGCAAAGAAGTTTTTCTCACTAGATTCAATTTCAAGAGCAACACTTTCTAGGGCAGCTACTTGCAGCAGTTGTGCTGCAACTTAAGTATATTTTGGAGGAACATTTAAAACTGATAAATATATAATTTGGTGGTTGTTGCTTACCAAGGGTAAGAGCTTTTAATAGAAAAAATTTACACAAACTCAACCTTTAATAGCAAAGAAGTTTTTCTCACTAGATTCAATTTCAAGAGCAACACTTTCTAGGGCAGCTACTTGCAGCAGTTGTGCTGCAACTTAAGTATATTTTGGAGGAACATTTAAAACTGATAAATATATAATTTGGTGGTTGTTGCTTACCAAGGGTAAGAGCTTTTAATAGAAAAAATTTTCATCCAACTGGTTGCTGATGTCATATAGTTACGTGTTTCTTCTGAATTTTACATATTTTATAAAGGACAGTCAATTATCCATACCATTAAATTTTTGCTTAGGTACCACCTCTCAAACAAAGAAGTTATCCCACAATGGGGGCGCCGCTCACGTTAGTCAGCAGCAAATGCGGGTGCATTGCCACAGCTGCCGGTGGTCACCACGAGGAGGTGTGAGTCGACTTGAAGATCAGAAGCCTTACCTGACCACATACGCCCCCATTAGGTCTAGAAGATCTATGACTAGAAGTTCTGAACCACTGAAGTTATTATTATTATGAAATTATATTATTGTGTGAAACTTTCAGAATCCGTCGGGACATTTTTCAATTTCCAGAATTGTTTAAAACTGCACCAGTCTAGTGCAGATGTCGTTACAATGCTCGACTTTGGACTCCTTGACTGACGAACAAAGTTCGTGGAACCTTTACTGCTGTACATTTCTGACCTCAGAGATTAATTAGTCACTGTTTAAGCAACTATTAGCGCCTCCAGGTGCCCACTTCAACCACGATTTTCATAATTACGACCGTTTTTCATTTTGGTCGAAAAAAATCACGAAATTTACCAAATTTATCATATAAATTAAGATTTAACTCAAAGACGGGTAAATCTGTAGTATTGTTTTTAGATTTTCAACGTTTGGGAATTATCAAACGGACTATAGTCTATTTATAAGCAGCACAAACGGCCGCAACCGTAATACTCAGCTCTTTTGTTAAGCTCGTGTGGGGTCTCACTTCAAAAATAAACTGACAGCCTCTTAGTATACGGCCAAAACGTGCTGTTATCTAGAAAAGAACAGCACAGAATTGTATAAATGTTGCAGTAATATACGATTTCGTATAATTATATAATGGGTAAATATTATAAAACAATTTTTTCTATGGTCAAGGTGCCTTTTTGTCAAATGTTATGACTTCAAACCAAGGGCAACAGTATGTATGAGTGATAAACTTTGAGTCCAAGTCGAAGACCCTAAAACTAATTTTTTCTTAAACCTTTTTGTACAAAAACGCATTGTATTTATAAGGATGTGTCAGTATGACCTCACATTTCTCCAAACATGAATGAATTCTTATTATCATAGAAATTTAGAATAGCGAAATTATCAAGACTATAATTTTTATGAAGACGAGTAAATTGACTGGTGCGGATCGAGCGGTCCTAAAAATATATGCTATATTTTATGGTTTGTTCTGATTATAATAAGGATTAAATAGTTGGCAATTAAAGATGGGTAAATAAGAGGTGTTGGTCAATTGGCTTAAAGAAATTAGGGAAGTATCATAAATTATTATATGAGCTTAGATTGACATAAAATCGGGTTAATAAAGACTATCAAGAAGAAGGTTTAAAAGAAGGTATAACATATTTCTCCGCTTTTGGTTTGGTTTAGGGTTCGTTTCACAGTTTTATAATAAGCAAAATTCCGGGTTTAACCAGGTAATGACATGGCCCCTGAGTCGATCTTTACAAAATGTTTACAATATATTCATGTCAGACATCAGGAAAGAGTCATATGTCACAAGACTGTGAACCTTGAAATTATTTTAGCTATGGAGTTTGATTTTTTCCCCGACTAAACCCGATTCCGAAACAAAAGTGGTTCCGAACCTTAATTTAAAAATTATTTCATCTCAAACTTGAAATTTTAAAAGATTCCAAAAGTGGTTCAGTTTTAGACGTAAATTTTACTAATTCAATAATGGTTCCAAACGGTTATGAACAGCAACTCCCAGCATGTTCAAAATTCTTTATTTTAAATCTGTCGAAATCAATGAAGTTCTTAGGACCCGACCGACATGCCTATTTCAGTAGAAAGTTGTTACCAGATAGTTTACCATGCAAGTACATCTATCCTCACTCACTTGGCCAATTAAAATTCAATAAAAATCCATGCAATTCCACTGAAAATGATGCCCAAGCTCTTCTTATCATAAAATTGAAAATCTTCAAATCGGGGCATGACTAGAAGCAATCAGTACGAGTTCCGTGTAAACAGTATCAGCTACGATCCAAAAAGAGAGTCGCACACACACACACAGTGAGAGAGTGACAAGGAGCTAGAGAGACTGTGAGCAACAAGTTGGAGTTAAAAATCTCTTGCCGGGTCAGCGACAAAGTCAAGTGCAAACAGATGAAGCCTGGGCCGGGGAGAGCTTTTGGGCTCACGTTTTGGCTGCCAGTAGCCAAGAAGCAGCAGCTTGGCATGCAACCTAGAGGAGTTGGATTCTCGTTTCGCCGTCACATAATCTGCTCCAAATCAAAATTGCTTATTAAACGTGGTGGAGAACTAGCTGAGCCTGGGCCAGCACACTCTGTGTCCGTCTCTGTGTATTGTGGGCGCCTCGAGCTAACCAATGCAGTTGGAGCTGGCGGACTCGTTAATCGAAGAGTGTGGAACTAGTTGGAATGAACTATTAACTAGGCCAGACGAATGCCAGCAATTAAAGCAATTAAAAATCTCAGTAGTTCTTTCTTTCGAGTGTGTGAACTTACTTTTTACAAGTGAATAAAAAATAAAACAATTAATTTTTATATGCAATCCCAAAGTGGGTGAGAATGTTAGGAAAAGTTTTTATGGATTAGGGCTGTATATGGAAATTACCATACAGAAAAAATATATGCATTAAGATCTATTTGGAATGGAGAGTTTTAAAGAATTTTTGTATCCTGTGAATGATTCTTAGCTCCATTGAATGAAAATCTAAGTTCAGTTTAACCTTAAATATATATAAGGCTGTCAAAAAAGTCTTGCGGTATTTCCGCAAGCTTTTCTTTGCAAGCGCGTAGTTCTAGTTGTATTCGTCGCGTCGGTTCACGCTAGAGCTTTTTGGAAAGCTCTTTATATTATTAATATCCTTTCATACATTTCAATATCCATTACCATATATTCTTGATTTTCTCTGTGCACCACAATGTTTTAAGTAATTGAAAATTAAATTACTTTAACTACTTGCCTGTAATGAAAAGTTGCACAGTAAATTACTTTAAGTATTAATTTTTATTAAATTACTTTATATCTGCAGAACAAAAAAAAGAAAAATGTTGTCTTAGCGACAGATGCAAAGTCAGTCACTTTGTGGTAAAAGAGCCCACAAACACATGCACTGAGAAAACAAGTGAGAAAGTCGGTCAAGCCCGACTATAACATACTATGTACCTGGAGTAGGAGCTGAGCGCAGTGCTGCTGCTGTGTCTCTCTCTATCTCAATCTCTATCTCACTCTCTTTCTCTCGCTCTCTCTCCCTAAGATTGTGCGGTATTGGTTGTGAAAAGGAGGGAGGTGGCGGAGAGAGCTTGGTTTTCTTTTTTGCTTATAACTTAAGAACCGCTCATCCGATCTTTATCATTATAGCAAATCGACACATTTTGACAATTACTAACTATCTCTAGAAGGTACAAACCATCTATCTACAAAACTGTGGAAGATATGACGTTTTTTCAAAATTGCGGGGGCGGGAGGGGGCGTGGCCAAAATTGTCAATAAACTTGATCTGCCTGCAGCTATAAGAAACATTTGTCCCATACATGTCAAAGCTCTATCTCTTACCATCTCTGAGATCTGTTTGTTCATACGGACGGACGGACGGACAGACGGACATGGCTATATCGACTCGGCTGTTGATGCTGATCAAGAATATATATACTTAATAGGGTCGGAAATGATTCCTTCTCTCTGTTATATACTTTTGCACAAACGTGTGTGCTTTAACGACCTTTATGATAATCAAACCATCAATATTATGCTGGCTCAAGGTCTCGTTATGCTTTCGCATAACTCCAAAAAGGAGGAACACATCACACCACAAGTGAAGCTAGTTGGTCATACAGCCTGTTTCAATGGTATCTCTACCATATCATCAGTGACCTTCGCTTGCTTCGCTGATGATATGGTAGAGATACCATTGAAACAGGCTGTATGACCAACTAGCTTCACTTGTGGTGTGATGTGTTCCTCCTTTTTGGAGTTATGCGAAAGCATAACGAGACCTTGAGCCAGCATAATATTGATGGTTTTGCACAAACTTAATATACTCTATGTACCTTCGGTACAGAGTATAAAAAGGATAGTTTTTGATGATCCTAAAGATATTTTGGTATCCATTTGGACTTGATAGTTAACTATTCTTTTTTGGGATCAATTTGATATTTCGAAGTCGATTTATTTTCGTTTAAAAAGGATATATCAGAAAAAGGATAGTTCCTGATCTGTATTCTTCATCCAATGGAGCTGAAAATGTATCTTAAAGTTGATATTTCGAATATTTATTCTACGAGGATCTTCTTTTTATACCCTTGGAGAGGGTATATTAAAATTGTCCGGATGTTTGTAACGCTTATTGAATATATGAGTATATTGATGGATATCATGTATAGCTGCCATAGAACAAACTGGCCGGCATATATTAAGCTCCAAGGGTATATAAACTTCTGTCGAGCCGAAGTTAGGTTCCCTCTATTTTTAAACAAATAATATTGGACGGAAAAACTTACATAGAAGTTGGTTATTTGGTAGGATGCTCCAATAAAATGATTAAAAACGACTTAAACTATGAAGAAAAGATTGAAACACGCGGACGAAAACGATCTATGTCCCCTCTTCATGTCAAAAGACTGATTCGTCAGAGCAAGAAGGATCCCTTTAAGCCTGCTGCCCAGCTAAAAAAGAGCTTAAATGCGATGGACCAAACAGTTCGCACATATCTTAGGCAACATAACCTAAAAGCCTGCAGCTCAAGATTTGAGGAATATTCTATGGTCAGATGAGTCCAAAGTGGTTATGTTTGGTTGAAAGGGATCTCGATCATATCCAAGGAACACAGAATACAAACTCCAGTACAGCACAAAAAACATTAAGCATGGAGGATGTGGATGGTATGGGCCTGCATTTTCTACTATGGAGAAGGTCCAATACATATTTGGGCCGTATAGGCCTTTTAACAGGACAATAACCCCAAACATACCAGCAAGAAAGCAAAGGAATGGTTCAGGGCAAACTATGTGAACGTTTTGGAGTGAATCTGTGTTCTGAGGTCAAGAAGGCAGTTATCCGAAATTCCCCTAAAACGATGCCAGGACTTAAATGATTTCATGCCAGAAGCCGTTATGGCCAATAAAGTAAACACTGCCAGCAACACGTAGGGGTGGCTATTTGGGCCAATCAAATGAGCAACACACATGGTAAATGTTAGGGCATGGATGTGGGATGTGGGCGGGAAGTGGTTGGGATGAGGGTGGTAAGTAGGCGGAATGTGGGTGCGAATTGGAGGAAAAAGGCATGAGATATAGACTAGGTTTTCCAAATGTCGTTTGCCCTGTTAATATATTTGATATGTTGTTGCCATGGGAACTAGTTCGCACAGTGCTCAACTCAATGGTTAACTCCTGGACTGCTGCTGCTGCTGCGGCTGCGTAGCTCCCCAAAACGAATCTGTCGCCGCATCGGTGGATCGCTTTTGGGGCCCCCAAATTGCTGCTGCCAACGAGAACCTCTCCCGACCACAGTTCGCTGCGGCAAGTCGATCACGATTGCCATTGGATGCGGAGCGAGGGAAGCTCCAATAAGCCAAAACATCTTGATAGGGTTGCGGCGGCGCTACAGGCTGAGCATTGATCAACGACGACGATGGACAACGTGCAAAGCTGCCAATGAACCAAATCCAGCCCACAGTCATCTCTCTCTCTCTCTCTCGCTCTCTCTAGATTTGCCCTCTGAACTTTGTGGCATTTTGTATAAATTATAATTGCTGACCGAAAGGCAGGAGAATGTGGTCGGTCAGCTTCAGTTAGCTTCAGTTAGATGGGAGATTGTTATGCTCAGTGGCTGCTCAGAAGCTCTAACATATCATGATCGGATTTTGGTACGTTTCCAGGAAACGGCAGCAGGTTTTGTTTGGTATACTTGTCGCATTAGCACTAGATGGAGATTACTTACACTTGGAAGGAACCCTTTAGAACCCTAAGTTCGTGGTCAACTCATAACATTTTTTTATTATTTCTTGATTTTTGCCATTGATTAACTAAGATTTCATTTAATTGAATTCAAATCCTTCTCACAGGTACCATAGGCCAGGCCAACACCAAATCCAGTTCCCAGCCAGGCTGGCCAGACACGTCGACGCATTAACAATATGGAGACAACGGCACCAATTACAAAACCGCCGCATCCCTTGACCGCCGCATCGGACAGACAGTGATCCAATTGTTTACCATAACGATCCTCGGGAGACGAAGACATAGTTAAAATTTTTGTTTTCTTTCTCTCGATTTGAATTTGTTTCCCCTGATTTGTAAAAAGTTAGACAAAAGTGGAATTCGTATGGAAAACTCAGGGGCCACTGTGATCGTAACTGCTGAGAGCTTGGGGCCATGTTGTTGTTGCCACATTAACAACTCAGCCAGATTTCGGCACGCATCTCCTCCAGTGCCCAGCCAAGTTTGGGAGGTGATTTGGCCACTTAACCTTTTTCTTCGCCCGCTTGTTCGGCAAGTTTAAATCGATCACGATCGATTTCTGCCAAAATAGATAATAATCGATAGATGTGAGAAGGTGCAGCTTGTTGTTAGTGCAATCTTATCTATCTATATGGTCATGGGTACGAGTAAGTGCAACATGCGAGAGCTGCTGTTAAATGCGAGTGGAGCGAGTCCCAAGTACGAGCACAATCATACTCGACGGCAGCTGGGTAATCATGTCAGTAAAAGGAAAATACCGCAACATTGGTTTTCGTTTTGTTGTTGTGGTGTAAAACTCCCACAGAGAACGGGTATATGGGCTATGAGGCAGCTTAGGGTAAGGGCAGAGGGAACAAATTGTTGCGTGTGTTGTGAAAGTGAACGAAATGATTTTAGTGTTAAGGTATTTTTAAGACATCGAAGTGTGGTCACACCGTAGGCAGTAGATAGTCGTACTGACATTGAGATAGACATCTGTAGGCCCGACTGATGGACATACTGACTGACATATTATCAAACCAAAGCCAAAACTGCTTATCCTACAAATCTAAGATTTGGCCTAGACCTTCGTTAAGTTATGCTAAGAAAGGAAATTTTGTAAAAATTTGTCCGCGAATATTTTCAATGAATATTTTTATTACTTTTATTTTAAGAATTATTCGTACTTGGATCAAGTACTGAAACTCTTGAGTCAAGAATGTCGGGATCAAAAATTCACTCTTGGATCAAGAATATCGCTCTTTGATCAAGAATTTTCACTCTTACCCTACTTTTGAGAACGAATGCTCTTGATTCAAGAGTGAAATTCTCTAATTTTTCTCTGAGTGTTTCTGAGTGACAGTATGGTGAGGAAAGAGTGGAGAGCGGTGGAAGATGGAAAGGAGGGTGGGGAAAGAGTGGTGAGCGACTGAAATGGGAAAGCAAATTTGAATTGAATTCTAATTGAATATTGCTGATGCTGCTTTAAAATGCACAGTCTTCATATAATATTGCTAGATCCGAAATTTACTATGTGGTTGTGCGGGAGACAGTGGCCTAGATAGCTTTTTGCAATGGGGGGTGATGAATTTTAGAAATTGTGTTATGTTTTTTTTTCACTTCCGGCCTTTTATCAGAATTTAAAAAAAAAAAAACGAGACTTTCGATAGACGGCAAATTTTAAGAATTTTCGTTCAAAAACTTTTTGAGTTTCATCTATGGTTTCTTTTTAAAAGAATATTGAAAAATGCAGGTATGTAAAGGCTTTTCGTCAAATGTCAAATAAATAATGAAAAATAAAACAAGAATTTAAAGTAATTGCCCCTAAGCTAAACAAATTCCTTTGATGGACCGCAAACTATCAAGAATTAACACGAAATGATATTGCAGCGCTCAGCCATGGTTTCTTATTATACAGATTAAATATAATTATAATATAAATCAAAATTTATTTGTGTGCTTTAACGACCTTTATGATAATCAAACCATCAATATTAAGCTGGCTTAAGGTCTCGTTATGCTCAAGGTCTCGTGTATTCAGTTAAAACAACAAAAAACTACTCAACTATTGGCTACTGGGTTAGAAGCGGGGAGGAAATCTCTCTCACTAACACAACAAAAAGGAGATGCTGGGGCCAGTACAAACAAGCGAAGGTCGCTGATGATATGGTAGAGGTACCATTGAAACAGCTGTACGACCAACTAGCTTCATTTGTGGTGTGTTGTGTTCCTCCTTTTTGGAGTTATGCGCAAGCATTGATAGTTCTTACAGTCTGTGCGGGGCAGACTGCGTGGTCATAAAAATATATGATTTATAGTTTTGTATTTGGCTGGCTCGAGGTCGGTGGAGAGTTACAATTCAATGATTAATTACAACAGTTTGGAATAGCAATTGGAATGTCCGTACAACGATCGCTGTTTCAAAGATAACCACAGCTTATCATCAGCGGACTTTTGTATTGCATATTCACATTCAAACGACCACACATACTTCCTTATAAATCTTGATATCGCCGAATAACGATTTGGGGACTCCAATTTGCTATGGGACGAGACCACGATCCAGCCTAGAACTCTGCTATGTTCTTTGAACGTGTTGTTGTAATTAATTTCTTTTTGCCTGTGAGCTCCGCAAGTATATATAAGTATAAGTATATATGATTTATAAAATAATTTTTGGTGACAAAGAGCTTTTCGAAAACTTACACCCACGCAAAACATAAAAAGAATCTTCCGGGATGAAAAGAGTGAGCTGCCATATTTGAGCGCAGAGAAGAACAATATTTCAAAAAATTATTTGCCTGTGGGACCTAAGCTTGGAAACTGGTAGTGGTAATAAAATTTTTTTTTTGTCATTAAAAAATTTCTATCCTGAACAAACCTGAATTTTTTTAATTTCATTTAAAAACTCTGCGATTTTAAAATTTTATGAAAATTCTTTATAATTCGCGATCTATGGAAGAAAATGTTCAACTAGTTTCTGAGAGAAGGTACAAATTAGTATTCCTACTACAACCTTATCCTATTTAATTATTTCTTTTACAAAATTAAGTCAAGTTTAAAGATTTTTCGATTTCGACCCCTGTAATTCCAATTTGTAATCTCAATGGGGGGGGATTGATCACCTTAACCCCCCCCCCCCCTTATCTACGCCACTGGCGGGAGAAGTACATATCCAGCATCCAGCGCCTGACGGGGATCTCGAAACTGACTTCAATTTAATACAATACAATTTCTTAAAATCGTGGCCGCGGACAAAGTCGCGGCGGGTTCAGCTTGTTTAAATATGATTTTGACGCAAAGTTTTACTGATGGCTGTTAATCGAGTGAGCTAAGGTACCGTCGTCCGGGTGTTTAGACTTTAAGGTCCCTAGTTAAAGTCGCAGTAACAGAATGTTCTATCAACGACCATCTAATATGTAGACAGCACCTTTGCTCAGTCGAACCAAGTTCAGTTGCAGACTGCAACCGTCTTTGTCTCAAACTGAACTCTGCTTCATTCCCTTCTATCAACCAAGCTATCGGGTCGGTCACATTCGGCTAGAGACTGTTTCCATGAAATTCTTTGGCTGGAGCTGCAATTTGTAGATTTTGGGAGCGATCGATGAGTAGGCTGAGGTTGCCTCTAGTCGAGGACTCTGGGGTGCCTCTAGTTGAGGTCGTTGCTTGCCATGGGTTGTGGATTTTGTTTGCCTCAATGAGGACGTTGATTGATATCGAAGCCCTCAACGCGAGGCAAAACGAGGCACAACAAAGTTCTCAAGGCAAGGCAACAAGAAGTCCTCAATAGGACGCACCATGAAACGTCATATCTCCGACGCGTTTCAAACAACATATCTCCGCGCGGAGATATGACGCTTCAAAACGACTTAACGGTTCGGCTTAACAAGAAAAATGCTTTGATTTAAAAATCTTTATTTTCTAAATAATAATCACTAATTTTTATTTAGTGTTCTTGCGACTTCTGTGACATCAGAGTAACCCACAAGTCGGTGATCTCATACATAAATATATTCCTACCTGCATTTCCTTGGGAAATGCTTACTTTGCCCGACCGTGTTGACGTGCTAAGTGCCTTTACCCAGAGAGATGGCCCCAAAAACTAAGAAGAAAAAAAAAAAAAGAAACCTTAAGCCTAAGCCTATAATTTATGCTCCGCCCCCATCACCCTCAACAAAAAAAAAAAAAACAGAGAAAAGAAAACGAAAAGCTTAACTCGAAAATTGCAAATTCGGGTGTTCAATCGAGTCAAATCCTTTTCTATTACCAACTGCCGCCGCGGCTAGCCCCAGCCCTGTGTTTAAAGAAATTGTGGGGCTCTTCAACAATTTAATGGCTGATTTGGTGCGGTTGTTGAAGGTGTCGGTTGGGTGGCTTTTCCTTCTTTGCTCTATGCACTTTGGCACAGTTATTTGCCTGCAGTTCGGTTGGGCGATCACGTTGGAAGGGGGAGAAGATGTGGGACACCTTACACACAAATTACATTTATTCCCATTCTCTTAAAAATCTAAAAATCACCTTCCCTACAAATTGGCTTAAACTACTCAGCTCATAATAAAGACATTTATTGGGGCTCTTGAATCCGGATTCAATTGCAATCAGCAGAGCGGGGAGGATGGAGGAGAGACCAGAAACTGAAATAATGCGATCGTTTCGATGTCCTAGGGCAACGCACGTTGCGTGCGTGTGTGTGTGTGTGTGTGTGAGTGTATTGGGTGGGAGTCCCACTCCTAGCCACATTGTGGTACGGTCAAGCCAGCCACATGCAAGTCAAAGCCTGGCCCAGGCCCCACAGCCATATGGTCGCCTCAACCCCCCCCGTCGCTCCTCTATTGACTGGGGCCTGGCTCATTATAGATGCAGCGCCGATTTGTTTTGTTGTCCCCCCATTTGACTTTGAATTGATAGCATCAGGGAGCAGCAACAGGAACAGCAGGCCATGGACTCCACACTGCACCCGCCGGCTGCCTGCATTTAAGATATAAATGTATTTGAACAATTGAGTTTGCAGCGCATGCGCATGCTCAGTGCAAATATTTTAGATTCGCATAAACTTTGCATAGTTTTTAGATGGACAGCAGCCCAGGAGTTTGGCTAGTAAGCGGATACAGTGGTTCGCAAATTAAATTAAATTGAGCATTTCAAATAAAATACAAATTAAGTAAAATGTTTGGATGCTCCAGAAAAGCAAATAATAATGCACTGGGAAAAATTTCATTACGAACTCTTTTAGAAAATAATCTATTCGTTTTTGAATTTTCAAGAATTTCACTAAAGTAAGCGAGCTAAATTCGTTCTCAATTAGCCAGGAGAGTGAGGGCATGTAACTATTGAGAGTCTAGCGTTGAACACGCTCTCACAACTGTGAGAGCATGGAAGCAGAAACTTTTGAGAGGACAGCGAAAAAGGTTATTGAGAGTAGAACACTGTATTTGTCAGATTTGAGTAGGATGATGCCAAGGGAGCTTGAAAATCATTTTAGCTTGTAATAATAATAGCTATAGTCATAGCTGGTTTTGGGCTGATGGTAATCTGTGACACTTGGCGACATCAGACCGAACTGGGGCTCCATAGAAAATAACTCCAGCTCCAAGTATAACTTATTTTCAATGAATAAGTTTCTATTGATTAAGGGATAAAGAGTTCTAGTAGAAAGGTTGATTTTATCAATGGAATACCCTTCAGGGTCCTTAAAGTTAACTTTTATACGTGGCACGGAACTTTTTATAGTGGCAGTACCATCCATTACCATTCAGTACCATCCAGATCTAAGTTTCTATTTGATACGATACATATTTAGGCAATATTTTTCTTGAGAAGAATTTTCCATCTTGTGAAAAAAGATTGGAGGGAGTCATATGTTTCTTTAAAGTTGAGGTTGATATCTGCTGGTAATAGACCTGAGGTAATTATTGCTATGAAGGGGAGAGAGGCAGAACCCCTGGGGGCTTCCTGCAAGGATATCGATTGCAGTAAATGAGCCCGATCAATGAACACCGAAAACGAACGCTGGCTGAGAAAACTTTTTAAGATTTTAATAAGTGCTGTCAGTAAATAAAAAGCTGTCATCTTAAAGATGAAACCGTTGTGCCGTACGGAGTCAGAAGCAAATTTCATATCCATGAGCACTATCCCGATGGACATCTTCTGATTAAAGCTTTATTCATTCGGGATAAGATCAGCCTTGTCGACGAAGGATGCAATCTCTTCTTTGATGACCTTTTCTAATATTTTGCTGGCTGCAGACAAGGGGGAAGGGGAATCAGTAGTCTTATTTGGCTTTCTAATTGGGAAAACTTTGGATGTTTTCCAAACTTGTGGAAAATAACCAAGTCAAAGGCTTGCGTTAATTATCAACACCGCAGTTCATTCAGCACAGAGGGAGAAACTTAGAAATGAGCACAGCGGCAGCGCTGCATTCAGCTTCTACTCTGGGTACTCTGGGTATATCGCGAGGGAAGCAAGATGGGCAACGCGGACTTCTTAAGCCGTTGCCCAATATCAACTAAAGAAGGCGCTACGCATACTGAAGAGATCCTTATGATTGAGCTAGCAGCAACGCCCATCATAAATGCGCAACTCTTATCTTTCACAAACGTCCAAAGACTTAACGCTCTCTAAAGTTTTGAGCTGGGTGTTAAGGGGATGGCCAGACACAAAGATCGAGAGAACAAATCCACTATAACCTTACTATGTACGTCGCGAGGAGCTATCTGCAAACAAGGGAGTCTTAGTATGGGGTAACAGAGCAGTCATACCCCCTCAAGCAAGGCGAGCCATCTTAAAAAGCCCTTCATGCGTCTCACCCAGGTATCGTCAAAATGAAGGCCCTTGCCGCAGCTATGTGTGGTGGCCCAATATCGACTCAGAAATCGAATCAATTGTGAAGTCCTGCTCATCGTGTCAGGAAATCCGGAATCAACCACCCCAGACGCCACCTCACCATTGGGAATCGTCAAGCGACCCTGGTCACGCCTTCATGTGGATTTCGCGGGCCCTTCCAAGGCAAAACTTTCTTCTTGGTTGTTGACTCTTACCGTGGTCAACTCTACCTCTGCACTCGGTGCGATCAAGTTCCTCCGTCAACTGTTTGCCACACCGGCCTTCCTAATGAACTAGTCTCCGACAATGGCACCGCGTTCACGTCTGAAGAGTTCAGGATTTTCATGGAAAATAATCTAATACGACATATTCGCTCCGCTCCGTTCCATCCGGCAACAAATGGCCAAGCTGAGCGCATGTACAAAAATTATCTTAAAAAGTTTGACCGGAACTCGGAAATCAGTCTCAGCCTGGCCGATATTTGTTTCATCAGCACATTACGCCTCACGCAACAACAAACCATTCGCCAGCTGAACTATTGATGAATCGAGAATGGAAAACCTATTTTGACAAAATTCAACCCACGAAATAACATTTGCGAAACACATGAGAAACATCGAAGATCAATCTTATATTTCGGTTCTTCAGTTTGGGTCAGGAACTATGCTGCAGGCCCCAAGTGGATCGGGGATGGGTGTCCACCCAAACGGGACCTTCTCTCACGGTTCGTGACAGACAACCGCATAGTCAAACGGCACTATGATCAGCTCCGCAGTCGCCAGCAACCATCTCCCTGTAATGACAACTATAGCACGGACATAGACCACAATGAGAGCGATGACGACGCATCGTTTCACGCAGCTGGTGGCACATGCGCCGCTAACCAATATGAGGGTTCACCTGCGATGCCGCCTACAGTAACCAACCAATCCCCAATGCAAGCGCCATCAGGGGTTCTTAGGATCTATACGTGACCGACAGCCCCGCAATTCTACGACGCATCTGGGTGTTAAGGGGTGTTGTGTATGCTAAGAACAGTGCGCGCACAGCACGCTGTTACATCTGTTACTTCCCACTCTTACTGTCTGTCACTCAGTTGGTCAGCTATTGTCATCGTGGACAGAACCGTTTGCATACAGCGGGCACCGGCTCATGCAGACCCTCACACATTCATTCTCAACTGTATTCATACTCCACTTATGTAATCCATTAATATTCAATAATAAATAAGCTCGCGCATATTTAACAGTATAGTTGGGCTTGACCGACTTTCTCACTTGTATTTTTTTGTAAGTCTTGTATTTTTAAAATGCTCATACTAGGATCAGGTACTGAAACTCTTAAAAAGTTTTCATTCTTACCGTACTTCGGATATAGTAAACTCTTGATCCAAGAATGCAATTCTCTATTGTTTCTCAAATTGTAGTATTTTTTTCGTTTTAAGATTGTTTTGGCCGAATCGTGAAGCCACACCTACCTAAAGCCTGCTTCTAAGTATTAGGCATGCGATTTATACTCTTCTCTTAGAAAGTTGTTCACATGCGGTAAAATCTAACATTTCCCAACTCATCATCATAGTAGTAGAATCTTTTAAGTTAATGGTATGGTAAGAAAAAAATTTATGGAACCTGTAGTCGTCGAATATATAAGATCACTCCAAGAAACTCATGCGAAGAACAATTGGAGGTAATTTTGGACGAAGCTACCCTGGTCCTTCGAGCCGGAACACCAAGGGTTGCGCATATGATAAACTAATACATGCATACATGGACAATAGTCTATTAAGCACGGAATTTCTATATTCATTAAAGACAAAACATTCAATTACAACTTTATAGCCCATTTTCCCTTTTCTATTTCGAATTGATAAAGTGTAAGCTGTATTAAAATATTTTCCATAGGAAAAAAAATACATATTTCAAATATAGATTGTTTGAGATTGGCGATTTTGGTGCTGCCGACAAATGATTTCTTAGCTGTATTTTGTTGTCTACTCTGCCATAAGCTGACTGGTTTCTCCTACGCGTTTCGGCAAGCATTTGCTGCCTTCTTAAGGGAGTCCGTTTAAAATTTGTTGTCTCTTTTTCTTTCAAATCCGAAAGGCAATCTGTTATTTTGTTTCGGTAAAAAATACTTATTTCAGTTACGGTTTAGGTTTGATGCGGTTATATCGGTTAAAAATAACGGTTGTTGTTGCGACTACAAAACCATAGAAATAAAAAAGTCAAATAGATAAATAGAGATTTTTTTGCTATTACTCAGTCTGCTTCTGCGCCATTCAAGTCTCGATTACGCACACTGCACCCGTTCATAGTCGTCGCTTGGCGATTCTATTGAACATTGTGGCTGTACCACACTTCAAAGCCATCCAATTGCACTAGCTGCGACGTCTGCGTCTGGCAGCAGGGCGATCATAGAACTATAACATATTATTCCAACCTCTATATTCACATTTGATGGTTAACATTTCCCCATAAAATCCCATTGAGGTCGTGTATTGCGATAAAGCGCCCACTGTAATCGGCGATTTGTATGAATTCTTCCGCTTACTTGTGGCCTCCACCCCAACTCCCTCCCCACAACCATACGAGTCGCACGCACTCGTTGTCCGCCCCGTCGGCTGTTTAGCTGCGCATTTTTATTTAACATATCATTTAAAATTCATGTAAAACACATGTAGCTTTAGCTCTGGACTACTTTGCATACCGTGGGCATAAAGTACAGAAACCGGGACATGGCCAGACACCACATCACACCCAAGCGCCGGGAGCGGCCTTTCAGGTATAAAAAGGTCTTCGTCTCCATCTGGACCATCGCGCATTCATAAGCAGCTCGAGCCGAGCCGAGATGCTCTGGGCATCCTTTTGCGAGTACGAGTATCTTTAGTCGCATATCTCTGGGAGGGAGTCCAGCACACACACACTCACACACCGACCGGGATGAAGATGTCGCTTCTTGTGGCAAGCTGCATTTAATTTGTAAACAAAGTCTTTAGTTTATGACTGGAGTTTTATTTTAGCATATCTAGGATTTCTTTTTGTAGCAGAAAAATTTGTAAACAATTCCAAATCACAAAACAAACAAAACATCATAAAAAAAAGAAGCGGGAACGCATCCCACATTAGCATATGGAGAATATGAAGCGAGGACAGCTAGGCAGTGGAGGTTGACCTTTTGCCTTGTCCAGGCTCTGGCAGCCGTAACAAATCACCAATGACGTGGCCCGACACTAAATGCAATTTATAACACTTTTTTTTTGTGTGTGTGCCTGCGAAGATTGTCAAACAACTTGACTTAAAGGCAAGTTAACGAGCTGAGCGCTGCTTTCCTGCCCCATCATTGCCAGTGAACGACAACTTCATCATGGCCCCGACTGTCATCATCAGCACACAACGAGGACCCGAAAAAGCCATCAAAAGCGAACGTAAACTGCAGCTAGAATCAAGCGGTGGCAAAAGGCTTTCAATTGGCTTTCCTGAAGAGGCAATGCTCTTTTTTTTTCAACTATAAAATTACCCACCAGACAGATATCAAAAATCATTAACTAAAGCTCAAAATTAGAAAACCGGGAGGCCCTTGAAACAGTACTGCACAGACAAACTATGTAATTAAGTTCTGTTGATTTTGAGCCGGCTAACCCAGTCCCAATTTCTCAATGTCAGTTTAGTCAAACTAACCTGAGTTTAGCTGAGTTTTATGCTGAGTTGATTTTTGCTAGGATTAGAGGATCAAGTGTCTGCTCAAAGGAAAAGCTGAAACCCCAACTTTAGGAATCATCATTATCCACCTCATTTTCCGATCCTGTTGCTGAAATTTGGTTCTTGCCACGAGTTTTTTAGGAAATTGCCAAGACTCAAGCTGTTCTGGCTATGCCAAGGCCCGCTTCTCAATTTGGAATTATTTCCTCGATTTTTTTTTTAATACTCGCAATGAACTTCAAATCTCTGCCAAGCCTTTTTCTTGTTACTTATTCAATAAGGTTCACAAGCAAATATTTGTCAGACAAGGATAAGATTTTCCCTAATAATCTTTTTAAAGAGAGATCTTTAATTCATCGTCCCAAGCAATTTTAATTAATTATCTTTTGGTCATAATTTGACAAAATTTTCCAAACTGACCAATAAATGCGCTACTACTGTAACCATTTCAAAACTGGCAAATAGATGGCGCCACTTCTGTAACCACTGTAACTGACTTTTGGTCAAAACTTTAGAGTGGTTCATCCGATCTTTATCATTCCTTTGGCAAATCGATAAATAATCTTGATAACTAAAAGGTACAAGCCTTCTATCTACAAAACTGTGGGAGATACATGAAACGTTATTTGATGTACAATTGAAAATAAACTTGATATATAAGAATTAAATGTCAAACTTCTCTCTCTTACCATCTCTGAGATCTGTCGGATGGAGAGACGGACATTGCTATATCGACTCGGCTGTTGATGCTGATCAAGAATATATATTCTGCATAAGGTCGAATGTTACATACATTTTGCACAAACTTAATATACTCTGTGTACCTTTGGTACCGAGCACTGTCTCATTATTAGGCCAAAACTCTGGCATTTCTACACCAGCCTAACTGGGAAGCTGAAATTTTCGACGAAATGATCTAAAAAGATTGAACTGAACTCATAATCCAAATCAAAGTTGGAAAATATTTCAAACTATTCGTTGATTATAAAAATAAAACTTGTAATTGGATTTGACCCAATTCTCGCATAGAAGTATATATAAATACCAGATAACTATAAAAAATGGATATGTCATTAAATGGCTAATAGAGGTGGAGAACTATAGATGGCACTATCCTTATTCTCAAGATTTTGTTAAAACTGCCTATGAACTAGTCATATATGTCTAAAGAGATTCTCTGACGATAGTGTAGTAGCGAAGCAAATAGCTCTAAATATTTAGAAAATGTAGCCTTCTTTGATAAAACAGTACAGATTCTATTTGATTCTGTCTATTTAAAACTGCCAGCTGAGTCAAAATATTAAATTCAAAAAATTAGATTTTGGTGCCTTATTTCTAATTTCTTCGTTTGGAAGAAATTTTGCTCTAGAAAATAAAGTAAGTCTTCAGTTTTGTTTTATAGATTTCAAAATGGACACATTTTCTTAAAGGGTACAACAACACATTTTAAACTGATGATAGAATTCGAACCTATTAAGAGTTATAATTCATTATTAAATTTAAACTTATCTCTCTGCAATTTTGCCATTTGTGGCTGGTTTCCGGAGACTCAAAAAAAAAGTGTCCTCGCGAGGGTCTAGTTACCTGATGAGAAAATTCATCTTACCCTAAAAACCCAAATTATTTCTATTAAAAAGTTAGCTCGCGACTGAATTAAATTAGTTATGGGGGAAAAAAATATGACACTTTAAGTGTTGAGCAAATAGCAATCGAAGTGGACCGATTGGCTTAAAACTTTGGAAAAATATTCTTGTGTTAAGTTTGTGCGTTGCAATGGCCGTTGTTCCTCATCAGAAATTATAATTCATATTTTATCTCTTCTGCTTCTCCTACGCTTTTCAGCGGCTTGTCGCGCCTTCATCAGGGAGCCTGTATTTATTTTTATCACATTTAAAAAACAAAAATAAGATTAAAGATTAGCTCAGAGTGCATGCGCTAAATTCCAGTTTTTGAAAAGTCTTAATTTTCGAGTGTCTTTAATGGGAATATAATTTTAAAAGTGATTTTCAAAAATTTTTAAGTTAAACCTCGCAAAAGCGTATTCTATCAGCTATAGTTTATTACTAAAAGAAAATAATAAGCAATATTGCAAGAAAATTAAGAGAGGTACTTTTGGGCCCTCTAAACGCAAAGTTGCCAAAAAATAAAGAATCCCACAAAATTTCAGATTTTTTCCATTTTGTATGTAAAAGCTTTCAACATATTACGATTTCAGCACAGTACAATTTCAACACTGGAAAAAAAAAACAATTTAAAAAAAATTATATTTTCAATCTTGCAAGTGGCAATGTCAGTCGAACCTGAGTTTAATATCCTCCGAAAGTGTATGCACATTTGAAAGCACCAGAGATAACATTCTTTTGTTCACAACTTGAATAACTTTCATCCAAATGCAGGCGTTGTAAATATTGTTCGTGTTTAATTGGCTTTGTGTTGAATTGACGTGTGTTGAATTGATGTTTGTTGAATTGACGTGTTGAAATTGTGTTCTGTTGAGTAGACGTGGAGCCTTAATATCCTCTGAAAGTGTACGCATATTTGAAAGCATTAGAGATAACATTCTTTTGTTCACAACTTGCCTGCCGCTTGTGTCACCCTTCTTTCCCAGCATGAATTTGTTTGTGTTTAATTTGTAATGTGTTGAAATTACGTATGTTTAATTGACTTTTTGAAATTTATGGGGGATGAAGGTTGCGATTGTCTAAAAAATGCGCCGAAGGCAAACATTTTTAAAAAAAAATCGCGCGATTTTTTTAAAAAAAAATTTTTAACTGCAGCTAGTGTCCCCCTTCTGTCTCTGATGATACTACACACTTGCATTATATTTACTGTCACTAATAAAAGTTATCGTTACTCAACTTTAGGTTCCACGTCTATTCAACACAAAATTATTTCAACAGATCAACTCAACACACGTCAATTCAACTCACGTCAGTTCAACACAAAACAGTCTTCACAAATAAATAAAGTTATTTCAAATTTAATAATAAATTAATTATTTTGTTTTGTGTTGAATTGACGTGTTGAAATTGTTTTGTGTTCAATTAACGTTCAAAATGTTTTTTTTGTTTTTTTTTTTTTTTTTTTTTGTTTTAAAATTGTTTGTGAGTGAGAATTTTGTTTTGTGTTGAATTGACGGATTGTTGAATTGAGTTGTTGGGTGAAATGACTGTGTGTCACCCTTAAAGATCCTTTTATTAAATATCCTTTTGACATTTTTCAGTTCCTTTGGATGAAGAATAAAGATCTATGAAATATTTTTTTTCGACTTCGAAAATATCCAATGGATCCCAAAAAGGATAACTTATAGTTAACAATCCTGAGTATTATCAAGAACTATCCTTTTTTTCTTAGTGCAGTTAGCATCAAAATTTAAGAAAAAATCGAGCCTAGTTCAAGGAAAAAAATTCTTGGATTAAGTACAGAATAGACTTACAATGCAAGCTCCAAAAAGTGTGTTACGAATAATGCAAAGTATTTTAAGTATAATTTGTTCTTGTTCCCTTCTGGTTCTAACACTTTGGTTATGGAGTGTGGGTAAATTTCCGTCCTACTTGGTCTTTGGTTAATTCATTTCCTTTGGATTTTGATAGTATTATACAGATACCTAGTTTCAAAGACATATTGGAAAAGTTTGGAATTTTATAGGCTTAAACCAAGAATAATTGGTACTTCTTATTTGATAATTTTGCTTCCAAAATGGTTTGGGGTAGCAAATGTAGAAATGTAAATCGGGCTGTATTTAACACCATTTCAAACTTATTCTTTGATCATAGTAGTTCGAAATGTACTTAAAATATTCCAAAAGGATCTTAAAACCAGTATTTCGGGATATAAAATATAGTACTCGATATAAGGATTACCGTACCGTACTTACCGTTCTATTGACACCGTTCGTATTTGATTCAAGTACAAGGCTCTTGGTTTTTTTTTCTGAGTGTTTCCTATATATATTTATGGCAATCTAGTCCAGTTTCCCAAACAAAAAATTGGGGCTGGTGGCCAAAAATTTCGTCCCGCTGGCCCAGTGTGCTATGTGCTAGCCCAGATACGGTTCAGTGTTTTTTCTTAATTTGTGGATTTTTAAAGCAAATGAACTAGCGGTTCGACTCCGAATCTGTTCGTTTCCCAGTAACACCTTTACCCTTAATCTCAGCAGACAGCTTAAGGAACACTTTTGCCATTTGATTCATGTTGTTTTTGAGGGTATCATGGTGTTGGCTAGCTAACTGCACTTGTTGGCAGGGAATTTTTTTTATGAAGATTTTTTCGGGCTTTAAAATAAAACTACCGCTGCATCATCTCAGCCAGCACATGAATAATGCAAATGCCCAAGTAGAAGAGTGCGCCGAACCAAACAACAAAAAAAAAGAAAAGAAAAAGGAGACGAGTAAGCGAGGAGCACTCCACTTCCCTTTCTGCAAAAGCCGCAGCTGGGCTTAATGCGCCATAACTCACACACACACACACATCGCATCACATCACATCGTATCGCCTCTAATATGACCGCCCGTCACTCATTAAGCCGACACTGTCGGCTGTCCGCTCTTTATTGTTGTTTATATTTTATATATATTGTAGCCGGCGGTTATCAGCGCTCAACGTTCAGGAAATTGCGATTTTTCATTTCAGTTTTTCGTCAAATTTTGTCAAAAATTTGTTGTTGCTGTTGATTTTAGCAAAATAATTAACACGAGCCATCCATCCATCCATCCATCCAACCATCCATCAGTCAGTCTGGGGCCTTGAGGCATTTTGTCTTTTCCTAAGCAGCCGCATTATATGCAACACATTTTGTCGCCTTGCGATTATTATTATTATTTTTTGGGCAAAGCCAAAATGCACCTCATTTTGCTTGATTGCTTGCAGCCAACCATTTTGGGCGAGCGACTTCATCATCCTTATTGTTGTCCTTGTCGACGTCGTCGTCGTCATCGTTATAGCTATAGCTGTGTCTTGGCACATGTGCATGTAATATTTTAGTGCCTTTCCTTGTCTCCGGGGCAGTTATTTTTGTTTGATATGCATTTAATTTTTAATGGCCTCAGCCTGCAAGTAGGCAGCAATATTTTAGCTTTTACAACTTACCTGAGAGACACTTGTGCTAATTAAAATAAGGCATCGGGTAGACTGCCAGAGAGGGAAAGAGAGTGAGGGAGAGAGAGAGACTAAAGAAGCGATGCACAGAACTGAACTGCAACTGAAATTTAAGTGGGATAGAAAACTCAACTCATCACGCAAAAAGCATTGCCTAATTTTAGGCTGTGTGTTGGGCATATTGGACAGATCAATGCACTGATCTATAAGCTACGCTTTAAAGCTTAAATTTTAAAAATGTAATTTCTTTTGTCAACATGAAGTTGTCTTTGGAGTTGGTAATCTTAATAAGAAAAGTATGCTCTCGTGTTGAACAAAAACATCGATATTTCAATATATCGATATAAGTTAATGCCATCACTCGATCGATCGATGTAGATGTAGTCTACATATTTTACACTACACCGAGAAAAAATGATATTTTTCATATAAATTTAACTCCGAAACAAAAATATATCAAATTAATAATTTAAAAATATCAAATCGATATTTTCTAACATATCATTATTACATTTTGGGTATCGTTTATTTGTTCGATATTATTTTGCATTAGAAAGATTTTATTTTCTTGCCAAATGCAACAAAACAATTGATATTTAAAAGTTCGTTTTTATCAGATAAGAATCATAATTGATTGCCTCTTTTTCCCTCCGTGCAGATTCTAAAAAATTTCATTTCATTTGAAAACTCATCAAATTAACTTCAGAATGGAATGAAATTATAGAAAGAAGCCCATTTGGTATTGAAAAGTATGGAAACCGAGTTGCGTACTAAATTGGAACAGGTTTTGAAAAAGAGCCCAAATTTCAAAATTAAACGAAACAATTAACAGCGTACATAATTAATGATGTATCTGACGCCTTTGTTTTAAAGTATAAATATAGTTTTAATAAAATAAAGTTTTTTGGCATTTAAAATGATTCTGGCAGACAAGCGCCATGGCTTAACAGTAGAAAACCCTAGAAAAGAGTATGGTAACATATTGTGAACAAAATTATAAATAATATTAAAGTCAATATTAATTATTTATACTTAAGATAAGTTTTCCACTTAAACTCGCTTTGCGGGAGATGGCGTGGACATGTATTAAGTGCAATATTGTCTATATAGTCTTTTATATTGATCTAGTTGAAAGCATAATTCCAGAATGCAGAACTGTATGTCGCCGTCATATTTTATATGTACTCGACAAATTTAACACATTTTCGATTTATTTAACATGGTTCCTTATATAGGTCCAAATATTACTTGGAAAACTAAAATTGGGAACTATCATTAGGGAAACCAAGTCAGGTTAGGTAAAAAAAAAATCAAATACTGGAAGATCCAAAACTAGGAGAAATATATTTAGGAAAAGAAAAAATGCGAGATCCGAAATTAGGAACAAATCTAGTAACCCAAAAAAAAGGAAATCGTATATAGGAAACCCTAAAATAAGGAACCCAAAAATTATTATAAATCAAAGTCGCACGGATTTTTATCAAGGCTGTAAAATTTGCACAGGTTCGGTTCGGGGTTCGACCGACCCCTGAACCCAAGGTTCTGGTTCGAACCTCGGTTCGCTTGAAAATAAAAGAAGTTTCCATTCATTAAAACTCATTTTTATTAAGTAGATAAAATATTTTAAATTCTTAGCTAGCATAAAGTTAGTATTAAGTTAATTAGCATTTTCAGCCGCCCGTTTTCGCTTTCGCAAAAATTTTTCCGATTCCAAGTCAAATTTGCTCTAAACCGGTTTAAAATAGCAAAAGATTTACGAAAGTGAAAATGGTAGCATGGCTGTATATCTTTAGAGCGTTCATCATACTAGCAATGATTAGAAAAACCAAACTTGAGTGTTGAAAAGGCAGTGAGAATTTCAATACCCTGGTCCAGCACCATTCAGCTCCCATATACGCCTAAGGATTTTTGCTTGGACCTCTAATCTTTGTCAGGTGAATATTCGCGGCGATTCCATAAATTTATGGCTGGTCTCAAATGGAGCCAGAATCGCCTTGCAAACTTTTTCCTGATGGAGCTTGTTCTGAGTTCAGGAGCCACCCCAGAGACTTGCTTTGGCAGCCACTGCTGAGCTATTGCCTTAAGATATGGTGTCCAATAGTCGGCTTCGCAGTTTCATCCCAAGGTATTATGGACTGCTTTATGCTCCATAAGCTGACCGTGCAACAACATGTAGTCCTGGCAGGTGACGACGGGTGGAATAAGTCACCGAAACACACTTGTCCGTGGTTATGGCAATGTTCCATCTAGCGGCCCAGTTGCTAAACTTATTCAAGTATTCTTGAAGGGAATCTGTGTTAAGAATACTGAGAACACGTAGTAATAAACCATGATTTGTTGAAGATTTTAGAACATTTTCTCGACGTAAAAAGCAAGCGTAATAAAAATCAATTGGTTGCGAATCGTTCAGCTCTAAAGAAGTTCTATAAATTGGAACGACGTTTTAATCAAATATTTTGGAGGAACCTTTAGAAGGTAGTTTCGTTTGCACATTTTGATAGAGTTCCATCGGCACACAGCACTAGTTTTTCAACATTTCTATAAGCAATAGATTTCATATTGTGTGAGTAGAGAGTTTCACAAAACTCTACTAGTGTCGAACTGAACTTCCTAAAAATATCTTAAACTACATATAACTTTTTAAGCAGGATATTGTCTAAAAACTTGTAAACACCACAAAGAGGCTGGTTGATAGCGCTTTTCATGAATACCAATACAATCTTCAGCTGTCTCTGCCTGTCCTTAGTGTGTTAGCGAAGTTACCTCATGACAGAATTGCTATAACCTGGGAAATTCCGAAAAGGGGGTTGGAGCAAAATCCGGCATCAGCAACAAACGCCAAATACACAAAGGCCTTTTTTTGTTTCCCCGTAAACTAATTTAATTTTACAGCAAAACAAACTGTAGTTATAAAGTCCTCTAGGGAATCTATTGAGGTAACTTGGTCATCGGCCAAATCAAAGAAGCATTTGCTTGGAACCTTTATTTACATTATATCCATAGTGGCATTTCTTTTAAGCGAGTTGTCATTGAAAATTTCTGCTAAACTATATTCGCTTCATTATCGACGGCGATACGTATAAATCTGACATAGGATTGTATAACTTATAAAAGAAAAGCAGTGTTCCTGCGTTCTCTTAGGTTGTAAGAACCTATCTGAAAAAAGTATGCAACACTTTTTTAACTCGGCTATTTTTTACATTTTTGCTCATAACTTGAGAACCGCTCATCCGATTCTTATCATTTCTTCGGACAATTTATTCGTTTTGCTAATTACTAACTATCTTTAGAAGGTACGAATCGTCTATCTTTAAAACTGTAGGAGATATAACGTTTTTTCCGAATTGCGGGGGCGGGAGGGGGCGTGGCCAAAATTGAAAATAAACTGGATCTGCCTGCAAGTATAAGAAGCATTTGTCTCATACATGTCAAACCTCTATCTCTTACCATCTCTGAGATCTAGGTGTTCATACAGACGGACGGATAGACGGACGGACGGACGGACGGACGGACGGTCAGACAGTCAGACAGACAGACGGACATGTCTATATAGACTCGGCTGTTGATGCTGATCAAGAATATATATACTCTATATGGTCGAAAATAATTCCTTCTGCCTGTTACATACAATTGCACGACTTCAGTATACCCTTTTTACTCTACGAGTAACGGCTATAATTAAGCAAATTTTGAGATTTTTGGGCCGTTTAAGGAGTTATTCACCACGAGCAAATTTTTATTATTTTTTTTTTAATTTTTTTATAGCTTGGATATTTGAGAATATCGCCCCAAAAGGATTTTTTACAATTCTAAATACTTTAAAAGATAGAGCCTTTGGTGAGTCAAAGTGAAATCGACGCCGAACTGTCACCATTCTGGTCTGACCCTTAATCATAATTTCAAAAAACGTAGGAAAGAGGTGTAATAGACTTCTGAGATGCTGTCGAGTTCTAAAAGCGAACACGAGCTTCTGCTTCGACTTATGAACGGAACCGAATTACCAGCAAAATGAAAATCAAAAATGATGAAGCGACGACCGCTGCCCCTTAGGTTTCTAAGGTTTCAAAATTTTTGCAAATTTCGTTATTTTCTTGACCATTTGATCGGCTTACCCGTAATTTGCATGTTATATAATAAGTTAGCAAGTTTCGCGTTTTTCAAATAAAAGCTATATCGCTTATGTTAAAGTCCACATTGTCAACTATCCTTTTGCCAAGTTTTATCCGATTACTTTTTTGCCATTTGTGCGTGAAAGCGCTTTCAAAAACACTTTTATAATAATTTTGCAAATTTCGTAGTTTTTTGGACCATATACAGACTTGATCGGTTCAGCGGTTTAGACATCCATTAGAACCAAAGATTCATGCGAACATACTTTCAATTTAATATAATATCAAATATAAGATCAAATAAAAACAAATTTTTGATTGAGGCATCGCGCACTTTCAAAGTGTTAGATTAACAGTGGTGTACACAAGCAAACTTAACCAAAATCAAAACGCGAATAAAAATTGTTCAATCCTCTTTTCCATCGACTGTCAAGATTACAGCGCATGTTACTACCGCTGAGCTGACAAGCTGTCAAGATGACGGCGTGCTAGAGACATTTTTCTCTTACACCTATATGCATACAGCTTGACTTGGACCTATAGCCCAAACAAAACAAATATTAAATATACCGAAAAAAAAATAAAAAAAACGATCCAAAGTAAAGATGAGAAAGTTGCTCATGCTCAAAGATTCTTTCAAACTTCGATAGTTTTTATGATCTTCATATCGATATAAACAAACTCCGATATCGATATATAAAAGAACAGAAGAAAACGTAAGAATAGGAGCATAAAAAAAAGGAACGATGTTTTGATTTTAATTTATCGTCGATAATGATAAATCCCTCGTTATGAGCAATTCACGTGGACAATTTTAAATTTAAGCATGTTTAAGGCAACCAGATGAGGAGAAGGGAAGAAGAAGATCTTGACAAAAATCAATCGCGGAAACCACATTGAATAAATATTTACGTTTTTGTACAAACAAATTGACAATTTAATAAACAATATAAAAAAAGGTGAGGAAGGTAAAGATTTTGGTTGGAATTGAAAATAGGCTACGCTTAGTTTGGGCATGAGATTTAGTACCTAAATCACTCATGAATTGGCCTGAGTTCACCACTAAACCTGCTTGACCGATTTTCCAAACTTGTTAAATATTATTAATATTTTACTCACTTTGTTTTTTGCAATCTGCCTAAACATGTCGATGTTGACAAAACATGAATGAGAATTGCATGGAGCAGCTCGTGCCTAATATTTGCTAGGCAAATGCCACGGAGAGGTGAGTCGGTGTACGCATATTTGCCTTGCAGCGTTCAACTTAAGAGATGAGCAGCTTACTAACCGGTAAAGTGTTATAAATGTTCAACTAAATTCCATGAAATTAAACACAAAGACCGAGCGCGAGAGAGAGGGCACTTTGGTGTCAATATAAACATTGCATCCTCCAAAGAGTTTCAAATTGGGGAGGGGCTGTCACTGAGGCAGAGTAAATAATGAAACTCAAAGTGGAGGGGAAATGCCTTAGCCTTAATTAATTAATTTGTTGGACTGTTAATGCGTCAAACCTGTTAATCACGATCAACTTACCAAAGATTTCATTTGATTTGATTTGATTGACAACCCCCAAGGTTCCCCGAAATGTTTAGATGACTTTTGTGGATTACTTGGCAGAAATTGTTTCCTAATCGTTAAAACTTTAGTGTAAATGCCATGATAATGGTTTTGTGGTTTCTGTCCGTGGAGCTGGCCTTCCGATGATTCATGACTCTGCAACGAGCTCCAAAATACAAAATAAAAGAGAGAGAAGGTTAAGGGCAATGTAAATTTTAATTGCATTCATTCAAGTGTTAAGCGGAGACTTTAGAAAAATCCCCTAAATTCGTAATGAGCATGTGACATCATTGCCCCAATTCTGCCACAATTGATTTCCCCTTTCGCCAACGTTTGTGCCAGTCATTTATCATCCATCTGAAACCATTGGCACTTGTGGATCGTTAAATCACTTGACAAATTGTTTGCCATTTGCACTGCTAATTATGCCAATCACAGTTGGGCTTTTAATTTATTTCAATTCACCCCTGCCCCCCCTCCTCCACCCCGCAACACCATCTTGAAAACAAGTGTCATTTCGCAGTGCCATCGATAAACTATTGGTAACTTGATTTTTGTGTAATTGGCAACAAATTACAAAAAAAAAAAAAAAAACCGGCTACCGCAAGAAGTTGAGTTCATTCATTGCCTGAAACTAGTTTTTAAGGCAGCTCGGCGATGTGACAATTTATTGAAGATGCCAATGGAATTGATATCAATTGTATTTTGATCGCTTTATTATGCAAAAATTCTCAAGTCTAGGGAATAAGACGAATTAATCTTAGTTGAATTAAGTTGACTTTTGAAGAATAAGTAGATTCTGGAACTAAAGTCGCCAAATGAGCACAAAACTGCTTCATGGCGGCTTTTCAGTGCAAAGAAACTGTCTTCGAAAATCTGCATAAAAGCTAAAATGTTTTATTTGTTTTATCAAAAACCAAGATCCAGATGACTCTACAACCGAATATCACTTTAAGTTTATCATGTATCATAATAACACAAGAATACGAAATTTCACAATTTCCATTTTATAGAAAACTCATCGTAAAATGCTTTATCACGTCATTTCAAATAGTATAATTGTTTGTACTATACGGCTACTTTATGAAAAGTCCAAAACAAAACGTTGGTTCCCCCAAAAAAACGGCGCGTACTAAGATAAAATACTGAATTTTAAAAGCAATCAGATTTCCAATCTGATCAAAAGGGTTCTATCAAGTCGATAATCTTTTGAAATTTTACAGACGGTTCGAGTATGTCGTAAAGTATGACCGAACCCACGGTATTGGTCCAAACATGGGTACATAACATTTAAATTTCATTTTACAGAACTTTAGTAAACACAGGCCAACAAAATGACCACTTTTGTGAGGTCCAGCCCAATTTGTATTAAATTCTGATCCAGTTTTGTGCACTGATTCCAAAACTGGTCTCGGTTTTTCTCCATCAGCTCTTGTTTTCATGATATCGCGGAAAAACCATTTTGCAGTATTTTGGGCTTTAAAAAAATTATGGAGGTTACACCGAGCAACAATATCTGTATTTATGAGCTCTATTCGACAGTATACATATTAAGGCCGCCCAAAAAAATCAATGGAGCATTATCAGCAAACCCAAAAGCGCCTAAATTGGCCTTTGAAGAGAAATATTCATCAAATTATAGCAAATTTTTCAAACTTAATCGCCGTGTACCAGCCATTTGGGGTGCTTGCATTTTAATGAAAACCACTTTAGCATGTAGGCCAATGGTTCTTCTAATTTCACAAATTTTGTTGCATTTAAATCTTCTCGATGGACAAAGTTATAAGCGGTTTATCCCGAAAAAATGAATTAAAATTTATGGCAGGATAACTAGATTGATACACAAAATCTGTATAGGAAATGTTAAAAGACTACTTGATCTAACATTGTTCTTACATTAATTGTCAGGCAAATGTACAATAACATTCAATCAATACTAGATTCAAACAATTTTCCCCAAATCCATATTTGCTTAACCTGCGAGAATAACATTAAAATTAAATGAATTGGGCTGCAAATGAGCCAAATATGTTCCGCACTCACTAGCCCCTTGTGACTATTATGATTTTACAAGTTTCAACAAATGCCTGGCGGAAAGAGATTGTAGTAAAGACTCTATCTGTGAAACAAATGTACATTAGACCGGTCATTTCTCCATACGAATTTCAATATGCGACGATTTTTGCACAACATGGCTCAAAAAATTCAGTATATTTTATAAAGAATTTATCAAAAATCCAAAATCAGATATTCGGATGTTTGATGGCCTCGAAAAGGCTTTAAAAGATAAAATTTCCCCTTAATTTGTCTTTGAGCTGCCTAGGCTCGTCATAGTAGGCAGACAACAATTTTGACAAAATTGTAAAAAAAAATTATTATAAAATGTCCTACATTTGTGAAGATACTCAAACGGACCTGGTGAAATTGATGATGATTGCTGATTATGGACAATATACAAGAACGAACGTAAGCTCAAGGTTAGCTGTTTACCTTTTACAAGCTACAGCTGAAGCTCTGGGCTGTGATACTAAAAAGCTGGTCATTAACAAGACCAGCATTCTGCAAATTAGACAGACTTTGCGAGTGTCACTTAAGAAAATGCTTGGCCACTTGTGGTATTTGTCTGAAGAAGCTGTTGCACTAGTTTTCTTTGATGACGGCATAAAATCAGAGGAAAAACGGGAAATGGTGCAGGCATTATATAATGAGGATACTGGGCTAAGTGAAAAGAGGTTTAAAGTGCAATATACAAAAATCAATTCGATTTTGAGTGAGTTTTTTATTCAATTAATTTTATATTAAAATTCCTACTTCCATATCAACAGAGAAATCATTTTCCGAACTGATAACGAAGAGCTGTGTGAATTTTTTAAGCGGTTTGAAATTTCAACGGAGTTTTTAAAATGTGACCCCGAATCATGGCCGACCAACCCTGAATACTAAGCAGCTCAGTCCATGCTAAAGTACTTAAAGGTAGTCAATGATGTAGCAGAAAGAAGTGTTAAGCTAGTGGAAGACTTTGATGGAATTATTTGCAAGACAGGCCAATCGCATCTCCTACATTGCGTTGTAGAGCATCGGGAATTATTTTCAAATTGCTTAAAAAAAACTATTTCAAAAAGGTTGAATTAGATTGTTTTATATATAATAAAATTATAAAAAAGAGGGTGTTGAACCAACACAGTTGATATTATGTTTTTTTTTTAAACGCCATTTTTTAAGATTGTTTATCAATTGGGATTACCAGTATACAATATCACTGGACCGCTCAGTACTACAGGATTTTTTTATCCCAAATATTGGGATGTTTTTGAAAGTTTTTAAGGTACTTAAGACATTAAAGAAGTAACAAGTAAGAAAGACGTTTTTCCCAAATATACAAAAATTTTAAATGAACTTGATCTGAAAGTATAAGAAGTATATGTCCCATACAAGTTAAGCCTCTATCTCTTATCATCTCTTCGTTCGGAAATGAAGCCTTCTACACAAACTTAATATACTTTGTGTACCTTTGGTACCGAGCATACTTAATAACAAGGTAAAAACCAAACCATTTTGCAAGCGGGGCTCCTTTACAGATTTCATTCTAGTATTCTTACTTTAGTTGTATGTAAGCTGACTCATCCCAGCTGAGTTCGCCTGCGATCAGTCTTGCTTTTATATTAATTTAAATACACAATTCCCTTTTTTATAACTCTATTTTAATTTTTCTCAAGATGTTTTAAATGACCAGCGGTCACTTGGCTAAGCTGCACCAAGTGACTCCTAATATACTACATAGCAGCACAGCAAGAACCTCTCCTGTTGATGGTAGTGTATTCAAATCTATGAACGCTAGCATAGATCCAACCAAATAAACTGGGACAGTCGAACGTTGTTCTTATATATTGTCCATAATCAGCAATCATCCTCAATTTCACCAGCTCCGTTTGAGTAGCTTCACAAATGTAGGACATTTTATAATAATTTTTTTGTACAATTTTGTCAAAATTGTTGTCTGCCTACTATGACGAGTCTAGGCAGCTCAAAGACAAATTAAGGGGAAATTTTATCTTTTAAAGCCTTTTCGAGGCCATCAAACATCCGAATATCTGATTTTGGATTTTTGAAAAATTCTTTATAAAATATACTGAATTTTTTGAGCCATGCTGTGCAAAGAACTATACCAAATTTAACATTTCATATAAGGCATGTACGGTCTAATGTACATATATGTCGAGGAAGTTGACCATTCTTATTATTGAGAGGAATGCTCATTCATGCAAGGTAGTGCAAAAACTCGTTCGATTTCGCAAGCGAATAACTTTGTGAATCTGTCACGTCCCTTGACGAATTTTTCATAGAAAGACACAAATTAAGGTAATTATTTTTTCAATTGTAGCGTCGCCCTATTTTCTACTATTTTTCTCTACAGTAGACTGTAAAAAAAAAAAAATTTACAAACAAATTTTTCATGATTCTGCTTTTGGGACATTAAGGCATTTAAACTAACCAATTTTTATACCCGTTACTCGTACAGTAAAAGGGTATACTAAAGTCGTGCAAATGTATGTAACAGGCAGAAGGAATCATTTCCGACCATATTCTTGATCAGCGTCAATAGCCGAGTCGATATAGACATGTCCGTCTGTCCGTCCGTCCGTCTGTCTGTATGAACACCTAGATCTCCGAGATGGTAAGAGATAGAGGTTTGACATGTATGGGACAAATGCTTCTTTTATCTGCACGCAGATCAAGTTTGTTTCAAATTTTGGCCACGCCCCCTCCCGCCCCCGCAATTTGGAAAAAACGTTATATCTCCTACAGTTTTGAAGATAGACCTTCATACCTTCTAGAGATAGTTAGTAATTAGCAAAATGAATCGATTTGCCAAAGAAATGATAAAGATCGGATGAACGGTTCTCAAGTTATGAGCAAAAAAGTGAAAAATAGCCGAGTTAAAAAAGTGTTGCATACTTTTTAGATGTTCACCATAAGAAACACTGGAACACTGTTAAACGTGTTTTTTCATGAGTAACGGGTATATCGAAGTCGGTTAGAGCCGACTTTAACTTACGCTCTCGTTCTTTTTACGCTAGCCCTTGACATAACGGTGACTCCCGGAAAGCTGCGAACCATCAATACATAATTTTTCAAAAGAACTTTTTCAACACCCCAAGCAGTCACACATTTTTAATTTTGTATTTTTTTAATGAATTGTGCAACCAAATACAAAAAACACAATATGCAGTTCTTATGCAGATGTTTTTTTGGCAATAAATAAAAGCAAGTTATTGGAAAATGAGATGGAACACATTGGGCTCAGTTGTAGCCCAATTCATTTAATTTTAATGTTATTCTCGCAGGTTAAGCAAATATGGATTTGGGGAAAATTGTTTAAATCTAGTACTGATTAAATGTTATTGTACATTTGCCTGACAATTAATGTAAGGACAATGTTAGATCAAGTAGTCTTTTAACATTTCCTATACAGATTTTGTGTATCAATCTAGTTATCCTGCCATAAATTTTAATTCATTTTTTCGGGATAAACCGCTTATAACTTTGTCCATCGAGAAGATTTAAATGCAACAAAATTTGTGAAATTAGAAGAACCATTGGCCTACATGCTAAAGTGGTTTTTCATTAAAATGCAAGCACCCCAAATGGCTGGTACACGGCGATTAAGTTTGAAAAATTTGCTATAATTTGATGAATATTTCTAAAAAGGCAATTAAAGGCGTTTTTGGGTTTGCTGATAATGCTCCATTGATTTTTTTGGGCGACCTTAATATGTATGTCGAATAGAGCTCATAAATACAGATATTGTTGCTCGGTGTAACCTCCATAATTTTTGTAAAGCCAAAATGATGGAGAAAAACCAGTTTTGGAATCAGGGAAAAAAAACTGGGAAAAAATTTGCATCAAATAGGCTGGACCAAAATGGCTGTTGGCCAGTGAAATCATTTGAAATTGAAATCTGTTGAAACTAGAGTCAAATGGGCACAATTATTAATGCTAGCAATCTTAAGTGCCTGTCAAAAGTCACTGATCCTTCAACTATGTAGTCGTACAAAGATATGAGAAGTATGTATAACCATCAGAGATTAAAACCGTAACCGAAACCGTAACCAGTAATTCACTTTTCACTTGAATTAGAATTCCTATTTACCCGCCTGCTTACCCTTCTACTCTTTAACCGCTGTTGCTTGACCGTTGACAATCTTCTAAACGCATTATTATGATATTTTGAAATTTCCGCTAATACATTGACCAAGTTCGAGCGTCGAGGCGTTCTAAACTCTTAAAAATTTAATGCGAAATTTTTTGATCGGATTGACCAGCACCACCGACCATTAAATCTTTACAATAATCTAAACTTATAAGACTATGCAAATTTTCGGATTTTTTGATGTGAAACATCTTTAATTTCGGTACGGAAGATTTTAGTAGGAGTAAAATTTGATTTCAGCGTCACGTGACGCGGACGTCAGAATATTTTATGTTGTTGATTTAGCGGAGTGTCCCAGGGAAAGGATACTGAGGAAAAGAGGAGGTGACTAAACAGTGACTTGGCAGTAACTTAACAGTGTCTTGACAATGTCTAAATAGTGCCTAAACTGTGACTTGATAGCGCCTTAACAGTGACTAAACAGTAACTGAACAGCGTCTCGACAGCCACTAAACAGTGACTTGACAGTGACTTAACGGTGACTTGACAGTCACTAAACAGTGACTTGACAGTGACTTAACATTGACTTAAAAGGGTAAACAGTGATGAAGTAACTAAAGTGTCTGACAAGTTAAATAGTGACTTTTCAGTGACTAAACACTAACAATGACTAAACAGTTACTAACACGACGAAAGCCACTAAACAGTACTAATGACAACGTGAAATCATAAAAGGACTTAACATTGACTTAAAAGTGGCTAAACAGTGACTTGACAGTAACTTAACAGTGTCTTGACAATGTCTAAATAGTGACTTTTCAGTGACTAAACTGTGACTTGATAGCACCTTAACAGTGACTAAACAGTTACTGAACAGCGACTCGACAGCCACTAAACAGTGACTTGACAGTGAATTAACGGTGACTTGACAGTGAATTAATAGCGACTTGACAGTGACTAAGAAGTGATTAGCAGTGACTTGACAGTGTCTTGACAGTGACTAAACAGTTTCTGAACAGTGACAAAACAATCCTTAAACAGCCCTTAAACCAGGGCTGCAAACCGGTTCGGAGTTGAACCGCTCCAGAGCCGGAGACTCCGGAATTTTTGGAAAGTCCGAACCGAACCTGAACCGGAGCAGAAACATTTTTTTCTTCTTGAACCCGAACCTGAACCGGAGCCAAAAATAGTTGAAAAGGGTTCGGTTCAAAAAAGATGTTCTATTACATTTTTTTAAGCTGCTTTTTGTCATTTCCCACAATTTTAAAGCATTGGATAAAAAGCTGGCAAAGAAAAATTTTATAATATTAAAACTTAACTAATGAGTAAAAGCTTAAAGAATGGTAAATAAAACAATTAATGATTCTTAATTCTTTAAGGTTTTGGAAAAATTTTTTATTTGGAAAATTTTTTTTGTTAGAAACACTTTCTAACAGCACATGAGCATCAAAGCAAAGCCAAGGTGTTTCTAATTGTATGAAATACTGAGACGAAAGGAATTTTTTGTCGTTCTGCGTATGAGGATTAAAGAATTTTACAATGTCGCATTTGTAGTACTAGCAATTCCCGCCACACAAGAATAAGTCTAGTGCACTTTTTCTAATCATATATTTTTCTTTAATCGAGCGATCAGTAATAATGAAAGATTGCTGGAAGACACACTAATGAAAAATTTATACAGTGCGTTAACTGCATAAATTACTAATTCAGAAAGGCCGAAAGGGGGCCCCCCAACGCGTTCTGTCAATTTGGAGCTGTTTTTTTTTTGCACTTGTATTGCCTTTAGAATTTCCAAACAGTCAAAGCAATGCTAGTATGAGTGGCTGAAACTCAAAGATGGGCAAGGCCTGCTGTTGATAAAACCGCCAAGTTATTAAAACAGCTGTACAGTGGATCATCCCCCTTTATGGCGTCTTGTTTTAAAAGTTATGAAGAAACATACATTTAGAATATATAGAGTGAACGGTTCCTCAGTCTACTCCGTTTCTGTTAGAAATAAGTCAGATGTTTGATCTCACTTACGCTCTCAGAGTGCATTTGGGAATAAGTTCGGCTCGCTCTAATCACTGTATTTTTCTATGCGGAAACTGCCTAACACCGTTTAAAGTTGAGCAGAGTAAATTTGTTGACCTGGAACCTGTAATTTACATACATTTTTTCTTAAAAAAAAATTATTCCCGAACCCCGGTTCGAACCCGAACCTTGGTTCAACGACCTTGTTAACCCGCTCCGTGAACCCGAACCCAACAAGGGTTCACTCGTCGATTTTAGATTGTTATGATTTCACTACACTCACACCTATTTTTTTTTTTAAATTGACCAACACTAATTTCGTTTACCTGTCTAAAATTGCCATCCATCAAATCTTCTTAATTATACAAACTCATATGAAAAATATGCAAATTTCGCGGTCTAATGAACCATTTAAATATATTTTAGCAGCTATTCTGCTATTCAAGGCGGGGACGAATTCAACAAATCACAGATAATGAAAATTAATCCAGCCGTTCCTGGGTTATAAATAGCTTATTTATCCAGACTTTATTTTATCTTACCGATGTTTAAGTTTGTTACAATTTACGCTGACTAGATTAGCGAAAAAAACCAAATTATTTCTGAACCTTGGATCGAACCCGAACCTAGGTTTAGCGACCTTCTCCCGAACTCAAAAAGTTTCGCGGGTTCGAACGCCTGCTAGTATAGAAATGATATGAAAAGCAATCTTAAAAAGAAAATAAAGTAAGTGCTAGTTTGATCTAAGTTTTTTATCCAATGTACTCGAAAATCGTCCAAAGAATTTGAAATTAAGGATATAAAGTAAATCCAAATAAATCTTAATGGATATAGCTTTAGAGCGAAGCTCTCCTACGGACGTCTGACTGGGAGACTAAAACTAGAAAAGATTAATATTTTAATTTTCTATTTTAGCAATCACAAAATGTGGAATTTGTTGAAAAATCATCGATACTTGCTTATCTAAAGGAAACATTCAAATGAGCTTAATTGATCCTCGCTTAGGTCAGATCAACTTAACTTGAATAACAATTACAGTCAATATCAGTTCTTTGCTTTGACACCCCCTCCCTTATACCAAAGACAGTATTCGCTGCAAGAGTCATCAGCACAAACAAACAACGTGTCGGGCGTCTCTTCATCAACATGTACTAAAATGGAATATTATGTAATATGTGCACAATGTTAGCAGAGATCTGTACATAAATGCAATAAGTATAAATGCAATTTACCAATGTTATTCAAGTGGTCAGCATTTTGTGTGCGTTTGGTGTGGTTTCTTTTGCAAATTTCTTTCAGGCTGCAAGTGGTTTCCCGGTGGCAAACAAAACACGAAAAACGCAAATAAAATGAAACAAAACCACGAAACGTGCCCTAAAACTTACCTTGTGTTCGATATGTGAGCAGCCTCCAAATGGCATTTTACACATGAGATCATGTTGTGTTGTCAACATAAACAATTTGTCGCTTGTTCCGCAATTGTTTTATGTCCATGCCTGACTTGGCTCTGCATCGTTTTGACCTCTCTCACAGCAGCAGCAGCAGCAGCGGCAACAAACATTTGCTAAATGCAAATAAAGGCAAAATAATTTGCACACTATAAACGGCCCCCTCATATAAACAAATACGAATTTGTGATATATTCTAAGATTGAAATCAAAAAGTCGCATAAGCTGAAACAATATGAAAAAGGACATGGAACAGATATTAAAAGGAAATTTTATGTATAAAGTTAATTTGACAGAATTTGCAGTTTTTATTGGGTAAATGACATAACAACTGAAGAAGTATACCGCAAAAGATCCTGAACTATGTAATTAGATGGGCTCTGAAATATTTGTCAGCGTCGGAGTAACTAGCTTTAATAATTAGAAGTAAGAGCGTTGCAATCGAGTGGCCCCACTCCGAAATACCTCGTACAATTGAGACACACATACACTCACACATGCGAGCGCGCACACTTACTCATACGCTCTAGCTGCCTGAAATAGGCACAGCAACGCTCTTGCATTAATATAATATGACGACATATTCTCATCGCTTTTGAAAGGTATAAGAGATATCAAAGTAGTACACGATATCGTTTTGCTTGTCCAAAAAAAAAAACAAAGTTGTTTTCTTGATCTAAGAACTATTAATAAATAAATATGGTCTAACCAATTCTTAACGGTTTTTAAGTGATTTTTTTAATGTACATATTTCAAAGGGAGTTTGGCTCAGATATTTTGTATTCAGTTTCCGACCCTATAAATATATATATTCTTGATCAGGGCGACGAGCTGAGTCGATTGAGCTTTGTCCGTCCGTCTGTCTGTCCGTCTGTCTGTCTGTTTCTACGCAAACTAGTCTCTCAATTTTAAAGCTATCGAGCTGAAACTTTGCACAGAGTCTTCTTTTACTGCACACGGTAATATGTCGGAACCGACCGGATCGGATGACTATATCTTATAGTTGCCATAGGAACTATCGGTCGAAAGGGTTTTTGTGGGGAAAAATTTTTGTTTTTAATGTAAATGCCCTTCAGCTTCGACAATTATTAGTTTTATACGCTTTTACACAGATTTGGAAGTTTTGTCAAAATCAGATGACTATATCTTATAGCTGCCATAGAAACTATCGGCCGAAAAGTGGCTTTTTATATCAGAAAAATGGTTTGTTTTAATGTTGACGTTCGTAAACTCTGTTGTATTAAAAACATTTGCAGTTAAGTTATTAAAACTTCGGCAAAGACGAAGTTAGCTTGTTCTCTCAAGTTATTTGTTTTTTTGTGTAACACCACATACTTCAAATTTTAAGCACATTTGCGGCAATTGCCCAACGGAAACGATATTTTCGAAGTTCGTGATATTACACGACTATAAGAGGTAGAGCCACAAGTTATTGAATGTATTTAGGTGTATACCGTACCCAGATCAAGTTTGCTCCAGATTTGGCAAATTCCTCCCCCGTCTTCTTCTAACCGCGAAAAACTGTCAGAGCTTAACCTAGTAACTTAATATATATTCAGTTAGGCCCAATATCTTTATATTCTGTGTACCACAATAAGATCCGAGAATTATTCCAATTATTCAAATAAGTTTTACAATAAAAGTAATTCAAAGCTATAGGAATCACATTACTTGGTACAGGGTATTTTACTGTCGGGGCACTCGACCGCAACACTCTGACTTGTTTGTAAATGTACTTGTTAATAAAAAAAAAATTTTTTTAAAATGTCAGTCAAAGTTTGTTTCGTGAAATATGTGACTTATATTCACGATGTTTGACTTTAGTGCATGCACGAATCACGAAGGATCATGCACGAAACTTTGCTCACGATCACTCCGTGACTCGTTCAAATTCACTTCACGGGTACACCTCTACTACAGACAGAGTGCTGTTTAACTCTGTCCAACTTTGTCGTATACCTTCTCATGATGGAAATAATAAGGTGAAGCATGGCATACATACAGCCTCAGCAGAAACTGGCGGCTTCATCTTGTTAATTCCACAATGTGCATGCTTAGTTAAACAAAATAAAAAATGTTTGATTGTTATTGCGCAGATATTACTTGCACACTCGAATAATGGACAACATTAATTTGATTGCATTATCTGGGGAAAGGTTCGCAACTCTAGTTTGCAGTAAACGCGTATATGTTCACGGTATCACAGGCAAAAAAATCTGAAAATTAAATAGTTCTAATTAACAATTATCTCACTTCTTCATTTAATATGTTTCTAAAACAAACAATATTGTTAAGCAAGGTAGACATATTAGTATGGTGGGAAGTATTTCAACAATATTTCCAGATCTTTTTGAATTAATTAAAGTTGTGCTAGCAAAACCACCCACCAGGAGTAGTTAATTAAACTTAACTCTATACTTTGTAAATGAATTAGTTTCTTATCTTTTAGAAATTTCAGAAAAATTGTCTAATAAACAGAAAAAGTTTTTTAGAACCTCAAAAAATATGACAAAAAAATATTGCATAAAAACCTTTTCCATAAATAAGAATATGCGAGATTTGTCTAACAACACCGGAATACAAATAGACAATTATTTTCAACAGGAGAAGTAGCAAACTTTTTCATAATTTTAATTGGTCGCTGAATTGAAATCATTTTTCCGTTTTCATCCAGCACGTCCGGGTTATAAAATACGTCCTATTTGCATAAACGTTTGCTACGAGAAGTTTCTTTACATTTATGGATCTTGTGGCCACATTAAGTAACCTTTTGTATTGAAATTGGTTTTCATGTTAGCTGAATAGAATGACGTTACAGAAAAACCAAACACGAAATTTTGATTTTGCTCATAAGATACAAATTGTTGGATTTTTTTGCACGATTTTTAATTTGAGTTTATCGTCCAAATATACAAATGGAAGGTATGCTAAAGCATGTAAGCCTGTGTAATTAGGTAGAACTTTTCTAGTCCCTTTTTTGAAATTAGTTAAAATTTACCTTTGATTTTAAAAAAAAATATCCCTTAATCTAACTATTATTGAGTTCGAATATTATATTCGAAATATCAAGGCTATGTACTTTCAAATATGTATGAAATTAATAAGGTTTTTCCAATTAACATACATTTTTTTGAGTCGAACATACTGAACCCGGGTTCAGCGACTTTCTGAACCCGCTCCGTGAACCCAATCCCTAAAAATTTCGAAAAAAATTTTTGGAGTGAACCCCTCCCGATTTTTAGGAGGTTTGCAGCCCTGGTTCTTAAGATCCAATAATAACATTAAATTATAAGCTTATCGAGGGGTTCAAACTTCGAACCGAAGTTTCGTAAGAATATCTAGGTCTTGCAGTTTTGCCCAAAATCTTAGTCAAAGATCATAGTTTCCTAAAGTCAGTTTTGATCCATTGAGATGTGGTCCGAAAGGGTCCACTTCAAGTACCAACAAACCCTACCGAAAGTGTAATTTTTGGCAAAAAAAAAGTATGGACAGACCTTTAAATATTTTAATTATCAAAACCTGTAAGAGATTAAGAATTCACTGCTGTAAGCTCATACATAATTTCGACTTCTTAGATCTGGGGGAAAACCCACCAAGTTTGGTAAGATAATATTTTTAAAAATTCATAATTTCTAAAAATATCTTATGGAATTATTAAATAACATTTCTCAGCTTTCGTATTATTTGCACTTCTTTGACGTCAACCCCTCAAACTTTTTCAGCAATTATGCAAATTTTTACCTATCTGTGAGGATTTGATGTCGATTTGGTCTAAAGTCTGATTCATTGTAAATTAGACATATTTTATGGGTCCCCCCAAAACGGGTTTCTTCATGAACAGTTTTGCATCACAAAAGATTCATCTGTCTGTTTTTATGCATTAATTTATATGTAGTTTGTTGTGAAATCCATAACAAAACAAAAAAATCATAAAGAAGATTCTAGTTTGGGCGGAATTTTTCTTGATTAAATTATGAAAATTTATGTTCAACTTGTAATTAAAACAAAACAAACAAAACCAAATTAAGAAGAAGTGGTAGGCTGACAGTTCCAGTTTATCTGTTCTCTCTCAAGGGCAAAGGCACAAAAGAAATCCAATTATATAACAATAAAAAAAGTGGAAAAAGAAAAATGGCAAAGCCGTTGAGCTGAAGTTTTTTATGTAAAATAAATTAATGTCAGGTTCGGCATAAGATTTATAATTATTGAAGTAGTTTGGACCAATAATACCAAAAAGCGAAATGCTGTTGTTGTTGTTGTTGTTGTCAAGGGAAGTGATTTGTTTGGTTGACTTGCAAAATCGAGTTTTGTTTGTTTGTCACATTAACAAACAGATGTTGGCCCCTCTCCCCATTAAAAGTGCAGAACAAAAATCCGTCAATAATTTAATGAGAAGGCTGCAAAAATGTTCAATTAAATTTTATCGAAAGATAAAGCAATTATTGTTTTCAGTTCAAAAATGATTTCTTTCTAGAATTTCCTAAGCACAGTGCAGAGTATTCCAAAATTATTGCGCTGTGGATCCTAAAAACAAATTAGTGTGCTGAGATAGCCAAAAAATGCGAAATTTGGGATTTTTAAGTTCACCTAACACGGTTTTCAGATGCGGTTTGTTTATGAAAATTGACGAGAATTCAAAATCGTCGATGGAAACAAATGCAGATTATTAAATATGGATAGTTAAGGGTGTAGCCAGGGGGCACCTCTCCCGCACAAATCGGGTTAAAAGAGGAGGAAGATAAGAAAGATGAATATGCCAAAAGCAACCATCAATGTCTCAGTTGCTTTATTTGCGGCAAGGTTGGATTGTCAGGATTATAAGATCTAATGTACTTCACACAGAATGGCATGTTCAATAGATACGTTAAAATCATGGTACCCTGCACGCACTGAAAAGTGCATACGAATCAATGAGCCTGGCTTGTGGCTCCCGACTAGCGCCCCCAGCAGACCGGAGTCTCCCAGATAGCCATTTGAAAAGCCAACGGTTTATATAGAACTTCACGTCGAGATTCAATTTAAAACTCCGCAAGCCCCAGGCTTCGTTCAGGGGGTAAGGACTGGGGTTAGCATAGTTGTCACGCCCGCTATGACGAGGGACGTCATCTTGCCCCTTTCGGGACGTACCTTTCCACCACATCTCTAGACAAATCCTCCATATGAGCGCCAACAGTTTTAATTGCCTCTTTGAATTGTTGGAATAGCACTTGGTGCCAAATCGAAACATCATCTCCAGCCGCAATACGAAACACAGAATCCCGTACATGATTGTTGAAGACCTTTGTGGACTACGGTATTTATCACCACAATTTGTTCTTCCTCATGAAGGCTCTTCAAATTATTCTTACGCTATATTCTTCATTTCGGAAATTTTTTTGCTTCTGAGCGTCAAAATAAATAAATTTAATTACTTTGGCGCCCAAAAAAGGTTTGAACAGCTGCTAATACAATCCACAAATTCAGAGTTCGACGTTCGAGTTCGATGTTCGTGTGGATCGAATTTTCGTTTGTCCCCGTACACACCGTAAAAGGTTTGACGTCAATCTTTTTGGAGTTTTTCGTTTGCGAGCGCTTTATTGAGTACTCCGTACTGTGCTTTATAGAAAATTTTTAACCACAAGAAAATATTTCTGAAACAACAACAACCACTAGAAATAGAAAAGGAAAGATGATCATGCGTCGCCAACAACAAAATCTATGTTCAAGACCACCCAAGAGGCTAGCAGTGTTGCCAATTTAGCTATTTTCCCAACCAGAGTTAGCTTTTTTTGTAAGGTCCTGAAAATCCATCAATTTTGAAAAAATTCTAACGGTTTTTATAATAATTTAGCTATTTTATTCTGCATATGGGCATTTCCTGCGTTATGTACGTCATATATTTGCTATCTGCCGGTCTAAGCGATAAATCCTTCACCCAAACATAGCGGTGCAAAGCGCTTGGAGAGTACTTTTAAAAATTTGAAATAACATTTAAATAGCTTGCCTTAGGCTGGAATGACACTTTCAATTTTTAGAGACAATTATTATATTAATTTTTTGTTAATAGCTCAAATTTGCTGTTGTGTATCATTGCAGCCTCTTCTAAAGCATTCTGCGGAGAATTTAAGCACGCAATTGCGCATTAATGAAAAATTTTGACTAAAATTGTCCCTAAAAATTGAAAGTGTCATTCCAGCCTTATTAAAATAAAATGGTTAAGTTGGCGTTTGTACGTTACACAAATGAGAAGTCATATTTAAAATACAAATACATTTTATTCTTTTTTTTAAGAGTACCCAAAAGTACCTCTTTTAGTTTGCTTGCAATAATGCTTATTATTTTCTTTGAATAATATACTATAGCTGTGGGTATGCGCTTTTGCGCGGATTGCTTTGAATTTTTGTAAAATCGCATTTAAAATTATATTTCCATTTGAAATCAAGAATGTTCTCTAAACTTTGGAATATAGAAAAAAAACTCAGAGGTAAAATGTTTTTTAACAAAGCCAAGTTGAATGTGTAGCATACTCTTAGAAGCACTGAAGATAAATTGTAACATATTAAAAAAAAAATGAGATCTTTAATTAATTAAACACTTATTTTTATTTTGTTGTTTTAAGTATTGAATCTAAAGGGGAGGTAAAATAGAAGGAAAAATCGGTGAGAGTAGTCAGATTGACTGAAAATCCTTGACAGTGTGGGCAGACAAGGTCTAAAACTGCTTGGGTCAATATTTCATAAACCATTCGACAAATCAAGACATATTATTTTTTTTTAGTTATCTGGTTCTTATATATACTTCTATGCAAGAACTGGGTCAAATCCAATTACAAGTTTTTTTTCTATAATTATTAAACAAACGAGGACGTAAGTTAAAGTCGGCTCTAACCGACTTCGATATACCCGTTACTCATGAAAAAACATGTTTCACAGTGTTCCTGCGTTCCTTAGGGTGACCATCCGAAAAGTATGCAACATTTTTTTAGGGTGGGAGGAGGGGTATCGGGGGGCTTGGTTCACTTTTTTGCTCATAAATCAAATCAATTCATTTTGCTAATTACTAACTATCTCTAGGAGGTACGAATTGTCTATCTTCAAAACTGTAGGAGATATAACGTTTTTTCCAAATTGCGGGGAGCGGGAACTTGATCTGCATGCAGATAAAAGAAACAATTGTCCCATACATGTCAAACCTCTTTCTCTTACCATCTCTGAGATCTAGGTGTTCAACAGATGGATGTACAGACGGTCAGACGGACAGACGGACATGTCTATATCGACTCGGCTGCTGATTCTGATCAAGAATATATATTCCTTATATGGTCGGAAATGATTCCTTTACTTTACTTTAGTATACCGTTTTTACTCTACTAGTAACGGGTATAAAAAGTTGAAATATTTTATGACCTTGACTTGGATTATTGATAACACTAGTTTACAAAAATAAAAAAAAAAAAATGACCCATTTCAGCTGAAATTTTTCCTTAGTATAGTTTGGAATGGTGATCTAAAAAATCGATTTCAAAAATTTTTTCATGGCTCCGTTTTTGAAATATTAATTTTTTAAATTTTTTTGGTAGGTTCTCTTACATTTTAAGCCATATCTCAGTTCATAATTGTCAGATAGAGTCAAGTAAGAAATAAATCGAAAGGTAATGGAGCTGCCAATAATTGCGTGGAGCATTGTTTTTAATCGGTTCAGTAGTTTGAATTCAACAACAAGAATATTTCAAAAAAATCGATTTTTGCTCGAAAATCCAAGAAATTTCATTTTTAAACGACTAGAAAAAATATAAAAAAATACAAAAAAATTATTTTTATTTTTCCTACTTAAGAATCGCACTTTTACGAAGAAAATACGGTATTTGTGAGGAAAATCGTGTAACACGTACCATAGATGGATCAAATTGAGTAGAGGAACTAACGTTCAAATTTGTGTATATTGTGTGTTTCCAAAAATTAACATTGTACTTTTCTTCGTTTTTTGGTCAAATTATAAAGTGAACGAAAAGCCAGAACAAAAATAAAAATTAAAAACGGAACAAAAGTCGAAGCAAACGAAAAATTTATTTTAAAATATTCAGGAAAATATCACATTTTTTTTGCACTAAATTGCTTACAGCTCCTGTGTTTGTTCACAGATTTTGATGATCGATATCTGTTTTTCTTCGTAGAAGTGCGGTTCTTATGTAGAAAAAAATAAAAAATATTTTTTTGGATTTTTTTATATTTTTTCCAGGCGACCAAAAATGAATTTTCGAGCAAAAAATCGATTTTTTCGAAATATTTTTCTGTATTGTTGTCAAACTAATGAACCGATTTAAAAACAATGTTCTACCCGATTACTGGCAGCGAAATAACCTTCCGATTCTTATCTTGCTTGACTCTATCTGACAATTATAAAGTGAGATATGGCTTAAAATGTAAGTGCCCCTTCCAAAAAATAAAAAAAAATTATATTTCAAAAACGGAGCCATGAAAAAATTTTTGAAATTGATTTTTGAGATCACCATTCCAAACTACACTAAAAAAAATTTTCAGTAGAAATGGGTCTTTTTGGCTGTAAACTAGTGTAATCTGTACACAAATTTTAAGATCATTTCGTTGAAAACTTCACTTTTGCGAAAAAAAAAGTTTGCTTAAGATGTTAAGAAACACCTGTTGTATCTCTTTAGGCATTACTATTGTGCCTCGCAAAATGTACATGAAGAATTTTAAAGTTACTGGAAAGTTGTAATATTATGTAGATCACCCAATTTGTTTTCGAGCTTAAAGAACAGAAAAATTTATGTTTAAAAGGTAAGTTGGTTGCAAATAAAATTACGGATTTCTCTAGTAAAATGAAAAAAAAAAAATTACACAATTTGAACGTTCAAATAAATTAAAAGCCCAACATTATTAGGCCTGTTCTCAATTCCACTTCGGTTTTCGTGTAAACGTTTGTACTATAAGACCTTAACTTCTTATATGTACTTGATGATTTGTTCGAACCTTTTAAATATATTTAGTAATCAAAATGATAAAGGTCGGTTGAACGAAACTCAAGCTATGACCTTGAGAAGTGCAGTAGCAGCGCTGCATTCAGCTTCTACTGCAGGTACGGAATATACTACTTTGAGCTCCAAAACACGTTCATCAGCAATGATTGCAACACTTTTAGGCGTTAAACGGAAAGCTCTGAATGACACACAAACTTTGAGCAACTGAAACTGAAATATTGCTTTATAAAAATCTGAAAAACGGTTTGTGTTCCATTTTGTCAGACAGGGTTAAATATTTTTTAGCATCTTTTAACTTATGCTGGTCTAAGAAATTCTAAATTTTGCCTTAAGTGTGACCAGGTCAAAAAAAATCTCTATGAACCTTTAAAACTTCTTAAAAATGTTTCAACTATCTTAGAATCAATAAAGCAAGAATCACTATCAACCTTATTTCTATTTGAGTGTGGCTCTCTATTATTTGATGCCTCAATGATGCACCAACAAGATAAAAACATGAAACTGACAAAGATGTCAAACTATTTTCACATAAATATTTAAAGTAAATAACAAAAATAGGAATAAACAAGTTTTGTGCGTTAATGCTAGTTCATTGATCGTTTATAATGTTAAATAGAATGTGAAAAATCATAAAATCAAAACAAGTTAATTCTAGATATAAATTGTATTATTTTGTTGTTTCTTGTTTTTGCTTTATTTCTAAAACAGATTTAGATTGAGCGTTATTTGATCACTTACATTGAATAATCATAATCATGCTGACTATTAGCAATTAGGCTTTTAACTAAGCATTGAGCATTGCAATGTTGCTAATTAATGATTTTTTTCCCCATTTAATGGAAAAGCCAACAGACGGACACTTGGAGAGGTTCTAATCAACAGTTGCTTAGATAAGCTATTGGATTTTGGGCTTTTGTTCTTTTTCGCATTATGTTGTTTATTTAAATTCTTAATAGAATAAAAATAAAAAACACAAAAGACTGAACGACTCCATGATGAAAATAAACCTCCAATTAGCATAGGCTCCTATTTTCGGTATAAAAAGTTGAAACTTCTCTAACAGCAACAACAGATTCGACCCAAACATGGTAAGTTCAGGTTCTAAGCGGGGAATCACAGCTTGATAACAATTATCTTTCTCTTTGTTTTCTAGGAGATCTACGTCATAGCATTGATGCTGCTGCTGGGAGTGGTGGCGGGTGATGTCAGTCACCTACACTTGGGTCAGACACCTGATGGGAGTTATGGTTATGCCTCCGCCTCTGCTTCATCATATTCCTCTTCCTCTTCGCTGGCACCTGGCGGTGGAGCCAGTTCATATCATTTGAAATCGGCTGAAATTGTGCCCGGAGGGGATTCAAGCTCTTATCAACCCGCTGAATATACACCAGCTCATCTCAAGACATCTTCTGGTCATGAAGAGTCTGCCGCTGTTGTTCCCGGTGGAGATGCAAGCTCTTATCAGCCCGCTGAATACACACCTGCTCATCTGAAGACATCTTCTGCTTATGAAGAGTCGGCCGCTGTTGTACCCGGGGGAGATTCTAGCTCTCACCAACCCGCTGAATACACCCCAGCTCATCTGAAGACATCTTCTGCTTATGAAGAGTCAGCCGCAGTTGTTCCCGGAGGAGATTCCAGCTCTTACCAACCCGCTGAATACACCCCAGCTCATCTGAAGGTGTCTTCTGTCGAAAGTAGCTCAGCTCAGGTCGCTCCCGGTAGCGACTCTAGCTCTTATCAACCCGCTGAATACACACCTGCTCATCTGAAGACATCTTCTTCTTATGAAGAGTCAGCCGCAGTTGTTCCCGGAGGGGATTCCAGCTCTTACCAACCCGCTGAATACACCCCTGCTCATCTGAAGACATCTTCTGTCGAAACTACCTCAGCCCAGATCGTTCCCGGCGGCGACTCTAGCTCTTATCAACCCGCTGAATATACTCCAGCTCATCTGAAGACATCTTCTGCTTATGAAGAGTCAGCCGCTGTTGTACCCGGTGGTGATTCAAGCTCTTACCAACCCGCTGAATACACCCCAGCTCATCTGAAGGTGTCTTCTGTCGAAAGTAGCTCAGCTCAGGTCGCTCCCGGTAGCGACTCTAGCTCTTATCAACCCGCTGAATATACTCCAGCTCATCTGAAGACATCTTCTGCTTATGAAGAGTCAGCCGCTGTTGTACCCGGTGGTGATTCAAGCTCTTACCAACCCGCTGAATACAGCCCAGCTCATCTGAAAGTGTCTTCTGTCGAAAGTAGCTCAGCTCAGGTCGCTCCCGGTAGCGACTCTAGCTCTTATCAACCCGCTGAATATACTCCAGCTCATCTCAAGACATCTTCTGCTTATGAAGAGTCAGCCGCTGTTGTTCCCGGAGGAGATTCCAGCTCTTATCAACCCGCTGAATATACTCCAGCTCATCTGAGGACATCTTCTGTTCATGAAGAGTCAGCCGCTGTTGTACCCGGAGGAGATTCAAGCTCTTACCAACCAGCTGAATATACTCCCAGCGAGGAGACCCCTATTAATATTGGTGCTAATATACAGACTCCTGAGCAATTTATCCCCGAAGCAGATCGCATTGCCCATTATAACTATATTCACTCTCAAACAAAAACCGCGCAGTCTGTAACCGCATCCAAAGCTGTGGCAGTACCAGCATATGTCCAAAGCAAAACTCTGATCAGCCAGCGATTACAGGCTCCTGTAACCAATTATGTGGAGGCAGGACAGACGGCGGCAACCGTGATTGGTGCCAATACCATAACCCCAGCCCATCTGTACCAGGAGCCCGTCTCTAATGGCATCGAAGAATTCAATGCTGAGACTCATGTTCCTGTGGCCATTGGAAGGGATACAATTACCCCAGCTCATTTGCAGTCCACTGCGAATGGATATGGCGTACAGCAGTTCAATCCCCAGACTCATGTTCCTGTGGCCATTGGAAGGGACACAATTACTCCAGCTCACTTGCAGTCCACTGCGAATGGATATGGCGTACAGCAGTTCAATCCACAGACCCATGTCCCCGTGGCCATTGGAAGGGATACCATAACACCGGCTCATCTCCAGGCCACTTACACATCAGGCTCAGCAGCAGCTTCATCTCATGCCTCGTCGGGTTATGGCACCCAATATGCATCCAATGGCGGTTACGTTTATTAATTCTAAGTTTTTAAGTGTCCAATCATAATAAATATTCTCATCAACAATAATTCAAATCTTAGTATTGTTTTCTTTGCTAAAGATCACGGTTACAGTACTGGAGGTCGCCCGATGGCCGTAATTTTGGATCATAGTATGTAGTAAGTGTGTGAGTATATTGTACAGCTTTGTTGTTTTCTTCTTATCGAATCGGCATGGTGACCCTCAGAATCTTAATAACACATTTTATGGACCAACAGGTAGTGCGAGGTGCTTAGACTGATGCAGACAATCGGTCACAAAAGGTTGGACCGAGTGGAGCCTTTAAGTCTGCTTTTAATAACCAATCTCAAGAAAACCTGGAAATATCCTACTTAATCTGAAATTTCACTTACATGAATTCAATTAGCTTGTACGTTATTGATTTTAATTCGAATTTCTTGGTTTAAGTGCAAAGTTCTTGATTAATGAGCATTTTTTAAAATCCCCAAGTTATTTATTTCAAGAGCTTTTGTTTTAACTCTTAGAGCTTAATTAAATCCTGTACTATATCTAATTTAGTCTTTTATGAACTTGATTTATGAACGTATAATGCTTGAAAAAAGAACTTTAATACTAAACCAAGAACCCAGAACGAAACATACACTCAGAATAAAGAGACTAGCAGATTGCCAGATCAATCGGTATAGAATTTAGAATTTTTTTCTCAGATGTACTTAATTTAAGTACAAAACATTCTAAGATCGGAAACAACTTTTAATGTAATATAAATGTGAACAAACTTTCTTGAAGCCTTGAAAAGGTAAAAAATTTCGTTCTATGATGGTTTCAAGTACAAAATATCTGGGATTGAAAAGAAATTTGACTCCCAAAGGCATGCCACGGAAAATGCTAATTATTTTAAAATAAATCTGCTCTTAAAATGTTTTCCTGTATTTAACACTTTGCTAATGGAGTGAGGGCTGATTTCTGACCTACAGTAATACCGTCTTGGTTTTTGTTTCTTTGGATTATTCAATATTGAATTTTTTCTTTGGATTATTCCGAATCAAAGCGGATATTTCCAATTTAGAATTATAACAAGAACCGCTTTGTGCCTATTTTGTGTACTTTCATTAGGCTTAGGGTTGACTTCAGATGATGAAGACTATTTAGTACTTATTTTAAGAGTTGACTCAACAACATTACAACCAAACGTATGATCATAAAGATTTTTAAATATTTCGAAATATCTTTATTTTTCGAAACAGTCTTAAATCAAGTATTTTGGTATTGAAATATGTATTTTGAACTTGAGTAAAGTATTTTCCTACTTAAAGTACAAATGACATAAAATCTTTCATTTAACCCCTTAATTTTAGATAGACAGATTAGGGTTTAAACTAATTTTTTAATAAAGTGCAATACTCTATGCTTATGTCATATCAGATAAGTTTTGGGTTTAAATCAATACCGACTTAGAATCGAGTTGTTGTTGAATCTAGAAGTTCCTTTCTTAGGAAAAGTACGAAAGCTAAGACCAGTTTAAACTAAAAGTAAGAGCTTGCTTATTAGGGGGGGTCGATTTTTTTTCGACCAATTTGTTTTGCTAGTATCTACCGGAAATCCATCTTTTTGTTAGGTCGAAAAGTCCCAAGCTAAAAAAATGTAATACCAGAGATAGTCAGCGTCGTGTAAATACCGTAAAAGTACAGATCTCTGACATGGTAAGAGATGGAGGTTTGACTTGTAGGGACAAATACTTGTAGTTCCGGCAGTTAATTTTTATGTCAGGTTGCCACGCCCCTTCCGCCCCGCAATTCGAAAAAACCCATATTCACAGTTGGAGATAGATGGTTTGTACCTTAAAGATATTTTATAATATTGATTATTTATCGATTCGCCAAAGGAACTATGAAGATCGGATGAACAATAGCGGAGTTATACGAAAACAAAAAATTTTGGGGTAGCACCGCTTAACGTTGATGGCACACTGGGCTCACGACACCTGTACTTTGTGTGGCTTGAAATTTCAGATAAAGCCTGGGTATACAGAACATTATAGATGTTCGACTCTAACTGATTTTGGGAAAAAGTAACTTAAAATTTGAAGTCTATTTGCGGACTAGAATTCATTTTAGACCCAGGTTTCGGTGAAATTTTCAGAATTGACCGTAGATTTCGTTTTTCTATACGCTGGTACGTTTTTTCGGCCCATACAAATCGAACCCCCTATTTTATATTTGGATAACGAAATTCTATTGATCTTAGAGAGTAAATTTTAGAGTTTGTAATTTAAGAACGGTTCAGTTTGAAAGTAAGAATACACATGATCGAATTGTTCCTACAAAATTATAAAGCGAACAACATAAAATCATGAGTGTTTTTAAGAACATATCGTTCTGATAACAAATGATAAATATTTTTTCAGTTTAGTTTGGAATGGTGATCTCAAAAATTGATTTAGAAAATTTTTTAGGGCTTCGTTTTTGAATTATTAATTATTTCATTTTTTTGGTAGGTGCTCTTGGATTTTAAGCCATATCTCAGATAGAGTCAAGCAAGATATAAGTCGAAAGGTAATTGAGCCGCCAATAATCGCGAAGAGCATTGTAGCGGTTTAGTAGTTCGAACTCAACGACAAAGAATATTTAAAAAAATCGATGTTTTGCTGGAAAATGCAATAAATTGCATTTTTAAAGAGATACAATTAAAAATAAAATAAGAAATATTATTTATTCTACTAAAGATGAAATTTTTCGTCGGTTCTCAAGTTATGATGAAAAAAAAGTGCTTCACCCAAGGTCCTGTATTGTTTGCACAAAACTTTAAATCAGTTACACACCACAAAGGAGGCTGGTAGACTGTACAGCTGTTTCAAGAACCTCCTGGTACCATCATCAGCACTCTTTGCCTATCTACTGCAAGTCGGCAGCAGCTTCCTCATGCCAGCGTTGCTATAACCGCTTAACCGGCACAACGAGACTACGCTAAGCTGCCAGTAGCCCTTGTGGGTGTTTGTTATAGAAAATTGTTTCCTATTTTTAGAAATATTCAATTAGAAACTTTTTGAATTTTAAAAAATAATCTAATCTGCACTGGAATTTAAGTTTGCAGCTAATCCATGGAAGATGTGGAGCTTATATAACCAGATTTGGGTTCAGCATGTCAAACTTGTCTAAAATTAATTATTTTGATTTCCATTTGAGCTCCTGTATTGAGGACAGATCTTTAAACTTGGGTTTTCATATATTTTATATTTCGTAAATGCTAAAACTAGAGTGATTTGGTTGTTTTTTTTTCATACTAGTTCTAGGGACGATACTGAATCTGAATAACATAAGAACATAATTTTACCATTTATAGAAAGCCCCTTTTTTTTGCAATAAAAGTGCAAAGTGTGTATTTTTTTACGTGTCAAAACACTTTCTTGACATACTGTAAAAATACAGGAGTATCGAGCATCAATAGTTGTGAAGGCTGGAACCGATACTTGGAAACAGTAGTGGCGCCATCTACTGGTCGGATTTGAGAATCCCTAAAACAGCATTGTTTTAAAGGAAGCAGTGGCGCCATCTATTGGTCAAAATATGTCCCAAATTGATTTACTTGTTTCTAGAGAATCTTTAGAGCCTTTTTTCAAATCACTTCAAATTAGAACAAAACACTCTAAAAACGTTTCACAAATATACAAACTGAGCACATAAATATATGAAAATTTCCAGGAAGCTTCTGCTTCTGCAGTTACTTGAACTATACTCAAAAAGTGGTCTTAATTAATATTTCACTCATTTTTACTCCCCAGGCTGGTAATGCCACAAACTCATCCTGTTTCAAGTTCATGAACAACTGCATCATCTGCTGACAAAGTAAAAGTTGATCTACCTCTCTTAGACTTCCCTTGACTGTGGTACTTATTATGTAAAGCTGGCCGTATGACTCGTAACTCTAGGCACTCTCAAGGCCACTTCTGTTTTAGAAAGTACTCATCGCCGCTTGGTTGCAGATTACACTTACCGGCAAGCCGGGCAGTGCGGGCGGTATTCTTTGAGTTTTTGCAGCACCGGCCCGAAGGCCAAGTCAAGCTAGGTGGCCCGGGTGATGACCCATTTTGTGTGGTTAACCGCACCTAATACCACAAATAAAGTGTTAAATTGAATGTTAATTAGTGTTGTAACCAACTTGCTAACCCCATCCCTGACCTTCGGCCCAAAGCGCGGGCGAAGTTATCAAAATTAGTCCAAACCGAAACAAAAACCCGTTGCGTTGGGAAAATATATACATTGTAAATGAGTAAAACTTGTTTTCTTTTCTCTTCTGATATATTTTTATTTATTTCTGTGGCAGACCATGCGGCTTCTTCTTGTGCTCTCTCGAGCGCGTTGGTTAGTTTATTTTTTTGCTATAAATTGCCGGCACGCTTTAGGGATCAGCATCAGTTTCAGCGTCTAGCTTGTCCAGCACAGTCGTCGTAGTAGCCACAACCCATCCACAGTCATCCAATATGGTTAGTGGAACCAACTAGTATTTACCTAAGCATTATGTTTTTTTTTATGATTTTTTTTCAAGTGTGATTTTAAGTGATTGTTGTTTTTTTTCCACCTGTTGCAGAAATTCCTCATTGTGTTCGCTCTGATCGCTTGCGCGGCCGCCGATGTAAGCCATCTGTCGCAGTATCTGCCCCCGGTACAGAGCTATAGGCCACCCAGCAACGAGTATCTGCCACCAGTACGTCAAACATACTCCGCTCCAGCCATACAGCAGCAGACCTACTCCGCTCCGGCTATTCAACAGAGCTATGCCGCTCCTTCAGTCAGCTACTCTGCTCCCTCGGTCAGCTACTCTGCCCCCGTGCAGCAGCAGCAGACGTACAGTGCACCTTCCGTCAGCTACTCTGCCCCCGTGCAGTCATACAGTGCCCCTTCGGTCAGCTACTCCGCTCCGGCTGTTCAGCACTCTTACAGTGCTCCCTCGGTGAGCTATTCCGCACCGGCTGTCCAGCAGACCTACAGTGCTCCCTCGGTCAGCTACTCTGCCCCCGTGCAGCAGTCATACAGTGCTCCCTCGGTCAGCTATTCCGCTCCGGCTGTTCAGCAGACTTACGCCGCTCCCTCGGTCAGCTACTCTGCCCCCTCGGTCAGCTACTCTGCCCCAGCTAATGTGGATGTGGGCACCCAGTATGCTTCCAATGGTGGCTATGTCTACAGGAAGTAAGACGCTGTCAAACTGTTCAATGTAAATAATCTATAACAGTTATTAACATTATGCCTGGCTTTTTTACACAACTTATTTTTTTTTATGGGCCAATTTTTGTGTGGTCAAAAAATAAAAACTACTAAAACAAGAACCAGTTCATTAATTAGGCTTTTACGGTGACAGACGTTAAGATTTGAATGAATTACATACAGATGAAGACTTTACATTAAGCTTTACAACGGCTTTTAGCCAAGTTACAGTTGATTCTGGCAAAAGTTTAGAGCAACCAGTGCTTGACGGGATTAAAAAATAATGGCTAAAGCTTTTTAAGAAAACTTTATACGGTTTGCTGGAAAGCGCTAAAATTGAAAAGCTTGAGCCTCCTGTACAAAAGCTTTTTAACCAAATTGAAAAGATGTTCTTAATGACTATATCCCTTTTAACGGAAGGTTTCAGAAACGTAATCGAAGAAAATAATATGTGGGATTTATAGAACCTCTCACTTAACATTAAAAAGTCCTTTGCCATAAATTTATTTCTGACTTTGAATCGACTTAACATCAACCTGGAGTAGCGACGTCGCACATCAATGCCAAAATGTGATTGTGTTTGGTGCTGACCATTCCCAACCAATAAATTACATACAACAAGTAAAAGCGCTGCAGTCGAGTGGCTGGACTTCGAAATACCCTTTATAATTGAGAGACACACATTGAACACAAATGCGCGCACACACACATGCCTCTGTAATAGGCACAGCGCTCACAACGCTCCCACAAGCTAAATTGTTTCATGTGTTACTTTGGTGTTTTTGCTCAGATCTTAAAGTATGTATGTTTGTATGTTTGTCCGTTTGTTACTCAATCGCGCACAAATTGCTTAATAGTTGATAACCTGGTCTTAAACATAGGCTATATAACTCATAGACAAAATAACGGTGAAATTCCCAAAATTATTTTAAAAATATTTATTAAAGATTTACATCACAATGCAGGAGTTCGTAAATAGAAGGGGTTAATCCAATGGTCAACCAAATCGTGAAATCTGCAAAATGTTCATAGGCATAGCTTAAACGCTAAAATTATTATGCAAAATCTGATAAATGTGGAGAAAATTATCAAAAAAAACTCGAAAAATCAAAAATTCTCATTTAAGTTTAGATTTTTATAAAAGCGGCTAAGCCGGCGGGCAAATAGGAGGAGTATGTCAATTATTCAAGAAAACTGCGAACTTGGCAAAACTTTCAACGGACCTAAAATAATTATAAAAATTGGATATTGGATATAGGTGGCGCGTATATAAAAGAAAAGGAGAAATTTGGCAAATTTTCATTTGAATATTAAAGAATGCGCGGGAATTGGTAAATTACAGGCTTCGATTAAAAACTCCAAAATATTGCGATAGTTGCCAATTTTTCATATGACCTAAGATTATTAAAAAGATTTGATGGATGTCAATGTAGACGGATAAATACGAGGTGTAGCTCAAGCGTTTAAGAGAATTGCAAAAATTGCTAATTTTTCATTTTACCAAAGATTATAATGAAGACTTACTGACGGATAAATATTGGAAGAGTATAAATGTAGAACAAACTGTCAAAAAAATCGCGTAACTTTCAAAATTGTCATTTGAGCTTAGATTTTTTGCGAAATGGTGAAAATTTTATAAGTTTAGTGAATCATTAAGATTTGATAGGTTTATCTGATTAACACAATTAATTTGATACAATTGGACATTAAACAAATTCGAGTTTGACAAAGGCACATTTAACAATTCGAACAGGCCTGGTAATTACATAAGTAATGAGCATTATTTATCGATTTGCCAAAGAAAAAAGATCGGTTGAACGATACTTGAGTTTGGATCAAAAGTCAGTTTTAACCAAACTTTCTAAAAACAAACCCCAATTGAACACATGACTGCCAGCTTATGAGTTATGCATACACTAAGAGAACTGAAATTTATTTTTCTTATACGTATAATAAGTGTTTACTTTCAGGCAAAACTAGAACGAATAATTTGATCACGAACTTTCTTAAGAAAATTATTCATTCTTGAATTTTCCAGAATTTTGGTGTTGGAATCGAGCTAAACTCGTGCTCACTGTTGTTAATATAGTCAAGGGGGGAGGGGAAGAGGGAAGAGGGGAAGCAACATTTTGTGAGTAAAGCGTTGGACACGCTCTCACAGAGAGAGTTAAAGCGCATGCGCAACACTGTCGCGCCAGGAATCACACGCACTGCTGAATGAAAGCAATTGGCGCTCCCTTACTACCTACTTGCGGGAGAGCATTCCATGTAGCCGAAGCTTCCTTATGGACTACGGTGATATTTGATCTGGAAACCAGGACCAGCCCGTATATTATTATATATTCAATTTTTTTTTAGTTGTTAAACTTCAAAATAAGTTTTTTATAAATACACGAATCTGTTTTCAGAAATGGTCCATCACGTAGAAATTTTCAGCAATTTTAAATAAAAGTTGAAAACAATGCAAATTTTGTTACTTTTTAGACCCTTTCTGTAGCGAGCCTCAACTTTTGTTTTGACTCCCTTTGATATATTTGGAAAGTACTACTCCAGAACTTTGAAATAAACTATCCCAAACATTTTTACGATCTTTTTAATAAAGATATATGTTTTTACAAAAAATCTAATATTTTGTTGCTAACATACAAATTCTATACAAATAACCAATGCCTGTTGTACTGTTTTTTATTATTTTATTTGTATACACTTGAAAAGTGTATTATAACTTTGCCCAGAAGTTTGCAACGCATAGAAGGAATCATCTTCGACCACATAAAGTATGTATAATATATTCTTTATATAGGTATTAATAGCGTTTTAGTGTAGTGTATTAAAACTTCGGCACAGACGAAGTTAGCTTTGCCTTTCTCTTTATATTATTTTGTTAGATGTATTCAAAATGGTAGGTATATCTGGATAGTTTATTTTAAAGCAAAGAAAAAGGAATTTGCGATGTTCAAAATAAGTAAAAACAAAAGTATTGGTTCCCCACAAAACGAGCCAAAGGGTCAAGCCAAGCTTCTCTCAATCTCTTGGCGTGTGTGCTTATAATTTTCCGCAAAGAGAAAGGGACGAACAGCTTAACGCCGATTCCGAACGGACTTGTATTACTTGCATAAATAAAGTTTTTAAATGATTTTTAATCCGCAGTTTCATTTTACGTTTGTTGTTTTCATATAACAAAAGCAAACAAATGGTCAAAGAAGTGGCGCCATCTATTCCTGAGTTAACGAAATAACTTAGCTCACATTGTTGTTGTAAATTTTAGAATGAAATTAATTTAAAACCTGTATTTATATAAATTTCACAAGCTAACATCGGTTGCGCCGAAGTTATATATTAAATAAATAAATAGAAGTATGTATGTAAAGTATCCATCGAGTGTTTTTAGTGTCAAAATAAACCACAGGTGTAAAAATATTTAGTTAATATCTTCAACTCTTATTTCTCAATACAAAATATCAATTTTTGTGGTAAAGTTTGTAAAATACTTATATTAAGTTTGCTTGTACTCAACTAAGTGAAGCGTACTTAATTCAAGTATGATCTTTACTAAGTCAATTTTAAGTTCCTTTTCTTATATTTAAACATTCCTTCAGAACAACTAATGTATTGGCAAAATTGGCATCATTCTAGAAGTGTTTTTTTTACCTTTTAAATTGAGCTTTCTATTATTGTACCAATACTTAATATGCTTTAATCAGCCCTTTGTTTACCCTCTATCAGACCTCTAACCTGTCAACCGAAATGATCACAAATAATCGTCGTTAACGTTGTCTCTGTGTGGTTTTTATGCAAAACTCTTAGCTGGGCTTTCGGTTTCTGAGACGGTCTTTGTGTCAAAAAAAATTTTGCCTGCCTAATTAATTTTTATAGTTCAGCTTCCCCCCGCAGCGCCAAACTTTGCGGAACCTTCTCCCATTATGATGCAAAGCTAATTTTTGGGCCGGCGAAATGGAAAGTGAAATGAGTTTTTCAAAGATTTTTGTGTTTTGTGGATTTATGTAAGCGAAATGTGTGACTTATAAGTGGCCAGTTCGAGCGCCGAGCGTTCAGTTGAAGGTCGAAGATGCAACTGCTGTCAATATTGCTAGTGGCGCTGCTGCCGCTGGCCAGTGCTGATGTCAGCCATCTACCCAAGGATTATATACCACCAGCGCCGGAGGAGGTAGCGGAAGCGCATGAATCACGTACCGTTCAGGCCGAAGAGCAAGAACCGACCAATGATGGAACATTCCAGTCTGTATCGGGTGTGGCGCTGCCATCGGGCTATGCCATAACCACGGGAACAAATGTAGCCCCACCGCCGGTACAGCCACACAACTTTCCGCTGCCCATGTATCCGCCATTCTTTGGATTTGGTGGTCCGGTAAACGGACAGGCGGGACAACAATTTGGGGCTGGAGGACCCCAGAATGGGCAGTATAGTGGATTTGGAGGGCCGCAAGGTCCATACCCAGCTATTCCACAAGGTGGGCAATTCTCTTCGGGACCACAGGGTGGACCTTTCTCTAATGGACCACAAGGTGGTCCCTTCCCTGGTGGACCACAGGGTGGTCCTTTCCCTGGTGGACCACAGGGTGGTTCTTTCTCTGGTGGACCACAGGGTGGTTCTTTCCCTGGGGGAGCACAGGGTGGACCTTTCCCGGGGGGTCCTCAGGGTGGAGCTTTCCCTGCGGGACCACAGGGTGGACATTTCCCTAATGGACCACAGGGTGGTCCCTTCCCTGGTGGACCACAGGGTGGTCCCTTCCCTGGTCAACCACAGGGTGGGCCTTTTCCAGCAGGACCACAGGGTGGACATTTCCCTGGTGGACCACAGGGTGGTCCTTTCCCATTGGGACCCCCCAGTGCTTCCTTCACTTTAGGACCACAGGGTGCTCCCTTTCCAGAAGCTGGCTCGTTCCCTATCGGACCACAGGGCGGTGGTTTTTCCTTTGGCCCCCAAGGTAATCCATTCGTTCCCGACTATCTGACCACCCAAGGTCTACCCAGCCCTGGAGCTCAGCCGCCACCATTTCAACCACATGGCTACAACATACCTCCCGGCTTTGGTGGACCCGGCCCTTCACCCATAAATCCCTTTCAGCAGCCTTTTGGGGACGAACCACAACAGCTTAAGGAATCCATCAGTCACGACGAACCACAACCATCCACAGAGGCCAGCCCCAGCAAATCCGAAACCGGCGACACTATCTACGCTGCGAATGGTGGCTATGTCTATCAGCGTGCCAAATAAGCTGCAATGATTTTATAGCCTCTGTTGTCCAGAGTGACTTGGCTACAAGTTCATTATAAATTATTATTCATTTTTTTTTTGTTTCTGCCATTTATGCTAGTATTTGTTTCATTTTTTTTCTTTTTGCTATGCTTTATGGCCATAAAACTGTGGAACAGACAATATGTTTGTCTTTATGCTAATTATTTTTCCATGTAAATGAAGCAGATGCTGGAAATGTCCAAAAATGAAACGATGTTTTGTATTTAGTTTATTAAAAAATTATGCATAATGCGAATTTTCAATGGGTTTTTCAAAGGAGATAAAAAAAATTTAAGGGAGAAAAGCTCTTCACTGTTAGAACACACTTAATTTGTGTAAATTTATTTAAGTATTGTGCGGAATAGACTGTACACATTTAAAAGAATATTCTCCCAGTGGGAGACATGTGAATAAAAGGAATAACCTAAATGCATACAAAAAACCTAAAGCTTCCAATACAAATCTACGACAATGAGAAGTTGGAAAACAGAGAACTCGAAAGCAATATAATCAGATGTGCAATGATGCAGTCGAATGCATTGTGATGAAGGACAAAACATATATGTTATATTCGACTCAACAACTTTACCAGGCCCACCATTTTACATTAAAAAGAGAGACACTTAAGTTGACAAAACTGTTCCGACAATTCACATAAAAAGTTTTGGCTATAAGGTGCTAATTTGGCATATATGATTTCTATAATTTTGTTTGTTAATAATGTTCAACCTACATTCAATATGTGGAAAGAAAAAATTACTTTTGATTAATAGCTTTTGAGTTACAAATGAAATGAAAGTGTTTCTTTTTCATATATTCCTTATTTACACTGAGGGCCACAAATCGGAATTTGTTACCTCGTATATCGAAAAAATAAAAATATTATCCATTGGGGAGGGGTGTGTTCCTGTTTGAACTTAATGATAAAGTAAAATCTAAATCAATGCACGCAGTTAACCTTAATTTTTGTGGCTGAAATATCACTAAAATATATTTGATATCCGGTATATCGCCTCAAAGAAACATTCGAAAATATATACCGTCTTTTTGGGCAAAAATATTGATATTTTGAAACATCGATTTTATTTCCGGCATCCCTATTGAAAGCCTTAAGCTCTACGCATGATTTTTATAACTTGTACAAGGTAGCGCACTGTGCAGTTTCGATATTCACAGTCGACCTTGATTCCCTGAGGTAGCTATTGAAAGCTGTCAATAAAGAGCGTAAGTTAAAGTCGGCTCTAACCGACCGGTACTCAGGAAAATATTTTAACAGTGTTCCTGCGTCCTTATTGTGACCACGAAGTATGCAACATTTTTTTAAAGTGGGGGGGGTAGCGGGGAGTGCTTGGTTCACTTTTTGCTCATAACTTGAGAACCGTTCATCCGATCTGTATCATTTCTTCAGCAAATCGATTAATTTTTCTAATTACTAACTATCAGTTTAGAATTGCTTAAGTCTATGTGTGAATTTAACGTATAATACAATTCATTCTGATTCTAAAACTTAATCTTTAAACAAAAGGCTAGACTTAGATTAAAAATATAAAGGAAAGCTGCCTTTGCAGTTTGTGTCTATACTTATAAATCTGTAGGCCTGACTGACTGACATATTATCAATCCACAGCTAAAACTGATTTTGCATAGACCTTCGTTTAAATTTGTCCGTTAAGTGAGTGAAAAACCCCAAACAAAAGTTTGTATGAGGCTAATAATTGAGCTATAGCGTTCAGGCTGTTTTGCTAAGAGCACGAGAGAGAGGGAACAACTTACACTTCCGTCAGCAAAAGCTGACAACTGAAAGCTTCTAGAAAGCTTTTGTTCAAATGTTGAAATCTTTAGTGCAGTGATGCCCAAATGTCAATTGCCCTATCCCGTGTGATAGGAAGTCATAATTGTGCCAGCGTCGCAGCCGACACACATAGAGAGAGAGAATACGTGCGCTTTATAAATAGCACTCACACACATTTGTGTGTTTGCTTGTAGCCTATATTTGACATAATGACGTTTACTTCGTGTTTAGCAGCGAAATCGCAAAGCTTGATAGTGTGTGTTTGGGCACCACTGCTTTAGTGTGATTTTAGAGGAAGCACTGGAAATAGTGGAGAGCGTTTGAAGAGGAAGGGGGCGCGAGGAAAGAGCCGAGAGCTGTGGTGGAGGGGGTGGTTAAAAAGAGGGAAAGCCAATTTGAGTTTAATTATAACTGAAGAGTGGCTGCCATGAATTCAAATTATTTTGATACTTACGGTCATGTTCTCAATTCCACTTCCACAAAAGTTTTGTGATTTGGAGTGCAAATTTAGTACTAAAACCGGTTTTAAATCACAGAATTTTTGTGGAAGTGGAATTGAGAACATGGCCGTTAGTTCGGTATTATTGGTTCAACGAAACGGGACTTATGTGAAAGTCTTATCCAAAAATATAGTCTCTTTAATTTTTGGGAACGACTTAGGAATCTATACGTTCCCAATTATGGGAAAGCAGGGCTGATACTGCTGTAAAATCCTTAATTTGTATATATTTACTAGATATGGGCGCGGGATGGAAATATCGCTAGACCCGAAAGAAGGGTTTAATACATAATTACGTAATTTTCGAGCGCCTAGAAAATATGGTTGGGCCCTTTAGAATGGGATGGGAAAAAATGTTACATGCGTACAGTCAAATTTGTAATATATTTGTACCAGCTGCGAACTCAATACTGTCTACAAGATAAAACAACACAATTTCAACAACTTCTTAAAATCTTGGAGGCGCACAAAGTCGCTGCGGGTTTAACTAGTAATTTATATAAATTAAGGTTTAAAATAATTTTCTTAAAACATTCATAGCTGAAATTTCTCCTAAATACTTTAATAGATGGCGCCACTACTTTGACCAAATGGCTACGCCGCATTAAGTTGCCAAAGGAATGATCAGCCGAGAAAGTAGTTCTAGTGAAAAAAAAGGTTTTTGTTTTCAAAGGTAGAGTCTTTATGCCAAATAACATATCATTCTCCAAGGGTATATAAACTTCGGCCGAGCCAAAGAAAGCTTTCCTCTATTTTTGGTATAATTTTTAATGAACTTGTTATCACTTCTATTTTGCATAGACAAAACTTTTATGATTTTTGGAAATGTGTGCAACATCCACTCCTCATTATGTATTGTATTGGCCTTTGTTTGCAATTTTTGCCAGCCATGTAAAGCGCGCAGCATTTGCCAATCCCAAATCCCCATCACCCACTCGCAAATGCGTGCCACGGTAGTCCCTGCCAGCACTTCTCCAGTTTCAGCTCAGTTCACCCACAAAAAAAAAATAAAAGAAGCGTTGTACAGCTTTAACCTTTAAGAGGGTTTTGTGTTTATGCAAATCGCTATGTTTTCGACTGTGGTTCATTGTTTTGTTATTCAATTCATAAGTTTTGTGGCAATTTTTTTATTTTTTCTTATTATTAATTTGTTGGTTGTTGATGAATGTCCACTTTTTTGAGATGGCTGGGGGTAAGGTTGTTCGCACAGCTATTAGTTATAATTAAAGCAAAGCTGACAAACTGTGCCTCTGTGCCTAAGGTAGCCCCCAATAGCCCTCAACTTGACATTTTCTCTCCAGATCTTGGCTTTTTGCTTGACGCGTGCTGAGGTCGCAGACAGGTGCAAAAAATATATTCAAAATCGGGGAGCTAATGAGCATTATCATAATAGCAAGCATACACATTTTCTGACCACCAACCGCTAACGCCTACGAAATTGTTTTCATAAATAATTTAGTATCGACACCAAGCGACAGCAGCGTTCATCTACGATCAACAATAAGTTATGGCCAATTGTATTAATCTGAAGGCTGGCATATGTTACGCTTATAAAGAGATGTAAAATATGAAATTAATGCTTAGCCCATTCGATCAAGATAAGAAGATGGGAGACAATTCAATTCAGTTAATCAGATGATAGACTACTCTTTTCGAATAATAACTTAGAGCTAGGCAAAAAAGCAAAAGTTTTATAGAAAGATCCGAAAAAAGTTAGCCCTATTAATGGGACCCAAAATAACAATTGGCTATAGATAGAGTAATACTAATTTCAAAAGCGAAGATATATAATTTTGATTATATGTGTTTGACTTCACTAAATTTTGTCAAGTCAACAGTAGACTTTTTTGTGAATTCAATTTGTTTGGGATAATTTAATTTAACGCTAAGAAATTGTACTTAACCACCTTTTTCAGGGCATGTTCAATAAAAATATGAGCGGATAATTCTCTCATTATTTTATCAGGACTTTATGTGATGCTTTTTAGTAACTTTTCGTTAAGCGATACATTTTTACCTTCATTTTCAGATTTAAGGGGGTATTCTCCATGTCATTTTGGTCTGACCTGTTCGAGGGATTTATGATTTTTTTTCACAAAATTCGATTTTGGGCCCTTTTTTGTAGTTTAGTGTAAAATAAAAATATGGTGACAATTCTGTATCGATTTTAATTTGAATCATCAAAATCGGTTCAGTGTAACTGGAGATATCATGGCCGCCATGTCGAGATAAATGCTTTTAAAGTTTGAAGAAGTGTGAAAATTACTTGTATTTGCGACAAAAAGTCTTTATCTTCTAAAGTATTTCGAATTTCCAAAAAACACTTTTGGGGCTTCTCAAATATCTAAGCTATAAAAAAATGCAAGAAAAAAGGTGCGAGTGTCGTTAACACTCACGAGGCTTTGATGTGAAACATGAATCTTAGTTTAAGGGCTTATTTTTAAAAGCACAAGCTTTCTCTCAAGGGTAATTAAATCAGCAATGACAATCTTTTAAATGAAGAAATCAAGCAGCTAGCATTTGAAAGATCATTTGAACAAGAATAATCTAAGCGAGTTTTATTTAAGATCTTTTAATGATTAAAATGAGTTAAGTAATTTAAGGTAGACGCAGAAATGGCTCATGCATTTGCTCAAACAGTGATTGATTGAAACACGAATTGAAAAATATTCCAAAATGACTCAAAAAATAAGTCTCAACTAATCTGAAAAAAGGAGTATAAACGACTCTTGATGAAGAGTCGCAACTAGGGTACCATTTTCTTCAAATTCTTGCTGGGAACAAGTTCACTGTCTGCTGTTTCTTCCTCTTTTCTGTAATGCTGATAATACACTGTCAAGTCACTGTTTAGTAACTTTTAGTCAAGTCACTGTTTAGTCACTGACAAGTCACCACTAAATCACAGTCAATTTACTGTTACATCACTGTCAAGTCACTCTTTAGTCACTGTTAAGTCACAGTCATATTCACTATCAGGTCACTATTTAGTCACCTTCCAATCACAGTCACTACACTGTTAACTCACTCAAGCCACTGTTTTAAGATTTTTGCGAAACGTATTTTATGATAGGTGTGCGCCACGCTTTGTCAAATCGAGACAAAAATCAAAAAGGCTTGATTTTTGTGTTATCCAAAAGGTGGTTAGAACAAAAACAGAAATGAGGCTTTATTTTAAAATTCAAGAAGTTTACGTTCGCTGTGTGTATCATGAAAGGTGTACACACAGAGGGTAAAGAACTCCCAAACAGTTTGATATCGCCAAGCGCTTGCTTTAAAAGAAAATTGCGCAAATACTGGTGTGGTATGGGGCAAGTGCGTAATTGTCCAAAATTGTGAGGTGGCGCAATCTCAAATCACTGTTAAGTCACGTCAAGTCAGTGCTTAGTCACAGCCAAATCACTTTTTAGTCACTGCAAAATCATTGTTGTCACTTTCAAGTTACTGTTTTGTCACTATCAACTCACTGTTAAGACACCGTCTATTCACTGTCCAGTCACTGTAAAGTCACTTTTTGTCAATCTCAAGTCATTGTTAAGTCACGTCAAGTCACTGTTTAGTCACTTTCAAATCATTGTTCAATCACTGTTTAGTTATCCCCACTTTAATCCTCCCACTTTCCCTCCTCGTTTACTCCTCTTTCCCCCCTCTTCACTTGTGACGCTCTGCTAAAACAACACAAAATATGCATAACGTCAGCGCAGCACCGAACCGAAATTAAAGATGTTTCACATCAAAAAAAAATGTTGCACCTTGAGAATACCCCTTAATTTAGAGAAATTATAAAGATGCGACATTGATTGTTCAACATTTGACTTTATTTCACAAAAAATTTAGTTTTCCCTACAGTTTTGTTACAAATTGATAATAACTAAAGAAGGCACGATTTGATATGTCGAAAAAAATTCGGCACACATATAGTATTCAATGGCAAATGTCGAATTTTGTAGCTCCTAATATTTGGTTAATCCTGGCTTGGTCTTAATAACAACTTTAAGCGTCTACGCATACTTGCTACTAAGTTGGAAGTCTCTTCTGGGATTATATTTGTCCATTCTGTCAGTAGAGCTTAATTTAGAGCAGTGTCCGGCACGCCCGTATCTTTTGTGTATTCAATACTGCTCAGCGGCAGCGACGTTAAGACACAGACAGTGTACAAGCTAATTCTGCTCTCAATGCAACAACAAAATAGTGCTTACTGAGAGCGCTCTCGCGTGAGAAAACACACACATGCAAAGGCAAAATGAGCATGTGTGTTATGCCGGACACTGATTTAGAGCATCCTTTGACGGTCTGTGCTGTTCCAAATATGTACAAATGTGCTCAATAAGATCAAGTCTGGAGTTTGCTTGCAATGATAGATAGATATGGTATAGTCGTTATCTTGCTTAAAGAAGCGCAGCTCTCCATTTAAGCCAAATTTTTTAAAAGTGGGTACCAAGTTTTTACTTTAAAGGTTTATATAATTTCTATTCCTAAGCTCGTGTTAGACTATTTTTATATACTTTTAAACTCATTCGCAAAAGTTTGTCGTAATCTGTATACTACTTATGGCTGTCATAGGACCTTTTGGTGAGTCAAGTTAGAATACCTATTGGTTGCTATTTGTTTACCTTAGAAATTATTGGAAAATAGTCTCAAAATGATATACAAAATATTATGGCTGTCATATGAACTATCAGGAAAATATTATGGTATGTTAAAAACATTTATGATTCGATTTTTCGGTCTAAACTCGTTTATGGAATGTTTATGGATACTTTCAAACTCATTTGCAAAAGTTTGTTGTAATCTGTATACTACTTATGGCTGTCATAGGACCTTTTGGTGAGTCTTAGTAAGAATACCTTTTTTGCAGTATTTTAGGGATATCGAAAATATTATCGATATTTTTCAATCTATCGCATATTTTTCCAAGGCGATAAATCAGAAATCGAAATTTTTGATGATATATTTGATTTAACGCTCGGTCATACTGTCGCAAATAACTATTTCTTGTGCTCTGGACATGTAAAGCAAAATGTTTAAAGTAGTTTGCTGTGCAAACTGTGCAATAAAGTTATAAAGACAAATATCAAGTCGCACTTAATCGCAAAGCATAGAGATGCTTGGCTGAAATATGAATACGATTAAGAATAAGGTACCTTTAAAGGTAAATCAAATAAAATTACTAATAAACAGACATTAAATCTAATCTAAGAAGAAGAAGATCGAAAACAATAATAATATCGATTTTTTTTTAACACCAAAATATTTATGTTGAAACTTTTACTTTTACAATATTTATATTTTTAATTTTCCGGTTCTCGTTCATAAATTCAGTTTCAGTTCGATTAGTTCAATTAGTTGCCCTGTCATTCAGTTGGGTATATCCCGTAACTTGCGTTACATACCACAAATCCAAAGCCATACTAACTCACACAATCAGTCAAAGCACTTTACTCATTACGTGTGGAGGTGTCAATTGGTTCGATAAACAAAAACTAAGTAATCCCCCAGCAATGTGCAATTGATAAATATTTGTGCAATGTTTTTTGCACAAAATGCTGCTGCTGCTGCTGCGGCTGCTTCTGCTGGGGGCGTTGTCTTCGAAAACGCATGTTTTGTCCATTGAATTTTGATTGAAGATGCTTATCAGGTGGCACAATGGCGTATTGTTTCTCTGGTTGTGTTTCGTTTTTTTCGGAGGGTTAGACCACGGCGTTTATTAATCAACACAAGAAATGAAATGTGTTTTGCACGCTTTTGTCGTTGACCATCTGCATTAGCATAGCGCGTCGGACCAATTAAGGGGAGACGCTGCGGCTGACGTTCCACTTGTTGACCCAACAGTTTTTAACTATAAATGCTCGCCGGATCTGTTTGGCAGACATCAGTTTATCGGTTTCGTTCGTTTGGTGTAGAGTGTTTTGGTTGCATTTGTTGGTGACTTGAGTGAAGATGGTAATTAATTTGTGTTTGCTTTTTGTTTTTTGTTTTTTTTTCTTGTGGTGACAAATTTTATTTTCTGCAGAAATCTTTTGCCTTTATTGCGGTGACTGCCCTTAGCTTGGCCCTGATCCAGGCACGTCCGGATGCCAGTCATCTGGTGAATCGCTATCTGCCACCGGCTCCGCTCAAGCAGGTGCAGACGGGACAATCCTTTGCACAGATTGAGTCGATTAAGCCTTCGGTGGCTTTGGCCAGTTTCTCCATACAGCAGACGGGTGGTCAGGAGGCGTCTACAGCACCACAGGTAATCTATGAGGCACCCAAACCCATTGCAGCCACCCAGACGGTGGTGAAGAATGCCTATTTGCCACCCGCACCTCAGCCACAACCGCAACCGGAGCAGACTGTACAGCAGATCACCTATCAGGCACCTGAACCGGTGGCTCCGGTTCAACAAACTGTAACCGTTCAACAGGAATCTGCTCCAGCTCCAGTGGTGCAACAGACCTACTCAGCTCCGGCTCCAGCGGTACAGGAATTGCCCACTTTTTCCGCTCCGGCTGCTGTAGTTCAGGAGAAGACTTTCAGGGCCCCAGCTCCAGTAGTTGAGGAACCCGTTGTGCAGCAGACTTACAGTGCCCCAGCTCCAGTGGTGCAACAGACTTATTCAGCCCCAGCTCCAGTGGTGCAACAGACTTATTCAGCCCCTGCTCCAGTGGTGCAACAGACTTACAGCCCCAGCTCCAGTGGTGCAACAGACTTATTCAGCCCCTGCTCCAGTGGTGCAACAGACTTATTCAGCCCCAGCTCCAGTGGTGCAACAGACTTACTCAGCCCCCGCTCCAGTGGTGCAACAGACTTATACCGCACCCACTCAAGTGGTTCAGGAACAGACTTACAGTGCCCCAGCTCCAGTGGTGCAACAGACTTATTCAGCCCCAGCTCCAGTGGTGCAGCAGACTCAAGTGGTTCAGGAACAGACTTACAGTGCGCCAGCTCCAGTGGTGCAACAGACTTATTCAGCCCCCGCTCCAGTGGTGCAACAGACTTATGCCGCACCCACTCAAGTGGTTCAGGAACAGGCTGCCCCCACTCAAGTGGTTCAACAGACTTATTCAGCCCCAGCTCCAGTGGTGCAACAGACTTATGCCGCACCCACTCAAGTGGTTCAGGAACAGGCTGCCCCCACTCAAGTGGTTCAACAGACTTATTCAGCCCCAGCTCCAGTGGTGCAACAGACTTATGCCGCACCCACTCAAGTGGTTCAGGAACAGACTGCCCAAACTCAAGTGGTTCAACAGACTTACTCAGCCCCAGCTCCAGTGGTGCAACAGACCTATTCCGCCCCAGCTCCCGTAGTTCAGGAACAGACTTATACCGCTCCAGCTCGGGCTCCAGTAGTTCAAACCATTCAACAACAACCTCAATACACGGGCTACAACTACCAATCACCAGCACCCGCTCAAGTGGTTCAGGAACAGGCCCCCACTCCAGTGGTTCAACAGACTTACTCGGCTCCAGTTGTGCAACAAACCTATTCCGCCCCAGCTCCTGTAGTTCAACAAACCTACACCGCACCCGCTCAAGTAGTTCAGGAACAGACCTACAGTGCCCCAGCTCCAGTGGTGCAACAGACTTACAGTGCCCCAGCTCCAGTGGTGCAGCAAACTTATACCGCCCCAGCTCCCGTGGTGCAGCAGACTTATTCCGCACCAGCTCCCGTTGTGCAACAGACTTATACCGCCCCAGCTCCCGTAGTTCAGGAACAGACTTACACCGTCCCTGCTCGGGCGCCAGTGGTTCAAAACATTCAACAGCAGCCTCAATACACGGGCTACAACTACCAATCACCAGCACCAGCTCCAGTGGTTCAGCACACAACCACCACATACACGGCCCCAGCACCGGCACCCATCCAAATTCAGACGCCACAAGTGCAATATCAGCAACCCCAGACTAGCTACACTACTTCCGTGGTACAACAACAGACTGTTGCAGCAGCTCCCATCGCTCCCGCTGTCGTCTCACTGCCCGCTCCAGTAAGCACCGGTTCAGAAATCGGCACCGATTATGCGGCCAATGGTGGTTACCTCTACGAGAAGCATTAATGATGCCTGTGAACGGACTGCATATCCCCCAATGAACAATGGGTCCGAACTCGCATCGAGTTTCATCTAAACTTATTGTTACTTAGCCAATTTCTAGCATCCAATTGTTGTTATTTCTTGTTTTTTTTTTATATACAATAAATCATTTTTTTACCAAAAAAAAACAATTTGTTAGCCTTAAATTTGATTAAAAATGACCCCTAGATGATTCGGCAGGTACTAAAAACCATCGTTCGTCGTTTCGACGACGCTTGTTGAGGAACTGAAATGGACCTCTCTCAGACCTCTCTATTGTTAGACCCAAGGCAGCAAACCGGTCCGGAACCGAAACCCTTAGAACCGGTTCGGTTCGGGTTTTTTGAGTCCGACGAATCATCATGAAACTAACCTCTAATAAATGAACTGGACGCCTTTTTCGAAAAGTTAGATTCGGTTCACAAAATTATGTAGTTTTCCCAACGACACATACAGAAAAATATTGGAATTCGTTAAATCTGAGTGCTATCATTCGAGAAATCCTCTAATCTTTATACTATAATGCAGCGAATATAGATAGAGCAGGTGAACTTTTAAATGACAACTACAGCGCAGTAAAGGAATGCAACTATGAAGAATGTAATGATGGTGAAAGATGGTTATGTGAATCCAAAGGAATCTTCAAAAATAGTGCAAACAGCAAGTCACAGACATGCTTAAAGCTCCAAAAAGAAATTCTTAATGAGAGTTTCAAAAGTCAACTTTAAATTACTAAACGTCCGATTGTGAAGAAGAGAAGTTTATGAAAGCAAGAGAAAGCAATAAACAAATATAAAATCTTTTAGTCAGTGGATAAAATTCTCTAAAAAGAAACTCTTATCAATTTTGATATTTGAACATGTTCTATTTTGTCAAAGAATTTAAAATATTCTTATACTTAGACTTATTTGATTTGCTATTACACTTTCAGAGAGTCTCCTTAGAGATATATGACAAGCGTAAAGGCAGATCAAGCACTTCTCAAAAGAAGAAATTTTCAGAAAAATTACATTTTATTAAAAAAAAAATATTATTTTAAAAAATAAGTATTTGTAAAGCAAATCTATTTTTTGAGCAAACCGAGGTTCGAACCAAAACCTTGGGTTCAGGGGTTCCAGGAACCGGTCCGTGAACGTGTTCGAACCCCTGCAGGGCCCTGCACCGAACCTTGGGCAAACATTTTTGAGCTTTGTAGCCTTAATTAGACTGGTATAACCGAATCAAAACGAATCCGTAACCGAAATACACATTTTTAATTTATATAAAAAAGTGGAGACCGTTGAAAACGGGAGGGGGGGAGGGAAAAGAGTGAAGAGCGTGGGAAGAGGGGTGGAAAAAAAAGGCGTGGCTGCCATGAATTCAGTTTGTTTTGATATTTAGTTCGTAATTATTGGTTCAACGAAACAGGGCTTAGGAATCTAAGCGAAATAAAACCGATAACCTTAACTTAAACCGTAAGGTTCAAGATAGGGGGATAAAAGTTTTCAAAGTTTCGATCGATGGAGCGGTTCTAGAGAGCCAGCCTTGCTTAATACTTATGCGAGTCTTCTACAATATGTCGTCTACTAAACAACACTGCACCTTAAACCAGGAGAGCACTTTTCCAGTGATTTTTGAAGAATTACTTCACTCAGGTCTGCTCTTAAGGTTTCTAATTGAGTCTAAATACTCTACAATTAAGCTTTCAATATTTACCAATTTATTTTCTCCCTTTAAAATGTACAAAAAAAAAAGTTATTCGACAATTGCATAACTTAATGCTTAGCATAGACATAACCACCATTGGAACCATAGGTGGTATCAATACCCGAACGATACGAAGCGGCAGCCACCGAGGGAGCCGAGTAGCTGGAACGTGAATGGGTTACAGCAGGAGCCGAGTAAGTGGTGGCAGCAACAGCTGGTTGAGCATAGGTTTCACTGGCATAGCTAGCTTCGGCCACTGCAGGTGCAGAGTAGGTGGATGCAGCGGGTGCAGCATAGGACTGACTGGAGTAGGTGGAGGCAGCTGGAGCGATATAGGACTGACTGGAGTAGGTAGAGGCAGCGGGAACAGCATAGGATTTACTGGAGTAAGTAGAGGCAGCTGGAGCTATATAGGATTGGCTTGGATAAGTAGAAGCAGCAGGAGCAGCATATGACTGACTGGAGTAGGTAGAAGCAGCAGGAACAGCATATGACTGACTGGAGTAGGTAGAGGCAGCTGGAGCTACATATGACTGGCTTGAATGGGTAGAAGCAGCGGGAGCAGCATATGACTGACTGGAGTAAGTAGAGGCAGCGGGAACAGCGGCATATGACTGGTGCGAATAGGTAGAGGCAGCTGGAGCTACATAAGAGCTAGTTGCTGGAGCCACATAGGATTGACTAGAGTAGGTGGAGGCAGCTGGAGCCACATAGGATTCGGTATGGTGAGTGGCTGCAGGAGCAGCAACATACGATTCACTGGCCGGAGCAGCATAGGAAGCGCTAGTGTAACTGGCAGCCGGAGCCTCATACGATTCACTGGCATAGGAGGCAGCTGGTGCCGCCGCCACCGTATGGCTCGTGTACGTAGCAGCTGGAGCCGCCTGATATGTCTGATAGCTGTTGGAGGCAGCCCCCGTATGTGGTGGCAAATAGGTTTTGCTCAAATGACTCACATCAGCTGAGACCAAAGCACACAAAGCCAACGAAATGACGGCGAAAAATTTCTAGTAAAAAAAAATTATTCAAAATTAAGTTAATCTAATTTTGATCCTGCCGGGACCTACTAACCATTTTATAGCTGCTTGACTGACTTCACGCAATGAACTAACTTTCAGTCCCAAACATCCTAACATATTTATAGCCCCAAAAAAAAAAGAATATATATAACGTTTGATTCACAAATGTCAAGAGGAGAATAACCAGTGGAGACAAAAGCTCATAAACTACTATAACGCCTCATGCCTGGTTTATGGCCATTCAGTGGACTCTCCACTGCGCGCTCATTAGCCGCTATATTATTCAGAATTCTACAATATGAACAATAAAAACTTGCTTAAAAATATAAAAGAAATGAATAAGATGAAGAAATTTGCTTACTTATAAATGTCGAATCATAAAGCTTACTTTATTGGAAACTCCATTCATAAGTTGGTTCCGGATTGCCCTGCAATCAATCAGTAGACAGCGAGGAGTAGGGTCATCAATCAAAAATGAAAGCTTGAAAAGATGATGTTTAATTATGCCTAAATTGTTGCATGAAATTTAATGAATCATTATTTTATTTCATTTTGTACGAAAACCCAAGGAACAATCTGAGTAACCCTCAAAGTGTTTGTATTGAAGGTCAAGGTCAGCAAACAACGACAGGGTACAAAATGCTTTAAATGTATGGCTAGAACAGCCTCTCATATACCCAACGATTCTGTCTGAGGTAAAAGCCTACTGATGATGGAACCTTAAGAATTTGTATGAAAAGGAAGAAAATATAGTTGAACTGAATGCCAAAGCCATAAAGTCTGTGGTGGTCCCAGTTCATCCTGCTTCAATCAGAGATCCTGTTCATCTAACTAGTTAACACATCTCTAACAACTATCGATGCTACCTTACATCTCTAATTCACATACACACACACTAATATCTTCGTCATTGTGTTACACTCACTCTTACCGGCAACACGCCGCACAGTGGTCAAACGAAAAACGTTTTTGATTTGGCTGAAAGTTTGTAAAAAAAAAAATAGAAAAACAAAATGGTGGATCCAATATGGCGGACAATTTCTTCAAAAACGCTTTTGATTTGGCTGAAAGTCTGTACTCGGGTGTTTTCGGGGCCGCTGATCACGAATCCGAAGTCACAATTTCGAAAAATAAAATGGCGGATCCTATACGGCTAAAACATCGAAAACCTCAATATCGATAATATCTCGATATCAGACACATTTATCATGACAGATTTATTTTAATGTCGATTTTCGTACTCTGCGGACCAAAATACTTTAAAAAACGTTGGATTGGTGAATTGGGGGAGAGTGTCTGTTGCGACAATTGTCGCACAAAAATCATCACCGAGACTGAATCTGCAGCTCTCCGCAGCTAATTTTTGACTATGTTCTAAAGAAATGTCTAAACAACAATTTAATTTTGTTTGGAAGTGGGATCTGATGAGACTTTTGTTTAGTTTTGACTTATGGCTTTATCTAACGCGAAAAAAACCTCTACTTTTATTAACGATTCACTTTTTCATGCATAGTTAATAAAAACTTAGAGCAATGCGTTCATATTGTACTTACTTTCAAGAGTAGAATGCATTTTGCAGAATGCACTTTTCGCGATTCTGTACACTTCTGAACGTTGTGTTATTTTCGACGCATTACGAGTAAAATATGAGGTACTAGAGCGTACTAGAGCGCTCACGGACGTAGTTCATACCTCAGCCAGGTGGGGACACTTCCTTCTTTTTAATGGTCAGAATACCAACCAGATGTACCACTACAACTATTCCAATATTTGACTTTTGGGGACTATAGTGCGGCGTCTCCAATAAACCGAACGATAACTAAATAGTTAACGTAGCCTAGACACACGTCTTTATATAGTGGCGCCATCTGTGTACCAACAAGGGCTAAAGGATGCCATGTTATATTTTATGACTGAAGCGAAAATATTTCTAAATTTTGTATTTTGTTTTATGGAGATTATGACTTAAGCCCCGTACGCAGAACCGCAGAAAATTCCTCTCGTCACAGTATTTCACATTATTAAAAACACCTTGGCTTTGCTTTGATGGTCATCTGCTATCAGAAAGTGTTTCTGTTTATGTCAAATACTGTGACGAGGCTTCACATTCAAATTATAATTTTAAAAGATATTTGAATTAAACATCAAATTAACTTATAATTTAAAAATGCTTAAAATGCAACCCTCTTTTAAAAATGGAACTCCATATTGGAATCAAGCCTTCTAACTAGAATTTCAAATAAGAAAACAAAATCTCTTTAAGTTCTGTAACACCGACGCAATTTTCGAGCGTTTTGCAAACCAACCAAGGTCTAAATTGCCTGAGATTTTCAGGACACCCCCCTAAAATTTGATACTTAAATTTTCATTTACGACTTTAAAAGAAAACATAAAAAACTAAGAAACTAATTATACATGTATTTTGGTGACATTAATTTATAATTTTTTAAACATTTATTTCGCATTATTCAAATATATTGCAGGTTAAGCAAAATGAAAAATGACTTTAAATTAGTTGATAAATTAATTCAAAATGTTTAACTAGTAAGATATAAGAGTCAAAGTTGATTATTATTTATGGCAGACAAATGGAGCGATTGAATTTTCATTATAAAAATAAATCACAATATTCAAAACGAAACCTGTATACCCTTGCGAATTAAGGTGGATAAAAAAAAATCGTTTAAAAATATAATTCAAAAGCGATTACAAACGAAACGTAAAACTTTTTCTCAATATCGATTAATTTGAGTCTTGATGTAGGTGAGCAGAGTCAATTAAGCTTTAGCCGTCCGTGTGTCTGTTTTAGTCGGTACAGACAAAGTTAGCTTTGCTTTCTAGGTTATAGTTTTAAGACCAACAAAAATTTCTATATTTTAATGAACACATTTACTACTGTGATCAAATTGAATAGCGAATAGTTATATAGTTTAAAAATATTTATTTATATATTTATCTAATTCTATTTTATCCCATTCAAATTAGTCCCCTTTACAATTCTCACAGTAATCATAGCACTTGGCGAAGTCTTCCTTCGGAATGGCCTTCGGAGCCTTCTGCGATTTAGCTTTTATCATCTCAATCGATTCAAAACGGTGTCACCGAAGCGGTCTCTTGAGTATGCTGAATAGCCAGAAGTCACACGGAGCCAAATCAGGTAAGAAATGCTGTGGTCCCGATTTCACTTACTTCTTGCACTAACTTACTCAATACTCGATACTCACTATTAGATACTCAGTGCTCGATACTCAGTACTCGGTTCTCGGTATTCGATGCTCAGTACGTGATTCTCATTACCCTATAAACAGTACTCGATACTAGGAATGTCGAAAATGTATTCTATATATCGAAATATCGATATATTTGCCCAAAATTACGAATATTATTATTATTAGTAATTCGCACCAAAGGCTAAAACAAAAATATCACTGAAAAAATTCGAAAATGATATATCGCTTCGGAAAAACTATTTATAATATATTACGTAGTTTTGAGCAAAAATATCGATATTTCGATATATCGATACTATTTTCGACATCCCTTTCGACATATCGTTCAAAATGATACTTTTTCAATATCTCAAAAAATATCGATACAGATATATTTCAAATATTCGACAACCCTACTCGATACACACTACTGGAAACTCAGTACTCGGTTGTTAGTACTCTATAATCAGTACTCAATCCTCAGTACTCGACACTAGAAACTTATTACTTGATACTTAGTGCTCGATACACAGAACTAGATTCTCAATTTCAGTACTGGTTGCTCAGTTACTCAGTACTTATTACTCACTTTGCACTGCAAAGTGCTGTACTTACACACACATAGCCCATATGCTGGCTAGTTTAGCCGATCCAAAAATGCTCTACTTCAGCTCTAATTTGGCAGCATCGAACTGTGGTTTTATCTGTAACCTAAGGTGCGGGAAATATTTATAATTTTAGTATCAACAGGAATACAGAGCGAACTGTTAGATTTTGGTGATATCTGGATTCAATGTTAATTTTGAAATCGAAAACAACTTAGCATTGACCAGACTTTTGTCTCGAGAGTTAGAGTTTAGAGAGCCTAGTACTAGTAGATGATATGTTAAATGGGGTCGCTATTTCTACATAGTTTGTCAAAGTGATATTTTATACTAACAACTCTGACCGTAACCGAAACCCGAATTAATCGTAACCCGTACCGTAACCGATATCCCACCGCCGTAATATAGCTGTAATTTGATAAAAGCGAACGGCCGAAACAGTAAGCGTAACCTTAACCGTTATTCGTTTTGGTATTAATCTCTGGTCAAAGTAATAAGTAGTTTGGTATCTAAAAGAATTACCCAACTAAGATGACAAATTTTGCCTCGTCAAATGTTCATGACTCGTGATGTGCGATGTTAGATTCCTATCTGGATAATGCGGACAATCCTTAAATATGCGTGCTTAAAACATTTTCGTGCCTCGTAGTCAGAGACAGCATTACTGTCCCAGTTTTCATTGGTAAAGAGTATTTTAAGCTATACTGTCAGTGTGTCGACGTCGCTGTTGCTGAGCACTTTTTGTAGGCACAGTAGATAGCGATACACTGTAATAGGATTTGAATTTTATAAAAGTAAAGTAATAATTGTTCGGTGTAGTGCCCGAGTCACCAGGCAAAATCTGACTGATTCTTTATTTTATTATTCAAAAGTCTTAGAGCTAAAACATATAAAGTTGTGTTGTGCTTATGCACATATATACGTGTATATAAGTGGCTCCACGAGCTGCCATACGTATGTATGTGCATGACACATAAACAAAAGGGATTCGAATTACTCTTACAGTGGCAATGCTAAATGCATGATCAGCATAAGGCTGTGTGCTCTTATTTGGTATGTGTAATTGGTCAAGGTGTAATTGGAATATGTACAGTGGTCACTGCCTATGATATACATATACTACACCTCCCCTTTTAGAAGAATAAATTTATATATGGTAAATTTATTTCTGTTAAATTTTTTTTTTTTTTTTTTTTTTTTTGAAATATTCCATTTATATTTTTATTTTTTACTTTGGGTTTATTTTTAACCTATCTTTGTGTACAACTATTGTTTTTTTCTTGTCTGCTAATATATAATTATTTCTTTCGTCTATACCGATTACTTTATAAGGTCCTTTATAACTACTGTCTAACTTATGACCTGTTTCGTTTTTTACTAATACTAAGTCTCCAATGTGTATGGGAATTATATTTATATTCTTATCAAAGTTAATTTTTTGTTTTTCTTTAGCTCTATTTACTAACTCATTAGTTCTTTTAAGGGCTACTTGTAATCTATACTTAACTTCTCTATCGTATGCCTCATGATTGTACAGAGGACTTATTGTAGAATTCTCTAAAAAGTCATATTTGGGTGGTTTTTGGCAAAAATAAGTTCGAAAGGGCAATAGCCATGAACTGTAGATGGTGTTGTATTGTAGCAATAAGTGAAAAATTTTAACCAATCGTCCCAGTCATCTTTTTCTAATGAAATATATGATCGTACATATTCATTGAATGTTCTATGAGTGCGTTCGACTGCACCAAGTGTTTGATGATGGTGGGGTGTTGAAGTTTGATGGTTTATTTTTAACAACTTGCATAGTTCAGTGAAAATGCTGTTCTTATATTCTGTACCCATGTCCGTTATGAGCGTCCTCATTGGTCCATAGATCAAAATAAAGTTGTCGAATATTGCTTGAGCTACTACTTTTGCGTGTTTGCTTTTTATTGGTATTGAAATTAGATATTTTGTCAAATCGCAAAGGATTGTGACTGCGTATTCATTTCCGTTTTCTGATTTTGGTAGGGGTCCAATTGTGTCTATTTGGACTATGTCAAAGGCTTTGATAGGTGTTTCTGTAATAATCATTGGTTCTTTATTGTGTATTGTAGTTTTATTTTTATTACATTTTGCGCATTTCTTTATATGTTCTTTTATGTCATTAGCCATATTATTCCAACGATACTTCTGTTTTATTTTATTTGTTGTACGATTGATTCCTTGGTGGCCACCATTAATAGGATCATCGTGATATTGTTTTATTATTTTTTCAATTATTTTTCGATCTGATACATATTCGGTTTTTGGCGTTAACGCGACTTTTATGTCATTAAGGCATTTATTTCCCATATCTTTAAAATCTTCCACCCGGGTGTTATAAAATATATTGTCTCCTAAGGACAATTGCAAATTAGTGATTCCTAGATTACCGGCTTCTCGTTCGAGCCTCGAAAATAATTGACCTAAGTCGATTTTCTCGGAAGTAATCAAGTCATTCACATTAATATAGCTACATATTCTTTTTCCCTTTTTGAATAAAATATTCGGGGGATTGAAAATGAGCTCGACATGTCGTTTTACCTCATATTTATATAGCGCTTCATATACTTTGGGAACCTTAAGACTTCTTTGGTCATTGTTTGCTAATGATTTTGGACTTATTCGCTCTTGAGCGAGTAGTCATTCTCATAATTTGACAAGCATTGCTTGTGAGATTTTTCAAATCAGTTATTTCAATGCGGGATAGAGCATCCGCAGCATAATTTTCTTTTCCGGCAATGTACTCCACCACGAAGTCATATTCTTCTAGGTAAAGTCTCATACGTGTCAGTTTAGATGAAGGGTTCTTCATTGAGAACAAATATGTCAGGGGACGGTGATCGGTTTTTACTAAAAACTTTTTGCCATATAAGTTGCAAGTTCTTTTTCTATTGTTGCCTTATTGGATTCACCTTTGGTGAAGGCTCTTGAAGCATAAGCAACTGGTAGTTGCTCACCTTCGTATTCTTGGCTGACGCATTCTCTAACTTTGATTGTTTTTTGCCCATTTTAGTGGCGAAAATATAAAAAATAAAAATATATGGAATATTGTGTCGAAAAGTTAAATTCTCAAAGGATAGATTTTTGTCATTTATAAAAATGTTTGTGTCGGTTTTTTACATAAGTCTACCTGTGTTTTTTGGCTTAGGCTATTATGCCACTGGCGCCGCTAATAACCGTTGCCGAGAAGGTCCGGCAATAGTTTTACAAATTGTTCATTACATTTCATTTTTTTAATTATAGTTATGCAATCAAATATTACAATTATTTAATTTATTTAATTCATAAAAGTTGGCGCACTCTGTTGCGCTGTTGGTCATCGGGTTGTTTTCGATCTTCTGTAACCGACATCAATGTGCGTTTCCTTCGCTGGTGCAGGGGGCGGCTTTTATGCCTCCCGCACAATTTAGATTTTCTCTCGTTCTTGTGGCCGGTGCTGGTCACAGGCTTTTTGTAGTTTCGATCTAGACAGGTCGGTCAACCGGTGCCTTGCTTGGCTACCGTTTCCTCCTTCGCCGCTGCCCACAGCCTGGTCACGGCTGTGGTGATTAGTTGCACTTTTTGCTTACTTGTTGCTGCTGCTGCTCACTGCTTCTGCTAGTTGATTGTTCTTTTTGGTTTGGCCGATTGGTTTTTGCGTCTTGTTTAATCTTTCGTATTTCTTCTGTTAGTTTGTCCACTTCTTTTGTCATTGCAACAGCCTCGTCCCAGGCTGGTGGTGGTTTTGAAACATATAGAATGTGTTTCAAGTATGCGATGCGTTTTTTTTTTTTATACTGTCGGCCACCTCGGTATTCCTCTGTAGTATTCATCCATCGGAGGAAGTACCGAGGCTGGCAGGATCGCCATGTAATAGGATTTGAATTTTATAAAAGTAAAGTAATAATTGTTCGGTGTAGTGCCCGAGTCACCAGGCAAAATCTGACTGATTCTTTATTTTATTATTCAAAAGTCTTAGAGCTAAAACATATAAAGTTGTGTTGTGCTTATGCACATATATACGTGTATATAAGTGGCTCCACGAGCTGCCATACGTATGTATGTGCATGACACATAAACAAAAGGGATTCGAATTACTCTTACAGTGGCAATGCTAAATGCATGATCAGCATAAGGCTGTGTGCTCTTATTTGGTATGTGTAATTGGTCAAGGTGTAATTGGAATATGTACAGTGGTCACTGCCTATGATATACATATACTACAACACCAACCCATGCGTTAAATCATTTAAATTGTGTTTCAATATATTTTAGAATTTTATACTGAATATTCTGAATACCGTAATAAGATCCGAGCAAGTACACCGCCCCATTTATGTGAAATATATTTTTGTTAAATATTTTAAAATGAAAAGCAATCAAACCCATAGGAACAACATTACTTGGTACAGCCCACTGAACCAAAAGCTCGTAAAAAATATCACTAACGATACTTACGCGAAACATCAACGTGCAAAACTATCGAGAAAACACTCGCAAACGATCCGCAAAGTAATCACCCGTCGCTCAGTTTGTGGCAGAGAAAGTTTCGTTCTCGATAGCTCGCAAAAGATTCGTTTGCGAGCCTTTTTCGATAGTTTTTGTGAGCCTTCTTCGTTACCTTTTGCGACTCACTTCACCAATCGATTGCAAGCCTTTTTCGATATCGATAACTATAAATGCAAAGAACGCAAGACAGGCGAGGAAAACGTAAGAATAACGGAGCATACAAAAAAGGAACGAATGTTATGGGTTTTCTGCCTGTTCGTTTTTCGTCAGTATCATTTTTCTCCCTGTTCTCATATCATATTCAAGCTTGAATGTGATAATTTGACTAAACTTTCGCCTCTCGTATCACTTTTGAGCTCGAATGCGATAGTTTTACGATACTCTTGGTTGACGTTCGCTTCGTGGTGCAGTGGGAGGGTATTTTGCAGTCGGGGCACTCGACAGCCGCACTCTTACTTGTTTTTGTTATATTTTATAAAATTTATGGTATTAAAAATATTTCCTAAATATTTTAAAGTATCCCAAAAAGTTGTTTTCTGTGCTTTACAAGCGTTTGCTGAAAATGTAAAGGTAAAATGTAAATGTAACTTCACTTATATACAACATGCATGTACATTTGTATATACCAAGACAAAACGAAAAATCTTCTTTGTATCTTTAAGTACGAAATCGAAATCGGGTTAATGTTAATGCGCGGCCCAAAAAAGACAAAAAAAAAACTTGTTCTGCCCAAAACGGGACGTTGTCAGCACATGAAATCCATTCACAAGGGTTCTGAGGATAAATATAAGAATTCATGCTGACTCTTTAATAAGATCAGTCGGTTTTCGGGTTCGTTGCACCAAGAGTCATGGAACGTTTCTTCTCTGTGCCTTTTATTGGGCTGCTCATTGCTGGATATGTCATTGCCGGTGTGCCAACAACAACAACTGCGATTAGATCCCAGCTAATTGTCAGCAGCCTGGAGGAGCCCCAGCCCATGTTGTATCACTTCATTACCGACCATCGTCCATCATCATTGGGACAGAACTATTACATCAAGCCGGGTCAAGAAGTGGGTACATTTAACCTGGACTCGAACACTTTAACAGTGAGACTGGAGGAGGGCAAGCGGCCCATAAGCAGCAAGCATAACATACTTTTTGTGGACCAGCGAGAGCAGTCTAAGAAGGGCAAATCCAAAAAGTGAATTCAAAGCCAAATCTCTGTAGATAACTCCAATCCGATAAATAAATGTGTGTGTGTGTTTTTTTTTTCTTCCACCCAACTTTAATTATAAAATCGCACGCAAACACTTTGTCGACCATTAGACCAAGTATTTGTGTATATTGTGAATAATCGTTGCTTTTAGACTCCTCTGGCTATTGGATTACTTGTTTCGCCAAGTGTTGGCGGTCTATGATTATTCTCGCAGAAGAAACAAAAACGCGCAAAAAAAAAAACATAAACGCATCATTAATTACACTTTCGAGGCATGTATCTCCGTCAGTTGACTTCCGAAATGGACATGACTAAAAATAGAATTAGTCAAATAAATAGAGTCTTTGGTAACCACCTTTCGCACCATTCTACGCTTACACTGGGCAACAAAGTGTAGATTTTTAAACAAAAAAGATGCAAATAAACGAAAAGCAGTAATAGTAAAAATAAGTTGGAGGAAACCTTTTTAGTAGAGTAAAAATTTTTTTTAAGTTGCAGATTTAAAGTAATTTGATTTCATTGTGTGTTCAAACCTTATTAAACATCAGTTGCCTTTGATCTAATGCTCAGATAATTTTCTCAATATTTCTCATACGTTATTGTGTTCGATGTTCATCAAGCTTAGTAGAATATATTGAAAATACAAGGAAAGTTTTTTTCACTAAAACAAGTTTTAACAGCGATGGTTCCAATGGCAGCTATATGTTATGGTCATCCAAATATTAAGTTTGGGAGCGATAGCTTCACAAACAAAAAAGTTTTTCTTACTCCGACCTCTTTTTAAACCAACCTTTTGTATAACAGCTATACTTTATAGTTGTCTGCTTTTTATAAAAACTTGGCGAAACTATAATGAAGCATAGAAAACTTATCAGTGCGAGGTTTTCCATAAAAAAGCAAAAAGTTTTCCTCACTAAAACTAGTTTTTCGAATATGGTAGCTATGTGTAGGATGTGATACAAATTGTTGTATGAAAATCTTTTAAAACTTTTATATATATTTATAATTTGTACGTGGGGTACAAGGGAATAAACACTTTGGAAAAGACGAAGATAGTAGAGCCTGGGAATATTAAATGATTGGAATATTCGTCATCATCTTCGTTGTAAATGTCTCCTGTGGTGTTCCTGTTTTTTTTTTTCTGTTCATAAATGACTTTTCGTACAGAAGGTACATAGAGTATATAGTTTGTGCAAAAGTATGTAACAGGAGAAGGAATCATTTCGACACATAAGTATATATATTCTTAATCAGCATCAACAGCGGTGATTAGCCATGTCCGTCTGTCCGTATGACCGTCGATCTCAGAGACTATAGAGATAGACATACATTTCATATCAAGTATAGCGTAGGTCGCCAACCCCCTCCCACAGGGGCGATTCGTAATTTAGCGTGAAATTAATTACTCAAAGTAGAAAATTTAACAAGTGTTAATTTTTATTTAATTTTAACCCTAAAGGAACAACTGTGGGCTATTTATTTTAAACATATTTTTTTATATTTTTTTAATTTTAAAAAAATTTATTTTTATAAATTTTTTTATTGTTTTTTTGGTTTGGTTCTTTTGTAGAATAAAAATATTTATTGAAGATAAAAGTTTTAAAGTCAGTCCAGTGCAACCAGTCGGTGTCAGATAAGATGGGCCTGTAAGCAAAATGCTTTAGAGTTATAGTGTACTGGCTCAAGCTGATTAATGAGAAGAAACTAAAATTCACAGACCCTCACGTATCAAGTCGAATCGTACGTAAATTGTTACTACCTAGCTTTCGTCAAGAGTGAAACACTTTTTATAAACGGCTCGAAAATTTATGAAGGGGCGAAAACGTAAGAAAATCGGTTCAACCGTCGCGAAACTGCGAATATTGAAACGGAACACAGATCAACGTTTATTATTCTGCACTCGGTTATGTAAAGCAAGAATTTTCAAAAAACCTCAAACCTATTAAAAGTTCAGAACCATACACATCGACGAACCTATCGGCTTTCTGATATCACACCACGACCTGCCACTTTTTAATCGGTAGCCGATAAGCTATGATGTGTAACATACTTCAAAACAAATAAAATGGGGAAAATAAAGTTTTGTCTCAACGTATCCTATATAAAGAAGTCTCAGAAAATTTTGAGCTCCTTAATAACAGAACGTAGTACTAAGATTTTCAAAACATTAAATATGAGATAGATTTTTGAAGCGTCTCTTTCCCAATAAAAACGTCCAGGTTCTAAAAAACCAAATCAAGGGCCGGGCAGCTCCGTTGGCAATAAGGGGAGAACCAATAGCACAATATAAAATTATCGCGATGCTCATAATGTTTACACTACAAAAGCAAAATTTGCTAACAAATGGGTATTAAAAGGTGGTTAATTAACAAATTACAACAACAGTATACACCATATTTTCTAATACATACCTTTAGTTTGTGAAAACCGAAAAAACAGAACCGTAATGATCAAATCAAAAATTTTTCACATCAATTAAAAGTGTAAAAATCTGGAAATAATAAAAAAATTTTCATATGTTGTGCTTGAAAGATCACAGCTGATCAATGATGCCATCGTTATCGGTCTTGGTGTCAACAATATGGTACATAAGCACTTTTGTATCGGCGGCAAATTAAGTTTTGACAGATTATAAAAGTTGAAAATTTTTTTTCCCTTACGCTAGATCAACCAAATCGCCCACTGTGCCTCCCCCTTAAACCGCAAAAAAGTGTCAGAGCCGCAATTTTAAAGTTACAACTACAACTTAATATATATTATCTTAGGCCCTTAATCTATCTATTCTGAAACGCACAATGAGATCAGAGCAACACAGAAGTTATTCACGAAACAATTTTTGCACCCCTTCCCCCCCCCACGCTTTGCTTTGCGGATGTGGTTAATATTTCATAATCGTTTAATTTCATAAATTGACATCATCTATCGTCATATCGATATTTTAGTATTAAGTTATCTTTAAGAAATCGAATGCTGGTCACACTGCATATAAAGTGTCATCAAACTGTTTTAAACATCAGAATGATTAAGTGCTTTAATCGCTTTGAGGTAATATTTAGTTATGTTCCCAATTCCACTTCCAAGAATTAATTTGTGTTATAAAACGCAAAAATGCATCGCTTTATAAAGCTATGCCTGCTGGTCGATGGAATGAAAAGTAATTGCCAAATGATGTACATAAAGTAAAATTTTGGTAAATTCTGCGATCAATTTTAGAATTGTTGGTGAAATATGATTTGCAGAATCTGAGTTTAGCAGTGACAGCTAAAACGAAAAAGTCTGTTCTCTCTTAACTTCGACTGTTCCATTTTCGATAGTTTCGCTTGAACAGGTGGTTTCTGTATTATGAATCTAGAGCAGACCCTGCCACCTTTAGCTCATATGAGCCGAAGTCAGCCTCGATGCTTCTAGGCTCTGTCAAAAAAAAAAGACTCTCGGCTTTCAATGTTTGACGCCTGGTCATATCTTAATGGTGATTGTTTTATTTACTCAGTCATAAGCTGGCTCTGGGTACATCTGATTGATATTTAGAAATATGTTATCGGAAATACTGTTGGGAGGACCTGTGTTCTTCCATGTTGAAAAGTCTCCACATTCTTATTTTAACTGGTAAATGTCAAGCTTTATGTAGATTTGTTTGTGGGCCGATTCACGTTTTGTAATTGTTGTCAAAATTGGGGTCTTCCCTTACTGCAGTCAAAACACTTTTTGGCTCAGTGTATCGTTTTTCTCCTACGCGTTTTGGCCTTTCTCAGGAAGTCTGTATATTAAATATAAATATGAACACAAATTAGACATACTTACTTACAAATTTTAGTATATACCTATTTTAGTGGAAGTCATAGTTTTGTTTGTTGAATTCAGTTGTTTTATTCGTCATGGTTATGTATTTGTTTGAATTGTAAAGCTGTTTAAATGTTCCTTATTAAGTTCGCCTGCTCAATATCTTCTTTATAATTAAGTGCTTTCCCTTTTCTTGTATTCGCAAGCTCTTTAATGTCATCCCCGTCTTCCATCTATGTTCCAAGTCCAATACTTTAGCATTTTTAAGGCTATTGATGTTGAATTTTGTTTCGTTTTATTACAAACGAATAAAAAGATTTCGATTTAGCTCGATACTTTAATATCCTGGTACCGTATCGGAATAGAGAGCATCCATTTTGGGATCTACCGGAACCGCTACCGGAACTGAAATACGATTCGGGATAAGTCTGTGCAAAAGAAGCGTATGCTAACAAAAATTAAAAAATGTTATAAAAACATTGTTCAAACTAGAACATGAGGCTGGTGAACCACGATCCTAACGTTATGTTAGAAGACATATACTGCATGAGTGGCAGTCGCACCGGAGAATGCTCAAACTTGAATATGATATTTAACTCTGCCCACACGTAGTCTAAATCTGATATTAAGATAACTCAGTCTATGTCATAAACAAGTCAGTTTTTTGTATAAGCATTAAATATTAATAGCGACACTAACAAAGATCGCTCGCAAAAGGATAGAGGACCAGCCACTGTGTCCTTCTGACGAACGCATTCTATATCTTACAAATACTGTTTTAGTTTAGTTTAGATAAGAAATTAAGGTTTGGAAACGGAGGAGATATTCTAATAAAGGGAAATTCACTGGCCAGAGTGAGTCAGTAAAAATCCAAACTTACAACCGTGCTTATTAAAAGTGTATAATTCTAAAAAACATTGTGTTTGATGAGCGCGGAAATAGTGACCGAAAGGGGCAATGTCAAGACCATAAAGAGTCTGGAGTAGGACTTCCCATTTCAGCGTTTAAACCGGCTGCACCACATTTGGCCGAGCATTGTCATGTTGCAAGGTTACCTTGACTTGCCTTGGCTTGTTTTCTGGAAGTTTTTGCTTGCAATGCTCGGCTCAAACGCATCAATTGAGTTCTGGAAGAGTTGCCCTGTGATGATTTCATCCGATTGTAGCAGCTCAAAAGAATACCACGCCCAATTGGTACCGCCAAATACAGAGTCTGAACTTGCCACTGAGAATATTCGACTTTGGCGTATGAATTTTGGCGCTTTGGGCATGTTCCTCGTAAACTTCAGCCTTCAGCTGCATTTTTTCTCATATGTCAACTTTTTTTATTGACACAAAAACTATGTTGTTTACACTGCAGCTTCAAAATGAAATTTTTACAGTAGACAGAAAAGCAATTTGGGTAAACACATCTCCCTGTTTTGTAGCCTAGTGCATTGAATAGCAAATGGCAAAAAAAAAAACCACCATCAACTAAATACAATGATCAGCGCTGGGAGTTCCATTTCGTTTGGTTCTTCTAATCTTCTTTGCTTAATTTTTGTTTCTTGTTTTTTTTTCCACTATTTTATGTGTACTCACTCACATTTTGATGTTTGTTGGGGTCGCTATAAAAGTGTCGGTTCATGCCTTCAATGGCATCAGTTCTGTTCACACCACAACAACATCACCACCTCAACATGGTAAGTTGGCACCACCATAACCCCACCCGCTGTGCGTAGCGTGTGGATTAGCTCATCTTTAATGTGGACTTGTTGATACCTTCTTTTAGCGCACCTTTGCTGTCGTCTCTGCCATGTGGCTGCTTGCGGCTTCGCTGGTTACGGCAAGTCCATTGAGTAATGGTTATTTGCCGCCCCAGGCGAATGCCCACAGTAGCTACAATGCAGCAGCAGCAACGTCCAGCTCGGCAGGCTCATATGCAGCACCATCGGCCACTTATGCCAGGCGTCCAGTGGCAGGAGGATATGCCTCAGCTCCAGCTGCTTCGCATACAAGTTACTCGGCCCCCGTATCGGCTCCATCCCGTCAGTATTTGGCTCCAGCCGCATCTCATAATAGTTATGCCGCTGCTCCAGCCACTTATGCCAGTGGTCATTCTCATGCATCGCATGCCGCCCCAGCTGTGTCACACGCAAGCTATTCCTCTTCTGTGTCGACACCATCCCGGCAATACTTAGCTCCAGCAGTCACGCACCACAGTTACTCGGCTCCTGCTGTCTCCCAGCACAGTTATGCCGCTCCAGCTGCCGCCCACCGCAGTTACGCCGCACCAGCCGCTTCCTACTCCCAATCTCATTCCTCCTCCTCCTCATATGCAGCTCCAGCCCACCAATCTCATGGTTATTCTGCTCCAGCTGCCTCCCACCACAGTTACTCCGCTCCAGTTGCCGCCCACCGCAGCTACGCCGCTCCAGCTGTCTCCCACCATAGTTACTCAGCTCCAGCTGTTTCCCACCACAGACACTCCGCACCAGCCGCCACCCACCACAGCTACTCCGCTCCAGCTGCCACCCACCGTAGTTACTCTGCTCCAGCTGTTTCCCACCACAGTTACTCCGCTCCAGCTGCCTCCCATCACAGTTACTCCGCTCCAGCCGCTTCCTACACCCAATCTCATTCCTCCTCCTCATATGCAGCTCCAGCCCACCAATCTCATGGTTATTCTGCTCCAGCTGTCTCCCATGTAAGCTATTCGTCATCACCAGTCCAGGGAGCTGCCTCGTCAGTGGGTCATGGCGCTAGTTATGGACATGGACACGGTCATTCTGGATCTACCGGTTATGCCTCCAATGGCGGCTATGAATATCGTCTCAAGCACTAAAACTGATCTCGAGAAATTTTTTTTTTTTTTGTAAATTTAAAACGAAAATAAATCAAATTTATAAATAATTAAAATTAATTGTATAAACTTGTGCGAGGGCAGTTTGATTGGTTAATAATCTGAATCGAACCTCTTAAGCTTCCAAAAATTTTGTGTTTCCAAACCAGACTCTCACTATCAGCACTTTTAAGGTCTGCTCTGTTAACTTAACATACTGTTAACGCTCTGTTATTTAAAGCCGACTTTAATTTACTTGAAAATAACTAATTTTCTATGTGTTTCAATTAGGGACCGAAATCAATAGTTATTTTATAAAATTTTGAAAATGTAAAGCAGAGGGTTCTTTTCGGTTTTCATTTACACTCTGTTTTCCATTTACACCCTGTTTTTTATATACAATAACAATACGGGTTAGTCTCTTCACGTTTTTTTTAATATGGCTCTTTCCGTTCGGCTGTCTGTCTCCATTTTATTTCAGTGTCTGGTTTGAAAAGTTTTTAAAAATACCTTAACACTAAAATATGGACATTTTTAACTCTTGGCGGTCATTTTCAAATAATTCCAAAGACTACAAAATATTTACTTTATTATGATGCACCAAAATCTAACGAAATGGCGATTTGCGTCGCAGAGTAGCTGTGCCTTTATTTTCCTTTTTTTTCCCCTCGATTGCCTAGGACTAATTCATTCAGATTTTAAGAAATTGTCAACTAAATTTTGCTTTCAAAAGTTATTTATTAATCTTTTTGCGCTCTTAATGGTTAGAGAAATATAATAATAATAAAAAAAAAATTGCCCAATATTTCTGTAATTCCTTTCCTCAACGTTATTCCTGATCGATCCTTTTTTAGTAGACGTAACCACCGTTGCTGCCATATTTGGTGTCCAGACCAGAGTAGCTATTGTAGCCCCCATAACCAGTAGCAGCGGGCAAATATCCACGCGAGGGTGTGGCATAGGCATTATACGAAGGCACTGCATAGCTCTTATAGCTGGACGACACCAAGGGTGAACCAAAGCTAGAACCATAGTTGGAACCAAACCCAGAACCGGAATAATAGCCACCATTCGAGTACGAGGGATACGATCCAAATGACGAGGAGTATCCAGCACCGCTGTAGGGTGGCAAATAGCCACGTGACAAGTGCGAAACATCCGCTTGGCAGAAAGCGACCAGCGAAACAGCCAGGAAAACTAAGGCAATACGGCAATGCTGGAAGATATAAATCAGAATGGAGGGAAGAGAGATTAGAAATGTGATAGAAATGATATAATTCAGTTTTTCCTTAATATAACTAAATTAAGAAATTTTCATACTTAAAATCAGTGAAGAAATTCTGAAATATGCATTCCTAATGCAGGTACAACATACTACAAAAAAGAAAATTTTTAAAATATAACATAAACTACAAAAGCCTTCATAAAGTAATAATAATCAATCAAATTCCAAAAAAAAAAAAATGTAATGAACAAAGATTGATAAGTTTTGAGATTTTTAATATGTTTTGTTCATTTTTAAATATTTAAAAATCGAGATCTCGTTATGCTAGCATATAACTTCAAAAACCTTTGATTGTACAGCTGTTTCATTGAAATCTCTACCAAGTCATCAGCAATGTTTGCTATGCTAACATGCATAAAAGCGTTGTTAGAAAACATGGACTTAAATGTTTAGAGTCTTCTACTACATCGATACATTTGAATGCAAATGAGTCGAAGCAAATAATTTATGATTTAGCATTTTCTTAACGGAGTTAACAGTTTTGGGAATATATTCAAATAGAATCTACTGTTCTGCTGCGCAGCATTTTCATTTTAACATTTAAATTACGTTGACAACTTATACAGGGTTGCCCATATTCGACGGACCCATCTGGCAACGCCATAACTTTTGACAGAGATGTCAGATCGCTTAATGACATACCGCGTTTGAAGCGTCAGTCCAAGCAGATTTTTACCATGGAACAATACACGCCACGCGAGCGCTCTGAAATAGTTGAAATTTACATTCAACAGAACAAGTCAATTGTGAAAACTCAACGTGCTTTTAAAAAATTAAAAAATGTGAAAAGTGCGCCTTCTAAGAACACCATTAAGCGTTTATACAAAAAATTTTCGACTGGTGAGGCTCTTTCTAATCCGAAGAGGCCAAATAAAAGTCGACCAAGGTGATCGGCCGAGAATATCGCTGCCGTACGAGCCAGTGTTGAGAGGTCCCCAAGAACATCCAAAAAACGCCGTTCTCAGCAGTTGGGCATGGCTCGGACCACTTTACAACGGATTATTCGCGTTGATTCGCATTTGTTCCCGTACATAATTCAATTGACGCAAAGATTGTTGCCTGCGGACAAGCCTCGTCGATTGGAATGGGCCCAAATAGTCATCGAAATGGCCGAAGATGACGAGCAATTTTGGAACAAAATTATCATGTCCGATGAAGCCCATTTCTCATTGAATGGGACCGTAAATAAGCAAAATTGCCGTATTTACGCCACTGAAAATCCTCAGGAGATTCAAGAAGTGCCTCTTCATGACGAAAAAGTCACAGTTTGGTGCGGCGTTAGTGCGAAAACGGTCATTACGGCCGTTTTTCTTCCAAAATGAAAATGGCCATGCTGTTACCATCAACCAGGAGCGTTATCGCGACATGATGACCAATTTTGTAATGCCAATTATTCGTCGAAAGCGTACGAGGCAGTTCTGGTTTCAACAAGACGGCGCTCCACCGCACACAAGTCGCATAACAATCGATTTTCTGAAGAAATTGTTTCCGGGCCGCTTGATGTCGAAAAGTGGTGATTTGGACTGGCCACCGCGTTCGCCCGATTTGGCGCCGCCTGATTTCTTCTTGTGGGGATATTTGAAGTCAAAGGTTTACGTTAACAAACCAAGGACCGTAGAAGAGCTCAAGGACAACATTCGGACCCCAAAATATTACTCGGAACAGCATGAGGTAGGAACCAAGGCTGCAAACCGGTCCTGAACCGAACCCCAGAGAACCGGTTCGGGTGTTTTGGGTCCGACGAACCGGACCATAAACCGAACCTCTTATATTTTTGACTCCTCGAACCTAAGCCTGAACCGGACCATTTTTTCTAGATATTAGGTTCGGTCCAGAGAATTAAGGAAATTACTTGTTATCTGACTGCTATCATTCAAGAAGTTCTCCAATCCTACGACATTTCTTTAGGTCAGATTTATACTATCACCGTCGATAATTCGTGAATATGGATCGAGGTAGAGAACTTTGCACAGCAGAAAAGAATTGCAAGTATGCTAGCGTATATAGGTTGCTCATGTGCAACAAAAGCATTTCTTGATTTGGACGAGATGGCCATGTTACCTCAATAGATTCCCTGGAGGACTCTAAAAATTCTTTTGCTTTTAGAAAAATTGATAAAACTAATGTTAGACTGTGTGACGCGATGGACTCTTAAGGATTTATGCATTCAGAGTTCTTTGAAGAAGCTCCAACTAAAAACATTTGAATGGAACGTAGTCCAAGCATCTGTTTGTTGCTGCAGACAATTTATTAGACTTCTTAAAAAGTCCAGGATTTACCATTACTACCAAGTGATTTTTATTTCTCTTGCTTTTTATTTCGATATAATCGTTCGATAAACGATAACCAAACGATAAACCAAAAGGAAATTCCTAATGAGAGTTTTCAAAATTTACCTTTAAATGAATCAACTTCTGATTGCGAAGAAGAGAAGTTTATCATATATAGAATCTTACAACACGACATTCATCGTCAAATCTTCTAAAATTACATCATTGAAATAAACCATATTATTTGAAGAATAAGTATTTATAAATCGAAACTATTCTTTTATGTTCAAGCGAAGCGTGGTTCGAACCATAACCTTGGGTTAATAGGCTCCGCAAACCGAACCTTAGACTTTACAACTGGTTCGAGTCCCCGGACCGAACCTTCTGCAAAATTTTAGAGATTTGCAGCCTTGGTAGGAACATCCCCAGCTGACGGTGAAATATTTTTAGAAAATTTGGTACGGCAAATTCTTACGTACCATCTTTGGCGGTCGACAGTAAGCGGTAGATGGACTGTAATGTGAGTAGGCTATAACGAGACCTCCAGCCGGCATAATATTGAAGGTTTGATTATTATAAAGGACATTAAAGTATTTTGTGTATTTTGGAATATTTAAAATATTTTTTAAAAAACTTAAAAAAAAATTTGTAAGTTTTAAGATATCGGAAATCGAAATATCGGAATATTAATATATTTTGTAAATTTTAAACTACAAATCATACTTTTTGAAGAGCTTACTAAGACTTTACGAAATTGGCAAAACTATCGAAATATTGGAGTGTACACATATTTTGTGTATTTTGAAATATTTAAAAAACCTTAAACTACAACTCAAGCCTTTTCAAAATCCAACTAAAACTTTAATATATTCGGAAATCGAAATATTTTGTGAATTTTTGACAATTTAAGCTTCAAGAACTAATTAAAAATGTAACATGATACAAACTTATTAAAATGTGCTAAGAAATCGAATATAAAAATATTGGAATGTCGATACATTTTATAAGTCGTGGAGTATTTAAAAAACTTTAAGCTACAGCTCAAACTATTTTAAGAACTAACTAAAACTTTAACATATTGATACAAAATGTGCTAAAATATCGGAAACCGAAATTTCGAAATATTATGTTATTTTTTGAAAATTTTAAAAACTTTAAGCTACAACTCAAACATTTTCAAGAGCTAACTAAAACTTTGACATACTGATAAAAACTTTTTAAAATGTGCTAAGAAGTCGAAAAATCGGATTATCGATACTTTGTGTAAATTTTGGAATATGTAAAAAACTTTAAGCTTACAACCAATCAAAGCACTAATAAAAACGTTAACATTTTCATAAAAAATTTACAAAATATGCAGAAATATTGGAAGTCGAAAAATCGGAAACGGAATAATTTTTAAAATATTTAAAAACTAATCCAAGAACTAACAAAAACTTGTGCAAAATTATTAATAACGAGAAGGCCAAGCTAACTTCGTCTTTGCCGAAGTTTTAATACCCTTGCAAATGTTTTAATACGTCAGCATTAAAACAAACCATTTTTCTGATAAAAGCCACTTTCCGACCGATAATTTCTATGGCAGCTATAAGATATAGTCATCCGATTTTGAAAAAAACTTCCAAATCTCTGTAAAAGCGTATAAAACTAATAATTGCCGAAGCGAAAGGCGTTCACATTAAAAACAAAAAAGTTTTCTCACAAAGACCCACTTTTCGACCGATAGTTCCTATGGCAGCTATAAGATATAGTCATCCGATTTTGACAAAAACTTTCAAATCTGTGTAAAAGCGTATAAAACTTATAATTGGCGAAGCGGAAGGCGTTTACATTAAAAACAAAAAAGTTTTCTCACAAAGACCCACTTTTTGACCGATAGTTCCTATGGCAGCTATAAGATATAGTCATCCGATTTTGACAAAAACTTCCAAATCTGTGTAAAAGCGTATAAAACTAATAATTGCCGAAGCGAAAGGCGTTCACATTAAAAACAAAAAAGTTTTCTCACAAAGACCCACTTTTCGACCGATAGTTCCTATGGTAGCTATAAGATATAGTCATCATATTTTGACAAAAACTTTCAAATCTGTGTAAAAGCGTATAAAACTTATAATTGGCGAAGCGGAAGGCGTTTACATTAAAAACAAAAAAGTTTTCTCACAAAGACCCACTTTTCGACCGATAGTTCCTATGGCAGCTATAAGATATAGTCATCCGATTTTGACAAAAACTTCCAAATCTGTGTAAAAGCGTATAAAACTAATAATTGCCGAAGCGAAAGGCGTTCACATTAAAAACAAAAAAGTTTTCTCACAAAGACCCACTTTTCGACCGATAGTTCCTATGGCAGCTATAAGATATAGTCATCCGATTTTGACAAAAACTTCCAAATCTGTGTAAAAGCGTATAAAACTTATAATTGGCGAAGCGGAAGGCGTTTACATTAAAAACAAAAAAGTTTTCTCACAAAGACCCACTTTTCGACCGATAGTTCCTATGGCAGCTATAAGATATAGTCATCCGATTTTGACAAAAACTTCCAAATCTGTGTAAAAGCGTATAAAACTAATAATTGCCGAAGCGGAAGGCGTTCACATTAAAAACAAAAAAGTTTTCTCACAAAGACCCACTTTTCGACCGATAGTTCCTATGGCAGCTATAAGATATAGTCATCCGATTTTGACAAAAACTTCCAAATCTGTGTAAAAGCGTATAAAACTTATAATTGCCGAAGCAAAAGGCGTTCACATTAAAAACAAAAAAGTTTTCTCACAAAGACCCACTTTTCGACCGATAGTTCCTATGGCAGCTATAAGATATAGTCATCCGATTTTGACAAAAACTTCCAAATCTGTGTAAAAGCGTATAAAACTTATAATTGGCGAAGCGGAAGGCGTTTACATTAAAAACAAAAAAGTTTTCTCACAAAGACCCACTTTTCGACCGATAGTTCCTATGGTAGCTATAAGATATAGTCATCCGATTTTGACAAAAACTTCCAAATCTGTGTAAAAGCGTATAAAACTAATAATTGCCGAAGCGGAAGGCGTTCACATTAAAAACAAAAAAGTTTTCTCACAAAGACCCACTTTTCGACCGATAGTTCCTATGGCAGCTATAAGATATAGTCATCCGATTTTGACAAAAACTTCCAAATCTGTGTAAAAGCTTATAAAACTAATAATTGCCGAAGCGGAAGGCGTTCACATTAAAAACAAAAGTTTTCTTACAAAAACCCACTTTTCGACCGATAGTTCCAAGCTAAAAGATATAGTCATCCGATCGGTCGGTTCCATATTAGCAGTGTGCAGTAAAAAGAAGACTCTGTGCAAAGTTTCAGCTCGATAGCTTTAAAATTGAAGAGTTTCGTGAAACAAGACGGAGAAAGTTATCGACTCAGCTTGTATCAAGATTTTTTGGGTCGGAAATTATAGCGTTGCAAACTTCGGGCCTTGAAAGTTTTTTTTGGAAAATAGCAAAGTTTTTTAAAAAATCATAAAACTCATAAACACGTCATATAAAGTCTTACAAATCGTGCTAAAAATATTTGAAAACGTGTGAAAATTGCAAGAAAATAGTTTAAATTTATGAAGTGTTCCATCATTTTGGAAAAATTTTTGAAAGAAATACCAAAGTATTTAATATTAGCTTATTGATTTGTGGAGTTTAAAGCCAAAGGGGAAATAATTCAGATTTTTTCAAATCTATGGAAACGTTTCTTTTTTAGTCTTCGGATTTTTTTGAAAATAAGCGCCATAATGTGAATATGTACGGATAATATCCGTCGGGTATATCGATATTTTAGTGTTAAGGTATTTTTTTAATTGAATGATGGTCACACCGCAGACACTATTAATAATAATAACACTATATCAAAAAACCGCGTAGAAACAAACCGTTTGGAGACATTGTAAATAGAAAACCGTGTAAGTATTGTTAAAATAATAAACCGAAGAACCGAAAAAACACTTGCTTACATTTTTTAACATTGGCTTTTAAAACGTTGATTAAAAGTCCTTAACGGACTTACACAAATCTTCAGAGGGAAGACAAAACCTCAATGTGAGAAGTTATAGGATTTATGTTTACTTTACCATTTTTATTTATTAACTGAATTCCTTGTCTTGAAGAACCAAAAAGGATTACTGCTTTTTGTGTGCGATTGTGACTGCACTCGGTATGAACGATGTCAAACAACTGTTGCCGCCAACCATGTGAACTCTACAATTTATACTCTTCCCATACCGAAACTCGGTTATTAAATGAAATATCTTGTGTACACACCGATAATTTTACAACTAATTTCAACGCCTTGTTGTCGACGGACAGGGGCTCATTACTCAATGTTGTCGTGTATCCCACGACCAATTTCAAACCCCAAAATTGGTTAACCAGGGTAAAGCCACGTTTTGTCTAACAACAGAAATGTTTTACCCCGTCTAAGGTACGCCCCCTACTCCCAGCCTGGTCAGCGGTCGCGCGATCTTTTTCTTTAATTATACAATTTTTGTTTCTAGACTGTCTCTCTGGTTGTTTTCCAAACATTTTGTGGTGTTTGTTGTTTTATGACATTTTGCGGTTGCCGGCTAAAAATGCTTTGGTCTTGTTTATATGTCGCCGCTCATAAATCTCGGGCATAACCGTTATTAATTGTGGCTTATGGGTCATGTTCGGGTTTGGAGCTAGAGTTTTGGGTTGGTGATTCGTAGACGGGTTTTTTTTTCAAATTTAACACATTGCAATCAGTTTTGGTGGGCAGAATATTTTGATAGATGTACCAGAACAACAAAGATCATTAATTATCCTGTCAGAAATTGATAAATTCTTTCTTTTGTACGTACACAATTTAGATTATTCTTTTGAGATGCATTAAGTGATATCTATAGGTATATATTTTTATATTGAAAGCATTTCCTGTAATAAAATAATTGAAATAAAAAGTATTCTAAAACTATACTAAGTTGTTTCATAGAGCTTACGAACCATTAGCCAATAACAAAATGCTATTATCGGTTACTAATGATGTTTTCTCCCATCTTCAGCGCCTTCAATATTTTTCAGAATTTTAGAGCACTTGACTTGTTCCTTGTTCTCGAAACTTAGTAGTAACCTACAGCCCAATCAAACCTTTTTGGCAGTAAACCTATTTAACATCTTAACTTTGGCAAACAAACTTTAGATTTATTCTGAGTTTCTCTTCAACACTTTTGATTTGCTGTTTTAAAATATAACTTATTTTTGGGGAAAAAATAGAGGCAAGCTAACTTCGGCTCGACCGAAGTTTATATACCCTTGGAGCTTGATATGTGCCTGACAGTTTGTATGGCAGCTATACTATATAGTGGTCCGATTTCGAAAAATTTTGGTGAAATGATGTAAAATCATTAAAAACTTATAAATACGGGCGTTGGGAGCGATAACATTGAAAACAAAAAAGTTTTTCTCACTAAGACTTTTTTTCAGACCTAACTTTTGTATGGCAGCTATACTATATAGTTGTCCGATTTCAAAAAATTTTAGTGAAATTATGTGAAATCATTGAAAACTTATAAATACGAGCGTTGGGAGCGATAACATTGAAAACAAAAAAGTTTTTCTCACTAAGACTTTTTTTCAGACCTAACTTTTGTATAGCAGCTATACTATATAGTTGTCCGATTTCAAAATGGCTTGGTGAAATTATGTGAAATCACTAAAAACTTATAAATACGAGCGTTGGGAGCGATAACATCGAAAACAAAAAGTTTTTCTCACTAAAACTAGTTTTTCAACCGATCGTTCCTATGGCAGCTATATGCTATAGTCATCCGATCCGGCCGGTTCCGACAAATGTGCAGCGTATTTATACCAAAAGACTTCGTGCAAAGTTTGGTTACGATAGCTTTAAAACTGACGGAGGAGATAGCATAGAAACAGACGGACGGACAGACGGACGGACAGACGGACAGACGGACATGGCTATATCAACTCAGCTCGTCATGCTGATCAAGAATATATATACTTTATGTGGTCGGAGATGCTTCCTTCTATGCGTTACAAACATCCGGACAATTTTAATATACCCTCTCCAAGGGTATAACAAGGGCAAATGTATAAAGCTTAAAGTAAAAATAACAAAATTGTTTACACCTACAAAATTTACTGTCCATGAGCGTACACTTAATAGTTTTCCGGTAATTAAACTTTGGGGGCGGGATTTTCGAATCGATGTTCAATTAGTTTGCATACTAAGCTTACAAACCAAGCTGGACGACGACAATTGTATATTTAAATATAGTTTTTTTTTCCACACAAGCTTTCCCGCCCCTTAATAAAAACATAGAAACTGCTGTCCACATATCAGCTCTCTAGCTCTTACCGTTTAGGCTGTAAGTCAATAAATCAGTCGGTCTGGTCAAACTCCTATATATGAGTTAATGTGGGCCTTTCTTTTATAATTAAAATTAAATCTCGACTTGCCCACTAAAACCTAATTTCTTGTTTTGCACAAAAAATAGTTTTTTAATTTTAGAAACGATTTCAAAAATAGGAATATATAAAACGAAAAATTGGAAAAATAAAAAACGAAAATTAAAAAAAAAGTTTTTTATTTAATTAATTTCTCAGGTTTTATAGGCTTTTAATATGAGCCCATCTAACATCCAACATCTTGATATTAAATGCTTAATAACCATTTGCTATGCCAACATTTTTATACCCTGTACCTATTGAAAATGGGTAAAAGGGGATAATGAAGTTGTGCAAATGTATGTAACAGGTAGAAGGAAGCATTTCCGACCCTATAAAGTATATATATTCTTGATCAGCATCAACAGCCGAGTCGATTTAGCCATGTCCGTCTGTCCGTCCGTCCGTCTATCTGTATGAACGCGTCGATCTCAGAGACTATAAGAGATAGAGATGCAAAGATATGCATGTACATAGATGGATACTGTACGCAGATCAAGTTTGTTTCAGATTTGCAAAATTTCCCCCCCCCTCCCCCTTAAATCGCAGAAATCTGTCAGAGCCACAATTTTAAAGTTGCAACATCGTCGCTTAATATATATTATCTCAGGCTCTTAATCTATCTATTTTAAAACGCACAACGAAATCTGAGCAAAAACACAGTTATTCACAAAACAAATTTTGCCCCCACCCTCCCCATGCTTTACTTCCCAGTCGAACTTTGCATCATGTGCTTCCCAAAATAAGTACATTTTGTGGCATGAAATTTCAGGAAAGTAGTCACTACATAATTTGTTGGCATGAAATTAGCCCATTTATCATCATGAAAAACTCACACGTTCTTTTCTCAGGTATTCGTAAGGCTAAAAGTCGGCCTCTCGTGAAACGGTTCAGTCTCTCTTAGTCGTAGGATTGAGCACGAAGTAGAAAAACGAAGTCAGCTCCGAACGTTGACCAAACGAGTGAGACAAAAGGGAAAAAATTCTTAAGTCAGTGAGATTTCGGCTTATGCTGAAAAAAGACGTGTTCCCAGAGAATATATAAAATAATTTTTTAATTATAAATGCGCAATATATTGTTGGTGAGTATCGAATTTAGTTACATCTACGGACTCAATAGCAATAAAGTATTATAATTATCATTAATTTGTCATTATTAATCAACTTTATTACTTAAAACAGGTCATCCCTGCAATAACGATAAGCAACAACACTTTTAAGGGCCAATTCACTAACAATCATCCCTACCATTAGAAACCAAAGGCATCATGGCGAACATCAATAATAATAATATTAATAAACAAAAATAGTTGTTGGTTTGTATATTAAATGAATTGTTAATAAAAACTGCAAATAAACTCAAATGTAGCTAAGTTGATTATGGTGGTGACATTTCACTCAAAGGCATGCCAAAAACATGAATTCGTAAGCTTACGGCCAGGTCTTCCTCCCTACGATATACAAAGTCAGTGCATCTGAAGTACTGAGTTTGTAAGGAGAAACGCGGAACCCGAAGGCTGGTGCGTGACTTCACCCAAACGGTTAACGGTTACAACAACAACCCCTGACTTTCACGGCGTTTCTTAAGACAAACGAAACAGAACCTTCAGATTTTCTCATGCCTTCTGACGTGACAAGTTGGCATGAAATATGGACATCTGTCATGCATCCAAGTCCGACTGGGATTTTGTGCTTTTGTGTGTATGTGTGCGTTTGTTTATGTATGTGTGTGTGTTTGTTAATTGTACAGGGTATTTTGAAGTCGAGCTAACTCGACTGCAACGGTCTTTCTTGTTTTATTTTTTTTTGGTCAAAAACTTTATAAACATTTATAAAGTGTTTGAAATTTTTGGAGAATTTATTTTTTACCATGTCTTGACGCACTTTGACCCAAATTTCTGGAGAACTATTTAGCCGATTTTGTTCAGGTTTTTTTCGATGAAAGCTTACACCCAAATGCACCAAATCCAATTTTTACATTTATTAAAAATATTTTTTTAATTCATCGAAATCAGATGTCAAAAGCTTTTATACACTGCTCTAGTCCGTCCTGTACTTGAATACTGCTCGTCCGTCTGGTCTCCGCAGTATAAAAAGCATATAGATCGTATTGAATCAGTTCAGAACAGGGCTTAATCCCGAAACGAATTTCGGTTCCGGTTCCAGTATCGGTACGTCCCGAAATGAATGTTACGGTTAAAGGTTCTTTATCGGTTTTCAATTAATTTCGGTTTTCGGTTTCGGTTCCGGTACCCGGATTTTTATTTCGGTATACCGGTACGTACCGGTACTCACCGATATAAGTACTACTTATTTTTAATACTGAAAAAAAAAAATTTTAATAAATATGTACCCGACTTGCGTTGCTACGCCGCTCACAAAGCGATGGAGTGAAGCATACCTTACAATTACCATCTATCAAATCTTCATCTAGCAAAATTCCCCATCCGTCGATTTACCCGTCTTTATAAGAAACATAATCGTTATAAAATTTTGCAAATTTTGCGATTTTTTGGTCCGTTTTAAGAATTTTATATAAGAATATAAGAATTTTTGCAAATTTATACTTTTCTGAACTCATCTAATTTCATTGTTTTTTTGTGTTTAATTGTTTGATCTACACCTTCTGTATACCCGTCATTGAGCAGATTTGGGAAACACATTCTACACCCAAGCAATATCAGTAACTTAGAACCCACAAAAATCCTGGCTTTTGTACAGGAATTAGGGCTGCTAGGGGAATTGTAAATTCAGTAGGGGGGCACAATAGACCAAAATTGGTCGCGGTGCACCACTCCCCAACAACAAATAATAATACCCGTCATTGGCATTTCCAAACTTTCCAATATTTTGGACTGTTCAATCTTTTGTTTCTTTTGTCTACATACATAAGATCAAGAACTTTATAATGTCGGAAATGATTTCTCTCAGTTACATAATTTTGCACACTCCTAACATAATTAGGTACAGCGTATAAAAAAAACCGGAACCGTACCGGTACCAAAGTTTCGGTTTCGTTCCGGTTTTATCGGTTTCAATAATAACGGTAAACGGTATTCGGTTCTTAAAAAAATTTTTGTATCGGTTCAGGTTCCGGTTCCGGTACGCGATTTGAAACGGTTTATTTCGGTTAACGGTTCCGGTTCTGGTTCCGGTATTGAGCCCTGGTTCAGAAGCAATTCTTGCTTTTTGCCCTACGTGACCCTAACCCCTATTGGGACCCTAACCTTCGTCTGCCATCGTACTCTAACAGACTCTTGCTTATTGACCTTCCTTCGTTAGCTAACCGTAGAACAGTATTAGGTGTTTCTTTTCTCTATAAACTAATTATCCGTGATGTAGATTATCTGAACTTTTAGGTCGCCTTAACTTCTCCGTTCCTTCTCCATTAATATTGCCTAGATGCACAACTGATTATGCAAAGCACAATCGATTTCGAGTCTTATGTCAAAATTATAATGATCTCTATCACCTGCTCTCAACAGATCTCTCTCTCTTCTCTCTAAAAACATCTCTCTCTAATTATCTTAGGGGAAATGTCTGACCACTCCTGGCTGTGAGTAGGGGCATAGCTTGCCGGACTGGCTAAAAAATCTTCCCCCACCGGGTCAGAGATTTCTAGTTATTTTATTTTAAGTCTAGCTTATAAATTTTGTATTTATTATACAAATAGTAACTTTTAGTTAGTATTTTTTTTTATTGTTGTCTCCTAATTATTTTCTCTATATATCTGATATATTTTAGTTTTATTATTTTATTATTTTTTATTTCCTTTGCCTCTATGTAGGTTTTGGTTTTTTCCTCTTCTCTATCTCTACATCATTAAAGTTTTTGGTAGCTCTAATAACGTCTCTGACTACAGTTGGCTGTGAATGGGGGCATAGCTGGCCGGACGGGCAAATAAAACTCCCCCATCGAGTCAGAGTCGTTATTAGTTATTTTGTAATTTTGTTTTACAGAGTTAAGATCACAAAGAAGAGAGCTTTCAGTTATCACAGGGCTAAAAATACAATTAGATTTATTTAGCCGATAAGGGTATGGTTGATTCGCAGGAAAGCTAGTGGACGAGTATGTTGACGTAAAAAACTGCGCAAACAAATCGGCTATGGCCTGATCAGTGTTCGCTTTCACATTACCATAGCGCACAGATGAGGGGATAGTGGAAGATTTGCGTTTAGAGTTAGCAAAGGAATAAAACTGCTTAGGATTTTGTGAGAATTGCAGCCTGCATCGATTGAGATAGTCTTTGTAACACTGTGCATTAAGCACATTAAATCTAGAACGCACATCCACATATCGAGAGAAATCAGATGATTTTTTCGAAATCTTATACTTTTTGAAATACCTTGACTTCTTGTTTTTTAAAGTAATTAGTTCTCTTGTGAACCAAGGCTGCCTATTAGGACAGCGGGGGAGCTCAAGTGGAACACAGACATCAAAAAGCGAATACAAGGTTTCATAAAAAAGTTTTATGGCGACATCAATCTCTGTACAATTGTACAATTGAGACCAATCGGTTTCAAAAATTAAATCACTGAGTTTCAAAAAATCTGCTTTTTGAAAACAGCGTGTTTTAGCCGTCGAATTCCCAGAAGCAGAGCACACACAAGAAGGCAAATCGATAGAAAGTTCAACTGTAGGATGAAAGGGGTCCTCAGGAAACACCAATGGGTCGATTCTAGATGCAACATTGCCGGGAGGATCCAACAGAAAGATTAAATCAAGAGCTCTGTTGTTAGAGTTCCGAATAGGATTGACTTGTGACAACGACAACTCAAAAAGTCCATCGATAAAATCATGGGATTTCGATGGAAAAAGTGAATTGGATTCATCATTCGTGGACCACATTACTTCCGGCAAGTTGAAATCTCCAAGAACAACCAAAAGGTCAGTGCTTGATAGTAATAGAGAGACCGACTCGATGGCAGAAAGGTGAGATGAGTAAACTGTGGCATCAGAGCGTGGAGGAATATAGGAGCAAGTAATAAAAACGGAAAAAGTTGAAAAGTTATTTTAACACTTATAAACTCGATGTCAAGGGGAATTAAAGTATCTGTCAACTCCGACGAAAGGCCGGAATCTACAGCAATTAAAACCCCTCCTCCAACGCGAGAAGAACGATCGCGTCTATAAGTGGTGTATTTAGTCGTAAAAATTGTGGAATCTGAGATGTCCGATTTTAACCACGTCTCAGTAAAAACTAGAACATGAAAATCGAAAGATATACTGTCCACAAACAGTTTTGCTAATTTAGAATTAAGACCACGGACATTTTGGTAAGCTAGAAGAAGGGAGGACATTAGTTTTTTGATACCACAGTAGAAGAAGAGGAACCAGGAGGGTTAGAAGATAAAGACGGCAAATAAATAGGAGAACGAGTTTTCTTTTTGGAAATATACTCTTTAACAATTAAATTCTCCGGCCAGAAATCCTCTGAACAAATTGTTTTAAAGATTTTATCCGGAACAATAACTTTAAAAGAGGCAACATCCCTATCATACGAAAACTTGAACTTTTCTACCAAAATATTTGCATCTTGAATTTTGGCCTGAATGTAGGCTTTAACATCATCAGATGTGAGATCAGGGGCAAGGCGAGAAACAAAGATATGCTTTTTCGGTGGAATACCTATCAGAGGCTTTATAGGCCTTGATTTCCCATTTACCTCAGAAATGGTTACCGAAATAGGGGGAGCAGCCACCTCAGCACTATCTTTAGGTATATCTACAGCAGGTGGGGTGGGATTCCCCTGGACGGACACTTCGGACCCTACACCTGATATCACATGACTGGTATCAGAGTTGCCACTATCTGTAGTGGTAAAGTCTCCTGTACCAATTATCCTCGGCACTGGAGCCGGAGTATTAAATGATATCAGACGCTGGACGCTAGGAGTCGATGGGCTCGGCGCATGGGCAGGGACAGAAAGTGCACTTTGCCCTAGAGACACACCAGAGCTAATGGTTTTTTTGCGCTTGGGAGACTCTTTCATCAGTTTTAAACTGGAGAATTGAGAATTCACTGTCACAAACTCGTCAGTAAGTTTAACAAGTTTGGAATACACGCTCTTAAAACCAACTCTAGTCTGCCTCATGAACACTTTCATCTCCATCTCCACTTCACGGCAAGCACCACAAGTCCACGACAGCCCGTTGAATAGGTCGACAAAGTCTTTAACCCTGGCATTGTAAACCAGCACATTTAACATGTACAATATTGTCACAAAGCCAGCACCCAATAAAGCTATCAACATCAGACGGAGTCTTGCACTTTTTGTTAAAACAGACCGGATAACTCATTATATAAATCGGACAAATTAAATTCGACACTAAACAATCAGACTGTATACGGACTAAATTCACTACTGGGGTCAAACAATCAAACAGCCACAGCTATTTTAAACAGAAAGAAAATCAAAGTGACAAAACAAAGTAACCGTAATTCGGATAACACAGAGCGATAAGCGAGCGAGGAGGGAATGTATGGGAGCGGGAGAGAGTTAGTTTTTCTTTGATAGGCTTTCTTAGGGCCGTTTTCTCATGTTGCTGTTTTTCAAATCTAGGTTTGGATGATTTTATTTTGAAATGCGACACTTTCTTTTATTAAATAAATAAATATATGCAATTATCTCGGAACCAGTTTTTCCAAAATGGTTGCAAAAATTTAAAGAGTATCTGTTGACCGATTTTCACATTCTTTCCCTTAAACTTTTCCTAATACCCACCATTCTGGTGTGAACTAGAATCCAACCAATTTATTGGCTTTGAAACCCCATAACACCGCTATTAATTGGCAGATCCAAAATATTCTAGTCCACACCAGAATTACATCAATTCTGAACAAAACCTCGTTTTGATTTTCACTTTCAGTCAATCCGTTCTCAAAAAATTTTTGCAACCATGGGCCTATGTTTAAAACTTTTGTTTAACTTTGAACAGGAATAGAACAACAACCGCAAGAGCAACAACGACAACAAAAATTTCTAAGTTTAGTTTAACCGATGACCTAGCGAATAAAAAAAAACAGCTTGTTAATATCACTTATAGTTTTTCTGTAATTAAATTTTGAATGACACCTGAAGGTAGACAGGACCCTTAAATTCAATTTGTTGATTTGTAGAAAATTAAAATCAATCCAACAAAGTAGGCCTTGACTTTGCTTCAATTCTACTCAAATGGCACATCACATAAAAATCTCAGTCGTGCACTACACCCCAACGCTTTCGTTTGGGTTGTCGACTCCAAAATGTTTTTTTCGTTATTTTAATAATTTATTTTATGTATCCTGCTGTTCTTCTTAACGGAGGTGAAATTTGATTCTTATTTTTTATTACAATTTAGACGAATTTCGTCAAAGTCATTCGATAAATTCTTTTGCTTGTTTTTGTTTTCTTATAATTTGCTTAATATCATGGAATTTTATGAAGATGCCATCATTTGCCTCAAAGAATTGTTGGAATGTTTTGATTTTTTCTGTTGATTCTTTTTCATCTTCGTCGTCGTAGTCGACATCATGATTGTCCATTATTTCTTTCAAAGACTCAGTATTAATTAACTTTGGGTTTCTTTACCTTCATCGTCCATGACACCCTCCAAAGACTTTTCTTCGACATTCCTTCGCCTTCATCATCATCGTATTTGGCTTTAAGTCTGTTCATGGCCTAAAAAATAAAAGGATTTAAATTTTGCTTGTTCACGGAAAAGAAAAAACGAATCTATTGTGTACACAAAGATAGGCAAAATTAAAACTATTGATGAAATTCGATATTCCGGTGAGGAAAACTAAAACTGTTTTTTATTTAAAGTAAACATTCTTTATTCGAAGACAAGAACATACAAGGACTATTAAGACTTCGTCACAGATGAAGTTAGCTTGATACATTTAAATCCCGACTTGGGATTGGAAATTGTTTGACAAAATTATAAAGAACAAAAGCATTATCTTTTACGATTTCACGATTTTGGGAAAGATAGTACGAATTCTCATTGATTTTAATTTATGATTTAAATTATTTAGAGTTTAAACTGATCTTGTCTCAATCTCTTATTATTTCTCTGCTTTCTTCTCCAACATTTCATTGACTGTTCTTTGCAATAGAGCCCTGCCCTGTTCCATGGGCAGCTCCATTACTTTGTCCAGCAGCGACCAGTTTAGCAGTGGATTGATTAAGCCCCTTTTCACCACATAGGCGGGCATTTCAATATCAAACTGACGTGCCTGCCAATGGGATCGCAAGCGTGGTATGCAAATGCGATTTTTAATGATTTCCTCATCTTGAATTTCATTTAGTGAGCGTGTGGGTTGTTCCTCCTCCTGTATCTTCTCTTGTTTGGATTTCTTGGGTTTAACTTGCGTGGAGCTGGGCTTCTTGGTGCGTTTGACTGCACGCTTCGGTGGCGGTGTCAATGGTTTGGTATTGGACGAGGGTTTGCGATTTTCGGGCTGGAATTTACGCATCCAATGTATCTCCAATTGAACAAGCATTTTGCGCTCGTTGCGACTGAGGAATCCGTCTTGGTCCTGGCGTAGCTGCTCGAAAGTGTCATTGATAACGCCTTCAGAGAACTGGCGAGATTCTCCTATCCAGGTGGGTGGCGGTGGTGGTGGCTTTCGTTTTGGCATGATTTTACGTTGTAAACATTAAACACAAAAATATTACATATATTAATGAAAATGACGCCACAACGGTAAATGTTTAGACGATAGATCGATATCGATAATTTAATAGCAGTGCTGCCCAGCGAAATGTTAAAGCTGTTTACTAGAGATGTGCGCTCGCTTGAAAATTAGAGATGAGTTAATGATGAATGAGAAAATTATAATAATTTATATGAAAACAAGTTTATTTTTATTATTCACTCGCACCTTCATGATGTTTACAACTTTTGCTTATAACGATCAATCGAATTCGAAAATTGGAACAGTCTTTTATGTGTATTTTTGAGTAGTTTAAGCAAATTGACATAAATTCCTGGGCTTTTATTTAGATAAATCTAGAATCTTTGTAATAAACATGCAGATTTTCTGATCAAAACTGTTAGCAGGTCAATTAAAAGTTAATAAACTGCCTTAAAGAAGTGAACTCAACAAAATTGTTTTGAAAAATTGATTTGTAGCCTGATGACAGAAAGGAAAAAAAAAAGCCGCGCTTCTAGAGTTTCCTCAATAAAAATTAATTTACATATTTCAAAAATTTAAATTAAAGTTAAACATATAACAAAATTTGGGTCTAAACGCGCTCAACAAAATTATTTTTCTACGTAAACTGTAAATTTATTTGTGTAATTTAAGTCTTTTTCTGGTAATGTATTGTAGCCAAATCTCATACATGTATATAATACTGGAAATCAACAGTATCCACATTCAGAGTCCTATTCCAACAAAATTTGTTTTAATGTAAGCTGCATTGAATGATGTTACACGAAAACACGCATTTTTGATTTTAGTATTATAATAATTAAATCTGAGAAATGCCACCTTGAAAGTCTCAGAAAAAATAGTTTTTATAGCCCAAAAACTATAAATATTTACGTCACTTTTTTACATCTTTTCATCAATATTAACCTTCAAAATGTCTTTAAATTAACCAAATGCAGACTTAAAGAATTTATTAATATCCACTCTTTTGTTTAACAACAACTACTTTGTTATTTTCAAACTAAAAGAAATTATTATATTAAAATACAATTTTTTTTATAATTTTTGGGCTATCATTGCAATATCTGCAACAGAGAAGATATGAAACTACTGATTAAACGTCTGGAATGGCGGCTAATTAAAATTAATTTAATAATAAAAACCATTTTTAAAAAGATCCCCTATATAACTCTTTGGAACAATCTAAATATTTGAACTTTTTCTGAAATCCTAAAAACAAATATGGCCGAAATGTTGACCTACTTAGCCAAATGTTCCAAAAATTATTTGCCTGTGGGATCTTAGCTTAAGTTCATCTTCTAGACCCTTAAAAATACAATTTTTAATGTAACTTTAATTTTTGTACTTAAAAATTAAAATTCTTCTTTAATCAATTCAAAACTTTATCAGTTATAAAACCGTTATGTTAAGGTGCCATGCATACCCTTAATATAAAGACTTATGGTCGCACTTTCATAACGGTGCTTTCTTCTGTATGTGTGTGTGTGTGTAGGTGTTTTTTGCGTGGGCGACATTTTCTCATTGCTCGTTCAATTCGTCTTCTGCTTTCCAAGCTGGCAGCTTGGTTTTGTTTAACGTTTCTAATTCTAATGTAAGATCGAATAAAATAAAAAGGCATAAGTAAAAAGTTAAACTCAACCTAAACTCAAATCAACACGTGGATTTACTTTTTTTTTTGCAGGGCAAGGCCTAAGCATGGATATGGAAGCTGGCCCTGGTGTTGTCTCCTGCTCTTCTTGGTCGTTTTCGTTACGCCTATTGCCGCCTTCATCATCTTCGTATTTGGCTTTAAGTCTGTTCATGGCCTAATAAATAAAAGGATTTAAATTTTGCTTTGTGTGCACAAAGATAGGCAATATTAAAACTATTGATGAAATTCGATATTCCGGTGAGGAAAACTAAAACTGTTTTTTATTTAAAGTAAACATTCTTTATTCGAAGACAAGAACATACAAGGACTATTAAGACTTCGTCACAGATGAAGTTAGCTTGATACATTTAAATCCCGACTTGGGATTGGAAATTGTTTGACAAAATTATAAAGAACAAAAGCGTTATCTTTTACGATTGGTTTCAAATTTTAGGAAAGATAGTACGAATTCTCATTTTTATTATTTAAATTATTTAGAGACCAAACTGATCTTGTCTCAATCTCTTATTATTTCTCTGCTTTCCCCTCCAGCATTTCATTGACTGTTCGTTGCAATAGAGCCCTGCCCTGTTCCACGGGCAGCTCCATTATTCTGTCCAGCAGCGACCAGTTTAGCAGTGGATTGATTAAGCCCCTTTTCACCACATAGGCGGGCATTTCAATATCAAAGTGACGTGCCTGCCAATGGGATCGCAAGCGTGGTATGCAAATGCGATTTTTAATGATTTCCTCATCTTGAATTTCATTTAGTGAGCGTGTGGGTTGTTCCTCCTCCTGTATCTTCTCTTGTTTGGATTTCTTGGGTTTAACTTGCGTGGAGCTGGGCTTCTTGGTGCGTTTGACTGCACGCTTCGGCGGCGGTGTCAATGGTTTGGTATTGGACGAGGGTTTGCGATTTTCGGGCTGGAATTTACGCATCCAATGTATCTCCAATTGAACAAGCATTTTGCGCTCGTTGCGACTGAGGAATCCGTCTTGGTCCTGGCGTAGCTGCTCGAAAGTGTCATTGATAACGCCTTCAGAGAACTGGCGAGATTCTCCTATCCAGGTGGGTGGCGGTGGTGGTGGCTTTCGTTTCGGCATGATTTTACGTTGTAAACATTAAAACACAAAAATATTACATATATTAATGAAAATGACGCCACAACGGTAAATGTTTAGACGATAGATCGATAGCGATAATTTAATAGCAGTGCTGCCCAGCGAAATGTTAAAGCTGTTTACTAGAGATGTGCGCTCGCTCGAAATTTAGAGATGAGTTAATGATGAAAAATGAAAAAAGTTATTTTTTATTATTCACTGCACCTTCATGATGTTTACAATTTTGCTTATAACGATCAATCGAATCGAAAATGGAAAATTTTTATGTGTATTTTTAAAATTTTTGTTTTACTAGTTTAAGAAATGATCAGATAAATCTAGAATCTTTGTAATAAACAGCAGATTTTCTGATTAAAACTGTTTGCAGGTCAATAAAAGTAAAAAAACTAACTTTAAAAGTGAACTCAACGAAATTGTTTAAAAAATTGATTTGTAGCCTGATGACAGAAAGGAAAATAAAAGCGCTTCGTAAGAGTTTCCTCAATATAAAATAACTTTATTTCAAAAATTTGTGGCTTAAAGTTATATATATAAAAAAAATTTGGGGCTAAACGCGCTCAAGAAAATTATTTTAATATGTAATTTAAGTCTTTTTCTGGTAATTTATTGTAGCTAAATCTCATACATGTATGTAATACTGGAAATCAACAGTATCCACATTCAGAGTCCTATTCCAACCAAATTTTTTTTAATGTAAGCTGCATTGAATGATGTTACACTAAAACACGAATTTGTGATATTGATTTTAGTATTATAATATGGAAAATTTGGTTATTTTTTAAATTACATATTGGATTTTTCCACAAACCTAATTATATCTGAGAAATTGCCACCTGATATTGAATGTCTCAGAAAAAAATAGTTTTTATAGTCCAAAAACTATAAATATTTACGTCACTTTTTTTACATATTTTCATTAATATTAACCTCCAAAATGTCTTTAAAATAACCAAATGCAGACTAAAAGAATTTATTAATATCCACTCTTTTGTTTCACAACAACTTCTTTGTTATTTTCAAACTAAAAGAAATTATTATATTAAAATACAATTTTTTTTTTTAATTTTTGGGCTATCATTGCAATATTTGCAACAGAGAAGATATGAACCTGGAATGGCGGCTAATTAAAATTAATTCAAATATTCAAACCCATTTTCAAAGATCGTTCTTTATGACTCTTTGGAATAATCTAAATATTTGAACTTTTTCTGAAATCCTTGATTTCTAGAATTGCTCTTTCCATGTATTTGGTGAATTAAGGGGCTGAAGCCCCCTAATAATTGCAGATTTGACAGGACCTGAAACTAAAACTATGTTTCCCAAACATAACAAATTTGATCAAATATGGCCATAATGTTGATCTACTTAGCCAAATGTTCTAAAAATTATTTGCCTTTGGGATCTTAGCTTAAGTTCATCTTCTAGACCCTTAAAAATACAATTTTTAATGTAACTTTAATTTACTCCTTTAATCAATTCAAAACTTTATCAGTTATAAAACCGTTATGTTAAGGTGCCTTGCATACCCTTAATATAAAGACTTATGGTCGCACTTTCATAACGGTGCTTTCTTCTGTATGTGTGTGTGTGAGGTGTTTTTTGCGTGGGCGACATTTTCTCATTGCTCGTTCAATTCGTCTTCTGCTTTCCAAGCTGGCAGCTTGGTTTTGTTTAACGTTTCTAATTGTTTTATGTGTACCAAGTCGAATTAAGTGTTGAATGTGCCTGGTGAATAAAGCCTGCCCGCCGCCTTCCCCCCCTAAACAAATGTAAGATCGAATAAAATAATAAAAAAAAATAAGTTAAAAGTTAAACTCAACCTAACCTCAAATCAACACGTGGATTTACTTTTTTTTTGCAGGGCAAGGCCTAAGCATGGATTTAGAAGCTGGCCCTGGTGTTGTCTCCTGCTCTTCTTGGTCGTTTTCGGTACGCCTATTGCCGCCGCGTCGGGATCAGCGCACACACGGTGCGATGCAGATAAATTCCAATGTGGAGACGGAAGCTGCATCTTACAGGCGAAGATGTGCGACGGACTTCGCGACTGCACAGATCAGTCAGATGAAGTGGACTGCGGTAAGTGGGGAAAGGGAGATCCCAATCAAACCTAACCTCACTTTCTCTATTTTATAGACTACAAGCTGTGCCGGCAGCCGCATTGGTTCCCGTGTGCCCAGCCACACGGAGCCTGCCTGGCATTTGAACTAAAATGCAATGGAGTGGTCAACTGTCCTGGAGGCGAGGATGAACTTGGTTGTCCTGGTCACTTTGGTAATCTACGCAGGCAAAGGAATTGCAGCTCATCGTATGAGTTTATGTGCGAACAGGATCGCAGTTGCATTCTTTCAGAGTTTGTGTGCGATGGCAAACAGGATTGTCCAGATAATTCGGATGAGTTAAAGGGCTGCCAACAGGCCAAGGACAATTGCCCGGGTTATCTGTGTGCAAATGGACGTTGTCTGCAGCGCAAGCAATGGCAATGTGATGGTACCGACGATTGTGGAGACAAAAGCGATGAAAAAGGATGCGGTAAGTTGAGGAAGGGAAAGTAATCTTAGCTCTGAGACTATATATAAACATTTCTAGCTAATTTGTGCCAGCAGGAGTTGGGCAAGTTTATGTGCAAGGAGGGTAAGCAGTGTTTGGACCTAAAGCAAGTGTGTGATGGCCAAGCCGACTGTTCAGATGGCAGCGATGAGTCGGAAACATGTCACACCAAGCCCAATTGTGAGGCCAAGGCTTGTCCACCGGCAGCCAAATGTCAAATGATGCCCTCCAGCGGACCAGAATGCATTTGCCCCTTAGGCTTTCGTTTAAACAAGTTTCTAAACAAATGCGAGGATGTTGATGAGTGTCGGGAGCATGATGACCTGTGCAGTCAACGCTGCGAGAATCTATCTGGAGGCTTTCGTTGCCTGTGCGACGAGGGTTATGTTTTGGACCAGGATAATCGCACTTGTCGTACTCTGGACACAACTCCTCTACTGCTGTACTCCACCCAAATGACTGTGATGGGCATACACTTAAAAGAGTCCTCTTTGAAGCGAAATCATGTGTATCAAGTGGCTGGAAATTTGAGTAAAGTCATAGGAGTGGCCTTTGATGGCAAAAGCATTTACTGGACCAACATACAAAATGAGGCAGAGAGCATAGTCAAGGCCAAAGAAGATGGTACCGATGCTCAGATTTTGCTGACCTCGGGATTAGACGCCCCAGAGGACTTGGCTGTGGATTGGCTGACGCAGAATATTTACTTTTCGGATAATATAATGCGACACATAGCCGTCTGCTCGAATGATGGAATTAATTGTGTGGTTTTGGTCACTCAGGATGTGCACCAACCGCGTGGTTTGGCTCTTTGGCCACAGCGGGGGCAAATGTTCTGGACGGATTGGGGTAGTAAACCCATGATAGCACGCGCTGCCATGGATGGCAGTCAATCTCGACCCCTGGTCACGGAGAATATACACTGGCCGAATGGCATAGCCTTGGATATGCATCAGGAGCGCGTGTATTGGGTGGATGCCAAGTTGGGCAGTGTGCAAACAGTGAAAACCGATGGCAGTGGACGGCGTCTGATTCTAGATGGTCTTTTAAAGCATCCCTATGGCCTGGCTGTCTTCGAGGATGAATTATATTGGTCAGATTGGCTTACCAGGAGCGTACATGTGTGTAACAAGTATTCCGGCAAGCATCATAGAGTTTTAATCAAGGATCGTACCATTTATGCTGTACATATCTATCATCCCGCCAAGCAGGAGCGTGTTAAACATGCCTGTGAAACGGCCAGGTGCTCCCATCTTTGCCTTTTGTCCGAACCAGACAGAGGTGGCTTCACTTGTGCCTGTCCCGAGGGCATGCATTTGTCCGTAGATCAAAAACGTTGCGTCAACACCGAGAAGAAGCAGCGTCTCTTTGTGGGTCTTCATGGTTTTCTGCTGGAAATAGAGCACACTTCGTTTGGTCGCCATTTGGTTACCTCCTCGCATTCCTTGCCCTATAACATACATGAAATGGTCTACAACAGTGTCAACGGTTCCCTCTTCATCGCAGACAATTTGCAGCGTGTCATCTTTGAATATCATCCCCAACATCCCAGCAGCATGACCGTCTTAATGAAGTCCAATTTGGGCAACATCAGCTCCTTGGCCTTTGATCATTTGACCCGAAATTTGTATTTCTCTGACTCGGAGCGTCGTGTCATTGAACTCTATTCCCTGCAAACGCATCAGCGTGCTCTCATACGCTTCTTCCCTGGACAGGAAACACCCATTGGCTTGGCCTTAATGCCCTCCGATGGTTATCTCTATGTGGCTCTCAAGGCACGACGTCATTCTCATATCGACAAGCTTCCTTTGAGTGGTCAGGGCTCACCAGTTCATGTCTTCGAGGAGGATCTAGGCGATGATGATCTAAAATTGGTAAGCGATGCCTCTACCCACACTCTCTTCTGGACGGACAGTGACTCGGGGCTCATAGGCTACACGGACTACCGCCAAACTTTGGCCAAGACCTTCCGCGGCAAACTAAGACGTCCCTACGGCCTGGCTCTGGTCCAACAGGATTTGTTTTGGAGTGAATTGGGCAGTCCGGCCATTTATTGGACCCACAAATCGAATATGGGTCCCAGAAAGCGTATCGATATTGAAGCCAATGCGGATGCCTCCTACGCCTTGACCCTACCCCGGCGTATACCACTCGCTGCCAGCCAGCCACGCAGTCAGGAGACGCATCCCTGCCAGCATGACAATGGCGGCTGTTCGCATATTTGCGTGGGCTTGGGTTCATTCGATCGCATGTGTTTGTGTCCCCCTGGATTTGTGTATCGTGATGCCAGCAATCGTTCATGCATCGAAAATTTGGACTGTGAGTTCCGTTGTCGGAGCGGCGAGTGCCTGACCATGGCACATCGTTGCAATGGCCATCAGGATTGTGTAGATCATTCAGATGAATTGGACTGTGAGCAGGTGCAGAAGAAGCAGAAGGTAATGTGTACGCTCAATCAGTTTACCTGTCACAATAACGAACAGTGTCTGGAGAAGAAGAAACGTTGCGATGGCAAACGGGATTGCCTGGATGGATCGGATGAGGAGCATTGCTCGCAATTTGGTAAGACAATTGATAACTGTAGTAGTGTAAGCAAAGGGATATAATTCTTCCATCATGGGGTACAAAAAGGTGATCCTTTCACTGGGGCAAGTAATGAATGTGTACGTGAGAAAATTATTTGAATTTCATTTTGAAGTATGAAACAAAACGAGCATCAATGTTTGACTCTGAACGACCTTCCCAGAATTCGTTGCTAAGTGAACTACGACCATGATTGTATTCACTAAACCAGCCATATACAGGGATTTTTTTAATGATGCTTTATCGCCATACAGAAAACTCTTGTTGAGATGAGAAAACCTTCCCTTGAAATTTCCATTTTAAAGCCAAAACTATTTTTTTTCCAACTCGCTGTAAACAACACAAATAGCGCTAGTACATTAAAACTTTATTTTGGTATTAACAAAATCTGTTTAACTAAAATAGTGAAATGAATGAATCGAACCTTCTCTAGCACTAATTTTCTGATAGATCCAATTGGTCATACTCTCTAGGGTACAGTTCTTACCATGCCTTAATGATGAAAAGTGTTGAAAAATTAACTTTTACGCCTTGTCAGCTCCAAATCCTGAATTTAAATATTATGATTTATAAAGTAAATAGGTGATTCCTCGCACAGTTTGAAAATTGAATTCCTAGAAAACATTTGATTATCTTTAAAATCCTTGTAACTGCCAGTGCTCCTTACAAACGCTAAATATTGTACAGAATATCGTCCAGTAGAAGAAATCAATTTTGTTGGAGCGACAAATTTTTCGGACAATTGGTCATTCTTTTATAAACCGAACAGCAAAAAAATTTTTATTTTTCATTTTAATAAAAAAATCGAAATTAGATCTCGACATGCCCACCAAAAACGTAATTTGCGGTTTGCACAAAAATTTTGTTAATTTTATAAACAATTTCAAAAATCGTCAAAATCGAAAAATGGAAAAAGGGTTTTTTAAAAACGTGATACCTCAGGTTTGTTTTATCGACAGTGCTCAAGTTGATATCGATAAAAAATTTCACTGTGTCTACTCAAAATTATAATTTCCTAGATTTTAAATTATTTAATAATATTAAGTAATTGTTGCTAAAAATTATTTATAATTTTTTCAGTGTTAACCACCATGAGTTACTAAACAGTTTATTGTCCTAAATTAACTTAAATTTTGCTAAAAAGATGGAGACTTTTTTAGTTTAAAGTTATGAATTTTTAAAGTTATAAACAAATTAAAAGATACCCCAAAGAAAGCTTTGCCACGCAGTCAGTTTTAAAGCTTTTTTGATTGAAACTTGACAATTGTGCTTTATATTCATCAAGCTTAAAAATGTCAACATCGCGCGAATCGGATGACTATATCATATAGCTGCCATACAAATGTTATCTTTAATTGAATTTTGTTGGGAATTTGGGTTACCAGAGCTTGAAAAGTAATTTATAACACTACTAAATTCAGCATTTGTATGGCAGCTATATGATATACTCATCCGATCCGCCTGATGTTAACATTTTTGAAAAGCTTGATAAATATAAAGCACACGTGCCAAGTTTCAATCAAAAGCTTTAAAACTGACTGCGTGAGAAATTTTTATTTAAGGGCATCTTTTTAATTGTTTATAACTTCAAAATTCATAACTTTTAAACTATAAAAGTCTCCATCTTTTTGAAAAACACCAAAATTTAAGTTATATTTAGGACAATAAACTGTTTATCCTTAGAAGCTATATCATGGTGGTTAACACTTTGAAAAAATTATAAATAATTTTTAGCAACAATTACTTAATATTATTAAATAATTTAAAAATCTATAAAATTATAATTTGAGTAGACACAGTGAAATTCTTTCCATCGATATCAACTTGAGCACTGTCCGATAAAACCAAACCTGAGGTATCACGTTTTTAAAAACCCTTTTTTCCATTTTTTCGATTTTGACGATTTTTGAAATTGTTTATAAAATTAACAAAAAATTTTTGTGCAAAACCGCAAATTACGTTTTGGTGGGCATGTCGAGATCTAATTTCGGATTTTTTTTTATTAAAATGAAAAATAAAAAATTTTTTTGCTGTTCGGTTTATAAAAGAATGACCCAATTTCATGAGATTAGAAATACTCACTACTACACTAGTAGTAGTAGTAGGTTTTATTTTTTGTGCCATATTTAGCGATTGGCAAGAGATGCCGTCAGCCAGTTACAAAATTAATTGATTAAATCTAATGTAATGTAATATAAGACTTAGGATTATTCTTTTTCTTTTCTTTTTTATATTCATTATTTTAAAAATCTTCAGTAATAATTTGATGCCTATATTGAAATGCTTCCCTGAGGTAGTTTGGTAACACAACCCCATGAACTCCCATGTCATATTTCAAGCTCCTGTAGAACGCTCGGGTTTCACTCCTTCTTGCCTGATCTATAAATTCAGTTCGTGCTGTTGCTGCCAGGCCTTCCTGTATCTGTTTGTGCTTGTCATTCCAAGAATTTGGATTATCCAAAGATAATTGTACTCCGACTTCATGCGCTAGGCTGTCCCACTTATCAAAGAATTGCGATCTACTATGCAAGAGATGCAGTGCTACAATTTTTAGGAGTCTATGAGGGCGGAGGTTCATGACTTTTCTAATATAACAGAAATGCATTTCTAACGTCTTTATATCAAGCGGAGCGAGGCCGGTTTCAAGGTAAATAGCGTAGTGTGTGAGAATCCTTGTCAGGAAAGCGGGTACAAGTCTTTCCACGTCTTCTAGCTGTAAGTGTCCCCAAACCGGGTGTGGCCTCGAAGAGCTTATATTTTGTACTGCACTTTACATCCTTTTTTGCAAAAAAGGTATTCCATGTGGTATTTATCGCTACCCTGGAGTCGTGGAGTCGTTGTAATACGTGCTTTTCGAAAGTCATATTCGGCGTTAGCAGTACTCCCAGATACTTATATTCCTTAACATTTTCAATTAAGCAACCGTTTATGGACCATGTTTCACTAGTCGAGGGGCGTCCTCTCGTATCCTTAATCACCATGACCTTTGATTTCTCGGTGTTAATCCGAAGATTCCATAGTTTGCAGTAGTCTTGTACGCAGTTTATCATGTCTTGCTATTTTTTTGGGGAGTCCGCCAGCAGCACCATGTCATCCGCATACATAAGGGCTTTTACAACTTCTGTGCCGATAGACACGCCTCCTGGTAGAACAGTGATGATGTCGTCCACAAAAATTGAAAAAAGGAAGGGGCTTAAAAGGCAACCTTTTTTGACGCCCATACTGGAATCAAAAAATTCCGATCTTTGCTTGCCTTCCTAAACTGCTGTTTTGTTATCTGTGTACATAGCCTTTATTGCGTTGAGTACTTTTGTCGAAATTCCGCAGTTGCTGAGCTTTAGAAATAGAGCTCTTCGATCAATTGTGTCAAAAGCGGCCTTGAAGTCTATGAAAAAATATACATTTTTTCCTTTTGCCGCAGGTACTCATTCGCAATGCCGGTTAACACAAAAATATTGTTACGAAAACCCGACTGATACTCGCTTAAAATGTGATGACTATTGGCCCTAGTCGTTAATCTATTTAGCAGAATAAGCGAAGACTCTTTTGAAATTCTCGGGGGGGCTCTTTTTTGAAAATACACAATTACTCAATAATCACCCTTTACAGCTACAATTATCTATATCCATAAGTTACAATTACGATTATTATAAAATGGTAATCAGGAAATGTTTTCAATTATGTGAAAAATGGTAATGGTACAGAGTATGTTATAGCCGGGCTTGACTAACTAACTATTTGTAATAAATTTGTAAACATGTATATTTAGAAATCAAGATTTTTTATCGATTTGGCAAAGAAATTGTAAAGATCGGATGAACGATCAATAATGATGGGTAGCACTGGCCGCCACGGCCTCTTTGTGTGACTTAAATAAAATTTGTGTAGGGCGGAGGTACTGAATCTTGTGGTGTCTTTAGGGCGCTGACTCATCGATTCTATCTCTTTTCTCCCAATTAGACAAATCCAAGGAATGCCACCAGCATCAGCATGCCTGTGATAATGGCAAATGTGTGGATCTTACCCTCATGTGCGATGGCACCGACGACTGTGGTGACAATTCGGATGAGGCCAAATGCGAAACACCCGTCAGTTGTGCCAAGGGCATGTTTCAATGCACCAGCGGCTCTTGCATCTCGAGCAGCTGGGAATGTGATGGTCGTATAGACTGCAGTGATGCCTCCGATGAGCATGACAAATGCGGACAACGTCAGTGTCCCGAGCACATGCATCGTTGCCTGCTCGGACAGTGTTTGGAGAGACGCTTGGTGTGCGACGGCCACAATGATTGTGGGGATTTCTCGGATGAGTTGAACTGTGGCTCAACCCTGGGTGTTGAAATCAGCTGCGGTGAGCGGTATCAGTGTGCGAGTAACCTAAAGCTGTGCCTGGACCCGGCAGTGCGTTGCAATGGCACCGCCGAGTGTCCACGTGGCGAGGATGAGGCCGATTGCGGGGAAGTGTGCAGCATCTCCGAGTTCCAGTGTCACGGGGATAAGCAGTGTATACGCCAGGAGTTTCGCTGTGACAAGGAGCGCGACTGTGCGGATGGTAGTGATGAGTTGAACTGCGGTCATGAGCAGCAGCAGCCGCATGGCTCCTGGTCCAGTGCACGCCGAGCGTGTCGTCCCCATCTGTTCGACTGCCACGACGGTGAGTGTGTGGACATGACGCGAGTGTGCAACAATTTCCCCGACTGCGCCAATGGCAGCGACGAGGGTCCACAGTGTCTCACCGCCTGCCCCTCACAGGCCGCCGGAGGACATGCCACCTGCCAGCACAAATGCCAGGCCACTCCCACGGGTGCGGTGTGCTCCTGCCAGGCAGGCTATCGCCTGGACACGGATCAGCGTAGCTGCATAGATGTGGACGAGTGTGCGGAACAGCAGCCCTGTGCTCAGATCTGTGAGAATACCCACGGTGGCTATCAGTGTTCGTGTTATGAGGATTTCATGCTGCGTCAGGACAGAATCAGCTGCAAGAGCATTCAGGCCGGCGGCTCTCTACTCTTCACCAGCTACAATGAGGTGAGAAACCTAACCTCTGAGCCGGTGATGCTGACGGTGGCCTGGTCGACCAATGACACACGCATTTCCGGCTTCGATGTGGACATGGCCCAGCAGCTGGCCTACTTTAGCAGCGAGGAGCAGGATGTGTTGTACCAAGTGGACCTAAAGACCCATCACATACTCAAAGCCCTCACGCTGAAGTCACCCACCAAACTGGCCGTGGACTGGGCCACCCAGAACGTGTATGTCCTAAGTGGAGAGCATGAGCTGCATGTCTGCAATTTTGCAGCCAAAATGTGCGGACGTCTGATGCAACCCGCCAAAAAGCAGATGCATTTCAAGCATTTGGCCATAGACTCCTACCACTCGCGTCTCTTTCACCTGGTCAACCGCCTGGAGACGTTCAGTCTGCCCCTGAGTGAGGTCTACAGCTCCCGCTTGGATGGCAGCCGACGGGAACTGTTGCTGCACAAGGCGGCCAGCTATTTAACGGCCCTGACCACGGATCCGCATCAGCAAATGTTGTACTACGTGGACATGCACACACGCACCCTGGAGCGTCTCAGCTATCGCGCCAAACGCCATCGACCCGAAGTCCTTATCCAAAAACACAATGCCCTGACACGTCCCTCGGGCCTGAGCATCTACGAGAATCATGCCTACATTGTCAACCTGGGCTCCAAGGAGGTGGTGAGATGTCAACTGTTTGGTCCACGCAACTGCAAGGCCATCAACCTGAATGTTTTGAATGCTCAGGATGTGGTCGTGGCGGGCAGTTCCCGCCAACCGAAGCTGCTCACCCATCCCTGCCAGCATGCCCATTGCCATGGCATGTGCCTGATGGCCGACTATGGTTACGAGTGCATGTGTGGCCCTCATGTGGTTCCCGAGCATGAAGTGTGTCCACCCGAAATGAGCAATGAAATGGAATTAATGGGCTCAAACCAGGAGGAACTGGAGCACAGCAGCTTTTGGCCTGCGATTTTCATTGTACTCCTAATAGCTGTTGTCTGCGCGGCAGCTGGACTGGTTTTCAAGTACTACCAGTACAGACAACGTGGCCACAGGGATCTCAATATTAACCTGCATTTCCAGAATCCGTTGGCCAGCATCAACAACAAATCCAGCCAGCCGGAAGGGGAAACTGGGCACGGGGATGGCACCACCTCCACGTCCTCCTCGTTTGCGGCCGAACAGCCGACCATCATTCACCGAATGCTACGGTCAAAGCAAGCGTCGGCTACCGAAATGTTGCTACAGGACGCAAGGGTGAGTTGGATTCCTCCGTTGGAAGGTCAAATTATTCAATATTCTCTTTTTCAAACAGACAAACAGTGAACTACAAACGCTCGAACCTGGACGGACGGGAGGAGCAGCCGGAGCATTTGGACAAACGCTCATCATGGTGGGAGACTGTGGCGATGATGCCACCCTATCCGGAGGGTACGCAAGCGATGATGCGCATGCACGACTTGTGCCGTAAATAGAGAAAAATAATTGTTTGTATTTATTATTGTTAAATATTTTGTTTGTTTCTGTATTTATTCAAATGTTTAGATTATTTCAAATATATGGCCTACTTTTGGGCGTCTGAAAATGAAAAGAAAGTGTTACGGTCACACCAAGTCTGCGTAGATAATTATCTACCTGTGTCAAGTTTGTGAATCAGTGATGGCAACTTATGGGGATGGAGAAAAAGCTATTTGAAGCCAAAAAAAAAGCTAAACTTGGCTTTTGTGTTTTCAATGCAAATTAAACCAAAACTTGTATTTAAGATTGGGATTAACATAATTTCAGCAAGTTTAATCAAAATCGTACAACTAAAACAGAGTCTTGTTAAGAAAAACCTTTTTTGTTGTGTTGTTACTCAACAACGTGGAAAATTTTGGATTTAGGTGTGAAGCCTTTCAAAATACAGCTGGTACAAGAATTGAAGCCGAACGACCTACCGCAACGTAGAATTTTTGGTGAAATGGGCTCTTGGAAAGTTGGCCGAAGATCCACTTTTTTACCAAAGCTCATTTTTGGCTCAATGGGTACGTAAATAAGCAGAATTGTCGATTTTGGAGTGAATATAAGCTAGAAGCATTGCAAAAGCTACCAATGCATCCAGAAAAAGTCACAGTTTGGTGCGGTGTATGGGCTGGTGGCATCATTGGACAGTACTTCTTCAAAGATGATGCGAATCGTAACGTAACTGTGAATGGTGAGCGCTACCGTGAGATGATATCCAACTTTTTTTTTGCCCAAAATGCAAGAGCTTGCCTTGCATGACATGTGGTTTCAACAAGACGGTGCCACAGGAGGCGAGTTCGGTGAACATTTTATTTCACGTTCGGGAACGGTCAATTGGCGATTTAACGCCTTTAGACTATTTTTTGTGGGGCTATGTTAAAGCTCATGTCTTTACAGACAAGCCCGCTTCAATTGACGCATTGGAAGACAACATTGAAGCATTAATTCGTGAGATACCGGCCGAAATGTTGGAAAGAGTATGCCAAAACTGGACTAAGCGGTCAACATTTGCATGAAATAATCTTCAAACATTAAATTATATGGATTGTACCAAGGCATACTAAACAAGGTAGGCTTACTCGCTCTCTCAGAACTCCGTATATTTGTGTCAAAGAGAGCGACAGCGAGAGAGTAATATATTTCGATACAAAGCCTACTAAGCTAAGAAGTAAAACACAAATAATTCGTCCGCGGAGATGCTTTGCTTACAACAGTGTCTTACTGACTGAAATTTAACAAGTTGTCAAGAGAGATAGAGAGTAAGTGAGCTAGGGTTGGCGAAAATATATCAAAATATCAATATATCGATAATATTTTTTACGACTGATATATTTATATCGTGATTTTTTTTTTTTGACCAAATATCGAATATCGATTTTTTTTTTTGGGATATTTTTGATGATATTTGTGCGTAACTCTTTGATCTGGAAAATGGATTCAAATTTTATAAAAGCAAATTAGAGCGACATAAAAAAAGGCACAGCCAAGTGTTATTTGTGCGGAAAAGTATTTAAAGCAAGCGTTTGCAAGACCATATGTCCCGTCTGTTGACTTTTTGCAAACACTAGAGTCGCACAATAACTTTGGGTTGCCACAAACATCATGGGAAAGTTATTTTTAAAAAAACTATATTTTATCGAATTTTTATAGGGGGAATCAACAAAATTAAGCAAAATGTAAGCTAATCTTACATTTACTAATAACCCAATTGGATATATTCGGTTTCACGGCCGTGCTAGCTCAATTTTTCTTATTTTGACATTAAAATTGCTTAATTTTTTGGAAAAAAAGTCACTTTAGATTACATGTTCTTTCGCTATCTAGAATATTTTTAATGGTACAAAGGGGTATACATGAATGCGTAAGAGACCATGAGAAACTATTTCAATGCAATTACCTGTAAGTTTTTGCTTCGCATTATAGCAGAAACCACATAAATATAATGATGGAAAAAAACTGTCCCGTGCGACATGTCCCGTGCGAAAATGCTTAAGCTTACATTTTGAAAAAACTGTAAGTTATTTTTGGGTGAAATAAAATCCATTTTAAAGAGACACCACTGCACTACATTCTAATATATATCGCATTAATATATTGCCTCAGGATTCACTGAAATCGGCGTTTAAATGATTTCCCGGGAAAACCACTTTTATTTGTGTCCCGTGCGAATGTCATGTTTTTTTGCGATTATCTTGAAAAACCAAAAATTTTCCAAAATCGATCTTTTTCATCAGTTGTAGGGCTGTTGAAGAGCTATGAGTTAAGCCTATTGTGAAAATAAAAATCCGATTTATTTTGACTTTTTTGAATGTTTAAATGCGTATGATTGTCCCGTTCGACGTCATGGAAATGCCCATATTCAAAATTATTATCCCAAATGGATTTTTAAAAATGCGAAATACCTTAGATTATATAGCTTTTTTTTGTCGAGCAATGACTTCGGTAAAAAAAGCAATTTTGAAATTACTTGAAACTTTAAACGCGTTTATCTCGAAACCACGGTTTTTAAAATGGTGCCCACGTTTTCTCAAGTACTACCGAACCGATTTTGATGATGTAGGGCAGGGGTGCCCAGAACGAGCTTACCAGCGCGTCAAAAACCATACACATACGCCAAATATATTTCAAGTAATAACAACAAAATGAGATAGAGAGAGAGTACCGATTTTTGTTTGTGTGTATGTGTGGTCGTTGCTAGGCAAATCATACTCGATAGCGCGACAAGCGTTCAGCCGTACGCATAAGCAATTTGTTGTTGGGTTCGAGTTTGCGAGAGACAAAGGAGAGAGAGAGAAGACAGACACATATGATGTTGTTGTTGCAGGCCAGAGCGCGACAACAACAAAGCACAGAGTAGGCATAAGAAGGGTTTTTGTTTTTTTGCTGGCTTACGGCGTGCGCAAAATGTATTTGAACAACAACACATGCGTGTCTTGCGCAATGGGCATGGGCGCCCCTGACGTAGGGCTTTATGGACGCAGAATTAACATGGCTATCGTCCCTACTTCAATCTTTGAGAAAAAAACTACTATTTTTTTTGTACACTGGACTGCAAAAAAATGGTCAAAGATCGATTTTTCGTTTTTTAAAGGCCGCCCTTTTTTAAATTCAATTTTATTTTCACAATTCTGCTACGGACGATAATGGCATTCATACTAACAAACTTCCCATCTGATAATTGTAACTCCCGGAAACGTGGATACCATCGACACATCTTTTTTTGGAAGAGCCTACTTTGGATCCCGAGAACTTTTTGAACAGCCCTTGCATTCACAAATTTTTAATTTTGTGTTTTTTATAATGATTTGTACAATCAAATACAAAAAAACATAATTACAAAAATTTATTTTATTATTTTGAATTTGAATGAGTTTAAATGTGTAGCATACTCTTAAATGCACTAAAGGTAAATTGTGTTAAATTAAAATATATTACATATTTTTATTAATTAATTTTTTGTTTTTATTTAGTTGTTTTTTTAGTATTGAATATAAAGAAGAGATAAAATTGGGGGCAAAATTGGTGAAAGTAGTCAGATTGACTGAAAATCCTCTGCAGGGTGGGCAGTCAAGTTCAAAAACTGCTTGGGTCAATATCTCATAAGCCATTAGACATATCAAGACATCAACTTTTTTTTAGTTATCTGGTTCATATATATTCTTCTATGCAAGAATTGGGTCAAATCCAACTACAAGTTTTTTTTTCTATAATTAAAAAACGATAAAGTTAAAATATTTCTCGATTTGGATTAGGATTATCAATATAGTTTTTTGTTGCTTTTTTAAATTATGTGCGTTAAGCTCAATCTTTTAAGATAATTTCGTCGAGCTAGGCTGGTGTATAAATGCCAGAGCTTAGTCCAAAAATTTAGAATTCGGGCCCGCTGTGGGCTGGTTGGGAAATCATAAGTAAAATGGAAGAAAAGGGGAGGGTAAAGATTAAAAGGGTTTGTTCAAACTATTCCTTTTACGGATCGAGGTAGCTTTCTTCCAGATGGGTCCAAGGGTCTAGTGTTGTGAGATTGGTGGGTTCTAGGGGTCGGTTGAAGAGGTGGACATTTACTTGTCACCTCTTGGCTTATCCTTGCCATATAGTTATTCATAAAGCTGTTTCGGCCAGAGCGTAATTGGGTCAGAGTGGATCTCGCATGTGTGGAATGGTGGTTGCTACCTTCAAGGTACGTTTCTTTTGGTGGAGATTATGGAGCAGTCGTCCGCATAGAAGGTTAGTTTAATGCCTTTCGGCGGGTGTGGGATCTTCGCAAAGTAAAAATTGAACAGTAAAAGTGACAGGGCTCCTTCTTGCGGGACTCCTTGCTTCACTATCCTTCTTAGCTCATCCAGAGTCTATCAGGTTCGATTGCTCTGGCTTCCTTGAAGGCTCTTTCGACTTCCTCAGCACTGAAAGAAATGTGGTCGTTATCATTATTGAGGTTGCGGATCATCCTTAGGGTTTTCTTTTACCGGTTATCCGTCCTGTATGGATGAGGGGCAAATTGACTGTTGAAGGCCGAGGTGCATTTTGTTGGGTTAGGTGATGCTGTTTTACCGAGGGACACAGCTTGCTTTAGAGCTATTTCGAGCCTTTGTCTAGCTCATCCAGTTTCTGGAGCCCCGCTGACTTCCTGGGGACATTAACTATTCTTGGCATTATTTAATAAAACTACTTTTAGCCAAATGTTGCGCATTCCTCATTTAACGGGAAAAAAGCTAATGTGACATCACTGATTTTTTTACCAGAAGGTTGAATGTAGCTCTAAGCTCTGGTCTCACTAATATCAGCAACCTTGTTTTTGCCAAATTATTTTAAATGCAAACAATCAATTTCCTTCATACACAACAAAGTTAAACGTGTTTATTTGGTTCTGTTGTTGTTCCTTCTCGCTCCTTCTCTCTTTCTCTCTTTTAGGCATGTGTGTGTGTGTGTGTATTGTGTGCGACAACATTTCGCATTTGGGGGAAATTCTTACATGATAATTTTTCTATTTTTGTTTTTTTTTTGTTAATAATAGTTATAGTCAACAGCTAGCAGTCCACCTGGGGTCATTTACATGTTGCCAGAGCTCTGTTTTTGCAAAATCTGTGCAAAACGTTGTGTTATCAGCACCGAGGTATCAATAAAGCGATCCACGCAATTGCTTAGGCAAGTCTCGGTGGCATGGTCCAGTTTGGTGCTTGGCTTGCCAATGCATTTCTCCCAGCAGATTTCATTGAATTCGTGTATCTGTGTAACAAATGACATTAGTTTAAGTGTATAAAAATGCATATTATGCCCTGGACAACATACCTGTGCATTGACTGCCGCCTTTTGTTTCTCAATCATAAGAAACTCTTGCAGTTCCTTATCGTTGGCGTTAATATTCTCAAAGTCGGACATGGCTGCTAAGTAATGTTTTATTGTGATTTTCAGTGAACAATTTTCGGAATAGTTCTGCTCCTGATACTTGAATTTATATATTTTAGGTTATATAAAGACACTGACAATGTTGGTGTAGCAGAGTTGTCGAGTTGTGTGAGAAATCTAACAAAATTTTTGTGGTATGACCGTAACGGCCTACTTGATTTGGGTTTTTGGGGTATCGGTCAGTCACGAAGTAAATTATAAATTGTTTTCACACCAAACTCAATATATGATTTTCAAAATGTAAAAATAAAACTGAATGATCTTAGGTAGAGCACAAACTATATGAAACAACTATCGGAAATGATTTTTAGTATATATAACTATTATATGCCAACATTTAAAACCATTTCACAAAATTTTAAACAAACAAAAACATCTTAAGTCTCACTTAATTACAATTTGGTTTTTTATTTTCTTTAAATATTACGCCATAGCTGCCACATTTGGGTCTCATTTGTGCAATCCAATCAGATTTCAGCTAAAAAATAAATCTTTTCCCATCTCTAAGTATCTGGTCACCTTATTAAAAAACGCTCATCTCTAGTCACTTCAAACCGCCTCGCTGGCGCACTCGGCACATTTGTATTTAGTTTTTATATATTGCTCCTGCTGACCAGAAAATTGCATTGATATCGTAATGGCTGCTGCAAGTGGAGAGCTATCAAAGAAGTAAGTCCATAGTAATGGCTCCCTAACATATTTTTGGGGTTGTCCAGAAGTGAGGTTAAGTTGCAGTGAAACCGTTTTAGTTGCTGTTAGAATTCTCTGGCAGCAAGTTCTGTTTTTTTGTGGCGTCCAATAATGTTTAACCGCTGTCTTTGGAGGCTGTCGCAAGCAGTCCAGCCCTTGGCTGTTGTGCGTGGCTACCAAGTGAGCGGCGGCATGCTAATGGCTCCCAGCAAGCGTACCAAAATGTGTGTACGAAATGGTGAAATAACATGGTGAGGCATCTAACAATTGTGTCTCCTTTCAGTGAGCTTAAACGTCGCCTGAAGGCCGAACAAAAGGCCAAGGAGAAGGCTGAGAAGGAGGCCACTCGTGCTCCCGAGACGAAAAAGGCCGCCGCCGTTATCAACGAGGAGGAGATCTCGCCCAATGAATACTTCAAGTTGCGCTCGGCAGCTGTCCAGGAATTGAAGCAATCCCCCGACTCGCATCCCTATCCCCATAAATTCCATGTCAGCATCTCCCTGGAGAACTTCATTGGACAGTATGCAGCCGAGCTGAGCGATGGCGAAACTCTGGATAAAGTGAATGTTAGTGTGGCCGGACGTGTCCATGCCATACGCGAATCGGGAGCCAAGCTCATTTTCTACGATCTGCGTGGTGAGGGTGTCAAGCTGCAGGTGATGGCCAGTGCCAAGTCCTATAAGAGTGAAGCTGCCTTTGAGACGGACACGGCCAAACTAAGACGCGGTGATATTATCGGTGTCCAGGGACATCCCGGCAAGACCAAGAAGGGTGAACTGTCCATTATGCCCACGGAGATTCAACTGCTGTCGCCCTGCCTGCACATGTTGCCGCATTTGCATTTCGGTTTGAAGGACAAGGAGACGCGCTTCCGTCAGCGTTATTTGGATCTGATCCTGAACAACAAGGTTCGCGAGAACTTCCAGATACGCGCCAAGGTAAGCAAATGCCACAACAAGGTTCCAGAATAACCCATAACCTCTCGCCCCAGATCATCTCCTATGTGCGCCAATTCCTGGACCGTTTGGGCTTCCTGGAGATTGAGACGCCCATGATGAACATGATTGCTGGCGGTGCCACAGCCAAACCCTTTGTTACCCATCACAATGAGCTGAAAATGGATTTGTTTATGCGCATTGCCCCCGAGTTGTATCACAAAATGCTGGTGGTTGGCGGCCTGGACCGTGTCTATGAGATTGGCCGGCAGTTCCGGAACGAGGGCATTGATCTAACCCACAATCCAGAGTTCACCACCTGTGAGTTTTATATGGCCTACGCGGACTATGCCGATGTTATGGACATCACCGAGCAAATGGTTTCGGGCATGGTCAAGTCCATACGCGGCTCCTACAAAGTCATATACCATCCCGAGGGACCAGATGGTCCCGAACAGGAGCTGGACTTTACCCCTCCCTTCCGACGTGTGTCCATGATTAAGACTCTGGAGGAGAAGCTGCAAGTGAAGTTCCCCGGAGCGGACACTTTCAACACACGCGAAACGAATGAATTCTTATCTCAGCTGTGCGTCAAGCATCAGGTGGAGTGTCCAGCGCCCAGGACCACGGCCCGTTTGCTGGACAAACTGGTGGGCGATTTCATCGAAGAGACCTGCATCAATCCCACCTTCATATGTGAGCATCCGCAAATTATGTCGCCGCTGGCCAAATATCATCGCAGTGCTCCGGGACTGACCGAACGCTTTGAGCTGTTTGTGGCCAAAAAGGAGATCTGCAATGCCTACACCGAGTTGAATGATCCGGTGGTGCAGCGCGAGCGCTTCGAACAGCAGGCCAGCGACAAGGCGGCCGGCGATGATGAGGCCCAAATGGTGGATGAAAACTTCTGTACCGCCTTGGAGTATGGTTTGCCACCAACTGGAGGTTTTGGCATGGGTATAGATCGGCTGACCATGTTCCTAACCGACTCGAACAACATTAAGGTGAGGACGACTGAATGAATATAATCCATTTACTTTTCTCATTTTTGAACATTACAGGAAGTACTCCTGTTCCCAGCCATGAAACCAGAGGAACCCAATCGTTCCGCTGTCCCCGAAACAACCACAACACCTGCTCCAAAACAATAGGTAACAGCTGCCCCAGTCAAAATCGAGTACTCCTAATCCTTGATAACATAAAACAAAGTTTTAAATTATTCATTGAATAAAAATTATGGCATTTTGTTTCAATTTAAATTTTTACTCTGTTATTTCAAAAGCTGGAATACCTCAATCAATCTTTAAAGCCGGGAAATACAAAAATTGCTGAGATAAACTGAAATAGTACTGCCGGAAAATTTCTAAAACACAGGCAAAATAATACTACAAGCTTTTGATGAAAATTTGGATAAAAAGTTATAGTTCAAGAACCCAATAGAACCTGTATTTAGATTCCACGAACTGGACCCTGAACCGAACTTTTCAAACACTCGAAGCCGGATCCAACGTATACCTAGTAAAGTAAAATGAAGTAAATTTCTTATGAATTTTTATGACCGAACAACACCAAATTATGGTAAAGAATCCCTTGAAATGATCATTTAAAATGAAGCTTAGAAACTTAATCCGAGCTATTTTGACAAGGAAATAACACATAAGTCAAGTTGAAAAATCGAAAAGCTAATTTCGTACATAATTAGCAAATAATTACAAACATTTTTAAATAAAAACGGCTTTATTGTTTATCCAAATACTTTTTCTTCTTGAGACACCTCCACAACATTTTAAGCGGATCAACCGCTCCGTACGGCATAGGAAAACGTTCACCACGCCACCGTTGGGTGCTAAACCAGGGCCTTACGCCGGATGATCCATCAATCCCAGTCTCACCAATCAGTAGCGGATCCAGGGGGGGCTATAGGGGCTGAAGCCCCCCTTAGAGCCCAAATATCTTAATTCACCCAATATATGCAAAGAGCAAAATAAGTAATTAAGAATTTTAGAAAAAATATGCAAAAACTAAGATTGTTTTAAAAAGGCATAAGCAGTAGAGATTTCGAAATATCGATATCTAAGTCTTGTAGAATATATTTTTGGTGTGTATTTTTGTTAGTTTCGGCCACAAAAGGGAGGTTTTCTGAAGGCATTCTCTTGGATAGTTAAGTGGCGGTGTGTCGCCCAGCGGTTAGCGTGCTGGACAGCTGGGTGGGAGGTCGTGTGCTCGATGCCGCCGGAACATCTAATAATAAGAGTTTTTACTTTCTTTAGAAAAAGCTTTACACATCCGGTCACCTTCACCACCTATTGGCGCCAGCTGTGATGTAACTAGCCATGAAAAAGCAAATTCTCAAACTTTGCCGTTCGGACTCGGCGTTAAACTGTGCATGTATTCCTTTCTCTTGTGCAAACAATTTAAAAGCACATACACCAAAAAATTGAGAGACGCTTGGGTTGGCCCCTTTGTAGCTGTATCCCTAATTTTACATTCTCTTGGAATATGGGTTGAAATATTACGACCGATCGTTGGCAATTCGGTGGAATATTTAATAATTTGATTAACCACTGTTCCTTACATGGCAACAGTTTGCAAGAAGATTCATTCTAATCGATTCCTGTCAGCTCTTCACCTTGCGTCACTGAACGAACAGTTGTCGCTTGATGAGAATGGTTGTTGTATGCACCAAAAACATGAATGCGTGTGCACATTCGCCGAGTTGCTTTTTACATTATTGGAGAATTAGAAAAGCTTAAGAATGATAGAGACAGCGAGACATCATCAAAAGCGGCACATCTCATGAGTGCGATTGGCAAAACGGAGTTTCTGAACTCTTTGCATGTTTTTACTGATTTTTGAAAAAAAAGGCAAAAAAGTTGCAGACGAAATGTCACTTGAGTTGAAAATTCCTCGATTATATGGTCGTCAAAATAAGCAACAGCTTACGCTCGAGTATACGACGCTTTTTTACCCCCCATGTTAAATAATTTTTTGCAAATACTAAGAATGAAGTATCTAAAAAGAAACTAGTAAATATTTAGTATACCACCGTTCTAAGCAACAATTTTGTAAAAAATGTCATCGATGGGCCGCGAACTATAAAGAATTTTTATACAACAAAGTCGAGTAGGTCATCCACGGGTTCCTTTTTAATGAAGTTTTTAAATTTGCGGGTTTTGTACTAAGAAAATGTGAACGTTAAAACTTAACCACGTAGCTTAAATGCAATAGCATTTCCAAATTTATAAAACTAACCAAAATTATGTACAAACATGATCTTAGTGACGTGTACGACGTTTTTTGATTTAAAATAGGTTTTACTTAAAGGTTACATTTTTTAAATATGCCCTACACATCCTGCGAAGTTTTTCAATGTTTATTGTTTGAGCAGTTTGTGGATACTCACTAAAAAATCCTTCTTCACTCGCGACTTCTAAAAAAATCGCCTGCGGCGCTATTTATTTTTCTAGTTTTACCTTCAAACTAAGGATTGAAACCGAAACATATTTAGGTTTCGCTCAAGGCATATACATGTATTGGTCAAAAACTTTTTATACTCTGTGCCACAGAGTGAATGAGTGCGCAGTTGCACTCTAGAGGTAAGACAAAAATTGTTCAAAAAAATGACAAAAAAACAAGTTCTTTATTTTTACCTTGGGAAACTTATTACCTTCAGAGCATATCGACTTTTTTTATGAGATGACGTATCTATTCTGAGAAGCACAATAAGATCCGAACAATGTTGAGTGATTTTGAGTGCCCTTAGCCCGATTCTGCGATTCTTAAGTAGAAAAATAAAAATAATTTTTTTGTTTTTTTTTTATATTTTTCTAGTCGTTTAAAAATGAAATTTCTTGGATTTTCGAGCAAAAATCGATTTTTTTAAATATTCTTGTTTGTTGAATTCAAACTACTGAACCGATTTAAAAACAATGCTCCACGCAATTATTGGCAGCTGCATTACCTTTCGATTTATTTCTTACTTGACTCTATCTGACAATTATGAACTGAGATATGGCTTAAAATGTAAGAGTACCTACCAAAAAAATTTAAAAAATTAATATTTCAAAAACGGAGCCATGAAAAATTTTTTGAAATCGATTTTTCAGATCACCATTCCAAACTATACTAAGAAAAAAATTTCAGCTAAAATGGGTCATTATACCCTTGCAAAGGGTATTATAATTTTGCCCAGAAGTTTGCAACGCACAGAAATATTCATTTCCGACCCTATAAACTATATATATTCTTGATCAGGACGACGAGCTGAGTCGATTGAGCTTTGTCCGTCCGTCTGTCTGTCTGTTTCTACGCAAACTAGTCTCTCAGTTTTAAAGCTATCGAGCTGAAACTTTGCACAGAGTCCTAGCATTACTGCACACTGCTAATATGTCGGAACCGACCGGATCGGATGACTATATCTTATAGCTCCCATGGGAACTATCGGTCGAAAAGTGGGTTTTATTTGGAAAATTTTTTTTTAATCTCTGATGTATTAAAACATTTGCAAGGGTATATAAACTTCGGCAAAGACGAAGTTAGCTTGGCCTTCTCGTTTTTTTTTTTAATTTTTGTAAACTAGTGTAATTGGCCCACATTTTGATGAAAGATTAGCTAAATAGCCATGATCACAGACTTTGACTTAATTCTTAAACTATTATTTCACAGTTGATCAAATATGGCAGAAAAATTCCCTAATTTTGCCTATTTAAATAGGCTTAAGCCAAACTTTTATTGAAATATGTGGAAATTTTTTGCCTGTGGGAACTTAACACGAGATGAATATTTATTATGTATAAATCCTTTTTGAATCTGATTGATTTAAAAAAACCTTTTTGACAGCGTCGCTTTTTTGCAGTACTTTACCTCCAAGTTTTTTACCTCATTGACAACATTCTGTGAAAAATATTGGAAAAATTGATAATAATTGTGAAAACGGACCTTGCAAAAATTAGTAAAATATTGCTATGCTCTGCGGTCAAACGTGTCAGTTCTCTCTATATATATATATCCCGCGAGATCCTTTTAATGTTTTGTGTGGGTATGACTTTTGGAAAAACTCTTTGTCACCAAAATTATAATTCTCCTTTTTAATGACCACTCAGTCTGCCCCGCACTTAAAAAATTTATAGATTGTTAAAAGCAAAATTTTGATTTAAAAATAAACACGTTTGATCCCAAATTCGATTTCGATCGAATCAGGCGACTTTTAACTTCAAAATCCCAATAACCTTCATTCGATCCTCTGAATGGCAAAAAATTCGACCGAATTCCTTAATAGTTTTTTAGAAACCACAACTCTTACCGATTCCGGTTTATTGGATTCGGATATGCGAACAGGCCTGAAAGATTTAAAAAGAAACCATGGCTGCCCGCAGAAACTTTATTAGATGTTAACTCTTAGTTCGCGGTCCATCCAAGGAATTTTTTGAGTTAATTGAGACTTATACTAGGGAATTACCTGTTGAAAAGCATATACATTAGGGCGGGTCAAGTTTTTTATGCGATAAGCGTATAGCAGATTCGGAATCTGCGATGAATTCTAAGAAAATTTCACGGAGAAACCCCATGTCTAAAATGAATCCTAGCCACCGCTGCGAAGCATGAAAATTTAGGGTTCGTTATATTTTGGTACAATGGTATATTGTCATGCTTCGCAGCGGGGGCTAGGAATTAATTTTAGACATGTTGTTTCTTCGTGAAATTTTCTTAGAATTCATCGCAGATTCCGAATCTGCTATATGCTTACCACGAAATTTTTTGAACGAAAATTCTTAATATTTTTTTTAAATTTTCTTAAGGAAAGCCGGAATACTTAACTATTACCAATAACAATAAATAAAACTGAAAAATGAAAAACATACAAAAAACTGTCTGAAATTCATCACCCCCCATTGCAAAAAGCTATCTACGCCACTGCATGGAAACTTGCTATTAATAGCGAAAAATCAAAAATACTTGTAGTATTAAATGGAAGAGGAAGATTTGCCCGAAACGGAAATTGGACACAGTTGGAGGTGTTAAAACCGTTTAGTACCACTGACGAGCAACAAAAGCACGCAGAGCTTAAGAGGAAGGATACACAAGTGGCAATAAGAACGTGGAATGGTCTGCTGAAACGAAATACAAAATGTACCAGGCGATAGCCAAAGCGTTCACGTGTTATGCCGCTCAAGTATGTGGTTCCGAATCTTATGGGGATGTTGAAAGTAGCCAACGCTATTTCATTAAAAGAGTTTTCCACCTTCCGGAGAATACTCCATCTGGAAACTGGCCTCGCTGCATTATTCACATACACATTAGACATCCACTTCAAATGAGTCCTTAAATCCTGAAACATGTCGGACCGACAATACCCAAAATTTTTGTGCTGGGGGGTTTCTTCTTCTAAGGTTTCCTGAATGGTAACAAAATCAACATCAGAGGATTACACATAAACGTGTTTCGATTCTCCTTTTATTAAAGTAAGAAAAAAAAAAGGTGTAATTTATTCAGTGATAACCCTTCCGAGGTTAGACAAATGTTAAACATAAACTTGGAGCTTGGGGTCGCTGCTACCCACTTAAACTGGGTAAATGACAATTTGGTTTCCATGTTTTCTTTTAGAAATACGGCTCATCCGTGGGCTTCTTGTAGACGCGACCCTTTTTGCGCATATACTGATTGATGAAATCGTAGGATTTGTGCTTGACAGACTCGGTGCAGGCCAAAGGGTTGCCGGTCAGGTCGCAGTAGCGCATCTCTTTGGTGGTAATGTGATGGCTCAGCTGAGGGGGAGGGAGGAGAAAGGCATTTAAGATGGGTTCTTCTAACGAACTGAAGTCACTTACCCGCTTGATGAGGAACTTGTAGTCCTCGTCACAGGTGATGCGACCCAGCTGACAGCTCTCCTTGCGATAGGGACGCAGAAAATCGGCCACATGGCCGCTAATCTCAAAACGAAACTTGTCGCTGGCCTCGCGTCCGCTGCTCGAGCTGTTCAATAGACTGAAAGAGAGAGGGACAGAGATATTAAGCGTAACCAAGATTAGGGGCTAGTAATTACCTTTTGCTCTTCTTGCTGCTGCCGCTGCGCTCCACGCGATGCTTCTTGCCATGCTCGGCCATGGGAGGGGGCATGGGCAGCTTACGTTTACCCAATTCGGCGGACTTACTGGTTCCCGGCTCCATATTGAGCACATCCAGTTCATCCACCTGCGTCTCTCCGGTCACTATGGCATCTATGAGTGGCATTTCGACATCCTCCTCTGGCATTAGGGTGGCCAATGGAGCGGCAGCCTCCTCATCGGAGGAGTAGAGATAGCCCTGTATGGGCAGGGGATTATCACTTTGTGTGTCCTGCCCGGGCACCCCAGCCGCCTGTTCTGTACGCCGGCGGCGATAGATTTCCTTTCGGCGTCGTATTTTCTCCTTGTTCTCCTTGTACTTTCTCGACTCCAGTTGATTGTACAGACGGTCCTCGTCTCGCCGTGGACTAATCACACAGATGGACACCAGACGACTGCGTCGCAGCTCGCGGCGTTCCTTGATCTTGCCCTCAATGTACTGGGACAGTGATTTGTTGCTCAAGGAGCCCACATAATCCACATCTATGTTGATCAGCTCGCTGGCCAGTAGCTCGGCATCGACTTGCAGTTCCTGCAGCGGTTCACGCTCTTGCTCCTCCGCGGGGACCAGCTGCTGTAGCCGTTGCTCGGGACTGGGCGGCTCCCATTGGGAGATACGCTCACGCAGATTGTAGTAGTAGATGTCACCGTCTGGAGTCAAACGCCAGTGCCAGGCAGGCGGCAAGGGATCCACCCCAGCGGGCAGTTTATATTCCACCGCTGCAGGATCGGGCTGTTCGTGATGCTCGGGCACATCGACCAGGCATCTGGGTGGCTTGGGCACCGGCAAATCTTCGCTGTTGAACCACTCGCCGGTGTCCGTGTTCTGATAGAACGGCAGCAGTTTGGGATCTGTGTTCAGATCCAGGCCAAAGTACTCACAACGCTGCTCATGCTCACGCCAATCCTCGCTGCACACACGCTTCTCGGCCTCATCCTGGGCCACCTTGCGCTCGAAGAGCGTGCGCCGCAACTCCTTGGATATGGCCGAGCGATCCGAGCGTCGTCGCTCCGCATTGGCACCCGAATTGCTGGTGATCGAACCACCTTGGCTGCTGGTGTTGGTGCTGCTGCTGCAGATGGTATTGTTGCCGCTCATGCGGCCTCCAGATTTGCGGCCATTTCTAAAGCGATCCTGTCGAAAACGATCCGTCTCCCTATCCCTATCCTCGAGTGTGGCCGCCACATGATGACTACGATCCGCCTCCCGTTCATGCTCTTTCATTTGCTCGATGCGTTCACGCTTGGGTATGCGAAAGATCTCGGGCAGAGCCACCCACTTTTGCAGCAGAGCCAAAATGCGGCTCTGATCCACCTCCGTGGCGTCCGTTTGAGGGGTACTCCACAGCTGAACACTCTGGAAGACCCGGCTCTCATTCAACATGGTCTTGTTGGGTATGGGCAGGGATTCCAAAGCCTCTAGCAGAGCCAAACGTAGCTGATTATCGCTGCCGCTCTCACTGATCCAGGCATGCAGCAGTCTGAGGCCGTGGTAGTCCAGGAACAGGCGTCGACAGGGCATTTCACCACGCGTGAGCACGCCCAGCAATTGGAGACGGGTCTGCAGCAGTTTGGCACGCACCATGCAGCGTGAGAAGCGCAAGGTGTCGAATTGGTTCTTCAAGCCGCTGCGCGTTAAGCGTGCCAGTTCCTCCAACACATCAGGATCCTCCAGCATGACCTTGGGCGCACGTGGAGCCGTGGATTTGCCACCGCTGCCGCCGCCACCACCACCACTTGGTCGTAGCCAGCGTCCCGCCTTGTACTCTCGATCCTTAGCCTTGGGCTGCTCCTTCTTCGTCTTGCTCTTGCCTGTACTTAGTTTGGCCTTCATTTTGGTGGCCTTGGGCTTGGTCAGCTTGAGGCTGCCCGCTTTCTTGGCCGGCTCCAGCTCGGGCTCCTCCTCATACTCCTGATCACTCTCAGTCTCGCCATCCACTTGCTCGCCCTCATCCGAGTCCGGCTCGCCGCCTATCCAGCCACGGCAATTGGTGGCCTCGCAGTAGCAACGCTGGGCATCGCGTCCATAGCGCTGATACTGATAGTCAAAGGTTATCTCCTCGCCCGGCAAAATGTTCTTCAAACTGAAGAAACCAATGCGCAGTTCACCATTCACCGTCCATTTCTGGGTCTCGGCATTGGGATCGCAGCTGTGATTGATGTATCTGGATATGTTACCCCTCGAGGTGGCATCGATAATGGCCTCGCCGCGCAAAGCCATAAAGTAATAGTGCCGGTTGCGATCCCTTGAATACAAATGCTGACGTCGTTCGAACTCCTCGCTATCGATCACCTCACCCACATATTCCATTATAAATTCACCCGGCGGTATCTGCAGTTCTGCGGTAATGCCGCAGCCCTTCTTCTCGGTGCGAAAGACGCGACAGGGCCAGCATTGGTGCTGCTGGAAACGTTTGTTCGTACAGCGTTCGCCATTGGTGCACAGTGGACCACATTCGATCATCAACATGCGATTGATGCAACCAGCTCCGCAGCACAGATGACCCTGGGCCTCCTCGTCGCCGGTGAGAAAGCAATCGCATTGCATTTCCGCATTCTCTTGACTGACCTGGCAAACGAGATGGGAATGGATATAATTAATAGGGAAATTTTTAAAAAGTGGAAATGTTAACGTAAACGAAAATCCAAAACTCGAAATATCAAGAATTAATGGAAAATTGCAACATCCCCTTTTTCATAGAAGTCTTTGGAATTGTTTGAAAATAACCGCAGACACTGTAAATACAATGGACGAGACAGACAGAAACAAGTAAGAGCGTTGCGGTCGAGTGCCCCGACGGCAAAATACCCTGAACCAAGTAATGTGGTTGCTATAGGCGCTCAGTCTTCTCCGAACTGTGCTAGCAAAAAGTACAAAATTACTACAATAAAATTGTATTAAACATAAAGCTTTTAGACTTGGTTATTTTTATTCAAAACTATTAATATCAGGTTCCACAATACATGCAAAAATTTGTGGCTCTTACTCTAATAGTCTGTGAGATCAACGCGTTTATACATAGAGAATTGATGTAGGTTCAGTTCGGGACTTTATTATGCTATAAACAAGATACCGCTCAATATTTTTCAAAGATTGAACATTTATTGGAAAGGTTGTTTCATGCCATTTGTTTATAAAAACTATTTCTATCAAATATTTTCAATTGTTTCGGCACGCAATGTTAAGTGATTGGTTCTTCGAGAAAAATTGAATCGGAAGACTTGGATGATAGTTGCGCCCTATCGAATAATCAGCAAATATGGAGATGTGAATTGGCCTCCAAGAAGCTGAGATCTGACACGGTCAAGGACAAACAATCCTGAAACAATTGATAAGTTGAAGAACGAGATTCAAGTTGATATTGCTGACATTCGTGTAGAAACAATTGAAAATTTTCTCAAACCTCTGAATTCACGAAAGGCGTCCTTCGAGCCGCTTCATCCACTCGGCTTAAGTGTCCCCTTGGGACTAACCCTTACCTATATGGCATACATGGATTAAGTTCTATGTACCAAATATTGCCAAGTATAGGGAAAGTATTGGAGGCTTCCCTTGGAAGGAAAGGTAATAGTAGTAATTATTGTTATTCACAATTGTTTGTTAAAGGACAGCTTAAACTACCGGAGTGGCAGGAGGCAGCAATGCCACACATGTCGTTTTTGCTTTGGTTCAGCACAAAGTGTTTCTACGGAAGTCACGGACGAAATCTTCAAATCTATGCCGATCAAACAGTCGATTGTCCATAAAGCACCCACTGCCTGTTGGAGTCAATTATGGAAAAATTATTAAGAAGGACCTAAAACCATTTATATAAGTATTTGCGTTTTCTTTTCTTTCTTTGCATCTCTTTTGCAAGTAAGGGTTAAGGGCTAATGACCACTCCAAGGTGTCTTTACTAGCGTTTCTTGCAACACATATTAGGCATTTAAGCATTTTGAAGCATTTACATAAGATAAGTTAACTGCATGAAATGAATAGATGTACTCGGTTTTTGGTTGACCATTTTTTGCACCTGCTATAGACGTAATAATGTGCAGAGATGTTGAAAACTTTTTACAAGTATCGAAATACCAAGTTTTATAAACATATTGAAGGAATAACTTTTTTATTTTCAGATTTTTTTGCACGTGACATAAGACAAGTGTCTACAACAAGTGTCCCCTGATAATTCAATCGAGTTATTTGGTTTTCATTATTTGATTGTTCGGATTTGATCATTTAATTTAGTTATTTTGCTGCTTTGCAAAATAGAAAGATTAAAGAAACTCATCTAGGACCAAGAAATATAACTCATAACTTCATTCTCGAAGAGACTAGGTTCTCTAGGTCCCAACTCGTGAGACAAAAGTGTGGCCAATGCTGAGTTACTTTCGATTTAGGATTCAGAAAAAAAAATAGAGGCCAGCTAACTTCGGCTCGACCGAAGTTTATATACCCTTGGATCTTGATATGCCGACAGTTTGTATGTCAGCTATACTATATAGTGGTCCGATCTCGACAAATCTTGTTGAAATTATGTAAAATCTTGAAAACTTATAAATACGAGCGCTGGGAGCCATAACATTAAAAACAAAGTTTCTCTAATAAGTTACTTTTTTGAGACTATAGCTTTTGTTGGCAGCTATACTATATGTGGTCCGATTTTGACAAGGCTTGGTGAAATTATGTGAAATCATTAAAACTATAAATACGAGCGTTGGGAGCGATAGCATTGAAAACAAAAAAGTTTTTCTCACTAAAACTAGTTTTTCAACCGATCGTTCCTATGGCAGCTATATGCTATAGTCATCCGATCCGGCCGGTTCCGACAAATGTGCATGCGTATTTGTACCAAAAAACTTCGTGCAAAGTTTGGTTAAGATTGCTTTAAAACTGACGGAGGAGATAGCATAGAAACAGACGGACATGGCTATATCAACTCAGCTCGTCATGCTGATCAGGAATATATATACTTTATGTGGTCGGAGATGCTTCCTTCTATGCGTTACAAACATCCGGACAATTTTAATATACCCTCTCCAAGGGTATAAAAATTGTTATGGGACGGAAAAACTTACAGAGAAGTTGATTGCTTAAAAAGGAGCTTAAAATAAATGCGACGGACACATATCTTAGGCAGGCTTTTGCCTGCAACCCAAGAAAGGTTCCACTTTTAAGCGCGTCACACTTTACGAAGCGCATGAAGTTTGCCAGGGATCAGGCAAATTGGACATCCCAACAACGTTGGAATATTCTATGGTCAGATGAGTCCAAAGAGGTTATGTTTGGTGGAAACCAGCAGACAAACCCCAGTACATCACAAAAACCATGAAGCATGAAGGGTGTAGTGTAATTGAATTGGCCTGCTTCTCGTACAATGGAGTAGGTCTAATACAATGGATAAAAACCAACATGGATCAGCACAAGTACGTGAATATCATGGAGACAGTAATGCTACCCTTTGGAAAATACAAAATGCCGCACACGTCTGGTTCTTTCAACAGAACAATGACCCCAAAACACACCAGGAAGAAAGCAAAGAAATGGTTCAGGGCAAGCTTTGCAAACGTTTTGGAACAGCAGGGGACCCAAACGGAGACTTAACGTTTATCAGAGGACAAGCACATTATACTATAGACTACTGTCTAATAAGTGGACTATGGCACGAACTCGTCACCGATTGTGCAGTAATGGAAGATATACATTCTGATCACATGCCTCTCGGTGTCAATGTGGAGTTAAGATGCGGGCAACTTACAAAAGAATTATCAGACATCTTACTGCCAAAGCTCAGGTGGAAAGAACGTCTTGCTTAGCGCTTCACGGAAACCGTAGACGACCGACTTTCTAACAGAAAATATCACCGAATGCATATACCAAGCAGCCCAATGCACAGTGGTTGCACCCATAGGCCAAAATTAAAAAAAATCAATAAAAAATATTTGGTCAAAATGTAAACAAATTGTCTCCAAATTGTCCAAATTTCTTAATGGCAATCCAGTTTTTTCCGGAAAGCTAACGGTACATTCTAAAAATTGAATGCAAAGCGGGAACACGTGCTCGATTTTGCAGCGCAGCTGCGTTTAGTCAGCTTTTCGTCAAAACAAAATTGCATTTCAAAGTGGTCAAACGTTCGCTAGAGAGGTCCGAATTCAATTATTTTAAATGAATTTTAAAGTTTCAGTTATTTACTTTAAAAAATTCTTCTTGTGAAATTAATTTGATTGATTTACTATTTATTGTGTGTTTTTGATTGATTATACTTTTTTAGTGTGTTTTTTGAACGTCATTTTCATGTTTAAATAGACTTTTAGTTATGTTGCCCCCCGATCCCCCCTTTATGAGTGTTATCAGTGTATTTGTCAATGTTTTAAGGTAATAAAAATGTTAAGTGTGGCTGCTGATATTTGCTGATTTGTGTATATTCATGGATAAACTCAAGATGTCTTATTATTTTCAAGCTCAAATTTGCGACGCAATCTGCTGCTCTTCCTTGGTTTTTGTAATATTCTTTTGTGTTCTTAATTTGTGTTTGTAGAAAATTTTGACTATTATTTTTTTCTCATATTTATGTTATCTTCTTCTATAGGCGCTTCTTGGAACTGCGTATTTTCACTCATGTATATCTTTGATCTTTGGTGCACAGAAGAGGGCACGAATGCTGATAAAACTTGGATTGTGATTAGTTTGGTAGAACAAAGCATTAAAAATAAGGGCTACGCAGTTGAGATGAGGAAACTAAAGAATTGTATTGGTTACATTTGCAAAAAAATTGGTTCAATATCAATCCAATTGGCTGAACACTATAAAAACAATTATAATTGAGACATTCTAAAAGGGTTCTAGTGCGAGGGTGACATGAGTCTCCAGGAGGAGCGCGCGGAGAGCGGTGAAAAAGCAACGGGGGGGATAATTTGTTGGTGGGGGGGGGAGTTTCACTTTCACAAATTTATACAGAAGATAATTAAAATATACATTTCTTGGATGACAATAATGAAATTTAAGCACTGCCACTCTTTTGCAAGTATTTTTGCGCACCATCGCCATATAAGCCTTACTATGGTGCTATGTGAGCTATACGATATAGTCGTCCGATGCAGCCAATTCTTTTTCTATATACTTCAAATATTTTTTTAGATTTTTAGGAAAAATTTCATAACGATATCTCAACGGGAAATATTTTTGGCCGCGGCTCCGTACAAGACAAACCACTGTGCAATGTATGCAACATGCCCAAACATCATTCTCCAAAGAGCCATGGTTCAATAGAGACTGCGAAAATCTAAGAATAAAATCATTCCGCCTCCTAAAGCTAGCCCGAAATCTTAACACGGCAGAAGCTAGATCAAATTATCAGAATTCCAATAACATATACAAAAATATGTGCAAAGATAAGCAGCGCGCGTTCTACCTGCGTATGGAATTAGAAATTGCAAACGTGCGGGCAGCTCGCAAGGAAGTTAAACGGAGGGGCTTCACGCGAACCATTTCAATTAAGTGCAGACCAACTTGCAGCTCATTTTAAGTCCCTACTGTTTGTTCAACTAGTCTCACAATTGAATCTTAACGCGCATGGGAATATCACAGATGAAACTCTTGATGCACCCATTACGTCATCGGAAGTGAACCTTGCAATCCGAAAAGAAAAATTAAACAAAGCCCCTGGGATCGATCTCATTCCAATGGAATTTTATAAGCATGTCTCACCTAATTACATTGACCAGATGACGACATCTTTTAACTCGATTCTTTCGACAGCAGATCCTGCTTTAAGGAGAATGTAATATTTAAATAAGGCAACCCTGGTGAAACCGAAAACTATAGAGGCATAGGCAAAATCATCACGTCCATTTTAAATAAGAGGCTTACTGATTGGGTGTCCTCAAATGAAACGCTTTAGCACCAACGAAATGCTTTAAAAATAATGAATTGGCAGTAGAAGAGCAGAAATAAACAAGCATTCTTGTTTACAGCGGATAAGCCACTTTCCGCTCCGCGTTGCCCTCTACATGCGCTCTGTGTGATTGATTTCAAAAGCGGATAGGCTGTGCTCCGCTCCGGTTTCAGTGGGCGGGGGGCCTTAATCCCAACTCGTGGGGCATAAATATTACTAAGGACCCTATAAACTATATATTCTTGATCAGGGCGACGAGCTGAGTCGATTGAGCTTTGTCCGTCCGTCTGTCTGTCCGTCTGTCTGTTTCTACGCAAACTAGTCTCTCAGTTTTAAAGCTATCGAACTGAAACTTTGCACAGAGTCTTCTTTTTACTGCACACTGCTAATATGTCGGAACCGACCGGATCGGATAACTATATCTTATAGCTGCCATAGGAACTATCGGTCAAATAGTGGGTTTTATCAGAAAAATGGTTTGTTTTAATGCTGACGTTCGTAAACTCTGTCGTATTAAAACATTTGCAAGGGTATTAAAATTTCGGCAAAGACGAAGTTAGCTTGGCCTTCTCGTTTAAGTTAGGATTTTGTCCAAAACTTGTCTAAAACTCGTTTGGATCGGCAAAGCTTGGCAGCATTCGAAACCAAATTGACAGTGCAATATTATATGTAAGGAAAAATGAGGAAGGTAAAGATTTTTGTTAGCTGCACCCTCTCTTTCTCGTTCGCTTTCATTCTCTTGGTCCCCGTAAATTGTCCTGTCTTGAATTTGTAAAAGGTCTTTGCCTACATTGATGGTAAAAGAGATTTATTGAGGAGACTTAAATTTTGTATCATCTATGCTGAGTTTTTTGAGCCATGTTTTGCAAAGAACTTCATTTCACATTCCTAGAAGAGGAAATTAATACATATATTTGTTTCCGTTTCTGTTCGGGAAAATGGTAAACGGTTACAAAAACCGGTTAAATTTTCATTAAAATTTGTGAAATTATTTGGCTGTGGGACCCCGAGCTATAAAATGTGATCCACTTACCTGTCGGGCACAGCGATAGTAGTTCTCCCTCAATGGCTGAAAGGTATTCAATCCCTCGCTACGCAGAAATTGCTCATTAATGGCCTCAATGTTGGCCAACTCGGCCAGCTGTTCGTCCATGCTGATGGTGGGAACCAAACAGGTGGAGGAGACGGGGCCGCGTCCTTGAATGGCTCTAGATCCCTGGGGTTTCTGTTTGATGCGATGGGAGCGACGCACACCGCTAGACTCTGGCAGTGCCACCACCGCCTCCTCCTGACTGGCAGACGAAGTGGCTGTAGGTTGTGGTGAGGGTGTGTTGGCGGGTGTGGTGGCGGGTGTCTCCATTTGTGCCACGCGTTGAGCAAATTCAAGCTGTTCTGGCTGCTGTTGTTGTTGCTGCTGCTGCTGCTGCTCCTCTTCCTCCACTTTGTAGTCACGTTTTAGCAGATTAACGCCATCTTCTATAAACTTGGCTATGTCCTTGAGCGGATCGTTGGGCTCTGGTTCGGGTGAAGTGTTGGCTGGTGTATTGGCCCAGCTGCGCATTTTGCCGCTAGCCGAGGAGGTGGACTCGGAGGATTCAGTTTCAGTGAGGGCCGACTGTAGAGCTTCGCTGCGTTTGGCGGCGGCACCACTCTGGGATGCACTGGAGCTGGAGTCGAGTGAGTTATGGCGACTTAGAGGTTTGCTCACTTTCTTTTTCTTTTGCTTCTTTTTGTTGGAAGCCATGACGGAGTTGTTTATGGCGGGTTCTGCCTTGGGGTGCATGGAATTGCGACGTTTGGTTAAAACCGAGGAAACTTCTGGCAGCAGGCGATCCTCACAGATGGTATTACGTCGCGTTTCCTGCTTGGCCTTTTCTATAGATGAGATCTTTCGTTTTTTGTTTGAGGAATCGGAAGAGCTAGAACCAGAGGCGGGTGAGCCTTGTGCTGTGAGCTCCTGCTGTGGGACTTTTCGTTTGTCCTTTTTGATTTTCTTGGCTTCGCCGAGAGGAGCAGAGGTTACCCTCTCTGAATGCTGCTGCGGCAGCTTCGGCTCCTTCTTCTCATCGACTTTGGTAAACAATTTCTTGGCCTCCATTTTGAGCTTCTTTTTGCTCTTCTCCTCGAGTCTTATTTGGGCATTGGCCTTGTCCATGGCCTTGAACAAGGCATCACATTCTACAAATCCCACGGCTCCTCCTCCTCCTCCTCCAGCTTTAAGCTTGGGTTTCTCCTGCTTGTCAGCTTTTGACTCCGACTCCACTTTGGGTTCCTCTTTAAGTTCCTTGATTTCAGGGCTTGCGGCTGGAAGAGCCTTCTCCGTTTCGTTTAAAGTCGAAAGTTCAGTCTTCTCTTTTGTAATGGATTCGATGTCCCCCGAACTGGACAGTTCTACGGGAGATTTGCTTAATGTTTTTGCTTGCTCCGTGGGCGGAATGACCTCTAAAGTGGCCACAGTCGAGGATTCAGTCTGTTTGGGCCTAGGAAAAATCAAATTGTCTTGATTCCTCAAGGATTCGACTTTATCTGACTTTGAAATGGGCAAATTCTTTTGGTTCTTTAGCTCCAGGGGCGAGTTGCTTGAAGATGCTTCTGACTCGGGCTTGGGATAAACCAAATCTGTGGAGGTTGTTGGCTTTTTAGAAGCTTTGGTGGAAGATTCGGCAGATTCCTGCTTGGGATAAACCAAATCAGAGGAGTTTGTGGGCTTTTTAGGTGCCTTAGCTGAAGATTCGACAGACTCTGGCTTGGGATTAACCAAATCTGTGGAAGGTGTTGGCTTTTTAGACGCTTTGCTTGAAGATGCGTCTGACTCCGGCTTGGGATAAACCAAATCTGTGGAGTTTGTTGGCTTTTTAGGCGCTTTAGTTGAAGATTCGACCGACTCTGGCTTTAGATTAACCAAATCTGTGGATTTTGACGGCTTTCTAGGCGCCTTGGCTGAAGATTCCTTTTGCTCCGGTTGTGCCACGACCACCTCAATGGTTTTGGTCAAAGGTTTCGTTGCCTCCGGCTTTGGTACTCTGTCCAAAATGATTTTGATGGTGGATCTCGCTTGCTTTAACAGTTCTGCGGTTTTCTCAGGTGGCAGCCAGGTGGCTATCGATAATTCTTTTGGCTCAGGCGGAGCTGTTTCCGTCTCCGTTTTTAGTTTAGCCTGTTCTGCTTTTTCATCTGCAGCTTGTAGCTCCATTAGACTCTGACTGTCCTCAATGACCTCAATTAGGGTATTCTCCTCATCTTGTTGCAGTTCTTCCTCCGCCTGTTTGCTACTTTCAGCCGCAATCTCAGCAAAAGTTTCCTCTAGGGTCTTGCCCACCGTTCCCTTTTTACCCCTTAGACTGGCACGTTTGCTACGCCTGGGCGCAGCGGGAGCATTATCCTCCTCCTCCTCTTCTGCCTCGTCATCGGCTGACCATAAGCTGGGTGTTTCGCTTACCACTTCCACCACAATTTCCTCCTCCTCCGGTTCTTGTTTGGGGAACAACAGTTTAAAACTGCGATCGGTTTGCTCCTCTTCCATTTTGTTGGCCGTCTCAATTTCCACAAATATAATCTGTGAATCAGAGTCGTCGTCGTTGTCCTCCGGAGCTTGAGCATTCTCATCCTGCAGAGGCGGCGGGGCTAGCGGCTTTGGATTATCCTCTGCTTCTGCTGAGGAGGAATTGGAGGACAACACATCCACCACCGTGATGGCCAAAGGTGTCTCTCCGGAATCCGAAGACTCCTGCCTGCGTGCCATGTTTAAACGCTTAAGGGAGACTCGTAGCTTGGATTTGCTTTTTCCAGAAAAGCCTTCTAGATCTCCGCTGTTCGAGGTGCTGGTGGAATTGGTATCTGAATCGGAGTAACTGAAACTAGGAGCAGCTAATGCAGTGTTTGATTCCGTGGGTGCATTTTTACGAGGACGTCCTCTTTTGCGTGGCGTCGCGGCTGATTTGGCCGGGGCAGTGGCTGTGCTGGTGGGAGGCGTAACACTTACCGGCTCGCTGCTCACCTGAGCCACTATCAAACTGGGCGTAACTCGGGGCTTGACAAAGATTTCCATTACAGGCGGTACAGGAGGTGGTGGCAGTGGTGGCGGCAAATTACTCTCAAACATGGAAAACCGACGGTTGCTAACGGGCGGCAGGGGCGTGGTGGCCGGTGCATTGGAGTCAATGCGTGCTTCTATTTGAATTTTGTGAGTCTTGCGATTTTTGTTCAGTAAATCTCTTACATCGAATTTGATGATTTTTTTGCGTGAACTGCGACGACACTCGCTTAGAGTGGGCGACAGGGCGCCGCCCAAATCCTCTGCTGCAGCCACCTCTAAGGGAGCCAGCGTGGGCATGGTTGCCGCGGTTGTTGTGACTTTGGGTGGTCTACCGCGACCACGTCCACGCGCCGATGTGGCTGGCGAAGACTCATTCATCCTTTTCTTTTTTTTAATGTGGAAAATTCTTAAAAAGAAGAAAAAATTTGATTTTTATATCTGCTTTTCCCTCCTCCTTCTATCACACTTACCGGAATATAACTGCAGTTAACAGTTAACTTTTGCTTGTCGCTTTTCTAACTGCAATGTGGCTAATGCCACATGCACGGACACGCAACAAGCAAAAGCAAGTGATGGAGTAGTTTGATTTTTCTTTCAATTACTTAACTATAGCTCATGTTTAATTATGATTTAATTTAAATACTGATTTTAATTACTTTTACATGATTTTTTTTCCTTTTGGCCTAGTGATGGAAGTTTGAGAGTAAAAGTTCAGGGTTGGCAGGCGGTTCAGTTCGATGGCGAAAGAGGGTTGCCGGACTGGCGGCGGACGGGGCTGCCGGACTGGTGAAATCGATAATTATTAAAATAGTAAATCTATGATAAAAATGATACAATTTTGAATTCCGAGTTGGCGTTTTTTCTCCGTTTTCTCCTCTGCTTTGCTTTCTACTCAGTTTACTACATTGTCAGAAATCTTGTCGACAGAGGTCGCCTGCTACACTCGCCCTCTATTGCCAGGTAGAACAAGCAGTCAAAGCGTACCTTAAGACGCCCTCTCTCGTCACTTAATGCAACCAAATGACTGAGCGCCAAATTTAAAAAGAAAACACAAACGAACAAAATACGATCTCCCTTTTTTTTGGATAAATGTAATCAAAATCAATAAATCAAAGGCCAGTCTGAATATTTAAAGCACAGTTCGAAACCAGCATAACTTTGCGACATACAAATACTCTAGAAATAATCATTGTGGTCTGTACTAGACATTGGATTTTATGCACTATTTTAAATGAAGGCAGATTGTGGTGAAAGTCTAGATTTATACTATTTCAATAACCCACTTAAGATTGAATACTGTATATTTAATTTATGATATTGTTATATCTAAAATGAGCAAAAATCTCGAAATTTGTCAAATTTTCAAAAGCTACACAGTCCAAGACAAATTTGATTAAAAATAAAAGGTGTGAGTGTAGCTTGCACTCACGAGTCTTTGATGTGAAACATGATCCTAAGTTTAAAAGATCCAGATCCCAGATCTCTTCCAGATCCCAACCAGATCCCAACCAGATCCCACCTAGATCTCTTCCAGATATCACCCAGATCGCATGGAGATCCACCCAGATACCACCCAGATCCCACCCAGATCTCGTCCAGATCCAACCCAGATCGCACCCAGATCCCTTCCACATCCCGCCCAGATCCCACCCAAATCCTGCCCAGATCCCTTCCAGATTCCTTCCAGATCCTATCCAGATCCCACCCAGAAACTACCCAGATCTCACCCCAAGAACCCTCCTCCCATACCCAGACCCCCCAAATCCCAACCAGAACCCTGCCAGATCCGCCATCCCACCCAGAACCCATACATCCCACGGATCCCACCCAACGCCCCAGATCCCTCCCAGATACCCACACCAAGAACTCTCCCAGATCTCGCCCAGCACCCACCCAGATCCCCTCTCAGCATCTTTCCTACCTCTTCCCACCCCACGGCCATCCTCACGTATGTGTGTGTTTGTTTGTACAAACCAAAAAGATCAACGTCACGTGACGCTGAAATCAAATTTTACTCCTACTAAAATCGTCCGTACCAAAAATAAAGATGTTTCATATCAAAAACTCTTTCTTTAGAAGCGATATTTGTGGACAATGTGGCAGTGGCGATCTGACACCGGAATTCAATAGATGTCAACGAGATAAGACGAAAATATTTTGACCAAGTTTTCCAATTTTTGCTTAGTTTTCAAGATATCAGCCCAAGGAAGTAAAAATGTTCACATGTAGTTTTTGATAAGAAAAAACAATTTTCTGGCCAACCAAAAAAATATACAGGCTTGTTCCCGTTTTCGATTTCGATCATATCATGTGGAATCGGAGTTGATAGCTGTTCCCGTTTCCGAAAAACGATCAAACTATTCGGTTTTAAATGTTTTGCCTTTGAGTGAGTGAAATGAAAAGGAATTGACAATTTTCTTGTCAACGGATATATTTTTTATCCATCAAATATTTTTATGTTAATAAGTCATATATTGAGAAGATTTTAAAGTAACCATAGAAATATTGGGCATTAAATTTAATTTTAAATTAATTTTTTCAAAATTGTACCCCAGAAATTGCATGTAGACGAAAGCAAAACGATCGAAATGAAACCGAGCTGTTCGCAATTCCGCATCAGGGCATGCGCAGTATTGATCGAAATTGTTCATGTTACCATTCAGCAATTTATAAAAAAAAAAAATAATTTTATTTCATCGGAAACGGAAACATTAAATAGTTAAAACAATTCGGAATTACAATCGAAAAAAAAAAAAAAAAAAAAAAAAAAAAAAAAAAAAAAAAAAAAAAAAAAAAAATGGCATTTCCACAGAAAGGTCCACCAAGATCGACAAAATATTTTTTTAAAAAAATATTTTTCTTAACATGACGTGAAAAACAAAAATTAAAATAAATAACATAATTAATTTAAAACCTTTCTGATTCCATACCAAAAGAAAATTGGCCTGAATACTGAAGATAAGTCAATTTCATTGTTAGCTTTTTTTAATATGTCGCGTGATAAATGTCGCGTTCTTCATAATATTAAAGCTTATAAAAACAAAGCTAATGTAAATAACTGAATATAATTGCACTCAATAAAAAGCTGCATTATTCCCTTTTATTTAGAGTTAACAGCAGTAAAATTTTTGTTTACTATTCCCTGATTTATGAATATTATTGCATGCAGTCGAAAACTACTTCCATTTTTGTCGCGTGATAAATCCCATAACTTTTTCAATTTATATTTTAATCGACAAATCGACTGAACCTATCTTTTGCACTAAATATACTGCTACCAAAACTCTACCAAAAAATAAAAACCAAAAACAAAAACATTTTTGTTTTCTATATTTTTTTGCACTTTAAAGTCGTACAAATGTCGCGTTCGCGACTGTGGAAATGCCCATATCTGACATTGCTATAGAAATCTTCGATTGTAAAGAATACAATCCTGGACAACCCTTCATTTATGAGATGTTGAAATTCTTTGCGTCAAGAATAACAAATAATAAAATCTGCCCGAGTTACAAGCTAGCTAGCTCTGAAAGACATTTCTTTATATGTGTTGGTCGCAGTTGGAATAATCTTTCTCATAATTGAAAAACATAGTAAAAGGCAAAATGTAGTAGACTCCTAAGAAAGAAAGAAATGGAAAGAGTTAGTTAATAAATTGAATTTCTCTTTTATTTGTTTTAAATTCTATATATTCTGTAACTTTTGTGAATTCAGTTATTTTATTCGAGGGAATTTATTTTATTTATTTATTTTAGTGTATTTCGCCAACGCATAAACTTAACTGGCTACTACAATAAAACTTAAAATTAACAGTAATAAATAAAACTATAAGAAAAAGTCCCTAAGTAACTGCTTAACAGTAACGTTGTTACTGTCAAAGTCGAACCGCATGCTAACTGATAGACGATTGTATGTAAGAAGAGCTCTTAATATTGGATCATTTAAGGCATAATTGACCCTGTGAGTCCCCACTCTAAATGGAACCATGGCACGCAAAGATCTAGGCGGAACATTGAAGGGAATTAGGGAAAGTAGGTTAGCGCAATTAATATTGCCTACTATAATGTCATTTAGAAAAATTAGGAATGCAATTGTTCTCCTATCCTCAAGAGTAGAAATATGCATGAGGCGACATCTACTCAAATACGGCGGTAAAGGCTCGGAAAAATTTAAATTGCAAGTGCAAATTTGAGGAATCTTTTTTGCAGACGCTCCAGCCTATTCACATGAACTGCAGCGGAAGGATTCCAGATAAGCGAGGCATATTCAACTCTAGAACGCACTAAGGCAGAGTACAGACTCAATCGTGTATAAGGATCACGGAACTGATTAGAATTTCGCTTAACAAAGCCGAGCATTGAATAAGCTTTGGGGAGGATATAATTCAAATGCTCAGAAAACTGAAATTTAGAGTCAAATAAAACACCCAAATCTAAGGCTTCGTACTGTCGCCGTAAAGCGTGATGAGCAATGGTATAAGAGTTAAGAATCGGCAGCTCACGTTTGCAAAAAGTTACATAGAAGCATTTGGAAAAGTTAAGAGGCAGCAAGTTCCTCGCGCACCAGTCGGAAACATGATTCAGATCATATTGAAGGGCTTCGAAATCTCTAAGATTTTTTACAGATCTAAAAATTTTCAAGTCATCAGCATACATTAGATAATGTGAGTTAAGTAGGAAACCGATGTCATTAATGAAAATAGTAAATAGAAGCGGACCCAGTACACTACCTTGAGGGAGACCAGATGTTGCTACGTAAGGGTTAGAACGTTTGCCATTAATGAGCACCTGATACGTTCGACCATCAAGATAAGACTTAATCCAATTAAGGACGGAAGAATGAAAGCCAAGCTTGGAAAGCTTAGATAAAAGGGCATTATGACAAACCTTATCAAAAGCTTTGGAGAAGTCTGTATAAATCACATCGACTTGACAACGATTTTCAAATGCAGAAATGCAAGTATTGCTAAATACAGTTAGATTCGTGACCGTAGAACGGCCAGGAAAAAAACCATGCTGATTGGGATCAATGTAAGAGTTTATAAGAAAATTAAAATGCTTTGAGACTATACGTTCCAAGAGCTTGGATATATTGCTAAGTTTTGAAATTGGCCTATAATTTGAAACATCACTTTTTGAATCCTTTTTGTGAATAGGGATAACTGAAGCTACCTTCCATTTACTTATAAATTGGCCAAGTGCAAGGGACTTGGAAAAAATCATTGTGAGAGGCTCACAAAGCTCACCAATGCAATTCTTGAGTAGGAACGAAGAAATTCCATCACTGTCTGGCTTTAAAGAGTCGTCAAAATCATTGATTGCTTCCAAAACGTCATCCTCCGATATGGGAATGACGCCGACATTTATAATCGAAGGAATAGAATCAAGAGTGAATTGATCATCCCAAACATTCTTGGGCTCAAAATTGGAGCTAAAAAAGGCAGAAAACAGGTTAACAATCCCGTCATACGAATTTGACGACAGTGAGCCAAAGCTCATATTAGATGGAATCGAGGATGTTGATTTTTTCGAGTTGACAAAACTCCAAAATGACTTTGGATTAGTTTTTAATCGACTTTCGACTTCAGAAATATACTGCATGTATAAAAACTTATTTAAAAACTCGAATTCACGTTTATGCAGCCGATATTTCCCCCCATCGGCAGGATCATGGCTTTTGGTAAAGCGCTTGTAAAATTTATTTCGCAGATTTTTTAATTTTTGTAACCCTTTAGTGTACCAGGGAAGTTTGTACGAGCCTTTTCTGAGCATGATGATTAACTATGTCCAAAAATACGTTAAGAAAACTATCATAACAAGTCTCCAAATTAGCATGCGAGAGGACCGACGACCTGTTAACATTTGAAATGCAGCTTTTTATAGAGTTAAGACTTAAATCATTAAAGTGAAATTCCAAATTAGAAGATTGATGCACAGAGGGTGCAAAAACATAATAATTAGTACTGATTAATAAAGAATTGTGATGCATATCACAAGTGGCAATGGGGAAATCAGTTTTCATTAAAGTCGCATTAAAGTCAGAGCTAACGAAAACTAAATCTAATATTTTATGCAAAGCGTTAAGAACGGGGAAGAACAGGAATAACCTTCCTGTCTAGAATCATAGATTTTTAGCTCATTTATTCAGTTATTTTATGATTCTTGTCCTGACATTTGTTAATTTTGAATGTATTAATTAAACTTTCGGGACTAACGCTATAATTTATAAGTCTCCCCTGACTTTTAGCGTTTGAATGTTAAATAAATAAACAAATATTGCCAGCAAATTAAGACAGGTACTTTTGGGTACTCTTAACGCAAAGTTTGCCAATTGTAAAAATATATTTTTTCATTTTTTATGTAAACGCGTTCGAATAAAAACTTTTTGATAATAATTTATTTGAATCTAGTGCAAAGTCGAAAATAAGAAATCAAATTGCGGCAGCAATTTTATATATAATTATTTTATTTTTTGCATCAATTTGAAGAAAAATCATCTATGAACGGCTGGCATTCACAAACTATTTTTCAAAAAGGTTCCAAATTTTGCCATAAAATAACAATATGTATTCAAAATCATTGCTGACCTTCGTTTTATCCAGTTTCCCAAACAAAAAATTGGGATTTTTATGGGACAGATAATGTACGAATATGACGATATGGCAAGTTCTCCGATTGTTCACGGAATTTATTAGTCGTAGCCTTTCAGTATAGGACGACAGCGGGCGATTAGGCTTCCAGTTTAGGCCGCGCAATGCATATAGAAGAAATTATGTTAAGACACTTTCTATAAGGTCTTGAGGAGATCAAACGCAATTTATTCAAGGATCGGGCGAACAAGAGAGGTAAACAGAAGTTTGACCAAAGTTTTATAAAAGCCAAGACACTCTTCATTAAAACAAAGTTGATGGTGGAATAGATCATCTAGATCAGTCATAGTTTGGATCCGTTGAAGATTGATGTGCCCCATAGAGTGGGTAAGCAAGTGAGATCTATTGCTGTAAAAAGTCATGTGCTTTTGGTACCAAGATTGAAAACACAAGATCTTCGGATTGGATTATAGTGGTAAACTCAAGAAGATTGGTTGAAGCAGAACGGTGCTTTATAAAACCATGTAGAGTTGGAGAATGGTTCTTAGTAAAAAAATTTTGTAAAAAATTTAATGTTAGAGTCCTTAAACTCTGTCTTATATGATTAAGAGTAAAGATTGAAATTGCTTTAGCCTTTCCTCTCCGTTAAACATTTCTCAGTTCTGTTGCTGACTTTGCCCATTTGCTTACAAGGGGCTCACAAAGTCAATTGGTGAGAAAACCCCCAGATTATGCACGGTAATCTTGGAAAGGCACTAGCCGAGCGGCCAAAATATTTGCAGACAGTGAAAGGATTTAGTTGCGAAAATCCCATAAATCCAATTAACATAAAGCTGCAGAACGGGTTAGGTGAGGGTACGAAAGGATTACAAGCAAAAAGGGCAGCGGGAGCGAAAATTTAATGAAATTTCAATTGAATTTCTCTACCTGCGACTTTCGCCTGCGGATTACCACAGCCGATCCTTTGACTTTTCCTGCTAAGCGATCGTAAAGCGTGGATTATGTATTTATGGCCTCCCCACACCACCCCCTCCGCGGTTTAATCCGAGACCACCGATCTTAATCTTCGGCTCGGTTGGGCGCAAATTATGCCTCAGGCATGACAGAGCAAATCCCCTTCTTGGGATTAGCAAAAACCCAAAGAGCTTGTGGGCTAAATATGCACAGAAGTCAACACACCAGGAAAAGCGATTCCTACCTGAAAGGAAATCAACAACAAGAAATGGATTTGCGTGTGTTTGGTGGGCACGTACACTGGATAATCAATTGATTAGGCAGTGATCCACTGTGTGTTGTGTTGGGGAAGGAAGGGATTGGAAGATGGACATTTAGACATGGTGAGAGATTGAGCTGGCAAAACAGGAAGGAAGCAGGTGGGTGTGTGTGGGTGTGTGCCTGGGCTGGTTTCAAATGAAATTGTCGAAATGCTTAAGAAGTTGCTCACTTGAAAAGAATTCTTCTGACTTTATATACAATTATGTGTTCGGTATTGAGGTCATAAATTGTTTAGAAAACTTTATAAACGAGGTTTTTTTTGGGTTTTTATTTACACATTATATATACACGGTTTTCTATATACAATGTCTTTAAATGAGATTGTTTCTTAACGTTTTGTCATTGCGGGCTTTTTTTTGTTTTTGTATATTAATTTTATTTAGAGCGTTTCTTCCTCCATTTTCTACAATCTACTTCGACCTTCTCAAGGTCTCGTCATCTTTCATTCTCTATATGCGGTGTGAACACGGACTAACACAGACTAACTGCCAAAACAAAAAATTCCATATAAAAATGTACAAAATACAAAAAGTTTTTTATAGGGCTGTAAACACATTTCTAAAATCGGGAGGGAGTTCACCCGCAAATCTATTTGGGTCCGGGATCACGGAGCGGAACCTAGGTTTGGTTTCAAACCGGGTTCAGGAATAGTTTGTTTGTTTTGCTAGTTCAGAAAACATGTGGGTAAAGTGGAATAAACTTATTTAAATATTTATATTTTAAATAATAATAATAATAAGGTAATAATGGATAAAACAAATAACAACAGCAAATACAACATATGAAACTTTTCTTAGTTCTTTACAATGATAGTTTACCTAAATCTTAAAGACATTAGAATATTATGTTAACTTTTGAATTCCACCAAAGGAAGCTAAGAAGTTGCTCAATATGCATTTGCTACTTTTTATTAATTGTTAGCTTCTAAAGTTGTATTTACACTTGTATGATATCTCATATGAGAAACTCCTAATGGCTACACCATACAATAACTACAAGGTATCGCAACCGGAATTCCCAACACACACAAAAACCAGGGCCACTCAGTCGTGACTTACATTTTTGGACAGCTTACGATAGAAGAGAAAATCGAAGGCCCCCTTGTCGGTTTGATACATCACATTAAAACTTTTAATCATCGAACAAAGTTCGACTAAGAATATCGAAGTTACATATTATATCACGGATTAGTTACTTCTCATAAATTTATAACATTTAGGGAGCTTCTCCTATGAGGTATCAGACTTACACACCACAATTTTTCCTGAATTAAGGAAATTCAGTTATCATGACATCGCCCTAAAACTTAGAAAAAATTATCATATTTACAAACAATTTCTTTTGAAAATTTAATAAAATTCCGAAAAAATGTCTTTAATATAAATATTATTTTTTTCAAATTTGAGGGCGGTTTTAAGCCTTGACTGATTTGTCAAAAATATAGAAATAGAGTTTTCTGACTGCAGCTTTAGCTAAAGATTTCATTTCATCTTAAAAAGAACATGAATTTGGTGGGGAAACATTGATGCTTTTATTATTACCCTCGTTGGGACGATTATACAACTATATTTCTTGGATCCGAAAAAAGATCTGAGAACTTGGATTGAATTTAGAGTGTGAGAACGATTCAAACACTCAAACGTAAGAAAGCCGATATAAAAGTTCGTGTGCTTGCAATTACATATGGACCTTTTTCGCAGTCGCGAACCTACGTTTGTCGCTTTTGATGACAGAAAACAAATATTATTCCCACCTTTTTTTGTGGTTCCATAGCATTTTGTTAGCCCTGTGTTTAGTGCAAAAGATGGGGTTAATCGAGTTTTGGTATTCATAATGATAGCAATAAACATGTGGTCGAGAACGTACGCGAAATAGAAGTCGACTTTAGCCTAATTTTCTAAAATGCAAAAATCTGCGAAATGAAATGGAATATCCTAAAACGATAAATTTGTATTAAAAGAGGATTAATGTAGCTTTCGATCGAGTATTTACACCAGGGTTCCCCAAGGGTAGAGCGCTAAAACGTGGCTGTGTCTCTCTCTAACACACAATGAAGTATTACTTCCGCAAGCATTCGGAAAGTAAGTTCGTGCTCCCGGGGCTATCGCTGGGGAACTCTGATTTACACCATTCATTTTTATACCCTTGAAGAGGGTATATTGAAATTGTCCGGATGTTTGTAACGCAGAGAAAGAAGCATCTCCGACCACAGAAAGTGTATATATTCTTGATCAGCATGACGAGCTGAGTTGATATAGCCATATCCGTCTGTCCGTCCGTCCGTCTGTCCGTCCGTTTCTATGCTATCTCCTCCGTCAGTTTTGAAGCTATCTTAACCAAACTTTGCACGAAGTCTTTTGGTACAAATACGCTGCACATTTGTCGGTACTGGACGGATCGGATGACTATAGCATATAGCTGTCATAGGAACGATCGGTTGAAAAACTAGTTTTAGTGGGAAAAACTTTTTTTGTTTACAATGCTATCGCTCTCAACGCGCGTATTTATAAGATTTCACATAATTGCACCAAGACTTGTTGCAATCGGACAACTATATGGTATAGCTCCCATACAAAAGATAGGTCTGAAATAAAATCTTTGTGAGAAATAGTTTTTTGTTTTTAATGCTATCGCAGCCAAACTTGTTACTGATCAACTTTACATGCTACCACACAATTCTGCCAATTTTGATTCAAATCGGATGACTATAGCATATAGCTGCCATAGGAACGATCGGTTGAAAATCTAGTTTTAGTGAGAAAAACTTTTTTGTTTTCAATGTTATCGCTCCCAACGCTCGTATTTAAAAGTTTTCAATGATTTTACATAATTTCAACAAGATTTGTCGAAATCGGACTACTATATAGAATAGCTGCCATACAAACTGTCAGGCATATCTCAAGCTCCAAGGGTATATAAACTTCGGTCGAGCCGAAGTTAGCTTGCCTCCATTTTTATTTCTTGTACCGAACTATTTTCAAACTTTCTTTTGCTTCGGTTTTGGTTCAGGTTCGGCTGCAAAATAATTTAGTGCTCCGGTTCAGGTTCGGTTCGGACTTCCTTAAAATCCCAGAGTCTCTGACTCCAGAGCAGATTAACTTCGCACCGGTTTGCAGCCCTGTTTATACCCGTTACTCGTAGAGTAAAAAGGGTATACTAAAGTCGTGCAAATGTATGTAACAGGCAGAAGGAATCATTTCCGACCATATAAAGTATATATATTCTTGATCAGCATCAAAAGCCGAATCGATATAGACATGTCCGTCTGTCCGTCCGTCCGTCCGTCTGTATGAACATCTAGATCTCAGAGATGGTAAGAGATAGAGGTTTGACATGTATGGGACAAATGCTTCTTTTATCTGCACGCAGATCAAGTTTATTTCAAATTTTGGACACGCCCCCTCCCGCCCCCGCAATTCGGTAAAAACGTTATATCTCCTTCAGTTTTAAAGATAGTACCTTCTAGAGATAGTTAGTAATTAGCAAAATGAATAAATTTGCCGAAGAAATAATAAGGATCGGATGAGCGGTTCTCTAGTTATGAGCAAAAATGTGAAAAATAGCTGAGTTGAAAAAGTGTTGCATACTTTTCAGATGTTCACCCCTAAAGAACGCAGGAACACAGTTGAACATGTTTTTTCATGAGTAACGGGTATATCGAAGTCGGTTAGAGCCGACTTTAACTTGCGCTCTCGTTTTACTTTGTTGAGGTGTATTTATACTAAGGTAAGAACTAGAAAAATATTGTCTATGTAACAGATTCTTTTGGGTACGCCTTGTCTTTGCATTTTGTATTCACAAAGTCAACGGCTTTAACCATTTTCCGTAGCAGCAGGTGAGTGACTGTGGGTATGTGGAGTGGAAAGTTGCGAAGATGGGGGAGTAATTAAACAGTGTCTACACAGTGACTTAACAGTGGCTTAACAGGTTCTAAGCAGTAACTAAACAGAGTCTAAACAGTGACTTGACAGTGAATAAAGAGTGACTAAGCAGTGACTTAACAGTTAAGGAATTTACGCGAAGTGGATACTGTCATTCTTCGCCTCCGGTTACATCTAAAGCGCTCTTCCGCAATGTCGTGAAGACAGACAGCCCTGCATTTCACGAACCAGAGAAAACGATCACTTCACATCCGTTATTCGATATGCGGGGTGACCAAGAAATAGCCGAGGTCAATCACGATTTTAGGTTAGGTTTCCAGTTTTGGTTCAAATCTATAAACAAAATGAATGCTTAGAACGCAGAAATGTCGAGCATGTTGCAAAACACCGCAACAAGTCATCATTTGACCTTGCGCTTACATCGATCCAGATATTATATCGACGTCGACAAAATGGGTTGAAAACAAATTACAAATTGTTAATCGTGTTTTTTTATTTTTACGACCAGTTCTTTGTCAATGATTTTTGTCGCAGTTTGGCTGGCTTGAGGTCGGTGGAGAGTTACGAATTCAATGTAATCAATCACAAATCAATCGAGATTAATTACAACAATTTGGAAATAGTTTACATGTCTGTACAACGATTCCTGTTACAAAGAAAAACAAGATCTAAGCATCAGCCCTATCTTTGCATATTCAGATCCGAATTACTAATTGTCAATCTTTTTTCAATACAGGTGGCATACTCCTTTCCACCTTTAAAACATGTGCCAAGCTAATATCATTTGTCGCTGTTTTAATTTCATTGTCGGGGTGTGAAATGTGAAGAATTTGTCGATCGACGAAATAGTTTACATTTTGTAACTTTCGCTATATCAACACAAATAGTAATAGAAACACACCTCGAATAAGATTTAATTTGAAATTTCGTCGAAATCAAAAAATTGTGTCAAATTGACACAAATTCCGGTTGCGCTCCTGGCTTGGTTTTAATCGGTTGCTTGGCTTTACACGACGCAAAACGTGGAGTTATACGTTTACTCCGTAGAAAATTCCAACTTTGAAAAGGATCAGCTTTCTAGGTTTCCATGATCATTAGAGGCATAACTAAAGGAGGAGTTAAAAGTTCCACCGTCTGCCAATTCAAGTTGAAAGTCAAGTCAACAGTTTTCTAAAAAAATCTTTCTTAGCAAAAATCCACCTGAACTTGTTCTAAAGGCCGACAAAGTGCGCACCTTGACAAAGGATCAGCGAGCGGGCGGCAGGTTCAAATAAAAACTAACGCTGAAAAGAACAGCGAGGTTTTGCAATTCTGGAGCTGCAGTTGGACTAATTAAGGCTCTTTTGTTAGGCCCCTTTGCAAAAGGAAATCCATTTTCCCATAGCTCAACTTGCCACTGTTTCGTGTTCGTTTTCTCTTTTCGTTTTGTTTTTATTTTTTTGAGGACACAGCGGGGCGTGCGGTATGTGCGCCAAAGATCAGAGAGCCTGACACCGCCACGGGGCGCCCAACTGATGATCATTTCGACACCCCATTTATGGGCTCTTGTGCTGCTCCGTGTGCGCTCCTGTTCCGCACAGACAAGTGCGCGCGGTCCTTACAGATTTCCCGGGAAGTGTTAGAATTATCCTTGTTTCGGTACTGTAAATTGATGCTGTTGACATCTTGGATGTCTATCAGCTCTAATATCTTGTTCGCGGTTCGAGGAGAGGGACACAGCATTTATTTATTAGAGAAATTAAAATTTATTGTCTATTGTTTTTTTTTTTTTTTTGCATCGCTTCGGCTTGATTAGAGAATTCTTGGAAAGCGAGGCAAGTGCCGCCGTAGGTCAAAGGGGCGAGGCTTGGGCATTGCGCAATCTGTTGTCATGGCAGAAGTTCCTTTTGGGAGGAGAATTTCTTAACCAGCTGTTGCCGCATGGCAATTGAAATCATTTTGTGTGGCATATTGAAATGAACGAAGAATTGGAGCGTTTTGATGATGTCACAGCAATTACTACGTTTGAGGCAGACCAGAGCAGAGTAAATCTAGCAGGAAGGCAAATCAGCACTTGTGAAGAACCTACCGCTTCCAGCATAGAGCATAGAGCAGAGTCTTCTTGACGCGCACTTCACAGGCTACACTATGGTCACGGAGCCAGTTATCGTCTGGGACTCAAACTCAGGATCTTTATCATTATTCAGCAAATCGACACATATTGCTAGTAACTAGTTATCTCTAGAAGGTACGAATTATCTATCTACTAAAACTGACGTTTTTTCCAAATTTCGGCGGCGGAAGGTGGCGTGGCAAAAATTGAAAATAAACTTGATCTGCCTGAAAGTATAAAAAGTCTATATCCCATACATGTCAAACCTCTATCTACTACCATTTCTGAATACTGTTCATCCGGACGGACGTACGAAAATTCTTGATTTTTCTGTCAGTGTATGGATGTATTTTATATGTTTCCTCTAGTGAAATCCAATGTCTCTTATTACTTTTATAGACAGTGATTATAGGTTTAGTTACGCCATTTATAACTCTAGAACGGCAGGACCGATTTTAATGATCCACTAAAAAAATATTTAAATGATACAAAAGATCGCAAAATTTGCCATTTTTCATATAAGTTACGAAGATTTAATGGGAATTGTAGGTTGTTTAGGTCAATTGGTTAACAAAGAAAATCGGAAAATTTTGGAAAATTTCATAATGAGCTTAAATTATTGTAAAGACTTTACCTTCGTCAGAAGGTGTAGATCGAACGCACCAAAAATCTTTAATATAATAAATCTAAATTATCGTAAAGATTTAATAGTTGACAATTAAAGGCGGGTATAATGGAGCTGTAAGCCAATCGGTTTTAAAAATAAATCGCAAAATTTGCCAAATTCTTATATGAGCTTAGATTGTCAGGAAGACAGGTATAAGGAAGGTGTAGATACCATGGGACGGGTAAATACACGGAAAATAAATATTAAAAGTTCTACAAAATTTCCGTATAAAGGAAAGGTACCACAGGCAAATAATTTGCGCTAATATTTTTAAATAAAAATTTTGTTTGCCCTTAGTGGGAAGAGCAAATAGTTTGCGCGAAAACATTGATGCAAATATTTGCCTAATGGGAACACGTGGAAACACCCTCGGCAAATTTTGTTTGCGGGTTTGAGAGTTTGCTCTTGCAAGCAAATTGTAAGAGCAAACACAGAAAATATTAACAAGTAAGATCGTTGCAGTCGAGTTGCCCGACTTCATAATACCCTGTACAATTGACAAACACACACATACACAAACAAACACACACGTACACATAGTTAGCTCCACCCTCCTCTATGCAGCATCGGTTTGGGCACCAGCGTCGAGATACCCATCCTACCTGCGTGCAGCCAACGCAGTCCAACGGGTCTGTGCGCTGAGGGTGTGCAGCGGATTCCGCACTATCTCCAGCGATGCTGCACTGGTGGTGGCTGGACTGATCCCGCTAGATCTGAAGGCACAGGAAGCAGCTGAGCTATCTTCGGTAGACTTAGAAAGCATTAATCCTGAAATGCGAAGAGCGGAAATTCGCGTGACCACACGGAGGAAATGGCAAGAGCGGTGGCAGAGATCGACCAAAGGACGATGGACGTTCAAGCTGATTCCAAACATAGGATTATGGCTGGACAGAAGACAAGGACAGGTGACCTACTACTTGACGCAACTTCTTACCGGACACGGATGTTTGAAATCCTACCTACATAGGTTCAAACACGAAGACGACCCGTACTGCCCAGACTGTACAGGGCAGTCGGTCATTCAAGACGCAGAGCATGTATTTTTTGTCTGTCCGAAGTTCGATGAAGAACGACAAGATTTAAGCATGCGGGTGGGGAGGACACCAGCCGCTAGCAACCTGGTGAGTATCATGCTAGAATCTACGGAAAATTGGTCTGCAGTCTGCAATATGGCCACAGTAGTGTTCCAAAGCCTGCGTAGCGCAGAAAGGCAGCGCAACTATTCACATAGGAGAGAAACCTAGATGAGCCCCTTGGGCAATTCCCCCCCGGTGAAGTAATACCTCACGGCAGTGCCACCGGGAATCGGGGAGAAGAAGGCGGTAGTTTAGTGGGTTGGAGTCACACACTTCAGTCGCAACCGAATTTTGCGAATTTTGCAAATCTGAAACAAACTTGATCTGCGTACGGCCTATACCTATGTACATATGTACATGCAAAAATATCTCTTATAGTCTCTGAGATATACGCGTTTATACAGACAGACGGACGGACGGACGGACAGACGGACATGTCTATATCGACTCGGCTGTTGATGCTGATCAAGAATATATATACTTTATATGGTCGGAAATAATTCCTTCTGCCTGTTACATACATTTGCACGACTTTAGTATACCCTTTTTACTCTACGAGTAACGGGTATAATCATTGGGCAGTTATTTTTGTGACTGTTCAGTAATATGCCATTTCTGTTCTGTTATTTCAAAAAAATTGTATTGATTACTCAAACAAATCAATGATTTATAAATTAAGTAGATTGGGCAAAAAAATGTATAATAAAATTTGCCACAATCTGTGTTCACACGCAATTATGTAACGCAAATTATTTTGCGGAGGGGTTATATTTGAGCAAATTTTTTAAGAGCAAATATTTGCTCATGTGGGAGCACCAAATATGTTTTACGCAAACATTTACAGATCAAGGCTAACTCTGTTTGCACAATGTGTTCCAATTTTGTTTGCCTGTGGGACCTTAGCTTAAGTTTAGATTTTAGATTTAGATTTAGATCAATCAGTGTAATGTACTGGCCACACGAATTCTGAAAGATTGACAAGAACAAATATTTTCCACAATTTTTTTTGGAATTTTCGTTATGGCTATAGGCTAACCCTATAATCACTGGCCTCTAAGGATCCCATAGAGTCTATGGGAGTTGGTTGATAAATAGCGAACCATAAAAAAGACACCTGTGCAAAATATCAGCTTTCTATCGCCACCAGCTGATAGAGGCCCCTTGCCAAGGGGTTTTCCACAACAAAAATTCCGAGAACAATTTTTGAAAATATTGTTTTGTGAAAAACTTTCAGAATCCGTTGGGAGCTTTTTTAATTTCTAGTTTTTTTTTAATATGGACCAGTCTAGTAAGTACATATTGCTCACTTATTCGAAAAATTCGATTTTGTAAAAAACGGGTTTAAAATTTTCAATCGTTTTAACCCAAATGGTTTCGAGTTAAACTAGTAACATATCATAAATTTTGAATGCTTATCCAAATTTTGATTGAAATATGATGTTTTAACTGAAAGCCGAAAGATCTTTGAGCACTAACATGACATTTTCTCATCATTTTAAAAGATATCAATATGAAACTTCATGTTCAGTTTGAATGACCGCAAATAGTCGATTCGGCGCCGTTCGCAACAATTGGACCTCTGTTACTTCTCTACGATTTGGATGTAAAAACCTTTAAGATACAGCTGGTTCAAAAATTGAACTTTTGATGAATGGTTGCTGGCATAGTTGGATGAAGATCCACTTTTGTGATCAGCGACGAAGCTCATTTCTGGTTGAATGGTTACGTGAACAAACGAAATTGCCGTATTTGGTGTGAAGAGCAGCCAGAAGTATTGCAAGAACTGGCAATGCATCCACAAAAATGCTCTGTTTGGTGTGGATAATGGTCCGGACTTTTTTTAAGATGACGAAGGCAGGAATGTGCAATAATTGCCTACTGTTTTTTTTTTCCCAAAATGAAAGAGCTGGACTTGGCTGACATGTGGTTTCAACAAGACACACAGCTCGCAAAACAATGGTCCAATATTTCACGTTTGAGGCGGGTCAATTGACTTTAGACTATTTTTTGTGGGACTATGTTAAGTCTTATGTCTATGACGATAAGCCCTCAACTAATACTGAAGAATATATTCGTAACATGGTAGGCTAATAACACTAGTTTACAGCCAAAAAGACCCATTTCTACTGAAAATTTTTTTTAGTGTAGTTTGGAATGGTGATCTCAAAAATCAATTTCAAAAATTTTTTCATGGCTCCGTTTTTGAAATATAATTTTTTTTATTTTTTGGTAGGGGCACTTACATTTTAAGCCATATCTGACTTTATAATTGTCAGATAGAGTCAAGCAAGATAAGAATTGAAAGGTTATTTCGCTGCCGGAAATCGAGTAAAACATTGCTTTTAAATCGGTTCATTAGTTTGACTACAATATCCAAAAATATTTCGAAAAAATCGATTTTTTGCTCGAAAATTCTTTTTTGGTCGCCTGGAAAAAATATAAAAAAATCCAAAAAAATTATTTTTATTTTTTCTACATAAGAACCTCACTTCTACGAAGAAAAACAGATATCGATCATCAAAATCTGTGAACAAACACAGGAGCTGTAAGCAATTTAGTGCAAAAAAATGTGATATTTTCCTGAATATTTTAAAATAAATTTTCGTTTGCTTCGACTTTTGTACCGTTTTTAATTTTTATTTTTGTTCTGGCTTTTCGTTACCTTCATAATTTGACCAAAAAACGAAGAAAAGTACAATGTTAATTTTTGAAAACACACAATATACTCAAATTTGACTGTTAGTTCCTCTACTCAATTTGATCCATCTATGGTACGTGTTACACGATTTTCCTCACCAATACCTTATTTTCTTCGTAAAAGTGCGATTCTTAAGTAGAAAAAATAAAAATAATTTTTTGTATTTTTTTATATTTTTTCTAGTCGTTTAAAAATGAAATTTCTTGGATTTTCGAGCAAAAATCGATTTTTTTGAAATATTATTGGTTGTTGAATTCAAACTACTGAACCGATTTAAAAACAATGCTCCACGAAATTATTGGCAGCTCCATTACCTTTCGATTTATTTCTTACTTGACTCTATCTGACAATTATGAACTGAGATATGGCTTAAAATGTAAGAGTACCTACCAAAAAAATTTAAAAAATTAATATTTCAAAAACGGAGCCATGAAAAAATGTTTGAAATCGATTTTTTAAATCACCATTCCAAACTATACTAAGAAAAATTTTCAGCTGAAATGGGTCATTTTTTTTTTTTTGTAAACTAGTGTAATTTGGAGAGAGTATACCAAAATTGGATTCAGCGTATGAACCTTAACATTATATTATGTAAGTCGTTCTATCGACTCAAATACAGATCTTATACATTTTTCTGAATTTTCCGAATTTTATGTATTTTATTTTTAATTAAATCCGAAAGCAGCTAAATAACATCACGCAATGCCTCTGGTCTAAAAAAGTATAAATTCAAAATGTTCCTAAGTTTTTCTACTTTGTATTTACCTTTTTGTTTTGTACACCTTCCTCATACAACACACCCACACACACACACACACACTCACACTTTTCTTTTCTTTTGACCTACAACTAGTAAAAATTGGGCGTGATTCGGCCCAAGGGGGCGTAAGGAGGAGCACCAGCACCAGCACCCGACAGACTTTGCTAATTGATTATGCCAAGGACAAGGGCAAACGAGGCAAGTCAGTCAGACAGTCTTCAGTCTAAGCACAAGCCATAAATCTTCAAGCCAAAAAAGAGCACAGCCAGGCAGACGTCGTGTGCTCCAATTTAATTGTATCTTCCGTTTCATTACATGTTTCCCTGTGTTCGGGCAGTCATCATTATCTGCACAGCAGCAGAAGCAGCCAAGTCGTAAAAATTTGTGTCGGCAGTTTCACGTTGCGTATGCGTAATAAAAAAGACACCGCATCATAAAAAAAGGGAGCCCGCTTACTCTCGCACACACACATACACAAAGCGAGAGGAGAGAGAGCGCGCAAGCAGCGAGCGAGCCAGCAACTTGGGCTGCGTCTCTTTTGTGGTGGTGTTTGGTTAACGCCCCTTTAAATACAGTTATTTCATTGGGCCGCGACCACAAATTTATTATTAGTTTTTATTGTTATTGTATTGATATTTGAATTATGCGTGGCCCGCTTGTTTTTGTTGCATTTCGTTATGGATGTGAAGAAATGTGAGCCTTAAGAAATTGCAACTCCAGAAACTATGCAAGTGAACCGCAGGCAGCTTCTTAAATCCTTGCTAAAAGTTCATGAAAGAATATCAAAAACTATCAGCAAACGTTACAAAGTTTGTAAAATAGGAAGGAAACATTTCAAAAACTCAAAATTGCCACCTTCTACACAATCCAAAAATTTTTTAAAATTTCATTGCCCACAAAAAAAATATTTTATGAATACTAAAATACAAACTCAAAAAAAAATAACTACAAATATTTTGAAAACTTTGATAAAAATGTTATGATCATTTTGTGCTCATTTTATGAACGTTTTAAGAACATTTTGTATTCGCGAAATAAACGCCAAACAAAAAATGTTCTTTATGTTTTTTTTTTGATTTTTAAAAGTTAATAAATTTTAAATTTGATATAAAACTAGTTTTTTTCTGATTTATTTGATTGATTTTGCCTTCCTTCTCTACACTGAGAAAAAAAACAAGAATTTTCGGTTTCAAAAACTTACGGAATTTCTTAATTCAAGAGCGTTTTTAAAAACCCCTAAATTCTTGATTTCGAGAACGTTTTAGATATGTTAAGCACGATTCGGAATTTTATTAAGAACTTTGATCTATACTTATTTATGTTAGCTAAGAGCGATTTGTACTTAAAGTAAGATCTCGTTTTTACATCAAGAACGTAATGATCCTTAATTAAGACTGTATTTTCTTGAATACAGAATTTTATTTCTATTTTTGAACTTTTAACGGTCAATTTAGAATTTAAGAACGAAATGGTCTTAAATTAAAACTTTTTTTCTTGAATCAAGAATTTTATTTTTATTTTGAAATTTCAAATTTATTAATGATTCGTACTCAAAGTAAGAGTTTTCAATAGCGAATCGTTCTTATCAAATTCTAGCCCAAAACAGGATAAAATCAAGAGCGTTATTTTAAGACCGAGTCGTTCTGCTTTTTTTTTTTCGAGTGTAGGGATCGAACTCAAAACCTTGCTGCTACTACGCAGGAGGCGGCATCTCAACTAACACGACTACCGACCTCGCTATTTACAAAGCTGAGAAGGATATAACGTTTTGGGGGCGTGGCAAAAATTCAAAATAAACTTGATCTACCTGCAATTATAAGAAATATATGTCCCATACATGTCAAATCTTTATCTCTTCTCTGTGGGATCATTTCATTCTTTCACCATAGAGGGAACATTCAACAATTAGAACGATAGAGTGTATGCTCAAAACAAGCATCATCCGGCTTTTATTGGCGGGGAGTCGCCTATGAAGTGGTCACCAAGGGTGAAAATTGTGAAAAATAAGTCAAAACTTCGGTTGATATATCGAAATATTGATATTTTTCCCCAAGATAACGAATATGAATAAAGGGAATTTAATTTTTTTTGGCGATATTTTTCGGGTATATTTTTGTTTAAGCGTTCGGTCACACTGTTGCGAATAACAGTTTCTTGTGCTGTGGACATTTAAGGCAAAATGTTTTAAAGTTGTATGAAGATGCTTGGCTGAAATGCAGCTTAACAACGGTAAATAAAAGTATAAATGATTTTGAATTATGGGAATTTGTTGACTTTGTGCGTCAAATTGTCGGCTATTTATGCATTATTTATAATGTGGATATTTATGCCATGATATGCATTAAATATACTGGTATTGTACATAATTATAGGGTCCACCTAGACCAAAAAATTAAAAGTGCTTAAAAACACTCTGTTTATTGAGCTTATGTAAGCTAATCTTTCATTTATTCATAACCTATTTCGAAATATTCGGGATTACGAATGTGTGCATTTTGATTGCCTTTTAATTTTGCTATCTACAATCTTTCTGAGGCAACTAAGGGTTAAAAAAAATGCATAAGAAACCAAAACAAACTATGTGATTGCAATTAACTTTAAGATTTTGCTTCGCATTATAACAAAAACAACATAAATATAATGATGAAAGAAATAGTCGCGTTTGCCATGTATCGAATCTTATTTTATTTCGAAATAAAGACTATTTTTTGTTAAAATAAATTTTCATACACAGTAATAATCAGCAACATTTTTTAAAATTAGTCGCACTATATAGTTTTGGTAGAATTTGCTAAGTTTTGCTTTTACACTGTTGACCAAAAACGCCACTTCCATTTTTTGTTACGTGTGGATCGCTTTTAAATTGGCTTTATCTGGTCCCCAGCTCTAGGCGTGCTCTCTACTTTAACACTAAATAAAGTGCTTGAAAGGTGCTATAAGTTAAAGGAACAAAGCAGACATTACTAGCAGATGCGATAAAGAATATGGGAGTCTTCAAAGGTAAATATGGAAGCTAAATAATTTAATTTTTTTTTAAAAATAAAGGACGTGTGTCTATTTGCAGATAATGGACGTAAAGCAAATGAAATATCGAACACTGTGCTACGTATAATTAGCAAGAACAATCAACGCTTCCGCTGTGAAGAAGTAATTTTTTGAAGGATCACTTTTCGCTGATCACAATACTGCCATGCTATCTCAACAATCATCAGGACAGGGGAGCTGTATTTTAAGTTACCGTTGTTTACCAGAGAAAGACGCACTGGCAGTGCTTTCTGACTTGGCATGGTCTAACTTATAACAGCGGAAAGCTCCGTGCCATCGGAACGCTTGGCATCGGCTATAAAAAGAGTTTCTGTTACAGTGGACGCTCGCATATTAGAACCAGTTGGTTCCTGGGGTAATTCTAATTTCTGAAAAGTTCTAATTTCTGGACGCATTTTTGCAATGTCGTATAAGGCAAGAAATGGCTTCTTTTCTGCTAAATATGCTTCAAAGGGAATGTTGTTTTATTTAAAATTATTTTGTTTTCAACATTAAAAAAAAAAATAGAGGCAAGCTAACTTCGGCTCGACCGAAGTTTATATACCCTTGGAGCTTGATATGTGCCTGACAGTTTGTATGGCAGTTATACTATATAGTGGTCCGATTTCGAAAAATTTTGGTGAAATGATGTAAAATCATTGAAAACTTATTAATACGGGCGTTGGGAGCGATAACATTGAAAACAAAAAAGTTTTTCTCACTAAGACTTTTTTTCAGACCTAACTTTTGTATGGCAGCTATACTATATAGTTGTCCGATTTCGACAAGGCTAGGTGAAATTATGTGAAATCATTAAAAACTTATAAATACCAGCGTTGGGAGCGATACCATTAAAAACAAAAAAGTTTTTCTCACTAAAACTAGTTTTTCAACTGATCGTTCCTATGGCAGCTATATGCTATAGTCATCCGATCCGGCCGGTTCCGACAAATGTGCAGCGTATTTATACCAAAAGACTTCGTGCAAAGTTTGGTTAAGATAGCTTTAAAACTGACGGAGGAGATAGCATAGAAACAGACGGACGGACAGACGGACGGACAGACGGACGGACAGACGGACATGGCTAAACCAACTCAGCTCGTCATGCTGATCAAGAATATATATACTTTATGTGGTCGGAGATGCTTCCTTCTATGCGTTACAAACATCCGGACAATTTTAATATACCCTCTCCAAGGGTATAATAATATATTATTTATTCAGAATTGAGCCAAAATAAAGCTTTAATGACTTTTATTTAGAATTATTTTTCTTTTATCATTTATAGTTATCATGCTTTCTGTAGTAGTCTGTTATGTTCGTTTGTTTTTTTGTTTTCTTTAAATTAGACAGCACAATGTCTTTACGGAGCTCCAAAAGATAAGCCATGTGCTTACTATTATGCGTCTTACTATTTTTGCACCATTTAAGCAAATTATTGACGCTTTCCATTGCATCTTCGCTGTTGACTTCTTGTTCCACAAATTCGTCTTCATTCCACATTTCGATTTTGTATTTGCATCCACGGGCATGTCTGGTAGGCAACGAAAAAATAGTCCACTTTCGTCGACATTATATATTTGTGACTTTATTAGCTCCATTTCAGTGACCTTTGCTCGAAATCTGTGTATAAAAGGAGCAACCGCCATTACATCACTCGACAGTATCTCGCCACAAATTTTTAAAAAACGAAAGCCATGTCGATTTTTATTCTGTTTGATTGTTCATTCTTATTGGGATCCAAAGATAGTTTTAGCTTTCGCTTTTAATATTGGGCCAGTCATAGTGCACTTTTTTGCCGTCGATTTAAAAACCATTCATAAAGACGAGTTTCCATTTTAGAATATTCAGCGTTGTGTAAGGATTTATTTTTTGCCTCCTGGTATGTGTTTAATACGGCATTCAAGATTAACTCCTTTTTCGGTTTTATATAACTGATGGCAGATTTTGCCACATTGTAATCTAAGGCTAAACGGTTTTCTTGAACGCCTTCATCGAGTTGTTTTAATATTTTTGCTTTAGTTTCCAAAGACAAAGTGTTTTTCTTACACTTATTCGACATTTTAAGCTAGTTTTCACTTAATTTTTATCCCCGAATATGTGCCTGCTTGTCAAAAGTTTGCATGTGAATGACCGAATATGAGTGCGTTTAACAAAAACACACAAATGGAATCGGAACAAACGCAGTTCGGTGAATCCCCTTTTTATATGCAATTCGTTATAAGGCTAACCAAAATAACAATTCACTAGAAATTAAAAAAAAAAAATGCTTTAAAATTAGAACCGCGGTTCTAATTTCAGAGCGTTCAATGAAATAAAAACACTGGTTCTAATTTCTGGAAGATTCTTATTTCCGAGAGTTCTAATTTGTGAGCGTCCACTGTACCAGCGCATAACTCAAAAGGTCTTCCTTAAATCTCTGTCTAACGACAATATTGGTAATTAAATGAGTTTTTTATGATTTGTATTACGAATGCTATATTTCAACGGATGATGAACTTAATAAGTCTACACTTCTTTCGTTCCATAAATTTAAAATATAAAAAATAAATATCTTTTGCTAATTTAATAAACATACACACCTGATCATATTAATAGGTACACACCGGAATTTTTTAATTATAAAAGGTTTTTTGGTACATTTAGTGTTGACAACTTTTTAATTTTTGGTTTTTTGTTGTTGTCAATGTCTGGCCACACTGTGACAAAGAGTTGAAAGAGAGGCTGCCCCGTATATCAAAGCTTTTCTATTAATTGCGAGTCCACCACACATTTCTCACAAGTATCGAGTGAATTATTTTGTAATTTGTAATTGTAAATTTTTTAGAAAAAATGGGTCGAAATTCTCATTGTACTAAAGAAGAAGCTCGATTGGTTCTTAGTCTGAAAAAAGAAGGCAAATCTTTACGAGTCATCGCCAAATTAATGAACAGGTCTCATAATTTTGTTAAAAATGCATTAGAAAGAAAACCAAGACAGGAAACCCGTGGAAGGCCACTAAAACCAACAGAAACCCTTGACCACTACATAGTAACTTTGAGCAAAAAGGACCCATTTAAGTCATCGAAGGCTATTGCAGCCGAAATTGGGAATTCAGTTAGTGCTCCAACTATCCGAAGACGACTACAAGATGCCAACCTACTGCGCAAAAAAAAATATCACCATGAGGCAAACTTTTGCAAGGGACCACAAAGACTGGGTAGGATGCACCGGGGAGAAAAAATGGAGCAACATATTATGGAGCGATGAAACCAAGATTAATTTGTTTGGAAATGACTGTGAAAGGAATGTTTGACGCCAGTCAAACATGAAGGTGGCAATATAATGGTATGGGGTTGCTTCTCCTGGTACGGCGTAGGTCCAATTTATAAGACTACGAACAAAATGAATGCTGAAGAGTACAAATCCATATTGAAAAAAGTTATGGTATAAATATGCCATTACGTTGGGTATTTCAGCAAGATAATGATCCTAAACACACATCAAGGCTGTTATCTAAATTTTTCGAGGACCAAAAAGTTGACGTTCTGAAGTGGCCAAGCCAATCCCCCGACCTTAACCCCATTGAAAACTGGTAGGGAGACTTAAAAAAGAAATTGGCAAAGCAAACAAAAATTATGGGAAGGTGTTCAAAAACTGTGGTATGAGACACCAGTAGAGACCTGCCAGGCAGTAGTAGCCAAAAATAGAGTTGGATACACTGGATACTAAGTAAGGAAATACTAATTTACCTAAAAAAATAACACAAAATGGAAATTAAAATTTTTTTTCTTACCAACACATAAAGTGTACCTATTATTATGATCACACTGAAAACGTATCTGAAACACAAAATGATCTCTTTTATGTTATATTATTATCCTATGTTACAGTTAAGTTTATTTTATTAAAAACAAAAAGTTTAAGAAGCAATGAGAACAAAAATATTAAGTTTTAAACAATAAATAAATCTTTATTTTGTTACCTTTTAGTCAGAGTTGATGTGTGTACCTATTAATATGATCAGGTGTGTACATTACATCTATAAAGTCATACTATCTCTATAAGCGCAGTCAGATTATAGTTTTTATTACGAGTCATTAACAAACAAATTTTTGCGCAAGACGCTAATGTGTGTTAGTAAAATATGGGTGTATGCGTCACTCGCATGCAATGCGTGTACATATATTTCACCAACACATATTACCATTTTGCACAACAAATGATGTGGTGTATTTGGTGCTTTACCTTAAAGGACCTGTGTATATCGATCGATGTTTTTGACTCCAAAGCTACTTTTTTCCATATTTTCAAAAAAATCGACCAAGAAATATTTTTGAAATATTCAACAACCTTAATTTGAACATCGTCTGCATATGTACATGTGGACTTCACTTTTTTCAAAATACACTGGGAAGATCATTCATATAAATGGTCGGAAATGACGTAACAACAGCTTGACGACGATTAATTAAGAACGAGGACAAAAGTTTAATTGACGTTTTTCAGTTTATAAATTTGCTAATATTGCTAAATTCAAGAAGGGCAAGTAAAGCGACATCTCATATTGCTGTTGTCCTGCCACTACGAAAGCCAGATTGGTTGTTATTTTGTGTGCACCCATAAGCTGGCTGCTGAAATGGTTCTATGGCCATCGGACAGAAACCATTTGGAACAGTTTTTGCAATTTTCCACATATCTGGGTAAGTAAAATTTTTGACATAGATTTTATCTTTAAGTAATAAATTTGATGGTATTTTTTCCCTAAGCTATATAAGATCTAAAGGTTATTTTTATATATGCACGACTTGAACTTGATTTAAAGGACCCAGCAATAGCAACAAGAACAACAACAACAACAAAGAAGTGCTCACCCAATTGCTTTGACACACAAACCCACACATAGAAATTAAAACAAAACGCCTGCGGAATCGCCTTCGTGCCCAGGCCGCCACCCAAGTGCGAGCGAGATGCAATGTGTTGAGCCCTCGAGGCAAACGAAAAACCCACCACCACCAACACGAACAGCAGCCACAGTCCGTGTGTTAGAAGAGTGCGGCTGGTGTCTGTGCTGCTGCCGCTGCCCGCGCCACCGCCGTCGCCGCCGTCATCAGTGATTCGTTTTGTACGTTGTTAGACTCTCTCGCTGCGTTTTGGAATTCAGTCGACAACGATAATTACCGGTGGTTGTATCACAACACGCGCAGAGCCCAGCAGCAGCAGCAGAAGCAGAAGAAGCAGCAGCAAAAGCAGCGAAGAACTGCAATTTGGTGATTTTGGAACTAAGAAAAAAATAAATTGTGTGTTTTTTTTTTGTTGTTGTTGTTTTGGTGCAAAGACTATAATTATAAAACTAAAGTGAAAAGCGTGCCATAATTACATCAGAAATGTGCGAAAATTGCTAAGGCAGAGCAGAGTTGATAAACATTATTTACAAAATAACTTAAACAAATAAACGCATTAACCATGATTGAGGCCGCCTGCAACTATTTGAATCCGTACAATCTCAATCAGCAACATGTGGTACCGCAGCAATTGCAGGCCCAACAGCAGCAGCAACATCAGCAACAGCAACATTTGCAACAGCAGCAACAGCAACTGCAACAGCAGCAACAACAACAACAGCCACAGCATGATTTCATAAGCGACAGTTTGTTATCCTCGGCCAGCTCCAGTAGCTCCACACCCGCCTCCATGAAACTGGAAATGCAATATCCGCCGCAAGCTTCCTCTACGGGCACCGTATCACCCAACTCCAGCATACAGTCGCATCCTTCATCGGCCTCGGTATCGCCTAGCATAGCCGCAGCCGCAGCAGCAGCAGTAGCCGCCACCACTTCCTCCTCCTCATCCACGTCCTCCACGGCCTCCACAGCAAATGCCACGGCAGCCGCTGCAGCCGCCGCTGCTGCAGCAGCCGCAGATCTAGGAGCAGCGGCTGTGGCCAGTGCGGCTTACGGTTGGAATACGGCCGCCTATACAGGACTACCCGCCAGGTAGGTGTCCCCCTCCCCACCCCTCCCTTGCATACAGGAAGTATACATTTTCCCCCTTCACAGAACTCAATTTCCTTATGCGCAATATGCCTCGGATTACTATGGCAATGCGGCGGCCTCCACTTGGTTTAGTCATCACCAGGAGCGTCTATATCAGCCCTGGTCCACGCAGAGCTATCACCATCCCAGCTTCAATTTCGATGATATCGCCTTTCAGACCCAACTCCAGCGCCGCTCGGTGCGTTGTACCTGCCCCAATTGCACCAACGAGATGAGCGGCCTGCCGCCCATCGTGGGTCCCGATGAGCGTGGACGCAAGCAACACATCTGCCATATACCGGGCTGTGAGCGTCTGTACGGTAAAGCGTCGCACCTGAAGACCCATCTGCGTTGGCACACCGGCGAGCGTCCGTTCTTGTGCCTGACCTGCGGTAAGCGTTTCTCCCGTTCCGACGAACTGCAGCGACATGGTCGCACCCATACCAATTATCGTCCCTATGCCTGTCCCATCTGCTCCAAGAAATTCTCACGCAGCGACCATTTGAGTAAGCATAAGAAAACGCACTTCAAGGATAAGAAGAGCAAAAAAGCCATGGCCGCCGAGGCCAAAGAGCAGGCGGCGGCGGCCATAAAGCTGGAGAAGACGGAGAAAACGAAAATGGTCAAGAATAAAGCGGGGCCACCTGTGGAGTTCAAGCAGGAGCAGGTGGAGGGTAATAATGCCTCCACCACCACTTTGCTGAACTATGCTCCCTATGCGAATTTGTATCAACAGAATGCAGCGCATACACCGCATACACCGCACACGCCGCACACACCGCTTTTCCAGCAGAATAACTATGAGCCTTGGAGTAATCGTGCCATTGAATCCAATACCACAACTACCTCTACAACCAGCGCCAACAGCCTACAGCAGTCGCAACAACAACAACAACATACCCTAAACACCGCCACCCCACACTCCTCAGCCTCCTCATCATCAACCACACCGCCCCTTCTAACCAACTCCGCCGTACCCCATTATGCCGCCTTGGCCTTGCAAAGTGAAACCCAACTGGCCACTGAATACGGTCTAACCATGTCCAGCGATAGCCTCACCACCTGCAGCACCGCCAACACCGCCACCGCCACCGGCTACTCCAGCCTCATTAATCACATGAAATCGGAATATGCGGCCAGTTATAGCACCGAATTTGCCACCTCCTCGCAGGCCGCCTACTCCCACAGTTATCCCCATCATCATCCCCACCATCATCCCCATCCGCATAACGCCTGGGCCTATCATCCGCATGCCACCGCCTAAACATTTTGTTTCTTGTTTTTTGTTGTTGAGAAGTCGGTTGACACCGCCATCGTATATCCTCGTATGCCATGTTCCCCCCTAAAAAAAAAATACAAAATTGTTGCAAAAATCTCTACAATAATTAAATAAAATATATATATTGACTCTAGATGTAATTTTTTTTTTTTGAATTTTTTTCCTAATCTTAAGACCACAAAAAACCCAACTTTTTTTTTGCATGTATGTACATATATATCCATAGTTTGTAACTAAAAAGTAAAAGAAAGAAAATTTGTTAATTGTCTATAAGATAAATTATATATACAAAGAAACAAAACAAAAAAAAAAAACTGACAAAAAACAACCCAGAAAAAAAAAACACATGCTAATAAACAAAACAAAAAGACAAAAGTATATGGAAAAACAAAAGAAATTTCGAGTTTTTCTTCAAGCCAGGCCCCTGGCGGACGGAGAAGATAACACGGGGAGGGTTTTCAGTTTGGTTTAGGGGTGGCTCGGGGTTTGCTGCTGCTGTGGCTGGAAAGCAAGTTTCTTGTGGAAACTTTAAAATGAAATTGAAGAATTGAATTGAATGCTGATAACATAACTCTTATGTTCAGATTGTGAACAAAGAAATGAATTTATTTTTTCCATCTTTATGGCAATCTAGACAAAAACAACAGTAATTTAGAGCGAAAATGCTGATGACACAAGTTTACAAATAAAATTAATGATTTTCTAATCCTCTACAATTTGAGGTCATTCCTTATGTAAAACCACGCGCTTAATCCAAATATGGGAGCTTAAAAGTTTCTCGAGATAATCCCAAATTACCGTTTTTGGCATTTTTGAAAAAGGACTTTTTACTGAATTACAAATATAGGAATTTCGCCTTTAAAGTGCAGAATTTTTGACTTTGTTTCTATTTCTTGGTAGAGTTTTGGTGGCAGTATATTTAGTCAGTCGATTTAACAATTGAAATATACTTAAAAAATCATGGGATTTATCACGCGACAAAAATGGAAGTCGTTTTCGACTGTTTCTAAAAAAATTCATAAATCTGTGAATAGTAAACCAAAACTTTGAAGCAGTTAACCGCAAACCAAGGCTTCGTTGGTAAAACTGAAAACGCGATTTGGTCTATTTTGATCTCTAGGTTATGGCCTATATAGTCTCGATAATGGGTGCTGTCAAATGTGGTACCCACTATCGCGGTTTTTCGATGCATGTTACCATCTCTTAAGTACACATTTTATTAGTCCGTATCTCAATATATTTAAAATCTTAAAAAATTCTATCGAGTGGTTTTCCATTAATTCCATTTTCTAAGTTAGTCCTCTACTAAAGAGCGATACCTGGAGAAAATGAAAGAGGAGAAACGCCTTTTTAGTAGAAAAAAGATAGAGCAGGAAAGGCGCATGCGCGAGGAAGTCGAGATGTTATTCGGCATGAGTGAGACTCGAAAATTTTACCAAAAGATTAAGCAATTAACAGAAGGTTTTAAGCCCAGAGTCGCACAATGCAAAGACGAACAGGGGAATCTGGTCACAGATCCGCAAGTGGCGCTTAACAAATGGAGAAGTTACTTCTCCAACCTACTGGGAGGCGATGACGAACATGATGCCGCCTCTAGAGAAGTAACGATGCCACCAATCGACAACATAGAGATAGACCCGCCGACCCAACAGGAAGTCTGTTTAGCCATAAGAAGGCTAAAGAACAACAAGTCGCCAGGCGCTGATGAGCTGCCCGCTGAATTGTTCAAGGCTGAAGGCGAAGAATTGGTAAGGTGCATGCACCAACTTCTGTGCTGTATATGGGTTGACGAAAGCATGCCCGACGATTGGAATCTAAGTGTTCTCTGTCCGCCAACTACCGCTGGATCAGTCTTCTCCCCATCGCATATAAGGTTCTGTCCCGCATTATTTGTGAACGTCTAAAGCCGCTTATTGATACACTGATTGGACCTTATCAGTGTGGCTTTAGACCTGGTAAATCCACCACAGACCAGATATTCACATTGCGCCAAATCCTGGAGAAGACCTATGAGAGAAACATCGAAAATCACCATCTTTTTATCGATTACAAAGCCGCTTTCGACACGCCGATAAGGTCAAGGTTTTTCGAAGCTCTGTCTACTTTAGGTATTCCAGCAAAGTACGTTCGACTTTGCATGATGACGTTGAGAAGCACTCAAAGCTCCGTCAAAATAGGAACGTACCTCTCCAAGCCTTTTGATACCAAAATAGGTTTTAGGCAGGGTGACACCTTATCGTGTGACTTCTTTAATCTGCTGATGGAGTATATACTACGCCAGTGCCCAAATGCCAACAGATCGGGCACCATCTTTAATAAAGATGTAATGCTACTCGCATACGCCGATGATATTGATATTATCGGCAAAACCGAACGGGCAGTACGCAAGGCGTTTTCAGAGATTGAGAAGCAGTCTGAACTAATGGGTTTAGCGGTAAACGAGGACAAGACGAAGTACCTAGTGTCCTCGAAACAGAAGTACACACGACTTGGGCAATCTGTTGCAATGGGAGAGTACAACTTTAAAGTTGTAGAGGACTTTGTCTACCTCGGAACGATGATAACCGGCGACAACAACATCAGCCTGGAAATTCGAAGAAGAATCACGCTCGCAAACCGATGCTATTACGGGCTAAGTAGGGAGCTCAAGAGCAGAAACCTCAAGCGAAGAACAAAAATAGCGCTATATAAGTCGCTTATCATCCCAGTCCTGCAATACGGCGCAGAAGCATGGGCAATATCATCAGCGGATGAGGCGGCGATTGGCGTTTTCGAGCGAAAGATTCTTCGCAGGATTTATGGACCTTTGAAAGTTGGCGAGGATTTTCGCATCCGAAGGAATGACGAACTGTATGAGCTCTATGGGGATACTAGTCTGGTCAAGCGCATAAAGCAACAGCGGCTGCGCTGGCTGGGACATGTTACCCGTATGGATGATCAAGCTCCAGCAAAAATGGTCAACAAGAGGAATGCGAAAGAACTGGGACAAGGCAAGGTGGGACGACCACCTCTAAGGTGGGACGACCAGGTGGCGTGAAAAACTGGTGCCAGCTCGCACGGAGCAGAAGCGACTGGCGGACATTAGTTGCAGCGGCCGAGACCGTCAAACGGTTGTGATGCAAGCATCGGGCCAATAAAGAAGAAGAAGACCATCAAAATAAATAAATTTAATTACTTTAGGGGCTCAATCAAAGCTCAAACAGCTGTACACAAATTCAGAGTTTGACGTTCGAGTTCGATGTTTGTGTGGATTTTCTGCATACACTCCGTAAAACGTTTGACGTCAAACCTTTTGCGAGGGGTTTTACAACGATTTTTTTATGGAGTTTTTCCGTACTGCAGCTTTTTATTGAGTAGATTCATATTTAATTCTTTAGACAAGTATTTTTTTTAGTATTATAGCTTTTGTATGATAACGAAGGTAACATTTAGCAAGCGTTATCTTTAGTCTGCAGGCCATTTGCCTCATAGTCTAAGAAAAGCTTTAAGTGTTAGTTTGAATTTAAAATAATGTTAAAAAATTATTTCTCATTAACACTTATGAAATGTCATAAAAGTAAGTTGGTTTTTAAATATAAGGTATTAATATTTATACTTCTTACGTCAATTATAAATAAATATCGCTCACTTACTTCAATACTGGCATAACTCAAAAAATACGATTTTTGACTTAAGATCGAAGGCGCTCTTTATATTTTATCAAAATTTCGTATTGCTATCTTTACTCAGTGAGAGGAGAATATCCAATATATTCAGGTTCTTTTCATGTGTGCAAGAACCCATACCAGTGTCGGCGATAGTGACCAAACATACTCGTTTTCAGTTAAAACATCATATTTTTTATGTTTATAAAAAAATTATTTATAATTTGAACTAAAGAACATTTTTTAGGTAAAAATCCATATACTTAAACTTTCCAAAATGGATTATGAGTTACAGAAAGTTGAGCGAATGTCTCTTGCTACATCAACCTGAAATAGACTTATATCTACAATTTCACTATTCCATCATATTTGGTAGCCATTTTGTAATGTCGTATCGAATTTTCCAATTAAACCACAAAGTTGTGTCGTCTGGCAGCGATGGCGCGAAGATTGTGTCGATCGCAGGCCTTAGATTTATACGTAGGTATGTATGTGTGCATAGCCCCCCCACCTCATCCAATATAAAATATTGATTTATGTTGCCTGGCATCAATCAATTTTCAAGTTGAGTGAGCGCCAAGCCCCAAAAAGCCCACGCCCCCTTTTTTCTCATACCAAAAAACTTGCTTGCACTTTGGAAATTGTGCAAGCCAGCGAGCCAAGCAAACGGGGCAGCAGCAGCGGGTTGACAACCTCAGCACGGATATATACATATGGCTTTAGTCTCCTAGGTGTGATTGGTTAGCGGCCACAAAACTTCACACGCACCTTAATCATACGCCATGTTGACCGACCTACCGTCCGACAGAGCAACCGCAAAGCATTTCACTGGCAAAACCAAAATCTGATTGATTTATAACTGAAGTTGGCGGTCAGCTGAGACTTTGGCTTGGCCTAATGATGATAAATGATGATGTTATGATTTGTTAATTTTTCTTCAAGTCTTTTTCGTAGTTTTATTGCGTGTAAAAGACATTGGGAGAGGGAGATGTTTTTTTGGGGTTTACGAGTATTTTTGGGTTGGGTCAGTTAATGGCCACGTTTTTTTCTTTCTTTCTAAGTTTTCGTTGTGTTTCTTTGGCCAGGCGAAAGTGTAATTTTAAGTAGGGGTTACAAAAGGAAAAAAAAAATGAAAATTATTTAGTCATTTAGTGAGGGAGACGCCCTGTGACCCCCAAGGCAAAGGCTAGAAATTGAAGAAATATTCAGTATAAATTTGGTATTGCAAAGTTAAGCATAGATATAAACATTGTGAAGCCATATCCAACTCTTGGCATTTCTACAAAAATTATTCATTCATCTAACTCAAAAGTATTTAACAGTTTTAGAACGAGAATTGTTTCTTTAAACCTTTAAACTTGCTTGTGTTTATTTTAATTTCTAGTTTATTTTAATATTGAAATTTTACAGCAAAAAACTTATTTATTGCTAAGAAAATATAAAGTTAGGAAATATTCTTAATTGAAAATAATTGTTCAAGTGTGATTACTACGGGTCTAACCAAATATAACCTGATTTCTTTGTGGTTTCGTCAAAGGAGCATGAAAAGGACGACCGGACTGCAAAGTCTTTCTTCTGAAAAACTTTAATCTAAGCCTAACCCAGAGACTGGGATACGAACTCAGGAACTCGTGGACTTAAACAATGCATAAGATGTTTATAGTTGTGAACAGCCGGCTTAACACACTAACTACTAATAATAATGCTTAAAATCAGGGCTGCAATTTGCTTAGGAGTTGAACCGCTCCTGAGTTGAAGACTCCGGCATTTGAAACGGATCCAAACAAATTTTCCTATCCGAACCTAAGTTTCTACCTGGGAGTCCATCCGGAATCGGAACTGTATACCGAAACGAACCGATTAAAGTTCTGAACCGGAATCTTAGCCAATATTTATAATTTTTGATGTGAAACATCTTTTATTTCGGTACGGGCGATTTTAGTAGGAGTGAATTTGATTTCAGCGTCACGTGACGCTGAGGTCAGCATATATTGTGTTGTTGTTTTAGCAACGTGTCCCAGGGGAAGAGGAGTAAAAATGGGCATTGGGTGGAAAGAGGAGGGAAAGTGGAGGAACTTGACAGTGTCTTGACAGTGTCTTGACAGTGTCTTGACGGTCTGACAGTGTAAGACTTGCCAATGACTCGACAGTGACTAAGCAGTGACTCACAGGACTAAATGAATGAACAGTGACTAAAGTGTGACTAAGAAGTGACTAGACAGTGACTGAACACTTACTTAACAGTGGCTGAACAGTGACTAACCAGAAACTATACAGTGTCTAAAGAGAAAGTTAGCAGTGACTAAACAATGACTTCACGGGAACTAGAGAATGAATGAACAGTGACTAAAGTGAGACTTGGGAGTGACTAAAGAGTTACTTAAAAGTGACTGAACGGTGACAAGATAGTAACTATAAAGTGACTTGCCAATGACTCGACAGTGATTAAGCAGTGACTTAACAGAGAGTTGACAATGTCTTAACAATAACTCAGTAGTGACTAAATAGTAACTTGACAGTGACTCAAAAGTGATTTGACAGTGACTAAAAAATGATTTAACAGTGACTTGACAATGACTAAACACAGTGACTATACAGTGACTAAGCAGTGACTTAACAGTGACTTGACAGTGACTTATCAGTGACAGTTTGTTGACAACTGATAATATTACTTGAAATTGACAAGTGAAAAGTGTAAGTTCAGGTGTAATTTTTATGGTTAAGAAATTTTTGACAAACAATGAACCGGTTCAACTTCGTTTCAAAGGGTTTTTTTGTTCTGGAAATTTCCGTAGCTGCCGCCAAGTCTTTTTGTCATCGCTATATTCAGAGCTGTAACCTGCGCCAATGATGAACAAATGATGTAGAACACAAGAGAGTGTCACCTCTATATTAAGGCTGTAGAGCTTAAGAGGGTCACGCCAGATATTTTCTCAGACGTCTGTGCGTGTTTGTTTCTGTGTGGCAGACTGAAACAAAAACAGGAACGAAAGTATGCATATAGTAGGCGCTTTCACACTTAAGTTCTGTTTTCGCATGTTTGCTTTATGCTAAGTCTTAGCTCAGTAGTAAAGTCGCCTACACATCACAAGGCCAAAGGTAAATGGTAGCAGAAGAATTAAAAAATGTAAGCAATTGTGTTAATGTGTTGCGACAAATTAAACAAGCTAAAATTAAGGTGAGTTGATTACTTTGATCCAAGGCTGAAAATTAAATATGTCTCGTAAGATATTAAAGAAATGTAAGCAATTGCTATGATAAAATGAGTTTGTTGACAAATTAATTCCAGAAGCTAAAATTAAGGTGAGTTTGAAAATTGACATATTTGAAAAATTTAATTATTTTCAATTGCTTGCTATCCAAAGCCATTGGTAATAAAAATTTTTTAAAAATCTGAAAATTAACATTTGAATCCAAGCTTTCAAATAACTCACACTAAATAATTTTTAAATTTTTTCTTTGGTCTTCAAATCGCGAAAATAAGTAAACAAAAATTAATTGCCGCGAAAGGGATTTTTTTTGTCTTCATTTTTTCTCAAAATTTGGTCTTGTATGCAGTAATTTACTGTATAAAGCTGTAAATGGGCAATCCAATAGTTCCGGAGTTATGGCCATTTTTCATTTATTAAAATTCACTTTTTTTAGGAACTAACAATATCAGATCTTTCAGAATGTGAAAATGTTTTGGTTTTAAGAAGATAATTATTTTGTGGTTGAATAGAGTGTCCCTTGTATAGTTTGGCATTTCCTAAATCGTAATTTTAATAATTCTGTGGCCCTACTTTAGTAATTTGTGTTTCTGTATCTTACTGTGATGTTTGGTAAAAATTAGTTGACCCATTCATAGAGTTCCAGGGCAGGGGTAATCTGTTTATCGGTAATCATTTGAATGCTTGCCCTTCTAGCCCTTCTTTTTAGTGTATATCCAGCTCCATCGCAAGGCCCTTTGGGCTGTTGCATGGAAATGCCACTCCGCCGATCTGTTAAAATAATTTTTATGATGGTATACTTCACTATATTCGACCACAAAAATATTACCCTCTTAAAATTAAACATACTAAATCTGATATTGTTACAGAAAATTAATTTAAATAAATGAAAAAATGGCCATAACTCCGGAACTATTGGATTGCCCATTTACAGCTTTATACAGTAAATTACTGCATACAAGACCAAATTTTGAGAAAAAATTGAAGACAAAAAAAAAATCCCTTTCGCGGCAATTAATTTTTGTTTACTTATTTTCGCGATTTGAAGACCAAAGAAAAATTTAAAAATTATTTAGTGTGAGTTATTTAAAAGCTTGGATTCAAATGTTAATTTTCAGATTTTTTTAAAAATTTTATTACCAATGGCTTTGGATAGCAAGCAATTGAAAATAATTAAATTTTTCAAATATGTCAATTTTCAAATCGACTTTACCCGCGAATTAAGTGTATTTCGACAAAATGCTGAAAATACGTATAAACTATTTTACTGCAAGGAATACGAAAAAAATTATTTCGATCCAAAAAAATCCCAGTGGGCGATTTGTCATGGAATCACCCATATAATATAATATAATATAAAAAGAAGCTAAGATTGGTCATCCATGGTGTTTATAGCGGTACAGTATTGTCATAATAATAATAATGTAGTTTTGTGTGATCATTTTTATTGAACAAATAGATTTTTTTTGAAAAAAAAAAATAACACAAAATTCGCAATACTTTTTTAACAAACCTCGTAAATTAGTTAAATTTTGAAGACGATCGGAAAATACTCACGAGATCAAAAATAAACGTTGTCATTCAAACGATTACATGATTACCTTCTCCGCATTGTAGTACTCAAAAATGATTACATTTTACCTGTAATCATACGATGCTGAATTCACTCACTGCTCTCTAATACATATATACCAAGGGAACATAAATTACTTATATGTACAAATTTGTCTGCGCTTTCATAGTGCCATCATGGCACAAATTTAAAAAATTATTAATATTTCGGAAGCATTACCAGCAGGAATTTCATTTGGCAGCATGAATATAAAAACGATATTGTACGCGGATGACATGGTGCTCTTAGCGGATTCAGCACCCCAGCTCCAAAAAATGCTAAACCAACTAAGCGAGTACTGCAAAACTTGGAATTTGAAAATAAACACTGACAAGTCAAAAGTGCTCGTGTTTAGGGATGGCAGAGGACGTGCAGCTCAAGGGGAATCATGGAGCTTAAACGGTGCGAATATAGAGAGAGTAACATCTTACAAGTATCTAGGAGTTACTATGACCTCAAATGGAAAATTTTCAACGCACCTCCGTCTAAAGCTAAAGGAATCCATCATGGCTCTAAACAGCTCTTGGAACAAACTAATGAGTAACAAGAACGTACTACCGAGTGTTAAATATAAGATGTATGAAGCAACCGCCCGATCAGTTCTGTGCTACGCCTCACAGGTATGGGGAATTTTCCGCTATGAAGATGTGGAGAAGTTGCTACGTTTTTTTATCAAGAAAATATTTCAGCTGCCACGAAACTCTCCAAACTATGCAATTTATATTGAGACCGGACTTCCCGAGCTATACAGCTACACCTTGGGCACGCATTTTGCATACATGAGGCAGGTTATGGAAAAACCAGCAACACGACTGGTGAATAAAACTGCAAAACTGCTATTAACAAATGAAGATCAATGTTTCAATGAATGGCGTCTTCTAGCTGCTGAGCATAACGTCCCTCTAGACCTCCAAAACCATCGATCATGGACAGCGACACACAACAACATACTGGAGCGTTTAGCGGAACGCACTCGTGAAAAATATATGGAACAGGCCCAGAGAAGCACAAGCAGGGGGCTGTACAAACAACTTAATCTCTTAAGCGAACGAAATTATTTTAACGACCGTTATAAAATAAAAGTAACTTCCGCCGCTCGATGTGATGTGATGGCACTGAACTTCAAGACATATAGAGATGGCATACAAAATGAATGCACGCTTTGCAATAGACACGAAAAAGGGTTTCTTTTCTTTCCTGGCCGAATGTCCAATCCTAGGAGAATTACGACTTGTGTATTGGCAGCAAACTTCGTTGAACACTACAGAAGTAATAAAGGAGTTGGACACACTGGCAAGTTATATTTTCGAAGCGTTAAGATATAGACAGCAAATCACAACCGAATTTGTTTAGACCTAAATTAAACAAAAACTAAACTAAATAAATGTAAGAAAACCTTTCCATGTAAATATGACTGACGGCAAACTGCCAATGTCAACAAAGTGTTCTGAAAATTCTCAGAACAAATTAAATAAACTACTACTACTACTACTACTACTACTAATGTCCACTTGATAAAAAAGCTTTACAATCAAGTCGATTAGCATGACACGAATCAAGCAGAGGGAAAGAAAACTGCTGGTTCCAGGCGCATTGATGAATTGTTTAAGCCCAGAATTTGGGTGGCAATTAAGAAACAGACTATTCAAGACAGTCTAACCTCGGATTCCGCCAAATTGTAAATGAAATTATTTAAGGCCTGGGTTGTGCGAATTTGATTAACCCGCAATTAATACGCGAGTATATACTTTGTCGGTCAGAGCAGCTGATTAAGATTAAAAAAAGGGAAGTTAAGTGCAAACTGATCTGTTTGAGAGTAGATGGGTTAACTCATTTGAGTCGGTCGTTCATTAGTAAAATTAATATTCACACAGATAGCTCACAAATTGAAGTATCTTAGAGGGGTAAATATTCACTTTATACTGAAAAAGCAAATCAGGTAACGCACACTGAATGCAATCAAATTTTGAAGGAAGTTTCAACAAAGTGGTTTTTTAAATATTCTAATCTATATTATGAATTTGTATAAGGGGCTATCTCCGCATGGAGTGCAGCAAAATGATAGCCAGAATATGTGGCATGGTTTTTATAAAAAATCTTAAATTTTTGACAAAAATGAGTGTTCATAGGCGTTCACTATTTCATTTTTTTTTATGTCATTCTGTAGAACGGAACATTTAATGAAGGATTTTGTTTATATACATTTTTGTGTGAAAAATTGTTTTCTAAAACAAATTGCAATTTGTATAATCAAAGGAATAGCTGACGAGTGGAACTTGAGATATAAAGCCCTCGTTTGTATGGTCGGCCGAGAATATGACTCTTTTAGGATTGATTTATATTTGGCTTTTACATAGCTTTACCGAGCTTCTCTCAATCGCATGTCGTGTGTGCTTCTAACTTTCATTTATTCGGTATAATAGCCCGCGAAGTCGACCATCGGACTAAAAAGTAGTTTATCAAGAATAATGAAAATTTGTCCGGTTTGAAATCAGCAAACTAAAACTTATGAAATGCATATTTTTCTAAAATTTTCTTTCCTGCCAATCAAACAACTAGCTATTTTCGATTTCTCGAAACGGTCACACATAAAAATGTCTCCATTTAATTTTCGTACACAGCGGATGGCTTAAAACAGGGAATCCCAAATGTTTGGGATCGAAAATGTCTTGATAACTAATCGCTAGAATTTTACCATTTCTGGAATAAATTTCAGTCTAAGTTTCACTTTTTTTTAATTTACCAAAACTAATCTTTTAATAACGGTTTGAAGTTACGGTGTCAGATACTGTTTTAATCTTTTGCGCAAATAAATAAAAATAATCAAATCCTAGATCCGCGCCTGAGCTTAGTTATTTGTCAAGAACTGAAACTCTTCAGTTAGTTCATCCTTCAACGGCATGTGTGCGCGCGCCCTTAATGTTTTGAAGTAATTTCCAATTTCTCGATCATGTTTTGTCTGAATCTTGATTCAGCGACCTTCTAAACTCGCTCCCGTAAAACCCACGGGAGCTTTTAATCTGTTAATAAAAAATAAGTTTTTAGAAATTTCGCAAATACTGGATTCATAATGTTTACCCACTGGCTAATCATCCCTCCCCCTTCCCCCACCCCTCCCTCTCTCTCTCTCTGTCATTTTCCACAAATTAGTCAACCGTCCCAGACAAACTAAGATCTCAACTACTGAAATATATTTTTCAAGTGTCCACTTTAGAGTTTATGTAATCCGAATCAAATATATCCAAAAACTTCTCAGAATTTGGCGCTAACTGATACCTACTTGTGTGTACCCTTAAAGGACAAGAGAAGGCACCGAAACCGAAAGTGTTGTCACACATACTCGAACCCAGCTCAAAATTAGATTTATGCTCTAATTTTGATCAAATGTTGTAAATAATACACAAAATGTTGCACACTTGACTCCCGAGTGGCGGTCGAGTGTGTGTTTCATTTTACACAGAGCCGACTTTTTTCTAGCGAAAAGGTTCTTAGAAGGTTACGCGTTGTCCTTCTGCACACAAAAGGGGACAGAGCAAATTGAGTTGAGATTATCGCTCCTGCGGCTGCTGCTGCTGCTGTTGGGCTAAGCAAGCGTGTCCAAGACAAAGATGGTCGCATCCACTTGTGTAAGCGAGAGGTCCGAACATGACTTAACTAGAAAATGTTTAATGTTTCGTCGCCTGATGCCTGCCACTTGGTATTTATTAGTTTTCTTCGGTTTTTTTTTTTGCGGTCTTCTGGTCTGGTAGGTGGGCGTGGCTGACATGGTCATCGGTGATTATAAATTTTTGTGTGTTGTGGTCTCTTCTGGTCTTTTGCTCTTTTGTTGGCTGATTGTTTATTAGAAAATTATTATTACAACATATGGCTCGAGAGGTTTCCAAGGAGATGCGGGATCATCAGTTGAAGTTACAAAGACATGTGTTTAAGGAATATCAGTGAAAGGATCTTGATTGATTTGCAAAAGTCATAAATACAAAAAAACTGATGTGCGGAAAGGCAAGGTAATCCTCTGTGTGTGTGCGTTTGTTAGTTTTTAAACCAAATTGGTGCAAAATTGGCAAGGCTTAGAGATTAAAGTTACTTGAAAAATGAGCAGAATTAGTACAAAAAATAGCAGAAATGGTTAATTAATGGATATTATATATATCCTTTTTACAATGTTTTAAATATCCAGTCTAATTGGATACCGAAATTATTAACAAATACCCTATTTGAGTAGCATATATAAACTCTGTCTTTGTGAATTTAATTTTGAACCGTTAATACTCAGAGCAAAAAAAAAAAGAATTTCATACTTGGATCTAGAATGATCGATCTTAGAAGTACGGTAAGAATATAAGTTTTGCTTCAAGAATGAATTTTTGATCCCGATATTCTTGATTCAATTCTTGAAAATTAAAGAACGGTTAGATTTTTGGTCTCTCTACCGAAGAAACACATAGTATATTAAAGTTGTGTAGGAAGAAGGAATCATTTCCGACTCTTTAAAGCATCCATCTGTCTGTTCTTCTGTCCGTATAAAGAAAGAGATATCTAAATTCGTGTTAAACGTCGTGGATCCTCAGCGAATATTTTTAGAACTTTCTCCACAATGCCCTTCTCATTTCCGCTTAAAATTTTTTTGGGAACACTGAGCATGCATAGTCCTGTAAACAAACATTGTATTGTAAATGGTTAGTTTTTTAATTCATTCTTGTATTTATATTGTTTAGTACATATTTACCATTCAAATGGTTTTCCGCCAAGTTTTCACCCTTCTCAATGTGCTGAAAGTTCTTTCTATCGAGGATGTGATACAAGGAAGAGCTAAACCAACACAAAGAGCGATCTTTGGTATTGGGAAAACTATGAAATCAATAGCGATCTCTTCCCAAATTCAACCATATTCGATGAAGGACGATTTGAGCGATGGACTTGAACTTTCACATTTCTAGGAGTTCGGAGTTCAACTCCAATTTCTTCACCAATTGAATGATTTTATTTACGTGGTTTGTGCACTTGAGAAGGTCCAATCTCTGTGATTGTAGGACATTAACCCCTGGCTCAAGGTACGCAGAATATTTGGCTATAATGAAGAGGCATGTCATCTGGTACCAGAGTTTCCTTCTATTGAGAGTTTTTCGAGCCCGTCGACGATCATTTAAAAGTGATTTTTAATGCCAATGCTTTTGTCCTTTTCCGACTATAGCGTTTCGCATAGAACAGGAATGTTTGGAATATACTTTCTCCTGGTAAATGATTAACAATCATCTTTGATTGTTGATATCGAATTACGAATTTCCGGAACTTGATTTAGATCACTCACTTCTAAATTTAGCTTGTGACTTGCGCAGTGGTACTAAAATGCATATATTTTTTTTTTCTTAAAACGGCCTGCACACCATTATCCTTTCCCGACATGGTCGAACAACCATTATAGCCTGTCCCTTTAGAATTTATCTAATTCAAAAGCAATAGTCTTTGTACCCCTGGCTTGCAACTGTACGAAACCTTTAAATTTTTAACGAGTAGATTGTTTCTTTTGATCATAGAATCTAATACCAATCGAAAGTTGTTCTTTCCCTGAATCATCACCCATTAAACTGTAGGCAATGACATGTTTTACTCCTTTGAAGATATCATCTTTTAGTACACGTCCACATAGCCCACTGATTTCATTTTGAATTCTTGGAGAAAAGTAAGTAGCATTCTTACAGCAAGACTTGAAATACACAAAGAAAAAGTATGAATAGCACAAAGAAGGCCACTAGCTAATTCTTATTTGAAGCGTTTTTAAACTCTTTGTCTTCACATTCATTCACAGAATAATTAAATTTGTTTATATCTTTTCGCAACTCTTATTTGAAATTGCAAGAACAGATAAAAAAGCCGACCCCCCCCCCCTGCGTACGCCCATGGGTAAATGAAGTTAATTTAAAACCATCCTGGCAATTTAAAAAAAAAACTCACATCTTCCACAGTTTTGTAGATAGATGATTCGTACCTTTTACGCATATTTAGAACTCAGTGTTGTTTATCGATTTGCCAAAAATATAATAAATATCGGATGAACATTAGTCGAAATTATTAGCAAATCAAACCCAACTCCTTATAAAAATCAATCAATTTTTGTCAAATCATAAGCTACAACCCGCATTTGATTAAAATGCTAAGAAGCGAATTTATGAGTAATTTATTTTTACTGAAAACTTTTAAATTAGCAAATGTCTTCTATTTTGTTTTGAAAGTCGGCATACCCCATTTCTATGCAGTTGTGCCCCTGTGGGTTGGTTTGCACGCTGTAAATATTGGTGGATTCTTTACTAGGTGGTCATAATATGGATGGTCAACGGGCATTCTATGTAGTACGTAGAGCCAGCAATAAGTCTGTAGACAGTTGGTATTGTGTGGCACATACGATCATTTCGCCCACAAGAAAAAAACACAGCATTGGGAAATACGTTAAAATTGATTTTTTTGTATCTCCGTATCCAGTAGCGATTATTGCTATTTACTTTTACCTGACGATGAGTTAGTGGATTTAGAACTAACGGTCTATATGATCTTATTGACCTAATCAACACATGCTCGACAGAATTTAGCCATTTAACATTTAGACCATTTAATTGAAGTTCAGCATTTGGCTTAATCAAGTTTTTTGTTTATTTCTAGTAAAGTAGATTGTTTTGCAAGCATTTAGTTTTATTTTCCATTAAGTAAAGTAAATATTGTACAGGACAGGCCCTTAAACAGAACCTTTGTTGATTGTTATTATAGATACATATGTACATGAAAGCATCTGTAAGAATAGCTATGAAACCGTACTAAACTTTTGGGCAAAACATTATTGCTCTCTTATATTTTTGAAAAGCCACAAGTGATGCTTATCGGTCGGTAGTTCTCAAGGGAGTCGGGTGGCTGAAGCTCCATTTACACGACCTGATCCCTCAGATGAGTTTTCGTCAGACGAACACTGTAACTCGATAAATGCCACTCAGATGAGTGCTCAGGCCAAATAGAACCGGTTCTATTTCGTCTGATTGCCCATCTGAGTAGCTTCATGTCTACTCAGACGCCTTTTTACACGGTCAGACAGCAAATCAGACGAAAACTCAGATGAGTGGTCAGGTTGTGTAAATGGAGCTTTACCAGGTCTTAGGATGGGAATGACTTTGGCGACTTATCACGTTGTAGAAAAATAACCTAATTTCGTGAACAGTTTTATAATTTTTGTGAACTAAGCGAATTCCTTTTTTTTGTAGGTTTTTGAGGTAAACATTAGGAATCTGATCTATGCATGGGGCTTTGCAATTGCACGAATTTCGCTTACTGTTACAGGAGCTTCTGCAGTATAATTGATTCTGCGCTATCAACTTATCCATGGAACGTTGACAAGTGATAAGGTGTTAGCATCAGAGTAAGTCTCTGTAAGTTTATATTTGGATTTAAAGACATTAAAACGTTGTTGAAGTGGAAACTAGTAATGAATTACTTTTGTTCTTGATGATTTTGTGCGAGTTTTCAAAACGGTTTATAATTTCAACCGACATTGTGGAACTCAAGCATTTTGTAAATAGTTTTCCTGTTCAAAAAATGTATCTTTGTAAATTGGGTTGTATAGTTCTGATCCATTCTGATGATTAAATGAGGTTATGAAAATATTTGTGTCAATACTGCTCCGAAGCCTGACGAACTGGGTTAGCTCGTACGGCATTTTAAGCGAGTATCAATCTGGATTTAAGGAAGGTTCTTCTACCGTGGACAGCATATTTAGGCTCACTGCCTTGGCCAAGCATTATCTGGAAAGGAGAAAAAAATGGACATCTTCTTTGTAGACTTTAAAGCTGCTTTCGACAAAGTGGACGACAAAGCCTCTATTTGAAACTAAGTTATATTGGAGTCTCAACAAAGATGATAAAAATGATACGAAGCCTATATTACTTCAACAAGACAGCAGTGTGGGACGGCAATAACCTATCAGAATGGTTTGAGTCCAACATGGGAGTAAAACAGGGACGTCTTCTGAGTCCCCTTCTTTTCGCGTTGTATGTAGATGACATAACGGCATGTCTGCCAGGGGGCGTTTACTTGGGATCAGAGCAAATAAAAATGTTAATGTACGCCGACGACATGGTACTACTAGCTGAGAGCCCTGTAGATATGCAACAAATGATAGACGCCTTATTTGAATACTGCCAAAAGTGGAGCCTACAAGTAAACTGCGCAAAATCAAAAGTTATGGTAATTCGAGATAGTAGAGGCCGCAGAGCAGATGAATGGAAATTAAACGGAACGAATCTTGAATCTTGAAGAAACGCATGACGTTTTATAAGCACCTTAAACAAAAACTTAGCGACTCCAAAATTGCAATAAACTCGACTTGGAAAGAGCTGCTTAGGAAAAGGAACGTCAGCCACAGCACCAAATATGCCCTATTTTTTAGCCACTGCAAGAGCAATTATGTGCTATTCTGCTCAAGTGTGGGGCGTTGATCAATTTGAAGACGTAGAAAAGCTTCTACCTCAGTACTCCCCCAACTATACATTTAGAAACAGGACTTCCCACCATGTCACAGTATACAATGCAAATTCATTTTGACTACGTTACCAAAACCATGCGAATGCCCCCCACTCGTCTCCCAAGAGTTGTTACGACGTAACTGCTACAGACCAAAACGCAGTTTTTCCGCACTTGGGAATCCATGGCACTGGAACACAACATCGAATGCAATCTGAGCGATTACAACACATGGAGCGTTTGGCAAGGTCAGCTTCTACGGAGTATTGACAACAGAGAGAGGGCCAGTTTCGAAGCAGAAGCTAGAGCTAGTCAGTCCCGCATCACCTACAGTCAACTGCAGTATAACCTTTCGACTAGGAACTACTTCCAAGATGACATCAAAGCAGCAGCCATATCCGTTATTTTCCGAGCGAGAACAGAACTGATGAACCTAAACTACACCTCGTACAGTACCACGTCCAGCCAGTGCACACTCTGCAATACAGGAGAGAGAGAGAGGACACTGAAAACTTTCTTGCCCGGTGCCCCATACTAAAAAAACTTAGGGTTCTGCACTTGGAAAAATCAACACTGTCGCGCCAGGAATCACACGCACTGCTCAACGGAAGCAATTGGCGCTCCCTTACTGCCTACTTGCGGGAGAGCCTTCAATATCGCCGAAGCTTCCATATGGACTACGGCGATACGTGATCTGGAAACCAGGAAAGCATAGTCACATTTGCTAGGCTAACGACTAACTGCCACAGCCCCTATTTTATTATCTATTCAACTTCTTTTTTTTGTTAAATTGTTAAACTTCAGAATAAGTTTTTTATTCTACTTTACACGGAAAAAAAAAATGAAATTAGAAAATAAATAATACTACTACTACAACTGCTACTACTAGTTCTGATCCAAAGTCATTGTGTTACGTTTCTTTCTGATATTATATTGTTAATGTAAGCTGGTAAATTTTTTGTTTGGCTTACTGGGAAAAGACTAATTTATAGCTGTATTCTACGTCAGGCGTGGGAAGAGGACCCATTCTGTCTTCTGCTATTTTATTTAAAAGACGTTTAAACTTTTTCCACTCAGCTTTAAGAAGTTGTAGGTTAGTATCATGTTTGTATTATGTATGCATATAACTGATCAGATGAAAGAACTGTGAAAAGAGGAAGAGTTTGTGATAAACGATCTAGTTTGATGTCTGAAAAAAAGTTGATTGGGATGAGTTTGATCTTTGCTTTTTTAGTCCAGAAGCTGACTGAATTTTATTTGGATATAGGTGAACGTTTTAAAATATATTAAATGTGACCTTTCCATCGGGGGGCGGTACTATCAAAATGAATTTGATCTTTGCAGTACTTTTTAAATATGTATCTTTATCTAGTAAGACCAATTCTGGAATATGGGCCTGATTGAAGCCTTTCAGTTTCTCTTTCTAAGAGCAGCTTAATTTTTTTTTCTCTCTTTTAGCCTACAACGCAAATATTTATATACCCATATATGAGTCAAGCACCCCAAAAATAATTCGTATAAAAATTATTCAAATTTATCACCTGAAGGGCCATAAATAAATATTTGCAAATAAACGACAAGCCCGAAATCTATTGTTCAAAATCAGTTTCTGTTGCCGCAAACATTTCACACATTGTAGTTAGATAGTCGCCCAGGTAGGTGCACACACACACACACGCACACTTACATTTGTACTTACGAGTAGGTAGATGGGAAACTCAAGCTGTGTGCCCAGTCAAGTTGCCCGGCTAATACTCGTCGTACCCATTCCCCTAACCGGGGCCACACACACTTTGTAAGTGTTGCGGTCATAAATTTCCTACGTTTTTGCTGAAGTTTTGTTACATGGCATAAATCAAATTGTTGATTTATAATAATTGCAAAAACACTCACTCATAGTCGAAAGAGAGCTTAGAACTGTCGTCCACATGTCAACCATGTTGGGGTGGCGACTGGAGCTGGGTACCAGGGACTGGGGCTGGCATTGGAGCTGAGGCTGGGTAGGGAAGGGGAGTAGGGGGGGGGTCATGTAATTGTTGGCGCACACGTCAACGCCAGACTAGGCAATCTAACAAACGAAATCGGAAACGGAATACGAAAAGGAATCTAGGGGCAAAAGCTGGCGCCAGTCGAAAACGAAAGATATGAATAAAAGGAATAGAAATTGACTACAACAGGAAAATACTAAAAAACCTAAATGGAGTCGACAATCTGATGCCCTGTGCAGAAGGGGTTGATGACAAAGAAAGAATGGAAGACCATTAAAATCTTGTCTAATTATTCACAAATTCATCTCTGAAATATAAAGGTCTGGTGTTACTCATGGTTAAAACCCGGTGCTTCAGTATCTTCTGTGCATACAAAACGCTCTGCGGAAGCGACGTCGACACACCGACCGTATACGAGCTTATACTGCGCTCTTTCGCAACAACAACGCAGTGCTAAATAAGCTTCGTGTCAGTGGCTAAATACACACACGCAATGCAAAAAAGAGCATGTGTGTTTTGCCGGACCAAATCAAATGTTGATCTATTTCGCACACTAAAATTAATTAATATATTTTTACTTTAAAATCCTTTTTGAACCTTTTCTTTTATTTGAAGTCAGAATTTTTCCAAATCCAAACACAAAGTCACTGTTAAGTCACTGCCAAGTCACTGTTCGCCCCTCTTTACTCACTTCCCCCCTTTTTACACCCTCTCCATCTCTCACCATCATACTCCACACACCCACAAGCACACAAACCACTTGCTGCTACAGCAGATGATAAAAGCGGCTGAATTTGCAAATGCAATATGCAAACACCCACTTCGCAGTCAAAATTTGCAATATTTGCGCGCTTACATAGCTAAACGAAGGTCTGTGCCAAATCCTAGATCTCTAGGATAAGCGGTCTTGGCTGTGGGTTGATTATAATCAGTCAGTCGGTCGCAAAGATTTATATATACAGATGTGGTCGAAGGCGCTTTCTTCTATGCGCTACAAACATCTGGATAATTTTAATATACCCTCTGCAAGGGCACAGAAACAGAAAATTTGTAATAGTAAATAAAATATTTATTTGGAGCGATACAATTCACATGATCATGGCGGCCAATGAGAATAATTGCTCACCATACTCGCCTCTCAATTGGTCCATGGTTTTGATTACCGTGTGGCATGTGGCACCGTCTTGTTGAAAGCACATTTCAACCAAGTTCAATTGGTCCTTGATAAGCAGCATCCAATTTATCGTACAATCGAACTGTTAATTCGAGTTGGTATTTGTTGAATAAGATTTTAGCTTAAGGTATGCAATTGGCACTAAAAGTGATTTGGATTGCATTTTTAGACTCAGCAAAGGGATTTACATATGAAATGACTGCCAAATGGTCGGGATCGGAAATGCTGTAAACTAGTGTATTCAGAGAGAGTTTCGCATGCCTTGATCTTCAATGCAGCGTTATCTGTAACTACTGTAGATGTTTTATCGAAGATGTTCCACTCGTTTTAAACTGAACGCATCGACTTAGCTATGGTTTTTTACTAGAGAGCTCAGTGTCATTAAGCATTTTGTTTGTAAACAAAAGGGCTGTTGTTAATTTGAAATCTTGTGTGACGAAATGGTAAGTTAAGGTCATGGAATAATGGTTCCACCGCGAAGTCCACCTATCAGGAGAATCGTTTTTAGGGTAGTACATAGTTTTTAGAAGAACATTTTTTAAAGGGCAAGATATGTACACTTCGCGATTTTGTAATTCTTTCTCCTTCTCTTTGTATGTCTTTAATCGCCAATTATTTAATCTTCATGATAATTTAAACTAATTATAAAATTTGGCAATTTTTACCGATCAATTTACCCGTATTTTTGAACTGTTCGAAAAGTTCTAGCAACATGATCAAAGCTTGTTAAGATTTTTTTCTCTTTCCGAACTTTTTTCTTCGTTTTTAGAAGCTAGGAAAGAGTTCATGGTGAGAACCTCTTTTTATACTCTGTACCGAAGGTACATAGAGTATATTAAGTTTGTGCAAAAGTATGTAACAGGGAGAAAAAATCATTTCCGACCTTATAAAGTATATATATTCTTGATCAACATAAAAAGCCGAGTCGATAAAGCCATGTCCGTCCGTCCGTCCGTCCGTATGAACAAACAGATCTCAGAGATGGTAAGAGATAGAGGTTTGACATGTATGGGACAAATGCTTTTTATACTTGCAGGCAGATCAAGTTTATTTTCAATTTTTGCCACGCCCCCGCAATTTTGAAAAAACGTCATATCTCCCGCAGTGCTGTAGATAGAATATTCGTTCTTTCTAGAGATAGTTAGACATTCGTAATATGTATAGATTTGCCAAAGAAATGATAAAGATCGGATGAGCGGTTCTCGGGTTATGACCAAAAAATAAGAAGCGTTGCGTTCAGCTCCTACTCTTGGTACAGAGTATGTTATAGTCGGGCTTGACCGACTTTCTCACTTGTTTAGATAAACGGTTGTACCCTTTTTTAAATGATGTAATAAATTTGTGGTATTTCCACAGATCTTATAAATAATTCTAAATTTTTTTAACTTTGCTTGAGCGATGAAAAAGATCCCTAACACTTGACTTTCTTGACGAAGTTGGTAACTGTTCCTGCTCGGTCTCGTTTTTTATGAGTTTCGCCAGCGTCGCTTGTATCGGCTCCCAAAAATTGTATCGATGCATTGCCAACATGCAAAGAATCGATGTTTTTGCCAGCTCTACTAAGCTGTGCATTTTTCAGGGTGCATTGGCAGATCTTGAGCTGCCTTTGGCTACTTTGCTTTGCATTCGTTGGTGAAATGGCAATTCTAACTGAGCATATTTGGCGCTGCTACATGTTACAAAGGGTAAAGTAAAGAGATTTATTAGGGATTAAGATATTCCCAAAGATTTTTAAAAATTCGAAATAGTTTGGAAGATACTGAGCTTTTTAATTAGATCAATTATTTTCTGTTCTGCTACAGAAGATATGCAGTAAAATGAAGTACAAAAAATTAATACTAGAACGTTTTGAAAACATTAAAAAATATTTATTGCGATTCTAATCCAAGTTTCTCAATATCCTTTTTCCTTTCACTCCTCTCTTAAAATACCCAAATCACACTCCAAAAGCAGGCGCAACAAATCGATTTACTCACCACACATTCAAAAGGGAAAACTTAATCAATTCGAAATGCTTTTTTTGTGGTCATAATGTGGAAATAACTATGGAAAATGTAACTCAAGTCTCAAGGCTGTGGCCCAAGAGTGGGCGTTCTGCAGAATGCGAGGGGGGGACACGCTGCAGACATTTAAATGCATTTTAATAGATTTTTGTTTTGTGTATGTAGAAGGTAGGAAACAGGAAACAAAACACACGTGTGGGCGGTTGTGGGGGGGCGTGACCTATCGATAAACTAAAGCGAAAAGAAGTATTTTTTTGTGACTTAAACAAATAAGCGAAGCGCGAACAATAAAATCAAATTAAAGGCGACAAAGGCAGTCCTTGCTGCAAGAGAGAGAGAGAGCGAGAGCGTGTGTGGAAAGGCGCCTGGTCATTGTGGAGCCATTAGCTCGCGCTGCTTTCGTCCCTTTCTTTACTTTTTCCTTTTCCTTTTTTTTTTTGTGTGCTGTCAGCATGAAAAGTGGAAAATTTATTGACTGCACATATGTCGCACTTTACCAGGTTGTTGTCCTCCAATCGAAGTCCTGGCATTTGAATTTTCTATGCCGCAGATGCCGCAGACAATTGAGTTGTTGGTCACTTGGTCATTTAAGTGGGCAGGCCAGCCCTTCCAGCCATCCTTAACGATGGTTACGGTTTGATATGTAAGGCATTGATTGAGTCACGTGCCTCAGCAGTGCTGCTGGTGTTAATACATGCGGGTCCTTCAAAAAGCAACCAGCACTTCAACTTCAACTTCAACAACAAAACAAAACTACAAATTTGCATAAACTTTTTTATATGCGCCAGCCAAGGGGAAACAAAAAAAAAAACACAACAGAAATATGGTCAGCGGAAACGGAAATGGATGCCGCACGGTCCAGGCCAGCTTGTTCGATAACCAAATGCCGGCCAGGACTTTGGCACCAATAACAGGAGCATCATGATGCATAAATCACCGCGAAGAGGGGAAATAAACATTTCAGTTGAAGCAGCGTGTTTGCATTTTTTATGAACTTGTCGTACAAGCAAACAGAATCATGTACTCGATATACATAAAAGCGGCATAAAAAAAGAAAAAAAAAAAACAACAACAGCAAAATACGAAAAATACGCCAAACGAGTGCAAACAATGGATACGACCAAAAGGACATCATTTGGGGGGGAAAAATGCGTAAAAATTCTGCAGTTTGACGCAGTTTTTTATGCTCTGTACTGAAAGTACACAGGGTATATTAAGTTTCTGATAAAGTATGTAACAGGGGGACCCTATAAAGTGTATATGCTTTTGATCAGCACCAAAGAAAAATTAGTTCCCACACCCTGACAGTAGTGGCGTCATCTATTGGTCAGTTTTGAAATCCCTCAATGTTCAATGAGGTGACGAGACATTATTTCCACGGATAAGGCTCATAAGAAAAATTTCGATCACAACTTTGAAATAAATTAAATTTCCAAAATTTTTTGGGCCTTATGTCCGGACATAAAGCCAATGAGTCAGTATTTGGATTTGAATTTTTTGGAGCATGTTACAAATTTAGTTGCCAAGAAGTGATATTCCATCTTATGTTGAATAAACCACATTTTTATAAACATATCCAACCTCCAATAATAACGCGAATCGGAGAAGCATGGATGGCAAACTTCGAAGAAAAGTTCCTGAATATTCCTATAGCCGTAGGGCAGGGGTGCCTAAGCCCATTCCGCAAGCCACGCTTTCATTGCTGTTTGACGCAACGGAATAGCTGCTGCGTATACGGTCCACGTGCGCCATAAGCCTATATAAAGCAACATCAAATTCATATGCGTGCTCTCCTCTATCTCACTTTCCGAGCAAAGGTTTTGTTGTTGGCTCTCAGACCAGCAACAATAGCATCATATGTGACTCTCTCCTCGCTCTGCTATGTCTCTGGCAAATTAAGAAGCAACAGCAATGTCTCTTATGCGAAGAATTAGATTTCTCTTTGTCTTTCTTGCAGTTGTTTTTGACCGAATCCAATGTGGACTTTTCGACGATGGAAGACTTTTTAATATTTCTAGTATCAAGCTGATATTTTTGAAATTAGTAAAATAATATTTCAACAAATCTAGTTAATACTAACTTAAATCAGGATGACACTGTAGTACCAATTTGATACCAGATCTTATCAATTTGATATTTCAATTATAAAACTTTTTGAATAATTTTGATACTAACTTTTATCAATTTCGTATCTTTCTTATTAAGTTTGTGGTATTCATTCAGTTCTTTACAAATTTTTTACTTTATTAGGAACTCGTACAAAATGTATTTTATTTACACATACTAAGGAAATGGAATCGTCCGTTGAAAACAACTCACTTTCGGAAACATTCTTCTCTCACTCTGCTGGCTTTGTGTTCACGAGATTGTTGTTTAATCAGAAGTTATTGTTAAAGTGGGTCCTAGGCTGGGGTGTTGATCTTAACGCCTTTGCAGAGACCCTGTGTTAAAAATTGCTGCGGCCTTCGTTTCAAACCTCTCGCATTGTGAGTCATCTTACAAAGCGCTGAAATAGCCTCAGCAGTCTTGTGGAGTGGTATATATTCTGTCTTAAGAACTTAACGAAGAGAACATGTATGCTTAGCTGCTTAAACTTACCTTGTAAATAAAGAAGTTCGTGTTCCATATTGAAATCCATTGATTTATTTTCACTACGTCTTCTGGAAATGCCGTTTCCACAACATTTACTTTTACCAAACTTAACTAAAGCTGCCATTAAACTTGTCTTTAATCTCTAAATAGTTGGTGGTCAAACTTCTCCAAAGAGAATCACTTATCAAATGGAACGTGTTTTATTTCTTTAAAGCAGGCTAAATTTTCTAAATATATTTAAAAAAGAGTTTTAGAGATATAGGACAAGTGTAAAGACAGCTTAAGTACTGATATCTATGCACTGTCTTTGTGCCACATTCGGCGTATTTCGACTTACATTTGAGCATGACTTTCGAAATTTCGAACTAAGATTCGTTGACCTTAAACATTTTTGCGTATCAAATAAACAACCAAAATATCAATTTGATACTGTCTAGGTTTATATTAAAGCAAAATACATTTATGCTAGTTTCAATTTGATATAAATATTTTTTGGTTTAGTACTTTACGATGTTATCAAAGAAAGCGTAAAAATAACAAAAATCCAAACTGTTCAATGTCATGTACATGAAAATCATCTAGAAGTTTAGTTTGGTCTTTTATTATGATATTCTTTTGTGTGGGAATATTTTTCTCAAATTATCTGATCATTTCAAGGGGAAATATTCTTAAAATGAAAAAACTGTCTTCTTAACTCTAAATATTAAGTTTTAGATAGTAATTTGGGTAAGGACCTCTTTTGGAAGAGAATAGACTTTCACTAACCAAGAGAACTCCGCTTTGCTAACAATTATTCTTAAAATTGCTTGGCCAATAATTTGGAACTAAATATATAGTTTTGTCGCTTGTTAGAAAGTTCCAAAATTAATTTTATGAGCCCCGAAATCCGTTCTTAGATTTGTGATTTTAGCGCCCCATTGTTTAATGCCACGCTAAAAGATTAATTACACAAAAACTATAATTGATATTGGCAAACGGTTTTTTATAATATATTATATATTAAATTATATTTTTAGTTCCAATTCAACACACGTGAATTCAAAAAATAGAGGCCAGCTAACTTCGGCTCGACCGAAGTTTATATACCCTTGGAGCTTGATATATGCCTGACAGTTTGTATGGCAGTTATACTATATAGTGGTCCGATTTCGACAAGGCTTAATTAAATTATGTAAAATTATTAAAAACTTATAAATACGAGCGTTGGGAGCGATAGCATTGAAAACAAAAAAGTTTTTCTCACTAAGACTTTTTTTCAGACCTATCTTTTGTATGGCAGCTATACTATATAGTTGTCCGATTTTGACACGGCTTGGTGAAATTATGTGAAATCATTCTTCTTCTTTCTTCTTTATTGGCCCGATGCATTGCATCACAACCATTTGACGGTCTCGGCCGCTGCAACTAATGTCCGCCAGTCGCTTCTGCTCCGTGCGAGCTGGCACCAGTTTTTCACGCCAAGCTTAGAAATGTCTTTCCGCACCTGGTCGTCCCACCTTAGAGGTGGTCGTCCCACCTTGCCTTGTCCCAGTTCTTTCGCATTCCTCTTGTAGACCATTTTTGCTGGAGCTTGATCATCCATACGGGTAACATGTCCCAGCCAGCGCAGCCGCTGTTGCTTTATGCGCTTGACCAGACTAGTATCCCCATAGAGCTTATACAGTTCGTCATTCCTTCGGATGCGAAAGTCCTCGCCAACTTTCAAAGGTCCATAAATCCTGCGAAGAATCTTTCGCTCGAAAAACGCCAATCGCCGCCTCATCCGCTGATGATATTGCCCATGCTTCTGCGCCGTATTGCAGGACTGGGATGATAAGCGACTTATATAGCGCTATTTTTGTTCTTCGCTTGAGGTTTCTGCTCTTGAGCTCCCTACTTAGCCCGTAATAGCATCGGTTTGCGAGCGTGATTCTTCTTCGAATTTCCAGGCTGATGTTGTTGTCGCCGGTTATCATCGTTCCAAGGTAGACAAAGTCCTCAACAACTTTAAAGTTGTACTCTCCCATTGCAACAGATTGCCCAAGTTGTGTGTACTTCTGTTTCGAGGACACTAGGTACTTCGTCTTGTCCTCGTTTACCGCTAAACCCATTAGCTCCGACTGCTTCTCAATCTCTGAAAACGCATTGCTTACTGCCTGTTCGGTTTTGCCGATAATGTCAATATCATCGGCATATGCGAGTAGCATTACATCTTTATTAAAGATGGTGCCCGATCTGTTGGCATTTGGGCACTGGCGCAGTATATACTCCATCAGCAGATTAAAGAAGTCACACGATAAGGTGTCAATCTGCCTAAAACCTCTTTTGGTATCAAAAGGCTCGGAGAGGTTCGTTCCTATTTTGACGGAGCTTTGAGTGCTTCTCAACGTCATCATGCAAAGTCGAACGTACTTTGCTGGAATACCTAAAGTAGACAGGGCTTCGAAAAACCTTGACCTTATCGGCGTGTCGAAAGCGGCTTTGTATCGATAAAAAAGATGGTGATTTTCGATGTTTCTCTCATAGGTCTTCTCCAGGATTTTGGCGCAATGTGAATATCTGGTCTGTGGTGGATTTTACCAGGTCTAAAGCCACACTGATAAGGTCCAATCAGTGTATCAACAAGCGGCTTTAGACGTTCACAAATAATGCGGGACAGAACCTTATATGCGATGGGGAGGAGACTATCCCGCGGTAGTTGGCAAACTGCAGGGTTTTCTTTTTTAAAGATTGGACAGAGAACACTTAGATTCCAATCGTCGGGCATGCTCGTCAACCCATATACGGCACAGAAGTTGGTGCATGACCTTACCAATTCATCGCCTCCAGCCTTGAACAATTCCCGGGCAGCTCATCAGCGCCTGGTGATTTGTTCGTTCTTTACTCGTATGGCTAAACAGACTTCCTGTTGGGTCGGGGGTCTATCTCTATGTTGTCGATTGGTGGTATCGTTACTTCTCTAGTGGCGGCTCCTGTTCGTCATCGCCTCCCAGTAGGTTGGAGAAGTAACTTCTCCATTCTTAAGCGCCACTTGCGGATCTGTGACAGATTCCCTGTTCGTCTTTGCATTGTGCGACTCTGGGCTTGAAACCTTCTGTTAATTGCTTAATCTTTTGGTAAAATTTTCGAGTCTCACTCATGCCGAATAACATCTCGACTTCCTCGCGCATTCTGCCTTTCCTGCTCAAACTTTTTCTTCTAAAAAGGCGTTTCTCCTCTTTCTTTTTCTCAGGTATCGCTCTTTAGCAGCCCGCGTTACTCTCGACTGCAGAGTTCTCCTGTAGGCAGCGTTTTTCTCTGCAGTCGCGCGTCGGCACTCCTCGTCGTACCAAACCGCTTTCGAGGGGGCTCGGAGTAACCGAGTATCTCCTTGGCAGCCGTACTTAGGTGCGATATACGCTGCCACTGTTCCATATATCGGAAGGGAATGGGGAGGTTTCCTGAGCAGTTGGGCGAGTTTAGCTGAGTAGGCTTCAGAGGTCCCTTGTGATTGCGGTTCTCGACGTTTAGCTTTCGACGTGTGCCAGAGCGTGAGGCATGTGCCACACTGAGCCGCGATGCGTACCTTGGCTGCAACCAGGTAATGATCCGAGTCTATGTTGGCTCCTCGAATCGCAGGCCCGTCTAGTACACTCGATGAATGCCTTTCCGTCGATCACAACGTGATCAATCTGATTTCGTGTTCGTTGACCAGGGGGGCCTCAGGTCGCCTTATGGATGTCGAGGTGTTCAAATCTGGGTACTACCTTGACCATGTTCCGGCCCGCACGATGTTAACCTCTCTCTCGTTTTCCCGGAGGTTGTTTCATGAAAGGCTGAATCGTCCGACTGTCGATCAAAAACTCCTTCTCTCCGACTTTGCGTAAAATCGCCTGCGATCTTTCTGTCGTGGACGCCGGTATAAGTGTTCAGCGCTCGTTACTTTTATCGTTGCTTCTTGTCTTCTGTTGGCGCGTGAGCACAGATGAAGACTAATATTAAATATTTTGCCTTAAGTCTGAGCGCGGCTAGCCCGTTCATCAACTGGTGTGAGGCGTGACCACGAGCCCCCCAGTCTCTCACTCCCTGCCAAAAGCCGCACCCAAACTCGTGCTTGGAGACTGCCGCTGAGTGTATCTCCCGGGGGGTGGTTTCCTCGTCTTCTCTTTTGAGCGTAGTTTCTGCTCCCATGTCCAATCCATCGCTTTCCTGGAGTCGGTAACGTCATAATATTTTTGAGGACTCTCAAAAGCGATGTAGCCATCTTGTTGAGGGGTGCCGGACTTCAGTCTATTCTCAAATCGTGGTCCTTAAAACATTTGCGGTGGGTCGCGCGGGGGCCTTCCCTGTGTCCGTTTTTTGTGGGATTTTTACGGTGGTGGTACAAACCCGACACTAACCTATATTCCCTGTAGGGAAGGGGGACGCCGCTCACGTTAGTCAGCGAATGCGGGTGCATTGCTACTGCTTCCGGTGGTCACCACGGGAGGGTGTGAGTCGACTTGAGACGTAGTAAGCCAGGATCACTCTGGGTTCGCCAGGTTGAACCGATCAGAAGCTTTCCCTGACCACATACGCCCCCATTAGGTCCAGAAGATCTATGACTAGAAGTTCTGAACCACCACCGTGTAAAATCATTAAAAACTTATAAATACGGGCGTTGGGAGCTATAACATTGAAAACAAAAAAGTTTTTCTCACTAAGACTTTTTTTTCAGACCTATCTTTTGTATGGCAGCTATACTATATAGTTGTCCGATTTCGACATGGCTTGGTGAAATTATGTGAAATCATTAAAAACTTATAAATACGAGCGTTGGGAGCGATAACATTGAAAACAAAAAAGTTTTTCTCACTAAAACTAGTTTTTCAACCGATCGTTCCTATGGGAGCTATATGCTATAGTCATCCGATCCGGCCGGTTCCGACAAATGTGCAGCGTATTTGTACCAAAAGACTTCGTGCAAAGTTTGGTTAAGATAGCTTTAAAACTGACGGAGGAGATGGCATTGAATCAGACGGACGGACGGGCATGGCTATATCAACTCAGCTCGTCAAGCTGATCAAGAATATATATACTTTATGTAGTCGGAGATGCTTCTTCTATGCGTTACAAACATGGGACAATTTTAATACCCTCTCCAAGGGTATAAAAGTAAATTTCCAAAAAATTGTTTACCTGCAGCAAGTGTCCCTCTTCTATCTCTGATGGTACTACACACTTGCATTATATTTACTATCACTAATAAAAGTCATCGTTATTCAACTTTAAGTTCCATTCAACCAATTTCAACACGTCAATTCAACACACGTCAATTCAACACAAAACAGTCTTCACAAAAGAAAAGTCAACACACGTCCATAAGTCATTTCACCCAACACAACAATTTAACACTTCTTCAATTCAATTCAAACCAAATTTAAATTTAATAATAAATTAATTATTTTGTTTTGTGTTGAATTGACGTGTTGACGTGTTAACGTGTGTTGAATTGTTGTGTTGGGTGAAATGACTTAGTGTTGTATTGACGTGTGTTGAAGACTTTGTTTTCTGTTGAATTTGTTTGTGTTGAATTGACGGATTGTTGAATTGTGTTGTTGGGTGAAATGACTGTGTGTTTTAAAGACGTGTCACCATATTTTTAGTCCAAAGCTCTCTTACAGACTAAAGCAAGAACAAATTTAGTCTTTGCGACAGATTATTTTGAGTAGAGTTAGACACATTTGCCATTTGCCGTAGCAGCAGTTGGATTGTGGACTGACAAGTAATGAGTACGGTGTACTGAGTTTTCAGCACTGATACGGCGTATTCATAACTGAGTATAGAGTATTGAGTACTGAGTATATATAACTGAGTATCGAGTACATATTAAACATTAAGTACTAAGACTTCTTAAGATCTGCCCCAAATTCATTATTTTTGATGAAAGGGCATTTATACTTCGTTCTTTTAATCTGTCTATGAGCACTCCCCTTATCGAGCAGTACGTTTCATGTGTCAAGCTTGCTCTTCCTGTATGGCAACACCTCCTCCTCCTCCTTTTCACTCATCGAATGAATATTGAACGCATTTATCATTTTGTAGCAAGCGGAAAAATTAAACACAAACATTTGTTATAGAGCAAAATATGAGAAACTTATGCGGCAACGGATATCCTTGACATATCCTGTCAATAGGGCTGGGGGGACAACGACGACACTCCACTTCATGTGCGCAAAATACTTTTGTTGCCAAAAAGGAAAACTATTGAGATACATTTGATGCGATTGCTTATCGTTTTGCATTGATTAGGCTACTCGAGTTTCACGACACCTGACGGGAAGTCGGTATCCTCTGCCCATAATATTTTAGTTCTGCTTCTTCTTCTTTGGTTCTGTTGTTGTTATTTTTCTTTTTTGTTATATTTTATATCAATTGACATGGCACATTGGCCCAGCTGCCTGAGCGTCTGCCGCCGCAGCATATGAAATGCCATTTTATGCTTTATGTGCCTGTTAACTGTGGTCTATAATTATCGAGCAGCAGCAGCAGCAGCAACAGAGAAAAAGAAATATTAAGTTGAAATATTTTTTATGCCCTTGGGCTGATTTCTGGGCCTGCCGCGGCGGTATGTGTAATGGCAACTGATTTATCGTATTTGAAACATTTTTAGCATTATTTTTGTTCCTTTTTTTGGTTTTGGCATTAGTCAGTAAGACAGTCTAAGAAATTCTCAAAAGGAATCAATATATAACAAAATGTCAGTCACCTCCTTGTTAGAATATTTACATAATCCCCACCCAAATGCTAATAATGCCAGGTCCTGGGCCTGTGCTATATGCCTTTAATCAAGCCGCAAAAAGACAAAGTAATTTCAATTTTCAAATTATTTCCACTAAAGCAACCAAATGATGCTGGGGGGCGGAGGGAGGAGAGTTGGGCCAGTCAAAGTGAACAAAGCGCGTGTATTTAAATTAGGCGCACATAATAAAGCCAATGAGTGATTTAGTTGAGTTGCCAACAATTGAATAAATTTTCCAATTGCCTGCATTTTCGCATTAGCATTAGACCCAGGCGATGGGTCCCCTTCACGCACATCCTGACACAAAACGCCAAATCAGTAGTCAACGTTGGGTCGTTCATTCAAATGACGCGACGCGTCGTCGCCCAACAATTTTGTGAACCCTTTCGTGCGGCACAAAAACGTGGCACGATTGCCACGATTTGTGGAAGCTTTTTCACTGTGATGGGGTTGCCCTCGATTATTTTATGCCTTTGAAGTTTTCTTTTTGTACACCGAATGAGTGTTTGTTGCGTTTCATGCGTTGACACCCACAATATGTTGAGAGTACTGAGAGCAGAAAGTAAGAATTAATGAATGTTTGTTACATTGTCGAAATGAAAAGTCAATAATTCATTTCAAAAATGTTTGATATTTTGAACGAAAGGAGGTTTTCTAAATTTCTAAATAAAGAATGAATATAAAGTTTGCTGAAAGAATGATACATATCGGATAAACTATACTCAAGCTATGAGCAGCTAGCTTGCTGGCTTTTCAAACGGTTGTGGCGGTTATAGTCCCAGTTCATCCTGCTTCTATCACAGATCCAGTTCATCTATCTAGTTCGCACATCACTAACTTCTATCGATGCTCAATACTCCCGCCTTTTTATCTTACATCTCTAACTCACACACACACACACACACTTATCTCTTGGCCTTTGTGTTACACTTATTCTTACCGGCAACACGCCGTCTCAAAAAAAACCGTACTTAAATCTTATCTGTATTTAAAACTAAATATTTAACGTGGCCTAGCTAACATGGTCACAGAAGTGGCGTCATCTATTGTTCACTTTTGAAAGTCCCTCAACCAGCATTGTTCAAAGCAAGTAGTGGGGCCATTGGTTAAGTTATGAGCAAAAGAAAGCTCGCTCTGCTACTGCAGCTACAGAGTATATTACACTCCTCTTACCGACTTTCTTACTTGTTTTGATGCGAGCTACTCAGCTCAATATTAATAAAAAAAACAAAAAAAAATAATAAGATAAAAATAATACCATAACCAAATTAAAACAAATCTGATTTATTAATTAAAACAAATAAAAAAAGGAGAAGGCAAACCTAACTGTTTTTTCCGGAAATTTAATACCCTTGCAAATGTTTTAATACCACAGAGTTTACGAACGTCAGCATTAAAACCAACCATTTTTCTAATAAAAGCCACTTTTCGACCGATAGTTCCTATGGCAGCTATAAGATATAGTCATCCGATTTTTACCAAAACTTCCAAATCTGTGTAAAAGCGTGTAAAACTAATAATTGTCGAAGCGGACGGCGTTTTCATTAAAAACAAAAAAGTTTTCTCACAAAAACCCACTTTTCGACCGATAGTTCCTATGGCAGCTATAAGATATAGTCATCCGATTTTGACCAAAACTTCCAAATCTGTGTAAAAGCATATAAAACTAATAATTGTCGAAGCGGAAGGCGTTTCAATTAAAAACAAAAAAATTTTCTCACAAAGACCCACTTTTCGACCGATAGTTCCTATGGCAGCTATAAGATATAGTCATCCGATTTTTACCAAAACTTCCAAATCTGTGTAAAAGCGTGTAAAACTAATAATTGTCGAAGCGGAAGGCGTTTTCATTAAAAACAAAAAAGTTTTCTCACAAAAACCCACTTTTTGACCGATAGTTCTATGGCAGCTATAAAGATATAGTCATCCGATTTTGACCAAAACTTCCAAATCTGTGTAAAAGCATATAAAACTAATAATTGCCGAAGCGGAAGGCGTTTACATTAAAAACAAAAAAGTTTTCTCACAAAGACCCACTTTCCGACCGATAGTTCCTATGGCAGCTATAAGATATAGTCATCCGATTTTTACCAAAACTTCCAAATCTGTGTAAAAGCGTGTAAAACTAATAATTGTCAAACAGAAAGCGTTTTTTTAAAAAAAAAAAGCTTTTTTCAAAAACCAAATTTTTCGACCGCTTGCCATAAAGCTATAAGATATAGTCATCCATTTATGTACTATTACGGTCGTTTGCGAAATATTAGCCAGTAAAGAAAGAGTAAAGTTTAGCGTCGAATTAAAATTTTGGATAAAAAAAAAAAAAGGACAGACAGACGGACGGACAAAGCTCAATCGACTCAGCTGTGGCCCTGATCAAGAATATACACTCAAAAAAATTTATTGCCCCAAAGGCCAAAAATTCCTAAAGATTTAGGAAAAATACCAAAAAAGGGCAAGGCTATTGGGGCCCAAAAACCTTGCCTAAATACTATGTACTCTATGCCCTAAAATTGAGGCAGAAATTGCCTAAATTATGATTTATATGCTAGGATTAAGGTAAAAAATTCCTCAAATTTAGTCATTTTGAGTCCTAAAACAGGGTATTAAATATCCATAGCTCTAGACAATTCAGGTTTTATGTAATAACGCATTTTTTACAAAAGTTACATTGTTTATTATTTTTATAACTATATTAAAGCATCGATATTAAATAAGATAAAAGAGCTATTAATTTTAGCACGATATACAATATATAGGTAAGTAAAATGATATATTTCAGAGTGTATACAATAGAAAAATAGGCCCAATGCTTCATATAATCGGTTCTCATATCCTATTCCTGATAGAAGAAAGATAAATTATGAGCAAATGAAAGTTCGCAGCCAGAAGGACGCATCTCCGACCCTACAATATATAAATATTCTTGATCAGCATCAACAGACGAGTTTATATAGCCGTAAGCGTATAAACAAACAAATCTTAGAGATGGTAAGAGACAGAGGTCCGACCTGTAGGAGAGATTTACATCTGAGACTTGCAGGCAGATCAAGTTAGTTTTCAATTTTTGTCCACGCCACACCTCCTATTCTTTTGTAATCAGCATTATTTATCAATCTGCGTAAGAATGGAAAAGATCGGATTAACGGTAGTCAAGTGTTGACCAAAGTAAAGTTCGCAGCAGCACCGCAGCAGCTAAATACATACATCTGAGCAGACACTTTCGCAGGTATAAGGGTTTTTACAGTCGGGCTTGCTAGACTTTTTCACATATTTTTTTTTACAAAGAATTTATTTATTTTATTTTAAGTAAAGTCCAGACGTCTCCGAATTTATTTAGCAATAATACACAAAGTCACTTCGATTGAAATACTTTCGTATTTAGTGATGGAGTTAGAGGTGTGCCAGCAATAGATGGTAACAAATTATCAATTGCTTTAAAGCTTTAATCTTTAATATATACGCATAACTCTCCCAACTCATATCAATACCTAAAAAATTAAATTTTAATTACCTCAATCTTAAGACATAAAATTCTTAAAACTTTAGTATTTTATGCCTCATTGGAGGACTACAAATGTCTAAAATTTGGATTAGTTGCTTTTCTTAATTTTGGCAAATATAATACCTAAAATATTAATATTAATTACAGCAATTTTAGGACATAAGATGCTTAAAATTTAGGTAATTTATTCCTGCAGTTTAGGGCATAAAACGCCTAAGTTTTAGATAATTTATTCCTTAATTCAAGTACATATCATACCTTTAAGTTTAGGAAACTAATTCCTCAATCTTAGAACATGACATTCCTTAAAACTAAGACAATTTTTACCTAAATTTTAGGGCATAGTTTGCCTAAAATCGGAATGCCTAAACCTTAGGGCCCCAATAGCCTTGGCGCCTTTTTAGGTAAATTTTCCTAAATATTTAGGCAATTTTAGGCCTTTTTAGGCAATAAATTTCTAAAAATTTATATTTGGTGTACGAAGTTAAGACTTGGACACGGGGTTTCTTATATGACAAAGAGTGGACTGAGAATGGGTTTCTTTGGCTAAGAAACTCGCGCTTACTAGTTTTTTTGTGACATCTGCGGAATAAAACTTTTTATCTTGTTTTAATGATTGAGCGGTTTTGAATAGGTATTGAAGTGGAAAAACACGTCTAACTGTGGTAGAACGATTCTGCAGACTTAGCCTTCTAACTATTTTTAATATGGTTACCGCTAGCGGGTTGAAATCGGTCCTAGGAGGTTAATTTTCAACATTTGTCCTCAATGGAGTAAAGAATTATTGGGTCTTATATTTTCAATTATTCCAGGTTTTCATATCACAAGCATGTCGGTTCAAAAAACTGCATGACAATGGTCATGCTTAGAGCAATCTTGTCATGAATAGTTTTCCAAATTGCTATGTGCGGAAATGCAACGGTCATAAAATACCGCTTTCAATTCGATGGTTGCAACCAAATCAAGTCATGAGATAATAAAAAGTTGATAAATTATATGCATATCATGTCCAAAGCATAAAATTTTAGGTAATTGGACCTAGATTTTAGGCTTACCATAGCCTAAAAATGTTTGCCTAAATTTTGACATTTTAGTCCAGATTTGACCTGTTTAGGTAAAAAATTACCTAAATAGATCAATTATAGTCCATTTTTGTATTTAAGGCATACTGTTTCCTAAAATCTAGGAAGAAAATTTTTCTGAGTGTTATTTTTTATATGGTTTTTATATTTTTTAAAAAAAATTATAAAAAAAAAAAAAAGATAAAAAAAATAAATATTTTATATTTTTAAATTAAAAATTTTAAAACAATATAAAAATTTTTAAAATAAAAAAAAAAAAAAAAATATAAAAGAAAAAGAAAAAAAAAAAAAGAGAGAAAAAAAAAAAAAAAAAAAAAAGAAAAAAAAAAAAAATTATTTTAGGGAAAAAAAAAAAAAAATTTTTAAAAAAATTCAAAAAAAAAAATTTGTGGGAAAGTTTACTTTTTCTGCTTTCATCATGCTTCTTAGATTTCCACATGTGAATTTGGGTAAAAAAAAAAAACAAAACCAAAAAAGCCGAAAATACACGGTGGGACCAATTGCGCGCCATAACAGGGCAACTCTAATGAAGCATTTGAGCCGAGCATTCAAGCAAAAACGAGCGCAGGCTGAACAAGATAATTTTGCAAAATGACAACGCTCGGCCACATGTTGCGCAGACGATCAAAACATACCTTGAGCGCTGTAATGGAAAGTATTATCCCAATCGCCGTTTAGCCACGACATAGCCCCTTTCCAACTACCGTTTGTTTGTTATTTGGATCAGCACTTTCGCTTTTTTAAAGAACTCCTTAATTAGATCGATTCGTGGTTCGCTTCAAAAGGCGCATCATTTTTTGGAGACAAAAAACTTTTTCACAATTGGAAAAAATTTTTTAAAATTTTTTTTGTACAGCAGTTTATCGAATAGTTTAGCCAGAAAATGTGCTTCAAAAGCGTTATAAAAAAAGTTAAAAAGGGGAATAATTAGCTATTTTAAACTATTAGATGTAAAATAGAAAAAGTCAAGTTCAATATCATCAAAAATCATTGCATTTCAAAAACAAAAAAACCCCAAAAAGCACAACACACATGAAACACAAGCAGCATGCGTAAAATGGCAAAAAAAAAGAACAGCAACCGCCAGCTACTTATTTCTAAGAAATAAAAACCATTTGGGCGTGTCCCCTCCGCCTGAACCGCCCCAGAATCAGAGAATCAGCGCCGACTCTCCTCGCGCTCTCTCGGTTGGCTGGACTCTCGCGGGTGCTGGGAAAGGGAGCTGAGCTCACTTTGATAGGCCTTTTTGGCCCTTTGGCACTCATGCGCGCCACTTTCAATAAAACACCCACTTTTTTGGAATTTTTTCTGCTGATTTGGTTTTTTTTTTGGCAATGCTCAACCGAAAAAAAAAATATATATATGTATTGCCACAAATCAGTGGGAAACGAAAATGAGCAACCCTTTCAAATTAACTGCCTGCTTACGCACTTGACTGAACGATGAAGAAGGGATTGGAATCTGGGCAATGAAGAAATAATGTGTGAATGCTCTGATGAGGGTGGATGGCAAGAGTAGGTTATTTATCGAATGACTTTAAAGAAATTTTAAATTTTAATTTCGGGTTTTCGGTTAGATGTAAATATGTTATTTATGTACTAAAATTAGCCACATATTTATTTTGGGGGAAGGAGGAAGAGACAACGCAGCTAACTAAAATCTTTACCCACAAAGTGATTTGGGATTTGGGATTCCCAAGCGGTCATAGCAATTCTGTCATGAGGTAACTTCTGCCCTCACACTAAGGACAGGCAGAGACAGCTGAAGATTGAATTGGTATTCATGAAAAAGCGCTATACTGTCAACAAGCCTCTTTTGTGGTGTTGTGCGTGTCTTGTTTTAGACACGTTTTGGACAATATCCTAAACTTAAATGACCTAGAGCCTGCTTAAAAAAGTTCTAAAATCTTTACCTTTCTCATCTTTTCTTATATTTGTTATTACCCAGCCAATTTGTTTGTATGAAAACGTAAGTATTCACACATGTTATTTCTAATTCCAGTCTAATGGTTATGTATGAATATAAGTGTGAGAGAAAAAGGCTTCTGGGACGTCGTCATTTTGACAGCTTGGCTCTGGTAACTTGACAAGTTGCGCTGTGATCTTGACAGTGAATGGAAGTGGGGAATGCAGAATTTTAATTCGCAATTTGACTCTTGATAAGATAGTTTTCCGGGAATTGTTTTCTATTTTTTATTAACATGCAAATTGGTGTCATTCGCCCATCTTGGCCCTTTTTTGCCAATGACATTCAAAATGAGAACGAAGAGAATGTGATATCCATTAAAACTGAGGGCTGGACTCATATGGAATATAGGAACAATCAAAACTAGTTTTAAAGAGAACTCCTCCAAACCTTGTATTTATTAGTTTTCTTTGTTTTTTTTTTTTAATTCCACCAAGCTTAATTAAAATCGGAAAACTATATAGTAGTGATGTCATGCAAAAAAGAAAGAAAAACTTATTCGGTTTGGAGTAAGGAGAACACTAAGCAGTTCAGCTAAGGACAAATTGCGTTTAATTGAAATTGAGAACATGTCTGATTGTACTTGCATCTGTGAAAAATATATCGGGACAGAAAAACTTTTATTATGAAAGTAAAACCGATACTTCCATTTAGGATCCTAAGCAATTGTATCTTAATAACTAATTAAGCTGTACTAAGAAAGATTACATTTAACCCGGGTAGTTTCTATATCTACAAAAGAAAGGGTCCTGACTGACTGATTCACTGATTGGCAATCATCGCACAGCCTAAACGGTTTTTTTTTTTTTTTGAAAGAGTAAAATATATATTTTATTCGCAATTAGTTACCTTAGATCTAATTGTTTACAATTTACTGTTACTTCTAAAAATAACTTATATTGTAGATTATAATAATTTCGATTTTCTAATGCTATTTGTATGTGGAGTTTTCTGTGTGTGTGTATCTAGAAGTAAGGATTTTAACTTTTAGATTTTTAGCGTGTTACCTAGTATGTTATGCTGTGGTTGCATTTAAGTATGCTGCTCAGAAGTGTGCTGCTTAAACGTCAACCGCTTGTCTAGTGTCACGCCTAGGTATTTGTGTCCCGCGTTGTGTGGAAGGACTTCTCCGTGAAGGTATACTCCGGGGCTAATATCCCTTCTTAGCGTGTGGGTGACGCAGACGCACTTTTCTGGGTTGATAGAATTGTTCCAACGGCACGCCCAGTTCTCAAACTTCTTGAGGTACTCTTGTAGAGTGTCGGTTGCGGTGTAGATGCACTCGTCTCTTGCCATTATTGCTATGTCGTCAGCGAAGGTGGCGATTAGTAGGTCCTGTGGGTCTGCGATTGGTACGTTGTGAGCTGTGGGCATGTCCGAAGTAAACAGGCTATATAAGGTTGGGCCTAGCACGCTGCCTTGGGGAACTCCTGCTCTAATAATCTTCTTCTGGGATGCAAGGCCATCCTGGACCACTTTGAACGTCCTGTCAGAGAGGAATGATTTAACCTTTAGGAAGAGTTGTGGGTTGAGTATTCCCTTTACTTTGGCAAGCAAGCCATCGTGCCAGACACGGTCGAAAGCCTGTTGGATGTCCAAGTACGCTGCCACAACGTATTCTTTGGCATGGAAGCCTTCCAGGACAAAGTTAACCACTCTGTGTAGTTGTTCAGGTGTACCATGCCTTAGGCGAAAACCAAACTGGAATTTCGGTATTTTACGTTTTACTGCAGGAGTATCAAGTATTTTCCGCATTAGGCACCTTTCTAGCAATTTGCCAAAGGCTGTGAGGAGGCTTATTGGCCTTTACGATTCAAGGTCGTTTGGTGGCTTCCCTGTCTTGTGGAGCATGATGATATTGCCTTATGTGGGAGCAGCTTTATGGTTCTATTATCCATATTGTCTTCTCCCGGGGCTTTGCTGTTTTTTAGTGAGTCAATTTCACCTTTAACCTCCTCGAAGGTGATTGGTGCAAAAAGGGAGCGCCATTTGCAGTGGGACCTCTAATGTCTCCTGTACCAATAGCACTCTATTAGCAGAGGCGGTGGCGTAGGGTTGGAATCTATCCTCCAGACTGCAGGCAAATGCTTCAGCACGATCCTGTGGATGCTTGGCCCATGATCCGTCAGGATTCCTGATTGGAAATTTTGGCTGCACTTGCCTTTTAAACCTCCTTGTAAGCCTCCAAAGGGCATACTTGGAGTTTTCATTGGGAGTGGCATCCTCGAGGAGCATGTCGGTCGACTCCTTCTTGATCATTGCCAAAATCTTTCTAACCCTACTCGCGATCCTCCTATATATCCGGTCTATAGCAGGATCGTAGGTTCGGATATATTCCCTCCTGAGGCGTTTTTTCAGAGCAATTAATCCCTCTGCAGCTGGAGTTATTACCAGATTTCCACGTGTTGTGTGCGAGTTGGGTGGATTTTCTGGGGCAGCGTTGCTTGCGGCATTTTTGATCTTGCTCAAGAAGATTTTAATGGCATCGTCTACATCCTGTGTTGAAAGGATCTCGATATTTAGGTAAAGGGATTCGCTCAACTCGTCCTGGAACCTTTTTATGTCTGATTCTGGGAGGATAACCCTGTGTTTGGACGGAGCTGTTTGAGGACACAGCTCAAGAGTTGCCAGAGGTAAGAGATAGAGGGCTGTAATTTGGGTAGGAGTTTCTGTTAGTGGTAAAAGTGCTTACTAAGACGGGGTTTTGGAAATTTCACCCAGAAAAGTCGAAAAAGTTTGTATGGGAAAAAATTTTATTTTCCATCCGATTGACTTGAAACTCGGTTTGTATGTATACAATAATAAATAATTAGTAAAGTGATTGGGATGGGGGTCGGATGTGCTGGATCATTTAAGCAAGTTCAAGATTAGTTTGAGCTGATCCCAGGATAATACTCTTCTTCCTTTACACAAGACCACACCAGTTTTGGTTCATTTAAGACTTCTGAAAAACAAAAAACTCAACTGGAATTCAAACATACGACCATGCGCACTGAACACAAATGGAATGGCATCTAATCGCACACCATCAACCCCATCGGTTGATGCAGAAGGTCTAAAAGGCTGCATATATTTCCTTGCTTTCACTTTTAAAAAAATGCACATGAGATCTTGAAAGGGACTGAAGTAAGCACATTTGGAATAATACAACTTCAAAAGGCATGGGCCATTCCTGAAATGTGAATTGTGTAGAATATCCTGGGAGTCGAGATTGAATAATCAATATTATGCCTGGCTTATTCTATAATTAAAAAGTATTGAAAATTCGAGATGACTTCTTGTTTTTCTGTGTATGAGGCAAAAAAGTAAAAATTTTAGTTCTGATCCCAAGATATGGAAAATCTTCTACAGACCGCTTGTTATACTTAGCGACGAACAAAAACCATAAAAAGCTAGAGAACAGCAAACTTGAGCTGAGACTTTTCTTCTACAAAGTAAAGGATTGGTCATTCATTAACCGGGGAGCCCTTTTCCTATCAGCGACCTTGAAACCTCCCTTTATAATGGCTTCATAATGATCCCTACTATCGATAAGCTGCAGCAATTTGAGCTGCTACTTTAATTTGACAACTGCGTCAAGTTGCCTGAGAGAATATCCAAGACAGAGAGAGGCAGCTTCTGTTAAAGACGCACTCAAAATGCTTTTAAGTTTTGCGAATTATTAAGGTTGTTGTTAACTCGGATTACACAAAAAAAAAAGCGCACAAAGTGAGTGAAAAAAAAGAAGAAACTGCTGATGTAAAGATGACCAAACACAATTTGGTTTCTTTGGTTTCTTGCGGGGATTTCTCTTAAAAATCCGTTGTTATTGTGGCTGTTAATTTGATTTCAAAAGCCGCCGACGCCATAGCCGCCATGAATAGGCAAATTATGTACACAGGTGCAGTTGGTGGCGGTGGTGAGCCACTGAAGTGCAACACCCACCAAAACGCCGATCTTTTCAGATCGAGACGAGTGATGAAAATTGCAGGCAGGCAGACACTGGCAGGCGCTTTCTTTCAGTTTATTCGTTTCGTGCGGCTTAATTGAATGTCAGGCGGCGGCGGTGCGTTTGGTCAGTTGAAATCCAAAAAAAAATCAATGAATAAATGGATGGACTAGCCGAATACCCCCTAGTTGTTGGTCAACCATGAAGAACGACTTTAAGCTTTTTGATAAAATATATCTTCATTAGTTACTTATAACTTACTCACCCTCAATTCCATCTAGAGTACCCCGTAAGTCCATAAGAAAATCCACCACAACATTAACTACTGTGCCAGCTGTCTTGAAAATAGCCCAAAAACAGAGCTCTCTGTGGGCGTTTGGGGCGTGCGCATTGATTGAATGCTCAATTGAGCGCATGAACCGGCGATCATTTTGTACAACGCCTCTTCCACCTCCTCCTCCACCACCATCGCCACCTTTTGCTTCTACTTCACAGCGCACTCAGCTGCGATTTGAGCTTGATGCTTTGATTGATGGGTGTCAGCAAATTGGATGAGTCTTAGATTATGACTGTGATGTTGTGTCTTGGTTTCTTGGCTGGGTAAATTATTCCAAACAAAAATGTATGCTAGCCCAGCAACAGTTGAACAATTTTGGTAGGCCGGGTTTTAGCATTTAACCTTCAGCAGGCTGAACACATTCGTGGTAGTTTATTTGGTGGAAAAGAGAGATAGAGAGAATTATTTAGTTTTAATTGTTATTAGTGTTTTATTTTTCTAACTACTGTAAGAAGTTTGCCTCAAATTGTTAGATCAAGAGCAAAATTTTGATGTCATACAGATTATTACTATTAATGATCCGAGCAAAAACACCAAAGCTATATACGAAACGTAAAGTGCGCTGCACCATTTTCTTTAAATATTATTTATATTTATATTTTTATTTTGTTTCATAATGAAAAGCAGGCCTGGATAAACAGTGCATTCAAAAATCCATTTATTGAATCTGTAAAAAAGCAGTTTCGTAAGGGGTATCCAGAAACTAAAAATTCCTGTCAAACTTCATATAAAAAACTGTGGCAGGAATTTTAGTTTGCATTTTCCTTGCTTGTGTATCCAGCAACATGAACGTAATCCACATTTTCTTATCGATAGTTGGCATATCGATAGCGTGTGTGGATGGCGAGAACAGCTGACACAGCGCAGGAATATATTGTCAACAATTATTTTGAGGTGATGAGCGAAAATTTTGGGGGAATGCTCTTATTTATTTGTTATGAGCTGTAATCTGGTTGGGGAACCATCAGCGTGCAAAGATTAATAGAGGGTGCCAAGGGCACACTTATGCCAAATTGATGAAACCGCCAGAGGGATGCTTTGCGTAGACACAACACGGTCGGAGATGCTGTCCATGAAGATGCCTTCTAATCTGTGTGTCTCCAGATCATAGGCAAATTTATTAGAGTGGTGCACCAATTGGTCATGATATCTTCTGGTGTTTACACCGGTATATGTACATATGTAGTTCTATGCCTCTCATACCAGGGGCACCACATAGATGACTCTAGTTTCTTTAGGGCAGTCGATCATGCCGTACCACATAACAGGATCGCCCATATCCACCGGTTCGAGGCTTAAGAGAGCTCCAATGCCATTAGCTGTAACCATAGCTACTGCCCGAGTCACACGGGCTTTCAGTCAAGACACGCCAAGGTATTTAGCAGCGTTATCCGTATATGGATCTCTTAATCCCAGGAGTCGCACTCAATCTACTTTTCCGGGTCTCATGGCAATCGTGTTGACTCTTTTGAACTATTAACGGCTATGTTCCGGTTCGCCCTTCTACCAAAGCCAAGGCCACTAAGATGACAAAAATCCTTAATGTATGTAAATGCGAATGTGTTTCGTAAATCTTGTATCCGACCATGAAAGACCTTATTTGATTGGCGACCAACCAAGAAGTCATACTACTTTGGGGATAATAGCATTATAAAGTTGTGCAGATAACAACATACTGCAGTGATGTTTTTGTGCCATCCCGACATACTGTAAAGTGTCATGCCCCTTGGTTTTTATCCCCAAGTACATATAAAATGTTTAGCACATACTCCGAGCAGCATGCTTTATTCAGAAAATATTATTTATATTTTAAATTTATTTAAATTCAAATAGTTAACAGTGCCAAACAGCTGATTGATCAGAGTGACCTTCCACCTCTTCGTTGCATGGTCACACTGTCTTAGTTATGTTCCACAAAAAAAAAAAATAATTAGCAAATTCCTGACAGGAATTTTCCGCAGTGCTGGATACAGGCCTTTAAACTGGAGTCCTGAGGTCCGTTTACCATCATACTCTAGTAGACTTCTTCTAATTAACCTTCTTAACTTAACAATGGGTTAACAGTGACTTGACAATTATTTAACAGCGACTGGACAGAGACGATAGTGACTTGACAGGGACTTAACAGTGACTTAGCAGTGACTTGACAGTAACTTGAAAGTGACTTGACAATTATTTAACAGTGACTGGACAGAGACGATACTGACTTCAGACTTAACAGTGACTTGACAGTGACTTGACAATTATTTAACAGTGACTGGACAGACACGATGGTGACTTGTCAGGGACTTCACAGTGACTTGAAAGTGACTTGACAGTGCCTGAACAGTGGGTTAACAGTGACTTGACAATTATTTAACAGTGATTGGACAGAGACGATGGTGACTTGTCAGAGACTTCACAGTGACTTAACAGTAACTTGACAGTAACTTGAAAGTGACTTGACAATTATTTAACAGTGACTGGACAGAGACGATACTGACTTGACAGTGCCTGAACAGTGGGTTAACAGTGATTTGACCGTGACTTAACAAGTGACTTGACAAGTGACTTGACCGTGACTTGACAGACACTTGACAGTGACTTCATCATAATCGTCCAAAATTTGTTAAAAATTAGATCTTTGTTTTCTATTAAGTTTATCTCAACGAATCAAAGAGTATCTTTTTGTCAGTAGTTAAATTTACAATCGGATTTATTGTCATAAAGCGCGTTAGTTGTACCGGGCTTCCCATGACACCAACTCCTTTTTATTTTTGTTAAAATTAAATCGTGGAGTTTTTCAAATTCCTTTTTAGTACAAAATATGTGCATTAGATCGCGCATTAACAGACACAGTGGAGCAGACCAAAACTTTTCTACATAAAAATGACGAAATCTTAATTTTAAATTCGGACAAAGGTAATGTGACAGTGGCAATGGAAAAAGAGGAATACAACCAGAAAATGGAACAAATACTTGACGATTTGAGCACATACACGATCTTACGAAAGGATCCCACATCACGGTTACAGACCAAAAATAACACATATGTTGAGAAACTTTACACAGATGGAATAATCACAAGGAAAGAAAAGTATAGACTATCGCCAAATACAGCCTTACCACCCAGGATTTATGGACTTCCCAAGATCCACAAGGAGAACACGCCTCTACGACCAATTTGCTCGATGATAAACTCGCCGTCTTATCACCTATGCAAATATTTGGTCAACATTTTGAAGAACTTGACATTAGACTCCAGATATAATGTTAAAAACACGTTTGAATTCAAGACGCGCATTAATAATTCTCATATATATGACGACGAAAGATTAGTTTCATTTGATGTGGTGTCATTGTTTCCTAGTGTTCCAACGGACTTGGCGCTATCGAGAACCATACCAGCATCCCGAGGAAATTATTTATGGAGATGTTAACATTTTGTATCACCGAAAACAGATATTTTAAATATGATGACAAACTGTATGTGCAACTTAATGGACTGCCAATGGGTTCCCCCGCATCACCGATAATAGCATACATAGTTATGGAGGCAATTTTAGACAGAGTACCTGACACTAGATTATTAAGCAAATATGTTGACGACCTATTTGCCATAGTAAAGGAGGACCAAATAGAAAATACCATGACAATATTAAACTCATATCATAAGGACATTAAGTTTACCGTTGAATTGGAAAAGGATAGCCAGTTACCATTTCTTGACTCCATCGTTCACAGAGTAGATGACACCCTTAAACTGGATTGGTACCAGAAACCGATGGCATCCGAGAGGATGATTAATTATTATTCTAGTCATCCCAAACATATGATACTGAACACGGCCAGGAATTTTATAAGACGAGTCTTAGACACTAGCGACCCAATTTTTCACCGCGACAACAAAAAGAAAATATTCACAATCCTCAAAAATAGTGACTCCAAACCACACGATATACTCTCTAATGAAAGCATATAATTTCAATAACATAATCAGAAAGAAACTTCACCTAAAGTATACAAATCATTAGTATACCTACCAAAATTGTCCGACAGACTTGCCAAATCTGATTGCTACAACAAAGACAACATCATAATAGCGCACACACCAATATACACAACGAGAATGTTTTTTATCAACACGAAGAGCAAAATAGGAAACCTTGACAAAAATAATGTAATTTACAAAATACCTTGCGCAGGTGACGGGACAAATGTATTCGAGAAAGTATACATTGGTACGACTAAAACAAAACTAAAAACTAGAATAGCCGGTCATAAGTCGGACATAAAAAGAAGGAATGAGACAACAATCCAAAAAACAGCACTTGCGGCCCACTGTACTGAGAACGGACACTCTCCTGACTTAACAGCTGTAAGCATCTTACAACAAGAACAACATTACAATAAACGGTTTACCTTGGAAATGCTTCATATCATATCCACACCATTACATAGAAGGATGAACGCAAAGCAGGATACAGAAAATTGCGCGCATTTATACAGACATCTACTTGACCAAAACAAAAATCAAATTAGTTTTCAACTCCACAGCTGACTGAGCGGACGCTGTGCTTTTTTGTACGTACACTTATAAGATTTTGTCTAAAATTATGTGTTATAAATTGTTGTTTTTTGTGTTATATGGTTTACAGCCCTGAAGACTCCCCGGTTTAAAAATATTTGAAAAATCAAAACTCGTGTTTGTTTGTTTTTAATAAGCACGTAAAAAACATTGACCTCGAGCCAGCTAAAAAATCCCAAATACAAAATATCAACAAAAATTGAACTAATGTATAGCCCAGTTCCACTGCCACATATATGTACATCAATGATGACACATTCTTCCAAACAAAA